>OY725468.1:5148621-5863761 GCA_963281015.1 Lactarius tabidus | reverse complement strand
ACCCTAAACCCTAAACCCTAAACCCTAAACCCTAAACCCTAAACCCTAAACCCTAAACCCTAAACCCTAAACCCTAAACCCTAAACCCTAAACCCTAAACCCTAAACCCTAAACCCTAAACCCTAAACCCTAAACCCTAAACCCTAAACCCTAAACCCTAAACCCTAAACCCTAAGCACCTCCATGCGTCGCATGAGACAGGACCTGCCCGCCGCAAGCGACACTACACAGCCCAAGGCTTTTTACGCAGAGGAACAAAGAGCGTCCCCTAAGTCCCAACAGCTCCAAGGAGGAGGATGGTTCCGGTGGCGACAACGGCGACGAATACGTGCTACGACTCCAAGTGGGTGGGCAACCCAGAGTCAATGAAACACATGGCGGCCCACCAGCAGAGCCTCGAGCTCTTTCGTGAGATTACGTTCCTCGAGTCCGCCGCTGAACTTTTGGCCATCCTCAAGTTCCCCTCACTCGCGTTCCAGTCAGACGTGGCCGACTCGCAGACTTGATCTGCACTTGATACCTCCATGCACTTTGTTATGACCTGGTCCACTGGCAACACCACCGCCTCACTCGCGTCTTCCTCTCACGACCTTTTCTTCAATTCTCCCTTCTCCCGGCCCAGCCTTGGTACCAATGGCCTGACCATATTAGGCAAGTCCACTTGGGGTCCGACGGACTGGTTATCCTCGAACCCTCGCTTCGACGGCCAAGTCCAGTTCGCCGTCGTACTTTGGTGGAATGTCACCCTCCCAAACCCCCCTTTTGGTTTTACTCGCTTGGGTCATGGTGTCCTTGGCCGCTATGACCTTTTTCCACCTTCACTCGCACACGATTTCGCTTCAGACGCTGGCCCTGAACATGATAGGCTCAGCACACTCAGCGACCCTGAGATGATGCCGAGCAGTGTTTCCATGGGATCACACACTGCCATAACTATGCTGGTGACCTCATCTTTGGCACTTGCAGTCACCAGCTTCCCGTTTCGTTAGACTACTGCCCAGTTTTTGGATTTGGTACTGCTGGTGCCGCTGCAGGACTTGAACTCTCACTGCGCCATCCCCGGTTGCACACTGATCACCTGCAGAGCCACTCCCCTGTTGAGGCGCTCGAGCACTTCGTTTTTCTCTCCTGCGTACAACTTCGGGCTTGACCCGTGGCAGCCGGTAGCCATGGCTCGAAGGAGGGGGTGCAGCTGCAGATGCTGAGTCGCATTCTCGGTGGACTGCTCCATCCTTTATGCACCTTGCCTATGGGTTCGAGTTTGACATTTTCAGACAAATAGCACAGGGTACGTCGTCCGTACTTCCTCCAATTGTGTTCGTTTCCAACATGTAAATATAGGTTTGGCTCAGGCTGCAGTCCACGAGACTGACCAACTGAGCTCATTCCTCCGTCCTACTTCACCAGCTCGGCAACAGATGCTGAGCTCTCCAATACAATGCATCGCCTCAAGATCGCAGGCTTCGGCACGTCTGTGCCTGCTCCCGAGAAGCGGTCTGCGCTCCATCGCCGCATCCGTGACAATCTTGTGTTCGCCATCGAGCTCCCGAACTTACACATGCTCCAATACGCAACCGTGGTGAAGATCACCGCCAGCACGATCTACAACCACGTTTAGGAGTGGATGGAGTAGCTGTCAGGGGTAGGGGTGTGTGATGGCAGGAACGCAGAGGCGTGGTTGAGGGGCATGGTGAAGGAGGTCGTGTGGAGAAACGTAATCTGGTACAGTATCGGCGGCTGGGCATCGCGTGGGTACAATGGACGCGGGTTTGACACCGACTTTTTCATGTGCGCCCTTCTCTGCTCTATTCAGCTGAGCCGCAGCTAACTCGAGCTCTCTCCCACAAAGTGCACACCTTGTCACCTCGGCCCTCTTCCTGCCAAAAGCTCGTCCTCAACGAGGGCAAGTCATCTTCACTTTTTGATTCGCCAGTCGCCTCCTACTGCTCCAGACGGTACCTCTCCATGTCAACGGCGTTTTGCATCATGAGTGGGATCACCCGCATGCTGCCCATCGCAGATTTCTATGCAGCCCTTGCACACCCGAGCATCGATGAGATAGAGCTTGCCACCATCAACCTCAATGGCATGTCACTGATACCTGTAATCAGGTTAACTGCCTCCCATGGACGCCGTCGAGCGTAAGCCTCTGCCCAATTCACCCCCATTTCACTTTTACAATAGCTGGAAGCTCCGTGAGAAGTGGATCCCGTGAGTCTGAGTGCAGCATCAGCGTCAAAAGAAAGGGGCCAAAGCACCGGTTCCCTATAGATTTCCAAACTCTGGTCTTAGACTGTAGTAGCCAGTTCGTCGTACACGTACTTGATTTGCCATACCTTGCTGCCATTGCTGCCATCGCCGGAAGATGAACCATATGGGACGAGCTCACGCAGGTAGGTGTCGTTCAGTTGGGGTGAGCCATCATGATCTTACGCACCATCCTTGCATCGTCCTTGGCATTATCACTCGTTGGGCGTGAACCTGTCACCTGACCTGTCATTGGCAGGCACGCACATAATGCCGCCTGCAAAGCCTTCCATTCCATACGGCACTGAGCTCGAAGAAGCCGCGTGCTTCTAGACTCACCTGCCTTGTGCTACTGTAGGTACAGTAACTTACTATACCGTAGTGACCACGGACAGGTGATTGACAGGCACGAAGGATAGGTGCCAGTACAGTAACGGAGGTTCTGTCTCTTTAGCTCTCGGCTACGTTATCAACGGCGTCTGCCAGGGCGGATCGTTTCCCCTTCGGAGTAGCTCATGCTCACTTTCGTGCTCCCAGACCGATGTTTTGGCACAATAGACCACCAGCGCCCACCCTATGCCTGTTCTCACATTACAAATCTCAACTTCTCAAGTCATTTCTAAGTTACTGCATTTTTATTTTATCTTGAGGGGAAACACATCCCAACAACCCTGAACGAGTCGCTGGCGCTGCCTAAACCCGTTGAGTGGTCGTGCATTTCTGCCATTGAACTGCGTCTCCAGACGCGGATTGCTCGCTCTCCAATCAGATTACGTCGGCTCAAGCTTCTCTGACACAAACGTGTTTCTGACTAGTAACTACTCTGGGATGCGAGATCCAGTCCCTGCAACTCGTAGGAGCATAGACGACGTTGTGGACCGCCGATTACAGCACTGCTCATTTCCGGGAATATGTGACAAACCTTGTGCAGCCGTCACCCTGGCTCCATCTACCCACGTCGTGGCTCCATCTGGCACTAGTCGTACGCCATACGAAGCAACCACCTGAAAACGATTGCAAGTGACTTGAGCACTATTGCTAGTGAGACCACGAGTTCAACGTTCAACAACGAAGCGACGACGCTCATCCAACGTACCTCCCATCACCATCGTAAGACGACAAGAGAGCCTGAGATACTCTGCTAGGGTAATCATTCATACCTTTTCGTGGCATCTTCTTGACTAATGGGTTTATTGGCACCGATTGCAGGACTTATATATGTGGACGTGGCAGCCGCGCGTGTGAAATCTCAGGACAAGGCTCATGCATTGCTCTAATACAAGGGAGTACACGTACATAGACAAATACAGCAAACGACAACAATCGGTCTCACTTGTCGTCCTCGGAATCGGGTGCGATTCGTGCGAACTCTTCGTCGGGATAGAGCTGGCCGAGCATGTACCCTGGCAGTCTCGCGCTTCGTCACGGTTACTGGCTTTCAAGGCGCCGTTTCCCCACGAGATCTTCTAGAGCGCCGGGCATCTTCAGCAAGCCCTTCCACTCATGGCGCGTGACGATGCTTCCCTCGTGGAATTAGACCAAGCGACGCTCATCAAAACGTACTCCTGGGAAGTGGATTAGCACATGCCGTCCCACCATATACGCTTGGCCTTATCTTCGAATGCTGGCTTACGTCGTGGATGCATACGGCCTTGGATCCAGTGAAGTTGGGCGGCTCGGGGTCGGATGGGGCAAATACCACCGAAAGTGTTTTGCTCCGGTCGAGCACTTGAACGACCTGGGCCTTATCCTGAAAACGCAGAGCCAGGCCCGGGTCTCACTGGTCGTAGCCTGCAAAAGCGGTATGATATCCACGCGAGCTCTCACCGCAGGCTGAACGTGCGTCCCTAGCTCATACGATATACACGGTCCCTGTCAAAGCGGCATGCTTCCTCTGCCAGTTGGCATGCGGTCATTTGTTTCGAGGACCTGACCAGGCCAGCCCAGTCTCTTACTCCCATATTTTCCTTCCTCCCATCCCCTCAGGACTTTCATTAATGCGTTAATGACCTAGCAGCGTTTCATAACTTCCTCCACTTGTACACTCCGAAATGTGTGTTGCCTTTTGTTCTTGTAAGATGTAAAGATAGAATCCCCACAACACTAACTTACAAGGTCCACATTCCATTCTACTTCTCCTTACGAACCGTCACCATCGTGACAGAGTGTCTCGAAATTCTTCTTTTGATGTCATTTGCCCGATAAATCCCTAGCGGTACCACTAGAGTATTCATGTTCCCACCACGAAGCTGCTTGAAGGCACTTTTATCCTCACACAGGTCTATCGATAAAAATTCTTTGAAATAAAATTTGAGATTCGCAATATGTAAGCGATTCTATTATGCCAACATTAGAGCGTAGCACACTATCCGACTATCATGGTACACCAGAAGGAAAGCAAAGATCAGCAGAGACAAAGCAAGGAGAGGAACACAGCATTTTCAGGTGTATGCAAGGGTATTCTGGATCGTGTGGGGCATAATAGGTAAATGGTCTAACCTACGCGCAACCCTTGGTTTTGAAGTGGTGGTAGCGGTGGCTTCGGAAGCAGAAGCAGCCGAGTCTTGGGGCTTGCGCCGACCATGGCGCGAGAGGCGCGGATAGTTGCATTTGAGGTGGCGCCTTGCACATTGCCTATTTCCCAGAGCCAATCATTTTGGGTTTCAAGGGTTGAATGGATTGGGGAAATAATTGGGGGTGGGGGGATTAGGGTGGAAATGGAAGCAGGCAATAGTTCGGTTGTTGGCAAAGGAAAGGCGGGTTGAATCAGAAAGTGATGCAAGACAAAAAAAGTCAGCAGAGGAAGAAAAAAGGAAGACCATAGATGGAAGATGGAGGAATTGCACGACCATATGATGGGATGCCTGGGTTGCCCACCAGGTCATAAACAACACTGATTCCAGTCCCATGGCCATGTGCCAACGGGAGGATAAAAGCAGTGTTATCCCTGTGGGGTGGTTTTCCGTGGCCATGGGCTAAAGGCGTCACCTAACCCCCCCCCCCTTCACATGTCTCTGCCCCACCCCACTCTTTCTCACCCGGGTGCTCCTGATAAAACACCTCAAAAGATGCAATGGTCACTCACGTGCATGTCTTGTCCTCCTCGACGTCTTTCCTAGGGTGGCACACGATCTTGCGACCCCTACAGAAGAAGCACGCCGCGAGGAAGAGCTCCTTTTTTGGCAATTTCTTTCCATGCCTCCCGTAGCGGGGCTTGTCGTTGTTGTCCCCATGTCCATCAAACTCTCCTCCACAGCTGTGGTCCTTCGGCTCAAGGTCTGGATATGTTATGAAGGTCAATGTCGGCACAATGGGGCTGTGAGGGTATGGTGTTGACGATGGCGATGAGGAAAAACCGCTGAAGACAGAGGATTGACTCAACTTCCTGGCCTTGGCTATATCCTCATACGGCAGGTGGCCCATTGGTGACAGGCCACAGGAGCAAACATCCATTGAAGAAGAACTTGCCTTGCACTTCGTCTGAACAAGCCGTGCAGGCAATGCCTGTACTGGTGGTGGTGCTACATAATAATCTTGTGCGGCAGAAGTGTATGCAGCCTCATATTGCTGCTGCTGCTCCTGGGAGAGGACTGGCACGTACGTGGAGTGGGCTTCTCCTGAGGTTGCATTGTCGTAAGGTCCCATCTGGGCATAGCTGGTATCAGTCGTCTGGAAGGTAGCAGCTCCCTGACATGTGCCTTAGCACAGCATCCAAGTCATGACACATGAGTGCTAGTGGATACTCACCTCACACAACGCAGGGTGTGCACACGTATCCTGTGGTATGAGGCCAAGACCACTCCCACTCTGGTGAGGGGAAATGGTCAGATGCGAGGCAAATGCAGGTATGGGTGTTGCTGGGCTTGGTGCAGTGATGGAAATTGAAGGCGATATATCGGGGTAGCCTACCCCACGATAAGACTCAGAAGAATCACCATGGGGGAGCGACTGAAATTGGACAACAGGGGTTGCGTGGTGATGGTGTTCATTTGAATCACGGTTGCCATAATACCACTGGGATTGGAAGTCATCAGAGGGTTCCATTGAAGTCATCGACGACACAGGGTCTGTAGCTGGTACCTGTGCTGTCGGCCAGCACGAAATGGCTCCGTCCGCAGGGGGGAGATCGGAGTGTTGGGGAGTCCCAGCTTGTACAGGCACATAGTAGGCATCTTGGCAAAGTCCATACGGCATTTTCTACGCAGTTGGGTAAGAGAATGTCAATTCAGGTTTGCAGATTCCACGAGCAAGGACATACCTCACTGGCAGGCCGATAGGTGCGTTGTTGTTCACTGTTCATGTGATGGGGTGCTAAATACAAGCCTCCAGCATAGTTAGAGGCTAGACCGGTGACCATCTCTATAAAGGTAAACCTGCAATACACAGACGGTAAAAACTGAGTTTTAATTCCAATGTCGTTCGTTTCCCACGTGCATTCCTTTTCTGTACATGCCCAAAATGGTAAAATGTTAAGATCAAGATCGACTTGTGTGGCTCGCACTCGCTACACATACACTACATTCGCACAATCTGCACTTGTCTCAGGCCCCAGTGGACACTTGTTATAGCCCTGTATGTTCTCCACCTGATTGCACTTTACATCACTGATTACTAAGGGGAAATTAGCTGAGGGGGTTTCAAAAAGTTCAGGCCAGGCACTAGGAATCGAACCTGGGCCACAGCCACAGCAGACTTGGAGAAGAAGTTAAGGATGGCAGCGTTAACCAATATGCCATCTCAGCTGCCATGATGGGCTTTACTGTAAATGTGCTAGATGAGCAACGCTCACTGGCGCTCACCACAGATTTGCATCTGACCCTTGATCTGACCTACTACAAATATTGTAAGCACCTACAAGAGGGCCACCAGAGGTCCAGAATTGCCCTGGAATTCCAATTACTTACAGGAGGCATCAGAATTGCAAGTACTTACAGCACGGCCATGAGACTTGTGCAAAGATTATAAGTACTTATCATTTAGCCTTGGGCATTATAGGTGATTATGAAGGGTTGACAGGCAACGGGTTTTGTTAATGCTACTCTACATCGAATAGATCCGGTCCGCCTCCGTCTTGTATATAAAATCGATGAGCATACTTGGATCGAGCCCCGAGATCGGCAATTTGCTCATGTGTTCACAGGAGACCATCCGAAGTTTTGTGGCCTTGTAAAACGAAAGTGCTAGGTATATAGTGCATATGGGTGGGGGCTTTATGCGCTTTCTTCGCTGGACAATTCCATCGCGTCTTCATTCATGCCAGCAGAGTTCCAAAGAACGTGTGACCCCCCCCCCCCCCCCCCCGAGGGGCTTCTCTGGTCAACAATTGTTTTGATAAAGGAGATGGCGAGGCAATGACATGTGAAAAGAAGATCCAGCCTGAAGCCAACTAGACACATGCGACTTTGACGAACGATGATCGATGATCACCGGGGTGCGAGACAGAAACCCTCTCAGGCGTGGCTCTGAGTCGATCGATCTGCATCCCATGCTCCCTCTTAATAGTATGCGTAGGTAGTCGCAACGGGATTGCCACATGTGTATGACGGGGGTCCAAGTAGAACAGGTCGCCGTCCGCCTGCAGGCCAACGAACTAACATGATGATGACGACTGACAACCCCCACTATACCAGCTTATGGTTGGAACGTGTATAGCGCCTTTGTTGACGTCATTTGAACCCACACAAAGGAGTTACATGGATTTCACACACCTTTATTGCGCCGAGATAAACCAAGTTGGGTTGTCGAGGCCTAGCCAAATACCGACGAGCACGAGCCCTCTCCATCTTGATAAGGAAATTGGGTGGGCGGATGTGATGCCGAGTACATCTGTCTGAAAGATCTGGCCGTCAACTTTGACTGAGCCAGAGCCATTCAGTGGATGCAGAATGAACGCATGATGAGCAGCGAATAAAGGAATGGGTTAAGATTTGGGCGTAGGTTGCATCATTTGCGGAATGGAACGCCGCCAGTCTTCAAAGAGGTCGGATAGATAAATATCAAAGAAGTAAATCTATGATTCGAAGCCCAAGTTCCAACATGAAATATAAGACTGTGCTAGGAATCTTGAGACGGCGGCTGAGACCAAATCACTCTATCAGTGATCGAATGAGACACGATATGCTCAATGAAAGGGAAGATGGTGGCACACTAGTAGGGTCATAAGGCCATTTGCATCCTCCCGCCAGTTCTCAACGTGCTTCGAATCAAACTCCAACGCCGTTTCGTTGTACAAGGAGAATAACCTCTCAGACCCTTTGTTATAATTGGTTTCTGCCTGTGGTAACTTGCGGTTCCCGGTGGACGGGATTTGACGTTGTGAATCACTTGCAAGGCCTAGGCGAGCGACTCACAGGTTAGTACCAAAATGGCGACGAATGTGGGATGGTGACAAGCACCCTCGACAGTGGCTTCCGAGGCAGCTTCATCATTCGCAAGAGAAGAAAGAGGGATGTCAATGCTTTGGTGACCCCGAGACATTAGGAATGGTGGCAGAGGTAAGGGCAGCGGGTAGGAGGAATATCGAAGAAGAGGGAGGGATGGCAGCAGCAATCATTCAGTCGCATCCACGCTATACTAATATAAAGATACCCCATGGCTGCAGCGACGTTCTGTCGGGCTAGTGCAGACAGAGTTAGGTGGAGTTACAGTTTGAAGAATGGGCCTTAATACCATCCTAATCTATCACCGCCGATTGTGCCCAAAATTGTGTACGAAGCGCAATGGGCTTCAAGTTGGCCGCGTATAGTCCAAATTCCAGTAGTCATCTGGTCATCAGTTGCTTTCAGAACTGAAAGACTTATCCTTGTTTGGAGATGTTATCATAATGGAGGTAGAGTGTATTATGTGGGAAGCATATAGTCCTATGTTATAACTTCTCTAACATGCGGCGGCCCCAAGCCAGTGGCTGTGTAGTACAAGTTCTGGCCCGTCTCCAGCCTGGCTACAGTAATATGATACAAAGGCGATCCTTACTGTACCAGGCTACTAAATCTTCCAGAGGCACAGCAAGCGAATCCGGTACTACCAAACACGATGAACCATTATTATCACTGCAAGGTTTCAGTCTCGCTCATCTTGCATCAAGTTACGGTAAATCTATCTGTGTGACACGTACGGAGCAGTCGAGTAGATCCGATCTGCTGCCGGTCACGACTACAGCTCATCCCGGATATGCCCAGCGAACACTCTGCTCTCGTCCCCGCCTGTCTCGTCGCCCTGCGTCGCTTCTTCCTCCGGAACAGGAAGAGCGACCGACCCGGTCTTGGCGAGCTCGTTCACATCCGCCGCCGCTGCACTAGCGTGGATGCGACCCTCGACCGCAAGCATCCGTGTGAAGTGTGCGATCTTGCCATCGTACAGCTCTCATTCTAGAATTTGAGGTGTGCCAGCAAGCTTGGGATCTTTCTGTGAACGCACCGGCGGAATTAATATGTAAGCGGGCTCTCGGATGGAGGGCGAATACGAACGGTTAGCGGATTTTGGCAGAGATCGATGCTTTTGGCGTGATCAAGTCTGTCCTTGCTACCTGGAGGATTGTTAATACAGAGTCTCAAACGCGAACGAGCTTTCGACTCACACCACGTTTCGCACTGAAAGAACGTGTTCAGCAGCATCGTACTAGAAATACACGATAGAACTTACCCATAGCCAATCTTCATACAGAGAGAACTGCGAGTGAAGAAGTAAGCAACCCCAATATCAATCAAAAACTCATAAACCCTACTATAGGAATGTGTCCTTGCAGATTGTTCGGTAGGTCTAAGATAAATCGTCAACGTCAAGGCGAGTCTACATTCTCAAGGGAATGAGACGAGCGTACCTTGATCAAGATTAGCGCTCGAATTGGGGTCAGCAGAAAGCTGTTGATAGTGACTACGCAAGATATCCTACAAAGCGAAACGTGATGTTCAAGACACGAATATTATGTGCAAAGGTTTAACGTACCACACTGGGAGACTTGAGGCGCATCCCTGATGAAGACTTGGTCCCTTTCAGCTTCAGCACAGGCGACGCCGACTTGGCCTGATAACGTGAGCAAGGACGTTCGAGATTGTGGGGGCGGATTGGCAAGCAACGGGGGAGAGACAAACACCTCGTCTTTAGAATCGGACGTGGATTCCACACATTGGATGTGAGGGCGGAGAGCCAGTAATCCCACTGGGCAGTGCGGACAACCTCTCCCCAACCCCAAAAGAAGTCCTGCGAGGTTGCATCGAAGGCGGATCTTCCATAGAAATAACCTGAGTCCCTTGACCGCTCAGGGGTACGGATAAATAGGCAGCATTTCCCCCAACCAGCCCCCCTATATCGATGAGTGGTTTTGTTGGACAACGTGCAGGGGACCTGGAAGCGCGTGATGTGGCACTCCCCAGGAAAGAGGGAGGATGGAGGAAAGAGGCTCATCTACAGAAGATAATGACGATGAAGATGGCGACTATTCCTCTTCAGAAGACGAAGACGCCCGTGATTTTGGTCGCAGACGTTGTGTCAGCTTCGAGACTGGGAAAGGAATCAACAAATCAACAAACATGCATGGATTGATAAATATGACCGAAAACGGACCAGCAGAATTCTTGGAAATCATTGATGTCTGCTTTATGTGAGTCGACGCTCGAGTTGCGACTCGCCCTAGTAGAATTCTCGATATTCTTTGAAGACCGAGGAAATAGTGCTGGCCGGCTGGGACTTCTTGAATGGATGCCATGGACTCTGTCGAACCTTGCAGAACTGAACGCCGCACCAAGGAAAGTATTCATCATTGTCGGATTCACCCTCTCCAAGAAGACTCAGAGGAGAACGTGCTAGCAGAGAGGAAGGGTGGTACAGAGGAGCTCCGCGGTAGTGGGCTGCATGAGACAGATAAGTGGGGTTATGAACCTGTGTTGTGAAGTGGCGCCGGGGATGTGCCGAGCGTAGACAAGCGTTTGCGGCCCTGTACTTGGCCCGACGCAGGTATAACGGAACAGTGGAGTTTGCGGCACCGCGGCATGCCTGAACGTCTCGAAACATAGCCACAGATATATGCTGAGATGAGTTGCTCGCAATGCTATCTCCTCGTGGGCGAGCCTGAGGACGAGCTGGAGGGTCTAAAGAATCTTGTGAAGACGGATCTGGATTGGGCAACGTAGGAGGAGGTAACTTGACGTGGCAAAAGGACTAGAGGTTGAATAAGGCGGTGGCACTGGCTGAACATGGAAGGGCGAGGAGGACATAGACGGGAGAGCTGTGTCTGGAGGAGTTGGGGCAGGTGGCTTCGATTTAGTGCAACTATGAGGACGTGCCCATGTAAATAATCTGCCCTTACTGAACGGCTTGAGTGGTTGCAAAAGCAAGTGAGATGGCATGTGTGAGTCTGGCAAGGGTCTTGTACGTTGGAATTTTAAAGTCAAACCGCTATCTGGGGACCCCACGATTGAGTAGTGCTGGCAGATGGTGGAGTGGTAGAGTGTCATGGTTGTAGCGGTGGAGGTTTGATGCAGCAGTGTAGATAAAGGGTGCATGCCAGTGGCATGCAGAAGGTGGCGTAGTGGTATGAAGACAGGGGGGATGGGATAAAGAATCGCAGCAGTGCTCTGAATGTGGTGCCATGCCTGGCTCACTGCATTCAAGCACGCCGAATTCTGAAGAGGGGAGTGGCAGAGGGTGACATGTATACGTACCACAATAATGCGGTCTCGGAGTGTGTGACCGTTATCTTGGATGAATGTTCCATTCCCGGGCCTGGCTCCACTCACTCATTCCCAGAATTGAGCGCACCGCTAGAGCACTAATCACTGCAATTCCCCACTAACTTTTAATGTGCCCATACAGTTATCTGCCGCACTACACCAATGGTTCGTAATGTACTGGAACCTGAGCCACCCATTGACCTACGAATCCAAGGTGATGCAGGAGAAGATGGTGAAGAAGATGTACTGAGGGATGTTATGGCCTCAAATAGGCAAGTTCGGTCAGGTATGGTGCTTAAATCCACATCAGTCCTTCAGCGACTAATACTCTTGACTTTCTCAGATAATCTGGGAAAGCATAAACCTGTACAGCAATCAATCATGGGCACAGACAGACTACAGCCTTATGTTAGCCTTCGACGCTGGCCTGCACATCTCCTTTCTGGGTATCAGCCTGCAATTGATCGGCATATGTCAATGGCTAGCCTGCATCATTATGGGCGCAATACTTCCTTATCAATCACCCAAACACCTTCAAACACGTCCAGAAAGGGGGTACGGGAGCTTGATAAGCCATTTTCTTGGGACAAGATCACATCATGGAGCTCAAACAACTGTCCCACACTCCCTTCTGAACTTACTTTGTTATTCAGCACCTGCAGGGGGGATGGGTCTGTGACTCCAACACCTTGCCCATGCCCTTCATTTTTTGGACTTCAGTGGAATGAAGAGCTTGGCTGTTTGCTCTGTTCCCAGCATTCTAGGATGATACCAGGCAACTTTATCTGGCAGCATCTTAACCGTTCACATAAACAAAAATACTTGGGCATCAACCGAGCAGATGTCTTCAAAGCTGCTCTCTCTCACCTTGTGGGATGCTACCCCAAGATTAAACACCAGTCTACTGCTGATGTAAAAAACAGTCTTCCAACCGAACTCACAACTCCCCTCTCAGAACTAGCCTGCGAACTATCCTTCAAGTTTCGATACAAGTGTCCTGTGATGGGCTGTCCTCAGTGGACCCACCAAAATACTAAAGGCAAAGGTATCCCTGAAGCTGATCATAATCGGCATCTTAAGAGCCACAAGGCCAAGGATGTGGCTTTATGCCGTCCAGCCATCGCCCAGTGGACACAGCTGGTTGAAATTGGAGCTGGTAGAAGCAAGCTAAAAGAATCAACCGGTGACACACACTGTTTCATCCTCCCTTTCCAACCCTCAACAGCCACACAACAATCACTTTTTGCCACTGGGAGCCTCACTGCACCTTCTACACAGAGTTGGCCAAGCTCACTGGGGTGGGAAGACTACATCAAAGCACTTGCACAAAAATTTGGTGGCCGCCAGAAGGCAGTGGAAAAGATCCGATATTTGGTGGCTCTTCCAAGTAAAAAGAGGTTGGCAAAAACCACAAACAAATTGATGAATGCATTGGAGAATGGCCTTTTACTATCAAAGTCCATTACCATGACATACATGAAAGATGGAGTAAAGTGGGTGGAAAATAAGGATTACTTGGTTCGTGCTCGATTTTCACATAGCATGTAAGCTTTTCAGCTTTTTCTCAGTTTCCTTGCCCTCATGAAAATTCAGGAAGAGGCCCTTCCAGCACTTTGCTGATGATAATGGTTATCGGAAATATAGGCGAAGCCTTATATCCATTGAAAGCTTCCTTCTTCGGTCTCTGGTTGATGAGCTTATGAAGAGTCCATCTGCTGTCTTAGTCAAATATTCAAAGGACTCGAGGAGGGCGACCAAGGATCTGTTGGAACTGATTCTGGAATCAAACGGCAATCCAGATCTGGAAGAATTGATGTCCAAAAAGCATGCGCTCTATCTCTCCCTTCTCTTGCCTGGCTCAGAATCTGAAGACAAAGTGGGCTGCCCAACTGACCAAGTGCTTATTGCACGCAGTCTTGCTGCTGATGGAAGGTGGAGGAAGGCATCTCTAGTTAGATCCGATGCATGTCAAGACTTATGGTGCTTCTGCTCAGTTGTTGCTAATTGCTGCCGCCTCTCCATGCAAGGTCAAACTGAATATGTCTCTTCTGCGGCCTCAGACTACTTCCTTACTACCACTCGCTGCAGGATGGAGGAAGAAGCTGAATGTCAGGAGTCTGAGACTCCACCAAGTCATTCCAAATCATCACTGGCTGATGGTGGATTTGATGCTTCCTCAGAATCAGAATCATCAGAGGATGAAGACGCCAATGACTCAACAGACTCTAGCAGCAATGACAATGACTCTCAAGCACCCATTCCAACAGACAGCTTCAATCCCTGTTATATCGAAAACTGGGATATAGAGTCAGCCCTTAACCGCCTCCAAAATCTAGATAGAATTGAGACCCCATCACACACCAATATCTTAAATGGTAACGCTGGAGGACTAAATAAAATTCCGACACTGAATGAGTATGTTTTCATCATTTGGCAACCTGAATGAATTCATACCTGACTTAATTTTGTCAGCGTGTTAGACGAATATTTGGACCAAATCACTATTTCAAAGCAAGCAAGTATCATCACACCTTTCAACCGTGTGGTGAATGTGTCATTGGTCCTATACAAACACAGTGCCCATAGGCCATCCTTTCACACATCTTTTCAAGAAGGAAATATCACCCTGACCAATCATCTTGACGTGCATATTGCAATACCATTGACTAAGATCTGCATGGTGGTCCACCGTGCAACAACTGATTTCATCTCACAAGTCAAGGTATCCCTACCTTCAGGCACTGCTGTAAAGGATTTGCCACTGCACCTTCTCAGTGATGACTTCTCTGCCACACCTCTCCATAACCAACATGCCAATTCAAAGGTTCTTCAACCTCTTCTGCTTAAGTACTGGGGCCAAGTACTGGCAGGGAAACCTAGTGGAAGGCCACTTTATAGCAGTGCTGGCCTGAATCGAATAGAGACTGACAAATGGCTAGCTCAGTATGATGCTTGCTTTCCTATGGCAGCCTGTGCAATAATGCTGAATTCTGGTGGCGTCAATGATGCTGCTTTCAGACACCAGTGTTACGCTGGCCCTGGTCGAACAGTTTTTTTACTCAAAAATGGGACAGTTGCCTTGACAAACTGTGTCTCTTCCAGTCGAAGGATCGGCCGGCGTGTTGACTTTGCCACTCTTCCACCAGACCTCTCACAGTACCTTCTCATACTTCTCATCTTTCTCCTTCCAATCGCCAACAACCTCAGACATCTCAAGGGGCAGATAAACCCTCTCCATTCTACTCATCTCTGGATATTACCTCGTCGACATACCACAGGAAGATGTAAATGGGGCTATGATTCCAATGATGCAAATGCTACACTAACCCCACTGACTCTGGAGATACTGGACGTTGCCTTGACTGGGAGGGCTGTCTGTAAAATGATTTGGCAGCTTCTTTCACCTGAATTTCCACTTCTTTATCACAACCTCATGATCTTAAGATCCCCTGTGGACGATTTGGCCCAGCACCAATATGCAACTGGCATCCGGGCCTATGGCCGATTAACTCATTTTCCATCGTTAAGTCATCTCACTGGCGATAAAGCCATACGTGGTCAGACATTTTGCGAAATTTGGCATGCGTTTACCAAGTGTGGACCTATCAGTGACATGTGGAAGGGTCTAGTTGTCGGTTCAATGCTCTTTCCTGTGGAGCATTTCCCAGGCCTGGCTTTTCGGGTGGCAAGAAATCTGGTCTTATCCAACTATGGCATACATATGGGCAACTCTGCACCGAGAAGGAAGCAACTTGTAGAAGACCTTCTGAGGACAAAGCCTTTCCTTCAAGGAATCGAGAACATTGATGTGAGTCGAAAACTTGGGTGGAAAGCTTTGACCCCTTGCTGACCCAAGTCATAGAATAAGGGATCCAAGATAGGAGATCAGGTTCTCTGCTCAGTCCTCCGCACCTTCATGTTTGGGTCAGCTTCTCCTCAGAGTGGGCAGAAAGTTATCATTACTGAGTCAATATTTTCGGAGTCTGCATCTTTCGTGAGTAGAGTCAGAGACCGCTTTTGTTATCACTTCGCCCCAGGCTAACTTGGACATTTTAGCTAATCACAGCTCTATACGAATGGAGCACTGGCTGCTTTGTCGACCTTTCTCATCCTAACAGCAAACTATCGGAGGATCTAGAATGTTTACGTGCTCAAATTACTACCAAACTGGTTGAAAACGGAACTCGCAAGTCTAGTCAGTGGCGCCAACTTGAGGTGCAGGTGGTACAGTGATACTTTTTTGAAACACATGCAATGCCAGTGGAGTGATCACAGCGACATTGTTGGTTTCTTCAGGTGGAACGTGGCCTGTGGATGGATTCACTATTTATGTGAACTGTGGAGGACCCACTGGCACAGGAGTTAAGAAAGTGATCTAAATGAATGGTTTTCAAGTGCGTACAACGAGCTAATCGGGAAGTTGAAGGGTAAAAGTGATCGGAATTAGAGGCCTGAGCCACTAGTAGTACAAGTATGCTACAAAAATACCAACCTAAAGGCATTTGAAAATACTTCGAGGGCTAATGAGGTAAGCACAAGGGGCTTCGGTGAGAAATTGTGTGAATGTGGTACTTTTTAATACACATATATCGTGTAACACATATGTAAGATGGAAGGGGAGAGAAAGCAGCACAGACGAGGGAAAGGCAGGAATGCACACTTATATTCTCGTGAAGTGCTACATAGGGTTCTGTACCCCAACACGCACGGAAATGGATTCGAAAAAGAAAACAGATATGTATGACATTACGAAGTGGGAAGGCACGCACGCTGAGATTGTGCTGTATGTATGAGCTGCTGACTTTAGGTGTTGTGTAGCAGAGCGGTTAGGGTAGTAAAGATGGAGGTGGGACAGGTGGCAAGATTATGGGGTGGTGGAAGGGCGCAAAGGTTGGCTGAAAGCAGAAATACGGAGAGCATAGGCCACGAGATGGCAACAGAAGCAGAGAACATAGGGTGGGAGATGAAAAGAGCAGAGCAGAAGGAAGAAAAGGCGGGGGAGTGTGACAGTTCCAGGTGCCGGCAAAGGTGCTGAAGGTGAAGGATGAACAGCGGAAGGGAGCCTGAGGGGTCAGCAGTACTGACTGTGCGGCACACGGAGGACGAGCGACGGGTGCAGACGGAAGACAACGCTGTGACTCAGCGAGAAGAGCGTATGCAGGAGGCATGAAAAGGGACACATTAGCAGCCACCTTCTGGAGCATGCAAAGGTATTTGCCATAGTGCGGAGACCATTTGTTTGGCGTTAGAATGACACGGGCAAATGATTGGGAAGCCGTAACCGAGTTGTTCTTCTTTATCAATCTCGTCAAAGTCGGTTCTCCATGTTTCGTTCATCCCAATGTTTGAAGCGTTCCCACGGATGTAAAGGCCGTGCTGGGCTCGAGATAAAGCGAAGTTTATGCTATTGGGGCTCTAGGAGAGCCAAAGGTCATCAGCTTTGGATCAGCGAAGCAATAGACTTACCGTACGTACTTTCAAAAACCAATCGAGGCCAATTGGCCTCCCTCGAATGTGCTGGAATTTCGAACCAAAGAGATGATCACGATCTTGGCCTCTTGGCCTTGGAAGGTGTCTACCGTTCCGATCCGGATCTTTAATATCATGAGAGCCGTGAACCGTCGGAAGTCTACGGTAGTACCCACGTAAGTGTCTAGCAGCCTCAGCTTGAGGAAATCCTATTTCGTCATCAACGGCGAGCCCCGCACGCTCTAGCTGCTCTTCATCGCGTTCATCTACACTAACCGCGATCTTGAGGTCATTCAGAGCCGCGTGGACCTGTTGCAGTTGACCTAGGTACGCACAGAGAATGGCGATGTCTCCAGCACCGTCGTATGGACCCTGCTTGAGGAAGTATGATACAAGGTCACGTATCATGGAGACCTAATCGAAGGGATAAGTTTTGAGGGCCGAGGCGTATTGGTGTAGTTGATACGCTGACGCACCTCGAACACGCGTTTTAAAACCAAGTCATCCTCAGAATTCTCCGGATTGTCGTGTGAAAAGAAGAAAACGTTCTTCTCCAAGTTCATGCCTTGCACGTCAGGACAATTTTGGGTATAAAATCCTCCTGCACAAGTACGTAAGGCCGCGACGCTATCTATCTGAGAAAAATCTTCGTACCGTAAAAAGTGGGATATGCTGGGTCGCATTCTCTGCCACACGTTGACCTGCAACATTCTCATTCCCCCATCAGAAAGTCGCTCATGAGCGATCTATCGAACTTGAATAGCTCCCCCCCGGACGTGCTACCCATGGATTAGGCTTTCGGGATATAGTACATCAGCTAGATACGATAAGGAATTTCAATGACCTACTAAACGTCGCAAGATTTGGGCGCAATTGTTTGGGGTCGCCTATACAGATAAGGTGCTAGACTAATTTGTAGGACGGTGTAATGTGTAAAGATACGCAGAGGATGCACGCTTCATGCCCGTGGGAACAAGGGGTGGGGATATGCGCTTCAAGAACTTGACCAGCTTCCTCCACCATAAGAACCATTGTCCCGACGCTCTACGTTGTCCGGTTAACGTCGAACATGGTATGCGGTCATTCCAGATGAACCGCGAGTAGTACGTTAGAGAGACAAGCTTGGCAGCGCCAACCATTCGGATCCGGACATTAGTAGACATAATATTCTCCATTGTAAGTGAATACGCACCAGTTGCAGTGCAGGCAATCAAGTTGGTACTTCTGAAAAGTCTACGTCGAGCCTACCACGACCCTCAATACAGCTGGCAGTACTGGTCATCAAATCGACTTACCTCATCCTGCGTGTCCTCATAGAATTTGCAAGCGTCCTTATATTGCTCTCTTAGCTGGTCGAACTCGGTGAGAAGTGTATCATAAGCTATTTTCCGCGTATCATCCTCCCATGATTCTGCAAGGCGCTGTCGTTCGTGACGCGACATAGACCAGACGTTATCGACACCTGTCAGTTGTTCAAGGGACGGGAAGTTGTATCCGATTCATGGTGCGTGTCGTCTCCCCTTCTTCTCGCTTCGATGCAGAGTATTCGCGTCTGATGGGTCCATATATGTCACTACGGCCTGAAAGCTGTTCTAGCTTGAATAGGATGCACTGTTCAACACGTCCGTCTGTCGTTCTAGACCTCACGCACACAATCCTTTTCATAATCTTGGCGTCGAGAACCGACGGGAGCATATGATCAAGCGCATGGTTTGTAAATGAAATCAGGACTGAAATCGTGTAAGAGCGGGTATCGCATGGACAACTTCGCTCACCTATTGGTTTGATTTACCAACGAAGAGAACTCAAAGGATTTTTTTTTCCCGTGAAACTCTGAGATCTACATTAGACCAAAAACAATGATATTTCATAAGTCGAGGTTGTCCGCACCTTTCCCGTTCCTGGAGGGCTAACAACTCGGTAATCAGAGGTGAGTTTGGCAGGGAGATCGGGAACGTACCCTTCAATGAGAGAAACTTCCCGCGACAGAGCACCGATGACCGCATCAACTTGAGACGGATCCAATGTGCTTGAAGGTATCAGTTCTTGACGCGTGATAGCCACAGATGTCGCATTGTTTACGTCGAGACCTGAAATGATATTCCCCGATCGAGCCAAGCATTGGAGATTATACTTTGAACTGCGGAACGCGCGTGTATCGCGGAGGTCCAACCGCCGGCATCGAGACAATATTTCCAGAGTGTGACACCAAATCAGAAAAGTGGACGGAGGTGGATGGACATCCTTGAGAATCCGAAAAAACGAGTCGAGGGCTTCAAGCATGATCTTGTTGTCTACCAGAACGGTGAGTGTTGACTAGTCAACAGAAATCGCCTGACAACGAAAAGCCATAAGTTCAATCTCAGCATCGAAAAACGAAATTCGAAGCTGGATGGTACCTTCATCAGCCTTGGCGGATTCTGCAACATCCAAACCATTGTAGACGATGGTCCCGAGGAACACCTGAAATCGGCCAGGCGAAATAACGGCAAGAGCGACCAGACTTCCTTGTTGCAAACGCTTAGAGTGCTCCTAATACTCAGCCTTTTCCCGAGGAGCACCAGGTGTAGGGTCAAGAAGAATTCCGACGGTGAAATTACGGTGTTCGGCCTTTAAAGGTGTAACGCGAGCGCCAATGTAGAGCTGAAAGGATACCGATTTGGCCCCAAAAGTCTTATATGCGCTGCCTTTCGACCATGGCAACTGTTCTAGTAGCGTAGATGGTCTCCGAGTTTTGGGACGAGCTCCGGAGGTCCACATAATGTCGAGCTCTCTCCTAACTTCCCCGACAGATTGCCGAATAGAAGCACTATGGAGGAACATTCTCAGCACAATGCGTTGACAGACAAGAAAAAGAACCGATTCGTACATCATTTCTTCTCTCGGTAGTCGAAACTGTATGTCAAGATGCCGTTCCATCAAACTTTCGGGTAAATGGTGGGGCGCTGTCAGAAGTCACGGAAGAGTCGGGAAGACTAAGAGGTAAGGTGGTAAGGGACAGAGAAGTTCTTCGTTCTTTGGCGTGATGCGAATATCACGAATGTCACTAAAATCGTTATCGCGGCAACTCGGCGAGGTTCCCCTGTCCCGCAAAGTACCGGTAACCAGGTCGTAAGTTTGTTCTGGTCCGAGTCGGGATGTAAGTGCCACAGGGTTAACACAAGCGCACTACGCGAAGGATGGGTCGGATCTCCGGGACAAGCATTCTGAATGTGTCAGACAGTGGTCTGGGCAGCGGTCCAGACTCGGACACGGTCCACACCATGTGCCGTTGATAGCCCAGGAATCCGAAGCGACTTCGGTGGTAGTTAGCAACGAAGCGAAGATTGTTGTGCCCTTCAATTGTCCTCATGATTCTTAGATTCTTGTCAGGTTCTGAGGGCGGCGAAAATACATAGACATGACCATGACGACGAGGAGCCATTACCGAATAGGAACCTGTCGATGGTCAACTACCGATGGCATAATGGCTAACAGACGACGCTGCGAGAGGAATTTTTGATAAGTAGGCGATTACTATAGTCGCATTTGTTTGGAAAACTCTTCACCCAATCGGTGCCAATAAACCCATTAGTCAAGAAGATGCCACGAAAAGGTATGAATGATTACCCTAGCAGAGTATCTCAGGCTCTCTTGTCGTCTTACGATGGTGATGGGAGGTACGTTGGATGAGCGTCGTCGCTTCGTTGTTGAACGTTGAACTCGTGGTCTCACTAGCAATAGTGCTCAAGTCACTTGCAATCGTTTTCAGGTGGTTGCTTCGTATGGCGTACGACTAGTGATGGAGCCACGACGTGGGTAGATGGAGCCAGGGTGACGGCTGCACAAGGTCTGTCACATATTCCCGGAAATGAGCAGTGCTGTAATCGGCGGTCCAAGACGTCGCCTATGCTCCTACGAGTTGCAGGGACTGGATCTCGCATCCCAGAGTAGTTACTAGTCAGAAACACGTTTGTGTCAGAGAAGCTTGAGCCGACGTAATCTGATTGGAGAGCGAGCAATCCGCGTCTGGAGACGCAGTTCAATGGCAGAAATGCACGACCACTCAACGGGTTTAGGCAGCGCCAGCGACTCGTTCAGGGTTGTTGGGATGTGTTTCCCCTCAAGATAAAATAAAAATGCAGTAACTTAGAAATGACTTGAGAAGTTGAGATTTGTAATGTGAGAACAGGCATAGGGTGGGCGCTGGTGGTCTATTGTGCCAAAACATCGGTCTGGGAGCACGAAAGTGAGCATGAGCTACTCCGAAGGGGAAACGATCCGCCCTGGCAGACGCCGTTGATAACGTAGCCGAGAGCTAAAGAGACAGAACCTCCGTTACTGTACTGGCACCTATCCTTCGTGCCTGTCAATCACCTGTCCGTGGTCACTACGGTATAGTAAGTTACTGTACCTACAGTAGCACAAGGCAGGTGAGTCTAGAAGCACGCGGCTTCTTCGAGCTCAGTGCCGTATGGAATGGAAGGCTTTGCAGGCGGCATTATGTGCGTGCCTGCCAATGACAGGTCAGGTGACAGGTTCACGCCCAAC
The DNA here is from genome assembly GCA_963281015.1 of Lactarius tabidus. Classification (NCBI taxonomy): domain Eukaryota; kingdom Fungi; phylum Basidiomycota; class Agaricomycetes; order Russulales; family Russulaceae; genus Lactarius; species Lactarius tabidus. The sequence goes on along the minus strand of OY725468.1, from coordinate 5,841,847 downwards.
GAGTGATAATGCCAAGGACGATGCAAGGATGGTGCGTAAGATCATGATGGCTCACCCCAACTGAACGACACCTACCTGCGTGAGCTCGTCCCATATGGTTCATCTTCCGGCGATGGCAGCAATGGCAGCAAGGTATGGCAAATCAAGTACGTGTACGACGAACTGGCTACTACAGTCTAAGACCAGAGTTTGGAAATCTATAGGGAACCGGTGCTTTGGCCCCTTTCTTTTGACGCTGATGCTGCACTCAGACTCACGGGATCCACTTCTCACGGAGCTTCCAGCTATTGTAAAAGTGAAATGGGGGTGAATTGGGCAGAGGCTTACGCTCGACGGCGTCCATGGGAGGCAGTTAACCTGATTACAGGTATCAGTGACATGCCATTGAGGTTGATGGTGGCAAGCTCTATCTCATCGATGCTCGGGTGTGCAAGGGCTGCATAGAAATCTGCGATGGGCAGCATGCGGGTGATCCCACTCATGATGCAAAACGCCGTTGACATGGAGAGGTACCGTCTGGAGCAGTAGGAGGCGACTGGCGAATCAAAAAGTGAAGATGACTTGCCCTCGTTGAGGACGAGCTTTTGGCAGGAAGAGGGCCGAGGTGACAAGGTGTGCACTTTGTGGGAGAGAGCTCGAGTTAGCTGCGGCTCAGCTGAATAGAGCAGAGAAGGGCGCACATGAAAAAGTCGGTGTCAAACCCGCGTCCATTGTACCCACGCGATGCCCAGCCGCCGATACTGTACCAGATTACGTTTCTCCACACGACCTCCTTCACCATGCCCCTCAACCACGCCTCTGCGTTCCTGCCATCACACACCCCTACCCCTGACAGCTACTCCATCCACTCCTAAACGTGGTTGTAGATCGTGCTGGCGGTGATCTTCACCACGGTTGCGTATTGGAGCATGTGTAAGTTCGGGAGCTCGATGGCGAACACAAGATTGTCACGGATGCGGCGATGGAGCGCAGACCGCTTCTCGGGAGCAGGCACAGACGTGCCGAAGCCTGCGATCTTGAGGCGATGCATTGTATTGGAGAGCTCAGCATCTGTTGCCGAGCTGGTGAAGTAGGACGGAGGAATGAGCTCAGTTGGTCAGTCTCGTGGACTGCAGCCTGAGCCAAACCTATATTTACATGTTGGAAACGAACACAATTGGAGGAAGTACGGACGACGTACCCTGTGCTATTTGTCTGAAAATGTCAAACTCGAACCCATAGGCAAGGTGCATAAAGGATGGAGCAGTCCACCGAGAATGCGACTCAGCATCTGCAGCTGCACCCCCTCCTTCGAGCCATGGCTACCGGCTGCCACGGGTCAAGCCCGAAGTTGTACGCAGGAGAGAAAAACGAAGTGCTCGAGCGCCTCAACAGGGGAGTGGCTCTGCAGGTGATCAGTGTGCAACCGGGGATGGCGCAGTGAGAGTTCAAGTCCTGCAGCGGCACCAGCAGTACCAAATCCAAAAACTGGGCAGTAGTCTAACGAAACGGGAAGCTGGTGACTGCAAGTGCCAAAGATGAGGTCACCAGCATAGTTATGGCAGTGTGTGATCCCATGGAAACACTGCTCGGCATCATCTCAGGGTCGCTGAGTGTGCTGAGCCTATCATGTTCAGGGCCAGCGTCTGAAGCGAAATCGTGTGCGAGTGAAGGTGGAAAAAGGTCATAGCGGCCAAGGACACCATGACCCAAGCGAGTAAAACCAAAAGGGGGGTTTGGGAGGGTGACATTCCACCAAAGTACGACGGCGAACTGGACTTGGCCGTCGAAGCGAGGGTTCGAGGATAACCAGTCCGTCGGACCCCAAGTGGACTTGCCTAATATGGTCAGGCCATTGGTACCAAGGCTGGGCCGGGAGAAGGGAGAATTGAAGAAAAGGTCGTGAGAGGAAGACGCGAGTGAGGCGGTGGTGTTGCCAGTGGACCAGGTCATAACAAAGTGCATGGAGGTATCAAGTGCAGATCAAGTCTGCGAGTCGGCCACGTCTGACTGGAACGCGAGTGAGGGGAACTTGAGGATGGCCAAAAGTTCAGCGGCGGACTCGAGGAACGTAATCTCACGAAAGAGCTCGAGGCTCTGCTGGTGGGCCGCCATGTGTTTCATTGACTCTGGGTTGCCCACCCACTTGGAGTCGTAGCACGTATTCGTCGCCGTTGTCGCCACCGGAACCATCCTCCTCCTTGGAGCTGTTGGGACTTAGGGGACGCTCTTTGTTCCTCTGCGTAAAAAGCCTTGGGCTGTGTAGTGTCGCTTGCGGCGGGCAGGTCCTGTCTCATGCGACGCATGGAGGTGCTCGTCGGTCGTGGCACGTGCAGCAGCGCTAAGCTGGAGTTGCCCGGCTTGTATCCGGCGGCCTGGTAGAGGTTGGGGAATGCGTTGCGGAAGCGGTCATGAAGGCGAGCAGAGCGGTGGCTTTGCTCCTGGAAGATTGGGCCTTTGACTATGGTTGTCCAGACGGTCTTATCGTAACCGGCCTTGAGCACACGGTCCTCTTCCTCCGTAAATGGACAGCGGTTCTTGCTACGCGCGTCCTCTCAAAAATGGATGAACCACCAAGGGTGGAGCGGATTTTGAAGGAGAGATGGGTCTTCACGTTGAAGTAGTGCTGCTTATACGCGTCGCGGAAGTAAGTGCCAGTGCGGAGGCTGGAGGGGGAATGAGCTGGGACGGTTGGAAAGCACGACAGTGGACTCACCGATCTTTGAGGTCCGCGGGGGAGCGGTTGTCAAATGTAGACTTGCGTCATGGAGGATAGCTTTCCGGTTGGCGCCATGCTGTGAGAAGCGAAGTGAGTACACGATACCCGACAAGGGGAGGACAAATACTGACGCAATTGCAGCCTCAGACAAACATTCGCATCTCCATTGTCCAGCTTTTACGAGCATTTGTCTCGGGGGGCGCAGGGCTTGTCAGACAGCGGACCTCGACGCGATGCTCGTCGGACGGTGAGGGCAAGTCAGTGTCACCGCAAACTTGATAACAGGGATCTCGCGTTCTGAAGCAGGAATTGCGAGGGAGACGCAGCGCTGCTTAGGGTTGGAAGAAGAAGGGTAAGGGGCGGAAAAGAGAAAGAGACTTCTCGAATGGACGCCAATGACCTTGCGGAGCCAAACACCGCACCAAGGAAAGTATTCGTCATTGTCGGATTTACTCTCTCCAAGAAGACTCGGAGGAGGACGTGCATGGAGCTGCAGTGGAATGGAGCATCGCAGCGGTGCTTGAATGTGGTGCCATGCCTGGCTCACTGCATTCAAGCACGCTGAAGTCTCCAGCCATGACAAGGAGGACGAGGACGAGGAAGCGGACGGAAGGATAAAACAAACATCACGGTCACATGTCCAGTTGTCACGGTTAGGCTCAGTCCCAGGAGATGACACCAAGAGGCGTCAAGTGGGCCTTACGAGAACTGAAGCTGGAATGGGATGAGAATAAATAAACGTCGGCCTTCTTCTTTGGACAGCCAGTCTATGCAAGCTAGTTGTGTACAGCACACTATGCTTGCAGTGAGGCGATGCGATGATGGTGGATCACATCAAACACCGTCGCAAACCTTGGACTCGGACGGTCTGTACAAGGTGTTTCAACTCCGGTTTTCCCTAAGACCATTTCTCTACATTGTGAATTAAGAAGCGGACCCGAGGCTGTCCGCAATGAATGTGTATTTAATAAACAACATAATGGTGAAGCGGGGAACATGACATAGACACCCTGAATAAGACGGCTCGAGATGGTCGACGACCTCATAACTCATGCAAGAAAGCTGATGAACCAATTCATCACTGGGGTGCCTTCGGCACTGAGAGCGGGTGGGTCACAAAAACTGTTGAAGCTTTTGGATCCCCATAGGTCGCTCAGGACCCCTTTCTATTCTATCACTTCCAAAGAAGGAATACCCTAAATCGCGCCTTCACTTCCCTGATGATATGGCTAGGAATACGTGTCAACTCACAGTGGTAAAATCGAATTGCGATAACGGGTGCTTTCTTTAGGAGTATTCCGGATCGATAAGCAGGCACGACAGCTAAACAAAAACGTACTATCAATTTTCTTTTAATTACCTTCCAACCAACGCATAACAAAGTGAAGATTGGCAAATTCATATCTTAAAGTGTCATATGAGCTTGAAAGATTCGTAATCAGGTGAATGGGATACATACACGCCGCAATAAAATCGGGGTCATCAAAATTTCAAAGAACCAATCCACTGACAAGGATGAAGATGACAGACCTGCAAAGAGTATGACCTCAAGTAAAGAAATATCAGGAAACAACATACATCCCAGCATAAGGCTGGAATATAGAAACAGTAGACGACATAGACGCCATCCGTAAACAAAACCCGTACTTAAGGAGGCTGCGCACCGCACCTGACGGCATTCAACACACGAAGGCAATGAGAGCTAAGGAAGTGGCTTACTAAGATTGACGAACCAGCTGAGGTTAAGTCAGTCTCTGCTTGTTCTTTCAGACGAATCACATACTTGAACACTTTACCCGAACTATTCCTGAAATTCAGAAAGGCAAGGAGAGAGAAGACGCCCTAAAAAGAAGAGTCCTGAACTATTAGACGTCCATAGGGGTAGATAAAATGTTGAGCGTACGCCGGTGAGAATCGCGACATAAGAAACGCCGTTACAAGTCACTTTTGTGACGACTTTTGGGCTTGGCCTTGCATGCCGAGTGCGAAGAGCAACCTCGACGCTGAGTACAGCATGCCGTTTGTAGATGAGAAGGCACGTTAAGACTATGGCATTCACGATGTGAAGGAGCAATGAGTAGAATATAATGATCAGGTAGAGTGTCGCACAACAGGACAGAGAATCAACCTTTAACGCCCACCTGGTTGAAAACAAACACGAAAGGTGATTGACCCGCATTTCCCGACTGTCTGCGTGATTGAACTAAGAGAAATTTAAAACCTCAAAATGCGAAAGAACTGACTTGAAAAACCTGTAAAGACCTATACCAGTTCCAATATACGAAACACGACAACACACGACTTACATAGCAGATGAAAATTTGGAAGAAGACGATGCGCATCGCAGTGACCAGATTCTTTCGCGGGTTACGCGTTTCCGCAGCAGCGCTGGACAACAGGTCAAACACAAGAGTGATGGTCAGACTCGGAAAAATTGACAGCGTGATAATCTCCATTCCGCACGTGGAGAAGGCAGCGTAGATTATTCCGAGAAGGAGGCCCAAGAAACGGCCAAGAGCTCCAGATTTGAGAGCTGTAAGACGACGTGTCGGTGGACGGTAAGAATCGAATAATTAGATGCAACTCACAAGAAACGAGAGGACCTGGATTATTCGAGCCCTGTGAGGGTAAGCCAATGCAGGGGAAATGGGTTGCAGCATTCGCCTCACCTTGAATCCATGGCTGTTGACGACAGCTCGGTGGTGGATATATTATGAGCACGAGGTCGAGACATACCGTGTATGCTCAAGACTCCCACCCAAATTGACGACAAGGCCGCCAATGATCTTTGAAAAGACGACGACTTGACAAATTCCATAACAAAATATAGGATGGAACACGCCAATCCAACTACGAGCATGACTGAGTCTCAGATATTAGCCACACGAATAGAGCGAGACTAACAACTTACGTTTCAAAGTAGCAAAAACAACCTCAGCCAGATTCGATCTTGATCACCGACGTGAATTCAAATGTTTCGTAAATAGCCACTATGTCCGAAAAACCTAATTCGTGAAGGGGCCAAATCAGAAGTCTTTGAACTACGACAATCAGACCATACCTTGTCCCCAAAAAGGTTGACAGAATACACAGCAATGATCAGAACTGCGACATAGATAGCTACGTGGTTGGGCTGCAAGTGCGGGTTAGGTAGGACCAAGCGCGCCAAGAGAATGTGTACATCGTGGTCCCAAAAGCCTATTAATACGGCTGCCGCGGTGATTTCTGCGGGAAGGGTGCAGTGATAGCACATGTCCATCGTATGTCTGCCCTTGTCGTCTTCATCATATTTATATTCATGATGCGTCGCTCTGAGGCATAAGGGGGTGGTTGGGTGGAATCTTGAAAAGATAGTGTAGTGGCTCTTCAAAAATAACATTTGGCAAACATTGTTAGAATAAGGTACCTATGAGACTCACCTTGCAAGGTCTTCGTCCGCAGACATCGATATCTGTGCCTACAACCGTGTTTTTTTAAAAATACCAAACCTACAGCCGTGTTGGTAGCCTCGGGACGATGGGGATAACCTAAAAGGCCAGCAGGGGCAAGGAAAGAGGAGAAACAATCAATACGTCGCAGCGCGCGTGTTATTTGGTCTTGTTTATACTTATACTTACTGCCACAATCCAGGTTGGCACACAACTGTTGCACGGAAGCATGGTAGAACCAGTGCCGATAGGATCATCGCGTTTAGGTAGTGGAAGCTAGTTGATCGACACAATAGACCATAGCCGTTCGAGGAGAGGCGTCTGCGAATATGTATTTATAGAAGAAAGAGTTATCAGTGAAAAGGTAGTCAACGTCAACTGTAACACATGGGGCTCCCAAGTGGACAACAGACTTCAAGTGGAGGAAAGGGATGACGCTCAGCATGGTGAGAAGTTGCACTCGCTTTCCTCACAACTTACTGTAAATGAGTATTTCCACGTGCACAGCAGCGTGCTGACGCAGACAGGAATTCCGGTCATGATAGGCCTAATTGCTGTGAAATACAGGTTGCTGGCGACGTACATTTATCCACGTCTATTCCCCGTTCCTCACTGGCACTTCCCTCCTGCATCTATTTGGGCATCAACGTGAGCGCATCACCGAAAAAAAAAATCCCAAAAGGACATACCCGTGGACGATCTCTCGAACCGTACCGCTTCGCTGGCCACTAGCACACCTCACGGTCTATATCCGCCTCGTCCTTCAACGGAAACAAGATTCCGAGTTCATAGTTTGTCACCTGACCAGTTAGCGTTGGGCAGATGCTAGTGGCATAACAGAGACACTCACGTTGAGGACAGGAGTGCCCCACGCCGATGATGTAAAGTTGTGAGAGCCAACGTACGCGTAGCCCACTGAATGATCTTGGTCCGAGTCCGAGTCCGAGTCCTCACCAACGGCTAACGAGCTGGCACCAACAAACACCGAGATCATCATCTGTTCGAACAACGTTAGCAGTGTACCTGAACGAACGCGCTGCTCACCTTGCTGCGCATCCACACTCGCCCACGTCGGCCTGCTGCTTTGGGTTGAGGTGCACATGAGAGCCGTGTGTTCTGACTTGAAGACAGTAGGCCAGCCCTCTTGCTTCCCTGCGAGGCTCAGGACGAGTGCTGGTCGCACGCTCGAGAAACACGCTGGGCTGTGAGCGGAATAAGTGCGGAATACTGGGGTGAAAGCGGGGTGAAGGTGTGGGAAAGCGCACGTGGAATCGCCTCGGGTGCCAACGTCTTGCTGTCATGGCACCAGTACTCAGGCTGTTCAGTACTGCACAATCATTCACCATGGAACCTTTATGCACCGGTGCCCTCCTCTTTAACCACAAGGTCTAGGCCCTTAATCTTCGTTTCGCGGTTGAGACTACCGCTAACGCTCGCATAATCGCCTTGAAGCAGGCCGGGAGATGTTGCCCAGCAAACTTTCTTCCTTTGATCTTTGATCTACCGTAGCTCTCTATGTGGAAGATGAAGGGCGAAATTATTATCAAAACCTTGCCTTGTCGACGCCTGTCGGATATACTCGTGAAAATTGACATCGACGACGACGATACCATTGAGGAGCTAAACGACGAAGGAAAAGTGGCAGACCTTGGATTCTCAGACGGTGAGACACTGCTCTTACAGCTTCCTGGTACGTCACGTATTTCTACCACCGTTGGCAGGGTTCTCATACAGTTCCAGTTGTCTGTACAGATGATAGTCCAGTTGAAGAGCTCATCACGATGGATGTGGACCTAGAATCGCCCAGAATATAACATTGCTCAAGACATTGCTTCCTTAAAGCGAACACAAAAGGTGCCTTCACGGAAAGCGACGTCAGATTCAATAGTATATATGATCAACACAGTAGCGGAGCTCCCAAATTCGCTATGGACCATGAAGGTATCCTGAGTCAAAGCGAAGGTTGGCCCCTGAGGTTCGTTGTCTTCGTACCTTATGTTTTTTTCTTCTGATAAATGAGGTCAGATGCGCGAGTTAGCTAAAGGGGCGTTCACAGAGATTTTTTTTCGCTGAACATTTTTGCTCAACGAAAGAACTCTCCGAGTCCAGTCCCATTTCCTACCGACCCGACCCGAATTCGACCACCTCAATCACATGTTTCTATCGGTGCGGTGTGGTGGAGAACCCTAAAGCCCGATAAAGCAAGATTCAAAGAAGCCGACGCGTACTGGCTTTTCTTCACCGCAGTTACGAGATATTATGAGACGCTTGCTCCACTTGGCGGTCACGGTGAAGCAATAATCACCGTTAAACTGTGAGACTTGGCGCATTCGTAATATTTGTTCGGGCTAACACCCCTAACAGAAGCCTCGAACCGTGGCCATTCCATATTTTCATCGAAGTCGTTAGAAAGTTTCACATGGTACAAACCCAAAAGCGATTTTCTCCTTCTGAAGTATGGTCTTCCACGATTAGCCGTGGAGGTAAATTCGCAAGTACAGAACAGGTCTCACGAGATTGTTTTTGCCTGATGCTTCAGGGAACTAGCATCTTCCGATTCGCGAACACAAAACTAGATGCGCATAAGGAGAAGAACTTCGTTTTCGTGACCATATATATCGACAGTAACGAGCTAGTAGAGCGCTACCTCCTCTATCAAGATGAGAAGAAAGATCTTCACAACGTACGCACGCATGTTCCATATAACTTAAAATCCTACGCTGAATCGCCGTAGGTTTATCGGAGGCACCGAACATTCAAACTCGCAGAAGCAAACGAGTGCGTGAGATTTGCGCTCTATTTGTACAATCTCTCTTCTACGTGGCACGACGATGAACACACAAACGAACAGGTCGACAAAATCCAGCTCGTGGTCGTGAAAAATTCGCGCAGCCTTCCAACGTTCACCGGCAGGTCCAAGCGTCCTGCCTCCGATACTGGGGGAGACCAACCTAGGACCAGGAGCCATCGGACTGGTGACGCTGGTGACGCAGCTGGACAGCTGTTCTCAAACTGCTCTTCGCAGAACAGTACGCCCTCAATTTTGGGAATCAGTAATCTAATTTTGGTACGCTGAACAGCTGGCGCACCCTATCATTCCCATGCAGTATATCAGGGGAGCCGAACACAAAAAAGGCGCCGAACCCGTGCAAGAAGCATTGCGCTCGATTCAAAATCGCATCGCGACAACGCTAGGCAAACATATATATTTCAATGAAGTCCTTAGTACCGTCTTTGTGGAGAAACAGAAGATGGCCGTGAGTGGCTCCCCTGTGTTCTGGTAGTGTTCTTAACGAGTTTTTGTACTAGTTCCACAGCGACAGCGAACACAGTTTGCTCATTGCCTCGCTTTCTCTTGGTAGCATTTCTGAAATGCACTTTCAAAGTACACCATTCCCAAAGGTCCCAGGAAGGTCGTGATAAGTCTTATCCTTAGACATATTGGTGGCACGACTGTTACTTTGGATCACATAATTCACAATAACTCTCACTCATAATACTTCTGCACGCCAGCTCCTTCCATGACGAGAAGATTGCTCTGCAGAGCCCTCCTCCCTTCTTTTAGACTGTACTTAAACACTCGTGGTTGATAGGCACGCAGATTTTCCCAAGAATTTCCGGAAGCTGCCACAGTTCGCTCCATCTCACCGGAGAATTATGTGACTTGGAGTAACGATGGAGTTAAGATGGACATTCATAGATCTTTCCAGTGACATGTTTATTGACTGAATCAAGTCATGGTATTGCGAGTCACAAAACATAATAAAAGATTGATTTGCGGAATCCCTACAAGGAGAGCTCTGGCCTTGGTTTCTGATCAGGAGGCAGAAAGTAACGCGAAGGCGATCGATTCTGTTCCAATACCGAATCAAGGGGTTGTTGCAACGACCGGGATTGCAGAGCGGCATCTCCCTTTGCTCCCTTTGAATAGTGCGAAGTTTGGTGGTAGAGTGGCCGACTCGGCTTCTTGCACGTCGAATCCTCCGAGCATCTGCACAAGCGAGTCGAACTGTAAATCCAATGTGTGAGCTCAGTTACTAGAGAAGGAACGCCCATGCACACTCTTCACGTCACGGTCCACCAGGCGAGAACGCCGCTATAGGTGCATGCACGATACCCGGGCGCAGTGCCGCACACGCTTCGGGGCTGAATCCCCGTGCAGAGAGACCACTGGACGGTACAATCGTAGAAATTTTTAGGAATAGGTCTGCGCCGCTGATGAGCGAGTGAGCTTCGCGGTGTCTGTGGCTACGTTGAGGTCGTGCATTTACTGCGCGATGTCTCGATGTCAAGGAATAGGAGCGTTGGTAGGTCCAGAGACGCCACGAGGAAGACGTCTGCGCCGTGTGCTGGCACAGCGTGCGCGCATACTAACGGGGTGGGAAAACGCCAATAATGGAGGGATTACCTGCGGCTGTGTGTCCGTATACGGGTCCCGCAAGTACGTGGGTCAGATCGAACAGACGGATTCCCTCGAGCGCATGTTGGATATCTGGTGAGGACCCACTTTGGTGCGTCATCGATCTTAGCGATGAATATGGGGTTGACGTTCGTTTGGAATATGCCGTGTATTGTCTCGTCCATTTCATTGTATGAGCATAGCGCAGCGGCGCAGAGACGCCGTCGAAACACCTCTGCTTCCAAGACTTCTGCAGGCCACTCGGCGAGCACGGCTGCGACGGCTTCTTTTGTGGGCTCGCACTGCAGGGTATCGAGCAGACCTTGTTCGTGGCTGCCATAGGAGGTGAGTACGCTCTAAAGATCGAGGGAAAGACGAACACTTTATTTCTGCTTCGAATAGAACACAAACAGATCGGCGATTGTTGCTCCAGTAGTAGTCGCTCCCATTGCAGACGATCAACTTCCTGTGTGGAAATCGACACTTCTTGCGTCAGCTCTTTCTTGAACTCTTCGATGTGTACTACACCTAACTGTGAGTTCGATGGTTGCAACTGAGGAACAATAGGAAATCATACTCTGCATGTTGATCACAGTAGCTTCTTTCGTCGCCTCGACGAATCTGAGCCGCCACGGATATAATCTGACAGCTCTACAGAGGATGAATACATTGCATCAACCTGAAGGACGGGATCTCATCATTCGCAAGAGCGCATAGCATCCTCTCTTGATATCGTTGCTGATGTTCGATAGCCTCCAACACCGATTCCGTGGCTTAGATATATCTGATCAGACTTGCAATCGCGAATATGTGTATGGTGTTGACATACTAGTATACGCCTTTCGCATTTCGACATTCTTCCGCATGTCCTTGTTGCTGCTAAGCCATTCATCGTGGTGAGCAGGTGTGCTGAGTCGTGATCCACACGCTTTGAAGCAGTCATTGTCCATGCTAGCTGGTCAGCATTGGCGTCCTGAAGGGGGCCGGCTGGCGGGACTCCCGAGAGATGGGTAGAATGTGAGCGTTTGACCGAGGGTAAATCTAAAAGACTTGACGAGGCAAGAACGTGGACAGGGGGACGGTAAAACTTCAGCTCCAGGAGACTACCACGGTGACAGGGAGGACGGGAAGCAAGTCGAACGCCAAGGTAGAAGTCTCATGCTCCTTAGGCAGATGGAGAAGGGTGATGGTGCATGCAGGGACAGGTCAGGAGACAATGTCTCGGAGACGTCAACAGTACTCGTGAAAGTAAGCAAGGGCGCCGTAGACAGAACAGATGACGTCGAGGGGAACAACGTACGTTAGGAGCTCGGGCTAGTATCCCATTGCCGCGGGCATAGCAGGCCTGTACTGCAACTCCGAAGATGAGAACGAACCCTGGTCGTAAGGCTCTGACGTGGAGTGTAAACTCGAGCGGAGTCGGGACTCTGACGGTGAGGGACTCGGAACTCCATGTAACGTTAAGAAAAGAGCGGGCATGGGAAAGTGTGACTGTACTCACGGGTTGACAAAGTCTACAGAGCTGCTATTAGGGTCATTGAATCCGGAGGGTGGCGCATAGGCCGACAGGATAAGCGGACAATGAGCATCGGATCCAAGGGTCAGATCGAATGACAAGCGGTGGTGAGGTGAGGTGTGACCACACCGTGACCGGGTGTTCATGCGGTCGTGGAGTCGCGACGACTTCAAGTTATAATATAATGACAGCGCCGATGGAAGACTCGGATCCTGCTATTAACTCTGCTGCGGAACTTCTCGCAACAAACTGGTGGAATGCTGAGCAGTTTCGGCAGCACGGTAAGAGGTATTGCACCCTTGCAATTTTGCCCATTCACACCCCCATTCAGTGCCCATTCCTTGGCCCATTCTTTCCTCCCCCCCGGTGTAACGAATGACCCTAAGGTGGGACTACTTTAAGTTTGAGGCCCAGAGAGACCTGCAAGCTGTGTGCATTGGACGATGATGGCAATAATGTAGGCTTAGGCATTATGTATTATCACCCACAACATAGCTCTCCTTGTTGTAGCAAGCCGTGTATTATGTACTGTATTTCCAAATAAATCTGATTGAAACTAAAATTTGATTGTGTGCTCAAAGCCTCAAAGAATAAGCCACGCATTATTGTGCAGGCACACTGGCAGTACTGAAGTAGTCGCCATATAATCGTCTTATAACTTCCTCATAGCCCCACAATAACGCACTTACAACATGCCTGTTTTACTGTTATGACATCGGCTATAGGTGGACGCAAAATGATTATAACGAAGCTATAAGGGCATCATGTATGCCCCTAGTTTGATAGAGCATTGATCATGACTGCATCACTAAGGTTTCATAATATCCATTGCATACTGAAAACGTCGAATGAAGGTGTAATAGATATTATATCATATTGCAGCTGTTATATAGAGTTATAACGGCATTGGAATTTCGCCGGGGATTTGGTGATGCGCCGCAGGCGAGTAAGCGCACAACTCCCGGGGCCTGAGCCCGCCGAAAACTGGGCCATAACATTGTTGGTGTCGGCTCAATTAGAGGCACACTATGGAAAGTCAAGTTGCATTCCTTGCTGTCAATAACAGTCCTAATCACCATGCCAATTTTTGGCAAGTGAGGGATGAATGACGCAGACGGAGACGCCATAACATCGTTGGACGTCAGGTCGGTCACAAAATCGGGTGGTGCACCGCGGCGAATTGTAAGACTAGAGACGACAAGCACGAATCTCATTAATGCAGGGGAGTACGGTACTTGAAGCAGGGAGTAGATTCAAGTTCTACCCGATTTATGCATATCTAAACAAAGAACAAACTCACGACTGTTTGCGCCCACGATCGGAGAGCGGTCCGAGTCTCCTGATTTTGATGATCGGTTCCGCGTGGACGACACGGCAGAAAAACTGCGCACCCAACACCTTGTTCTTCTGGACAGGCACAGGAGTGTGCAGGAGACTCGGAGAACTCAACGGCGCATTGAAGGGCGACGTCACCACAATCGTTGTCATTGTCGTATACCGACTCATTTCGAAAGATTACTGTACTAGTAACTTAAGTTATACGTGAGGAGAAAGAAGATTGATACAGTATGTATCCGGTCTGGGTCCTGTGAGCTTCAGTTTGACAGGCACAAGAGGGGCGAGTGCAGGGTCGAATGAATAGAGACGAACCCGTCACGTTCACGGCACAAGGTCTGGCATACTCTAACAGTCTGACGAGTGATGAAATTAGTATCTTGTTCATCTTCAACTATCTTTTGGAACTTCAACGAGAATCTATGACCAATGTTAGGGGACTGAGGACGACGCAATTCTTTGAGACTTACTCTTTCATCACTTCGGCCTTGTCAGAGTCAATGACATCCTAGAGTAGTAAGTGGCGGCGCAGAAGATGAGAGACATCATATCACATATGTCTGAAATTCCTTACTTTGATGATAACTAAAAGCGTGGACCGGAACAGTGACGGACTGGAGGCGGGATCTAAAATGGAGGCGCTTGATTGGAAGGACTGAAAGAGGCCAGTAATATCTCTGCTGAGCGCGAAGTTATTTCGAAATAGAACCTATACGCGAGCACTACCCTCAGCACGATGACGAGCATCACAGGACCAGTCAATAACTTACAAGGTTCGATATAGCAGAATTGAAAAGGACAAGGAGGGTATCTTCTTGGGCCGAGCGCTCCAAGCTGTGTACACCTGGCATTCGCGGAAATTCAGTTAGCGCCCAGGAACCCACCTTCGAAGTCCAGCGCAACAATAAGCGCATCATTGGTGGGAGAAACAGACAACCAAACTCCCTCTGAGCAAGGTCAGTTATTGTCTTAAAACCACGAACGCTTCAAAAATTGACCTGTTGTACGCATCGCACTCCCCGCGAACGAAGTATCGACTAGATGATTCAGGGTAAAGCTTTTACCAACGGATTGTTCATCTATCGACGACACAACCTTCACTAGCTATAATTTTCACAAAGGCGGTTAGGAAGGTTTTTAGAATGACAATACGAAGGGCTTACTTTCGAAGCCCAATATGACTAAAAAATGGACTCGTACCACCCAATTGACAAGCTGTCTGCAATTCTGTTCACTTCGGCACCGAGTAACGAGATTTCCGGCTGTGCCGACAAAACGCCATCCTTGAGCGGACAAATCGGTTCTCATGCGTGACCGCAATGTGGATGGGAATAAGACAGAGTAAGTCCGCCAGCCATTCACCAGCTCGGAAACGGGAGACTGGCCACTCTGGACTGGAAAAGAACGTGCGCACAAATGAGGTGAAGGTCCTTGCAGAGACAGTGATAATTTTGAGTACATCACCCGTCGGTTTCCGTGATGTCTTTGTGAAAGTACGAATCATTTCTGAAAAGTGAATGGAAAATGGGCACTGATCATCGTCCGCGACGAAAGTCAGCGTTCCGCTCCGGTTCGCTTGAATATGTTATCGTGCGCCGTTTCACTGCTGCCACTACCGGGAAACGTGTCTAGACGTCAGAGTGGCAATCGATCAAGCAGTTATGGGCAGTCTCTGTCCCGTGACTCGTTGATTCCTTCGAACGCTGTTGTTGAAATGAGAGCTCGGTAGCTTTGCACGTGATATCAAGGATGACTGTGCGGTTATATCGAGACCAATGAAGTGGATGTTGTTCCGATTTACGATGGAAGTGAGAAGCGCCGCCTCGAGGTCGACGGGAAAATCAGGAAGTGTGATAGCAATTCCGTCAGTGGACGCGAAAGTCGTCCAATGATACGCCGTCACCGGGTCACCATGGACGCGCCTTCCTTCTCTTTAACGACGAGAGCGCATGATCCATCTGGAGAAGAGTAGACTGCGCGTGGTACCTCTGGTAGCTGTAGAGAGGCAGGTCTGCAATTAAGCGTCAGATAATTGGTAGAGAGAAGTTGAGGCAGTAAAGGGTTGGACATACTTAGGCTGCAACATTGTTAAGGAGAATATTCTCGCTCGAGTAGAATCCACGAAGAGAATCTTTTCGCAACCACGAACGAAGTACGCATGGACAATGAACTCTCCGTTGTTGGAGAACGGAAGGAGGTCAACCGCAGATCCCATCCCTCGCAAGGACCCGCGCTCATCCTCGAACCCAAAGATATGCAGCTGCACCTATCGAGCATTGTGACATGGAGGCCAAGAAATGGTCATCATTGATGACGTACCCTGGCGGACGAATAGACAGCTAACATATGCTTCGATTCGTCAAGGCAAAAAGGCAAGTTTCGCCAATCTTGTCCTTGTGGAATAACCTCGCGAATGACCGCCTCTGTATGGCAGCATCAATGCGACTGAGACTCTCGACATAGATTACGATGTTTCCGTGAGGATCGACGAGGCCCAAGAGAATTCGACCTCCTTCAAGGAGATGAGCGTATCTGAGCAGAAAGGCTAAGCGTGGATTAACATCAATAGCCGGGACCATACTTTAAGGAGGTTGACGAGGAGACACGGAACGAATGGGTAAGTCTCTTTTCGAGAATCGGTGTCGGAATGTAAGATGAGTCGAGTTGCACTTTCGGGCTCTCGTTGGCGCGTAGGCGCAACAGATGTATACGATATTCTACCTCAGCATCTCGTAGAGACTCTTGACGGCCGCCGATATAGTAAGTATCTGGTTGAATCGATGAGAAACGCCAGGTTGGAGAGAAATATCTTATCACACCCCGGGAGAAGGATGATTTCCTGACTTTGAAGTGGTCGTAGTAGACAATTGTGCGCCTGTACCAAGCTAGGACATCAGCCTGTTTCGGATACCATTGGGGACGTACGATGTGGAGCGCTCAGCAGACACGTCCTTGACATGGTAGAAAAACTTAGATCATAGGGAATGAACTTCCCCGGCCTCCTCGCTTCCACTTCTCGTTGACCTTGCTTGTCGCACTCCTTTTTTTCGAGCTGAGAGGAACTGTCGACTGATTCCGGACACCACACTGTCGACCTGCTTTGCGATAAAGGTGTAGGCAATTTCCTCGACATCGTCGGCGGCTCCGTGTAGGTAATGGTCGATGGGAAGCTCATTGAGACCGGTATGGATGATCTGATCCGCGTCAACAAAGACAACCTTGTCGAGGTCCATAGGGAAGACGAAGAGGATCTTGTATGCCCAGATGATCTGTTGCTTTTCGCATTGTTGTCGTAACCACGTCGGCTACTCAATGAACTCGTATCGGAAGCCATATTCCTCAGTGGAGTGGGGAATAAATTCCTGTGCGGCATTGTTAGATAGCTCCTCATCGTGATTCGAGCAGAGGATAGGAATCATACAAGGAAGGACGAGAAAAAGATCTTGATGAACCAGAACTTCACCGTGTGTTTTGTGTTGTGCAGAATGCTCACGATCATAATCGACGCGAATCTTTGGAAAATACGCTAGCAACGACCAGCGTGGGTCAGTCTTCGCGTTGAATCACCTCATACAACAGACCCGATGCCACCGTGAAGATATTGATCTCTGCGTGTCTCTGCGTGGACACCCCAGCCTCTGGCTTGCCTCCCGATGACTTGAACACTGACGGAATACTATACCAGGGCAATCCTCAGCTGGACTGACCTCCCCCCTAAAAAAAAAAGTGAAGACTCACCACGAAACGGTATTATCGACAAATCCGGTGGGCTCCTCTTTGGGTTCCTCCAATACATCACCGAACTCCTGACCCGACAGACGACATGGTTACAGCGTCGAGTCCTCGAAGCTCGTAACTTCATTTCCAGCCTCCTCAACAGGCGGACTAATCCACCTTTCATTGCTCGGCGCCCGCGCTTTCCACCACGAACACATCACGCCCGTGTCCCTCGCGTATCTCAAGGTGATACACCCCTGGGGTAGCCTTCAACTGCAAGTATTCTAGATTCTCCACGATGAGCGTGTCATCGATTGGCTTGCCGTGGTGAGCTGCGAGTTGGAGCTGGAGGCCACGCGATGGGGAGTTCATGCCCTTCTTGCGGGCTTGGCCGCCGCCGACAATGCAGTCGAGTTCGAAGACCGCATCGTCCGTCGCCGGTCAGAACACCAAGTTGGATGTTGTCGAGGTCGTAGTGAGCTTCGCGGGGACGCATGAGTCACGAGGACACCTCATCGATGCAGAGAGTGTAAATCGGATCGATTGGAAGGTCGTGAAAGAGCACCTTCGCTGAAACCTCGTGTCTGCAAAGAGTCTAAGAAAATAATAACAGAGGCATCAAATGAATGATACGTACCCATTGACATTGAATGTGAGAGATGGGATGAGGTTGTAGTGGTATAATCGTTTCAACGAAAGCTGCAGAGACAGCAATAAGCTAGGTTCGGGGGTGTGCCAAAAGGAGCGAGGTGACATACCTCTGAAGTCTTCCCCACTATCAGGAGTTTCTGGCCATTACTGCTCTTGGCAGCACAGGAGATTGAGGAAGATGACTCTACTCAAGTAAGGTGGGATTCGCCGTGAGGGACTGCAAAGTAGCAAGGGTTCAGCTCGACAGGTAGGGGACTGACTGAGTATCCACCTCGTGCAACCTGTACGTTGATGCCCTCAAGTGTGACAAACGCGCTACGGCCAAATGTCAACGCGCGCAGATATGTCAGGGCCTTCAGCCTGAGGTGGTCCGCTGAAACGGGACGAGTCTTGAATTAGCAGGGGTAAAGCTGCCAACTCTAAGCGGGACAACCGAACCTTGTAGAAGCAGTCCCAATCCCCCAATACTTCGTGCTCTACAGGACCGTCTTTCGAGCGCTCACTGGTAGCCGCTGTTCCACCCCGCTAACCGCGCCGCGAACCACGCCAAGACTTCCGTGCTCCTGGCCGCGTTCGTAACGACATAAAACGCATCAGATGCATGTTTTGTGATCATCATATCGTCGAAGGTTATGCCTTGCTCGTTGAGGAGTACAGATAGTGTCGAGGTATAGAGTTCCAAAGTCGAAAGTGAGGAGGGAGTCAACCATTCCAGGAAGTCGGTCGCCGTGGTGCCGTGGAAGCTAAAGGGGTTTTTTGTTAGAGAGAATATGGGTAGACAGCATCCACCTACTGGGATTGTACCATATGTCCAACGTCAAATAATCCTGCGCTCTGACGCACGTTTTGATGACTAGCAGCTGTGGAAGCATCGGAAACTTCATTCGAGCTCGAAGTGAAGGAATACGGTCTTGGCTGACGTCCCCGTACGCCAGCGGCATGTGATAGCCTGCAAATGGGTCCATCTTCGCACCATATTGAACGTGAAAATCATACAGCGGTGTTTTTCGCGGAGGCTTGAGTCGAGTTGTCAGCTTCCGTACTAAGCTGAGGCACGCAAATTGTGCTGACTGTGGTAGTTCCTTTGTGACTCCTACTTGGTTTATATACTGCGTGATCTCGTAAACTCAAATGACTGGAATGCATAGAAGTAGTTGTAGGCCCTGCTTCGGATAACAGGGTGGATGCGATGGGGTAATGTCATGGCTGTGTGAAGAAGCAGGGACTTGAAGAAACCGGCGTCACGGTCAAGTTAGAACTTAAATGTGCCCGATCTCCAAACTAGGCACTCGTTTGTGGTTGTGGGACAGGAAATATTTACGCCGCCAGTCAAGCTAGTCAAGACAGCGGGCAGCTTGGCTCGCGGCTTTGCTCGTGACCATCTCTCAGGCTGGGCGCTACAATGATGTCACAGCAGCACAGCAAACGCCACTATCGCAGGCCTTACAGTATCCACTACAGCCAAGCATACCCTCGAACCGACCCAGCGACGGGCTCAATTAGTATCACCCGTTGTCACTTGCGTTTGAATTGGTCATGATTAACCACACCTGGGTTAAGCCTCTTCAGAGTCCTCACGACAACAATGGTGACCTGTCATCACTCTATTCTCGCCCCTCAGAATAGCCCCGACTGACTTTCCGTCAAGTTGCATTCCCCGCCGTTCACGTGGCTTTTACACATTTCCACACTCACACTGGCACTGATATGAGAATGACCTCCGTCTTAGCACGAGCTGGTCTCGTCCTGTCCCTGCTCACCTCTACAGCTCTCTCTGGTACTCCTCCCCCCTCAAGGTCTCCCTGCGCACCTGCCGGCCTTCCCACGATCCTCCTCGAAATCATGTGCGTAGGGCATCTCACAACAGCTACCTTGCAACTAACGTCACCTCCTTTTGCAGCGAAACAATCTCGTTAGAAGAACCTCTTCCCGCTGCTAGACGTCTTGACGTGCCCCGACGCTTTGCCAGCCAAGGACATGCTCTCGTCTGAGGCGCAACAGCAGTTCGCATTACGGACTGCTCTTTCACCAGCTACTTGTCCAAACTGGGTACCCTTGAAGCCGTGCAAGCCCAACTCGCCTTGTACGCCACAAACCCAAGATCGTCGCGTTTTATAAACACTACTCGGACAATGCACAAAGAATGCGGAACGACGAGCCGAGGGACGCAGACGCGGTCATGAATGCGGCGTCATGTAGCTCGTGGGTGGACTGGTACGGAGAGATCGTCTGCGAGATATAACGGCTCGTACACCTCACGGGCAGGCCCTGAAACCCTCGATTCTGCAGAGTCCCCAATGTTTTCGTAAGTTGCCATTCTCTGCTTACGCCCTCGTAACGCTCACGTTTAAATGCCGAAGCCGCACACGTCGCGTTCGATCGTATTTACCCCATACACGCTCAAGCCCTGAGTAGTCCGCCCCGAATTGCCATCCTCTACGCCTCTTCCAATCTACCAATTTCCGGTAGCTCCGTTCACACCTCCTGCGGCTATCCAGTGCTCCCCCGCCGAGCGTCCCATCCCTCCCGATGTCGTAGGGGAAAAGCGCTACCTCTCTGGTTACGGCGTCGCGCTAGACTTGAAGAAGATGGATTATTCGCTCTCGACGATAGACGCTCGCAAAGTAGAAGTACGTTTCAATATCGTTCTCAACTTTCTTCTCACTCAAAAGGACGCTAGGCCCCACATCGGAAGACGACCAGGCAGTATATGCTAATAATGCAGAAGCCGACTTGGACAGCGTCCTGCAGCTTCTGGTTCTTATTGACCTTTTCGTGTAAGAGATTGGTATTCTTGCCGCCCAGCTCGTCGCCGACTCGCCGACTCCGCCTCAGACCTTGAAAAAGCTTGCTCATGACTTCCCCAGATATGCAACTTCCCTCGCCCGTCACGTTGTTTCACAGTCCGGTCTCTTAGAGGATAATTGCTTCGAAATTTGCCAAAATACGCTCTGTCGTGAACGCGGTTTGGTTGAACAGAGCGTAGGTTTCATCTGACGAGATGAACCCGCACAGGTGATATCCTTCCCTCGTTTTCACTGTTCCTTACACTCGGCTAACGTCACACGCGATCCCCCGAAGCCTTCTTCTGCTGGTACGCAAGGAAAGGACCTCATGTTTTCCTTGACGTCTCTTGGCCTCCTACCTGGAGAAGCATTCGAACTTGTCACCCATCCCTCTTTCGGGACTTCGTCGCAGAGCGGCGGCGCCACAGAGAATGTTTTCGATGCCAGCGACCGTGCAGAAGGCGGCAGTCTCTCCTTTTGGTGGAGTGACATTGAAAAGGACAGTCGGTGAGTGTCACTGAGTGTCCTACTTCTTGTAGTGCCAGCTCTTCTCACCTGCGCCCAGCTACTCACGTTATCAGACATCTCTATACGCAGTGCGTCCACATTTTTCGTTCGGTATTGCGCGCGCGGCGCTACTAATCTAACCCCAGCTCTTGCGCCCGATGTACCTAAGGTCAAGCGCCAACCATCCGTCGCAACTTGTTCAACGTCATGGTTGTCTTAGACCTGTCCCGACCCGAAAGCCTTCACTTCACTGCGAATACCGTCTCGATGCCCATAGACCGCTCCTACTCGACGCACATCGGCTTCGTGCCAATCGTTGAGATCGAAGACTGAAGACGACGAGGGTATCCTACCATTTGACGCAGAACTACAGCCATCTCGCGACGATCAAGTTCTTCTGTTCGGTGCGTGAACCCATATATACTGGCTATTACACTTACTCATTATTTTCACGTCAGGTTCTATATCTGCAGGGCGAGAAAGAGGACTTGGACTTGGACTGGTCCAACGTGCTGGCACAATTCGAAGCGCTCGTGTCGAGCGAGGAGATCCAAGAGGGCAGCAAGGCGATATCGTTCGATACTTTGACCAGCGGGTCTTCGGAAGTCTTCGAAGAGAGGATCAGCAAGGCTCGCGCGTATTCTCGACGGCTGGGTACTGATAACGCCTCATCGCCCAACGGCCACTTATTCATCAATGGGAAGTACTGCGCGATCGATGGAGTACGTTGAGCTGTTCAATGAGCTCGTCTCATCACCTGTCGAGCAGAACTTTTCAATCTCGCTGAAGGCTGATGTCGGACAGGCACTTCAATATTTCCAAGAGAGGGTAAACCTTGTTTTCCTGCGCGCCGTCGGCATCTAACTGTTTTAAAAAAAAATATTGTTAGGCCTACAAGGGCGAAATTACAGATGATCAGGTGGACGACATCCGGAACCACTTTTACGATTGACCAACCACGATGAAGAAGTGGAGTCGCCGCATTCTCCCTCTGGGCAACGGCGTGCCCATCATTAACCTCCCAGATTTGCACAAGCAGGCTGGCCTGTACGTCTCTCCTGCCTCTTTCATCTATCCCGGTTAGTTAGCTTCTAACCTCGGCTTTCTTGGCCACTGATGACGATGCTATGCAGCTTTTGAACAGCTACCGCTGTCTATCTACGTCGTCCCCGATTTTGATACGGAAGAGGGCCTGACTTTCTTGCGAGACGCGGTCACGTTCGCTGTACGTCGTTGAACATAATCTCTTCCTTCTCTAGTTTGATGACGTTCCAAAAAGGACACCGCATCTGCATGCACGCATTTCACCTTCTATCACAACCCGGTGTCGCCGAACAGCGACCCAGGACGTCAAACCCACGTCTCATCGTTGTTCTCACACCTGATACGCAAGGACCTCCTTTCAAGGGCTACCGCATCGCAGTTGCTTCAGGTACTTAGACTGCGTAGCGAGTCTGGATCAAAGCAGTACGGACAGAGAGTTTTGAGCATGTCTTCACCGCTCGACGAGATTATCGGCAGGATGGCACTGGCAGATATCGACCAGAACGATTACCAGCGGTAAGTCGAGGCAGGCAGATTGGTCCCAAAGATAGCAGCAATCGCACCGGGTACCTCGGGCCTGCTCATCAACGGCCGAGGATAGATTACATCTCACTTGTCTGTCCACTTCCGCCTGCTGACTATCTTTGCAGGTCGTTTGGCTTATCGCTTCAGGAGAGTTCACCGCGGGTTACTATGAAATTCTTCAGGACTGCGAGCTGGAGAAGCGGGTCCAGCCCGTGGTCAGCGCTGTCGAGGATATTGTCCCGCTTTCGCGGGCTACAACCGGTGAGCCCGACTCCGCGTTTCGAAAATATTTATATACTCACTGGCCATAGAGCGACAGCTGCTGATGTCGTGTCCATGGTGTCATCCGTGGTGTCCATGCCGCAAGTTGAGGACCCGACACGATCGGGTATCTTTAACAAGGACCCAGTGGCGCGCAGTCAGGATTACGCGCGGATGGACGATCAATACACGTAGGTGATTCATCGCCCTTGCGTCGGCTGCCTGGCTAGCCTTATACCCTGTCAGTGCGTTTACCGTGAGCGACAATACGACTGCTTTACATCGCTTTGTCGTCATTTTTGATCCTCTCAGCGACCAGGCTCAAATATTTACGAGTCTCTTCGAGGTGCGTTTGAGTCAATGGGGTATTTTTTTCGCTTGTTGACGACGCTTTCCTTACAGTGGCTCTTGAATATCCCGACGGTCTGCGTGGAGCTACTTCTCTTGCTGCCTGAGTGCTCAGAGGTACGTCATATGGCCAGTATTGGCAACCCCACCAGCCTCCCTCATTGCCGTCTCTACAGCTTCCATCAAAACGTTTCTACCGATACAACCTTATACCTTCTCTTACTTTCGACGGCACCGGGTACGTATCATTAATGTTAGGCTTCTGTTAGACGATTCCCAGACACGAGATTCCAGCGCAGGAGCTCTTCTGCGACCTTCCCATCGAGCTGATATACGCTCTCTGCCTCGATAAGCTGTTATTATGGCTCGTGCGTCCCCGCGAAGCGTTCTACATCCTCGATAATATCCAACTTGGTGTTCTGTCCGGTGACGAACAACAACATGGCGTCGAGGCAGTCTTTGAACTCGACTACATCATCATCGGCGGACACTCCCGCGAGAGAGGCACCAACTCCCCACCGTGTGGCTTACAACTCCAACTCGCAGCTCACCATGGCATGCCAATCGACACCCTCATCGTGGAGAACCTAGGATACCTGCAGTTAAAAGCTGCCCCGAGCGTGTATCATCTTGAGATATACGAGAAATGCGGGCGTGAGGTGTTCGCTGTGGAAGGTGCCGGCAATGAAGGGTGGATTGGTCAGCCTCTTGAGGAGGCTTGAAATGAAGTTATGGTTACGAGTTTCGAGGGCTTAATGCTGTTTCCGCGTCTAGAGCGTCTGCCGGGCCAGGAATTTGCTGATGACTACTCAAGGAACCCAAGAAGGAAGAGCTGGAGCCCATCAGAATTGTGGATAATATCGTCTCACGATGAGTCGCCACTTCCTTTCATGGGGCTAGTCCAGCTGAGATTTGCCCGGGCGTTAGTATTTCGTCGGTGTTCAAGCCATCGGAAGGCAAGGGGGAGGCTGGGGGTGTCGACGCAGCGACATGCAGAGATCAACATCTTCACGGTTGCATCGGGTTTGCTGTATTGTGGTAAGGACGACACTAAGGCTGATCTGTGCGACTCGTTGCTCACGTATTTTGCAGAGATTTGCATCAATTATGATCCTGAGTGTTTTGCGCAACACGATGCACACAATGAAGTTCTGGTTCATCGAGAACTTCCTCTCTCCATCCTTCCTCGTATGTTTCCTACCTGCTGCCCGTTGAGGAACAGACTAACAATCTTGTGCAGGAATTTATTCCCCACTTTGCTAAGCAATACAGTTTCCAATTCGAGCTCGTCACATACAAGTGGCCGATGTAGCTACGACAACAAAGGTGTAAAACAACGGTTTATCTGGGCATACAAGATTCTCTTCCTTGATGTGCTCTTCCCTATGGACCTCAATAACGTTTTCTTTGTCGACGCGGACCAGGTCGTGCGTACAGATCTCAAGGAGCTGATTGACCTCGACTTGCACGGCAGCACGGAGCGCCTTATGGCGATGCCCCAATGGACGACGATAGCGAGGACATGGAGGGCTTCCGGTTCTGGAAGACAGGATATTGGGAGCATTTCTTGCGAGGGTGTCCCTATCATAGGCAATGCTCATTGTTTCTGTTTTTTGGGGGGTTCTGATTGATTTGTCCTGCAGTGCAGTGTACGTAGTAGACTTGGTTCGATTCCGTCAGATGGCCGCTGGGGTACTTTGAACCTTTGCACGTAATATTGGTGTCTTGAACACCATATTTCGCTTTGTAGGATATCTTGCGTCACTATCAACCGCTTTCTGCCAACCCCAATTTGCTTGCTATTTGCTAATCTCGATCAAGGTACCCTCGCCTCATTCCCTGGAGACTGTAGACTCGCCTTGACGTTGACTATTTATCTTAGACCTCCCGAACGATCTGCAAGGACACGTTCCTATAGTGGGTTTTATGAGCTGTTGGTTGATATCAGGGTTTCTTACATCTTCACTAGCAGTTCTCTCTGCATGAAGACTGGCAATAAGTAAGTTCTATTGTGTATTTCTAGTACGGTGCTGCTGAACGCGTTCTTTCAGT
Organism: Lactarius tabidus; assembly: GCA_963281015.1. Taxonomy (NCBI): domain Eukaryota; kingdom Fungi; phylum Basidiomycota; class Agaricomycetes; order Russulales; family Russulaceae; genus Lactarius; species Lactarius tabidus. Next base: position 5,816,580 of record OY725468.1, on the reverse strand, counting down.
GCGAAACGTTGTGTGAGTCGAAAGCTCGTTCACGTTTGAGACTCTGTACTAACAATCCTCCAGGTAGCAAGGACAGACTTGGCTGCGCCAAAACCATCGATCTCCGCCAAAATCCGTTAACCATTCGTATTCGCCTTCCATCCGAGGGCCCGCTCACTTATTAATCCCACCGGTGCGTTCACAGAAAGAGCCCAAGCTTGCGTGCACACGTCAAATCCCAGAACGGGGGCTGTACGATGGCGAGATCGCACGCTTCACGCGGAAGCTGGCGGACGAGGGTCGCATCCACGCTAGCGCGGCGGCGGCGGACGTGAATGAGCTCTCCAAGGCCGGGTCCTTCCCTCTTCCTGTTCCAGAGGAAGAGGCGACGCAGGGCAACGAGACAGGCGAAGACGAGGGCGGAGTGTCCGCTGGGCATATCAGGGATGAGCTGTAGCCATGACCAGCGCAGATCGGATCTACTCGACTGTTCCGTGCGCATGCGTCACATATATAGATTTACTGTAGCTTGATGCGAGACTGAGACCTCGAAGTGATAATAATGGTTCATCGTGTTTTGTAGTGCCGGATTCGCTTGCTGTACATCCTGAGAATTTAGTAGCCTGGTACAGTAAGGATCATATTACTATAGCGTCACGGTGGAGACAGACCAGAACTCGCACACAGCCACTGGCATGGGGCCGCCGCGCCGGAGAAAGTTGAATGATAACATAGGACTATATGCTTCCCACATGATACACTCTTCACCCCCATTATGATAAGATCTACGAACCAGTATAAGTCTTTCAGTTATGAAAGTCCTGCCAGCGATGACGACTGATGACTAGATGACACTGGCACCGATCCTTAGTGCCTGTCATTGCGACGAGGTTAGGGCAGAGGACAACGTCCGGCTAAGTTGAGCCGGGTAGATGTGCAAAGACGGAGGTCGCCTGTTCAGTCGGCGAGAGCACAGTCAAGAGTTTGACGTCCAGAAGTCAAAGTAGAGCGCGCGTCTCAAAGGACGATGCCGGTTGGATTGGCGAAGGCGCGTGAGACGATGACGAAGACAAGACACTTAGCACGAGAGAATAGAGGTCGAGTGCGAGTGAGAGAGAGTCGCGCGAAAGCACGCGGGGAGTTTTGAGGACCGATTCAATCAGATACATTTCAAGCCATACAACACGAATCTTTTAAACATTTTATGCTAGAATCACAAGCCTGTAAATCAGTCATGAAAGGGGTTTGCGCAGTGATCATCAATAAGCCAAAAAAGCGGAATACATTTAAACGGAAAATGTGTTGAGTAAAAAGGGCAGAAGGAGGAGTATGATCGAGTGGTTTGGAGCACTTGAATAGCAAAACGAGTCGAGAACGAGTCCGGAATTAGTCCAGAACTTTTGAGGGGCTTGAGGCGGTCGAGTCGGCCGGGTCGAGCAATATCATGCATCATTTCAATCACCTGTCCGCGGTCACTATGGTAACTTGCTGTACTTACAGTACTGCCAGTGTAGCACGAGGCAGGTGAGCCTAGAAACACGCGGCCTCTTTGAGCTCAGTGCTGTATGGAATGGAAGGCTTTGCAGCCGGCCGTGCCTGCCATTGATAGGTCAGGCCTGTCAGGTGACAGGTTCACGCCGATCGAGTGATAATGCCGAGGACGATGCAAGGGTTGTGTGTAAGATCATGATGGCTCATTGCACCTCCAACTGAACGACACGGTGACCTACCTGCGTGAACTCGTCTCATATCGTTCATCTTCCAGCAGCAAGGTATGGCAAATGAGCCGCAAATCAAGTACGCGTACGACGAACTGCCTACTACAGTCTAGTAAGACCAGTTTGGAAATCTGTAGGGTACCGGTGCTTTGGCACCTTTCTTTTGATGCTGATGCCGCGCTCAGACTCGTGGGATCCACTTCTCACAGAGCTTTCAGCTACAGTGTTGTAAAAGTGATATCGGCTTCTCATTTTTCGAAAAGAGCAATAACGCAATAGCTGCACCACAGCCAGGCAAACCAAGCAGAGAGCACGTCGAGGTTGAAAACGTCCTCCGGGACGAAGCCGAAGCCCGTATGTGGCCGGGATGCGAGATGAGGGTGAACTGGGCTGAGGCTTACGCTCGACGGCGTCCATGGGAGGCAGTCGCCCTGATTACAGGTATCAGCGGTACGCCATTGAGGTGATGGTAGGATGTGCAAGGGCTGCATAGAAATCTGCGATGGACAGCGCGCGGGTGCTCCCACTCATAAAGCAAAATGCCGTCGACACGGAGGGGTACGTCTGGAGCAGTAGGAGGCAACTGGCGAACGAGAGCCCTGGCTTGCGTGGCGAATCAAAAAGCGAAGACGACTCGCCCTCGTTAAAGACAACCTTTGGCAGGAAGAGGGCCAAGGTGACAAGGGTGCACTTTGTGGGAGAGAGCTTGAGTTAGCTGCGGCTCAGCTGAATAGAGCAGAGAAGGTGGGGGCATTTCGCAAATGCCTGCACGGCCACCGAAGACACATGCAGTACCTGTGGAGGCAAACATAGGACCAACGAGTGCGCGATCAAAGACAAGACACACTGCATGTCGTGCAAACCAGATGCCCACGCAAGCTGGGACAGAGAGTGCCCGGAATTCCAACGCAGATGCGCTCAATTTGACGAGAACTACCCTGTGAACAACCTTCAATACTTTCCCACTGAGGAGGAATGGGCGCTGATTCCTCGCCCCAATAGATTACAACTCTCTGAAAAATTCCCAGCCAGATATACCGTCTCTGCATACCCACAATCCGGCCAAAGCGATTGGATGCCAGGACCCAGAAACACAAACAAGCAGGGGAAGCGAAAACAGGTCAAGCTCCCCGTAAATAAATCCACCATGGACCGGTACCTAGGCCCAGGCGGAGAGGCAGACACCACATCACCTTACTACGACTGCAAAAACTCTAGAGATGTAGACCCCGGATCATGGAACTAATGGCTAACACACCCGTACACAGCGCAAACAGAACCAACCCCCCAAACCCTAGCCCAACCAGCATCGCCATCTGGCAACAAAACGTGAACAAAACGAGCGCTTGTCAACACGATCTAATTTCAAGCGCAGCACTAGCAAGGAGAGGTATAGATATAGTAGCACTCCAAGAACCCGCGATCAACAGCTTCGGATCAACAATCGCCTCAAGAGACTGGATCCCAATTTACCCTTCAACGCACGGAAAGGACCCTCACAAAACCAGATCTCTATTTCTTGTAAGAAGCAATATACTGATGGAACAGTGGAAACAGGTCGACTTCCCATCAAGCGACGTTACGGTGATCCAACTCAACGGCAACTGGGGCGCCGCACTTATCTTCAACATATACAACGACTGCGAGCGAAACGCGACAGTCCAGCAACTCGAAGCATTCACTCACTCCAGCGTCAACCTCAACTCCAACAATGAGCAAAACAACAGCAACATAAACACAAAGGCCACCATATGGCTAGGGGACTTCAACCGCCACCACCCACACTGGGACGACCGAACGGACACAAGACTATTCACGAGAGCAGCCCTAAACGATGCGGAAATACTAATTAACGCAGTAGCAGAAGCAGGCCTAGACCTAGCGCTCCCACCAGGTATCCCCACTCATCTGCACAATGTCACTAAATGTTGGACTGGACTGGATCACGTCTTCATCTCTGAAGACGCACTCGACGCTGTCATTACATGTGACACGCTTCCAAACACCCCAGGTATAAATACTGACCACTTACCGATACTGACCACATCAGACTTCGCATTATCCAGAGCCCCTTCAAGTTCCTCCAGGAACTTCCGCTACGTAGACTGGGAGGAGTTCAGAAAGGAGCTAACCAACAAATTAGAGCCACTTGCCCCCCCCACTCGTATTTGCAATCAAGGTGAGTTAGACAAGGCATGCAGCGAGCTAACGAGAGTTATCCAGGAAGTCATCAGTTCCAAAGTACCCACAACAGAAGTAAGTATCAAGGCCAAGAAATGGTGGACCAAGGAACTCAAAAAACTCCGGCAAGAAGCTAACAGGAAGGGGCGGAAAGCCAGCAAATACAAAAACTGGCCAGAACACCATGCACATGCAGAAAAGCGGGAAGCAAACAAAATCTTTCAGAAGACACTAGAGTGCACGAAACGGCAGCACTGGCGTGACTGGTTGGAAAAGGCAGAAGACCCAGACATTTGGACAGCCCATAAATACACCGCCTCCCCAACCGGCGACGGAGGTAAGTACAGAATCCCAGTTCTAAAGCTGACGAGAGATGGACAGGAAGACACTGCATCTACCAATGACGAGGAAGCAAGCTTGCTTGAGAGGACCTTTTTTCCCCCCAGACCCCCTGAATCCCTGATGACGCTCCCCTCCATTACGCCTACCCCAAATCAGCATGCGAATTCGATCCCATCACGAAAGACCAGAACAAAAGACAGCTGGCAAGGCTAAAACCCTAAAAGGCCCCGGGGCCAGACGGTATCCCAAATATCATGTTGACAAAATGCGCTGACATCCTTATCGACAGACTACATCCGATATACAGAGTCATGACCGAAAACACTCTATACTTCGACCCGTGGAAATTGTCCACAATGGTGGTACTCCGCAAGCCTGGCAAGCCGCGTTATGATACACCAAAGGCATACTGGCCAATTGCACTGCTAAACACGCTATGCAAAGTTCTCACAGCGACCATGGCAGAACTGATGACATTTTACACAGAGAAACATCAACTCCTCCCGCCCAATCACTTCGGAGGAAGACCGGGAAGGACCACCACTAACTCGGACGCAGTGCACTTACTGGTACATAATATCAAAGATGCCTGGTGCAAATGCCAGGTAACGGCAGACCTATTCCTCGACATAGAAGGAGCATTCCCGAACGCGGTCACGAGCAGATTACTACATAATATGAGAAAGCGGGGCCTCCCGGAACCACTGACAATATTTGCAGGAAAAATGCTAGAGAACCGGAAAACGATCCTAAGGTTTGATGATCACACATTGCAGGTAATCCCGTTAGACAACGGGATAGGGCAGGGCAACCCGCTTTCTATGGCTCTATATCAATATTACAACGCTGACATACTTGAAATCCCTCGCAGACCCCAAGAATCAGCTGAAGCATACGTTGACGACGCTGTCCTCACAGCAACTGCAAAAAACCTTCACTGAAGCGCACGAAATACTGGCAGACATGATGACAAGAGTAGGAGGCATGATAGAATGGTCTAAGTGGCACAATTCCTCCATAGAATACAGCAAGCTCGCGCTGATAGACTTTTCGCACCCCGGAGTCAAAAAGCCATGACCGCCACTACAGCTCCCCGAAATTACAGTCGAGCCCACTCAAAGCGCAAAATACCTAGGTATAGTACTCGACCAGAAACTCAGTTGGGGCCCACAATTAGCACACGTACGTGGTAAAGGATCAAAGTGGGCAATGCAAATCAAGAGACTCACAAGGCCAACGTGGGGCCTGACTCCAAAAGGTGCACGAAAACTATACGTCAGCGTCGCCCTCCCTCGTATTATGTACGGGGTTGATGTATGGTACATCCCACTGCATGGTAAAACTGTGAAAGGAAGCAGAAAAGGGTCGGTAAACTTCATCAAAAAGTTAACTACGGTCCAAAGAGCCGGAGCGCTAGTGGTAACAGGAGGCTTCAGGACCTCACCCACTGACTCGCTAGACGCTCACGCGGCACTCCTCCCAATGGAACTCCGAGTGCAGAAAGCTTGCCACGCAGCAATCACCTGCATGACTACACTTCCAGCCGAACACCCCCTGCACTCAATGGTTTAAAAAAAAAAGTGCAAAGAGGCTAATCAAAAGACACAGATCGCCATTGCAAATCCTCACTAGCATATTCGGCATACATCCCAGTGAAATCAAAGAAGTTCCCCCAGTACGTGTTCACCCCAAAGACAAAGGCACACGAGTTGTGCATATAGACATCCCCGCGGACAAGGACGCATCAAAATGAGCAGATGAAAATGTGGTAGAACAGATCAAGGTCTACACTGACGGATCCTCGCATGATGGAAACGTCGGGGCGGCAGCCATACTCAAGAGAAATGGTAATACGGATAGGATACTCAAATTTCACCTAGGCACAGCAGACCAACACACCGTCTACGAAGCGGAGCTCGTAGGCATACTAATGGGCTTACAACTGATCAAAACCGAAAAACGGAGTAAGGTAAAATGCATGGTAAACGTGGACAATCAAGCAGCCTTAAAAGTGGTCAGCTCAGACCTGACCAAACCGGGACAGCATATCGCGGCAAAAATCCTCCAGATGGTCAAACAGCTCAAGAAGCAACGGGGTAATAGCAGATACAGACTAACGTTCAGATGGTCGGCAGGTCACGTAGGGATCACAGGAAATGAAGACGCGGACAAGGAAGCAAAGACTGCTGCAGAGGGGGAAAGCTTGGACAAGATAGACCTCCCTCCCTACCTCCGCAAACCCCTCGGTCACAGCATATCCACAATCCGTCAAAAACAATACGAAAGCCTGAAGCAACAATGGACATCCACATGGAACACCTCACCTAGGTACCGTCGACTACGATTTCAGGATATGCTAACGCCCTACTCGCAGAAGTACCTAAAGTACATCAGCAACCCAGAGTTATCCAGAGCCAACGCCAGCCGCATATTCCAAATGAGGTTGGGACACGCGCCGCTTAACCAATACCTGTACAAGTTCAAGAAGGTCGACAGCCCACGCTGCCCAGCCTGCGGACACCCTGAAGAAACAGTCGAACATTTCCTGCTGTACTGCCCGAAATACGCGCACAAAAGATGGCCCATTCTCAGCCGAAACGGAGGCAACATACCCAAGTTAGCAAAACTCCTTACCAGTCCCAAGTTGCTGCTACCACTGGCCAATTTTATGGATGCAACAGGAAGATTCGAGATCGCCACAGAAAGCAACGTAGTGAGTAACATTATTCGGAGATAAAACACACTAGGCTAGGCTTGCCGCATACAGGTACAAAGCAAAAGATCGCACCATCCGCATCCTCACTCCCTGCAGTGAAGGGACGAAAATCCCCCAAGACCACGAAGAGTAGCTGCCGTTTAGTGGAGGGAGAGTAGGAGGAGGCTGGAAGGAAAGGGTAGAAACGCTCCCCACCACCCATCAACACTCATCCACCCGCCCCGTCACATTCAGCCCCCGATCCTCGCCCACCGCACCCGCTCACCACCTTATCGGCTGCGACCCGCTCACCTCATACTGGTCCCCCTTTACTCACTGCTTGGCACCGCACGACGTCGGCCATATAGGCCGAGGGAGTTGCTCTTACTGAGGAGAACTCACACTCAAGGGAAGCAGTAGTAGAAGGATTAGTTAAAGCAAACGTGCTACATAGGGTTCTGTACCCCCAGGTGCACGTCAATGGAGTCAAAAAAAAAAAAAAAGAGCAGAGAAGGGCGCACATGAAAAAGTTGGCGTCAAACCCGCGTCCATCGTACCTGCGCGATGCCCGGCCGCCGGTCCTGTATCAGATTTCTCCACACGACTTCCTTCACCATGCCCCTCAACTGCGCCTCTGCGTTTGTGCTATCACGCATCTCTACCCCTGCCAGCCACTCCATCCACTCCCAAATGTGGCCGTAGATCGCGCCAGCTGCGCTCTTCACCACGGTTGCGTATTGGAACATGCGTAAGCTTGGGAGCTCGATGATGAACACAAGATTGTCGCGGATGCGGCGATGGAGTGCAAATGTGGGCCACTTCTCGGGAGCAGGCACAGACGTGCCGAAGCCTGCGATCTCGAGGCGATGCATTGTATTGGAGAGCTCAGCGTCTGTTGCCGAGCTGGTGAAGTAGGACGGAGGAATGAGCTCAGTTGGTCAGTCTCGTGGACTGCAGCCTAAGCCAAACCTATATGTACATGTTGGGAACGAACACAATTGGAGGAAGTACGGACGACGTACCCTGTGCTATTTGTCTGAGGATGTCAAACCCGAACCCATAAGCAAGGCGAATAAAAGGATGGAGCAGTCCACCGAGAATGCGACTCAGCATCTGCAGCTGCACCCCCCCTCCTCTGAGCCATGACTACCAGCTGCCACGAGGTCAAGCCCGAAGTGTACGCAGGAGAGAAAACGAAGCGATCAAGCGCCTCAACAGGGGAGTGGCTCTGCGGGTAATCAGTGTGTGTCTGGAGAAGGTGCAGCGCGAGCCCAAGTCCCGCAGCGGCACAAGCAGTACCAAATCCAAAATCTGGGCTGTGGTCTACCGAGACGGGAAGCTGGTGACTGCAAGTGCTGAAGATGCGGTCACCAGCGTAGTAATGGTGATGTGTGATCCCGTGGAAAGCATGCTTGGCATCGTCTCAGGGTTGCTGAGTGTGCTGAGCCAGTCATGCTCAGGGTTAGCCTCTGAAGCGAAATCGTGTGTGGGTGAAGGTGGAAAAAGGTCATAGCAGTCGAGGACGCCGTGGCCCAAGTGAGTAAAAGCAAAAGGGGTTTTTTTGGGAGGGTGACATTCCAGCAAAGGACGACAGCGAACTGGAGTTAGCCATCGATTGGTCGAAGCGAGGGTTTGCGGATAAGCAGTCCCAAAGCGGACTTGCCTACCATGGTCAGGCCATTGGTACCAAGGCCAGGCCAGGAGAAGGGAGAATTGAAGAAAAGGTCATGAGAGGAAGATATAGGTGAGACGGCGGTGTTGCCAGTGGACCAGGTCGCAACAGAGTGCATGGAGGTATCAAGTGCAGATCAAGTCTACGAGTCGGTCGAGTCGACCACGTCCGACTGGAACGCGAGTGAGAGGAACTCGGGGATGGCCAAGAGTTCAGCGGCGGACTCGAGGAACATAATCTCACGAAAGAGCTCGAGGCTCTCTGGTGGGCCACCATGTGTTTATTGACTCTGGGTTGCTCAGCCACTTGGTGTCGTAGCACGTATTTGTCGCCGTCGTCGCCGTCGTCTCCGGAACCATCCTCCTCTTCGGCGCTGTTGGGACTTATAGAACACTCTTTGTTCCTCTGCGTAAAAAGCCTTGGGCTCTGTAGCGTTGCTGGCGGCGGGCAGGGCCCATCTCACGCGACGCATGGAGGTGCTCATCGGCCGCAGCACGTGCAGCAGCGCTGAGCTTCTTCTTAGCGGAGTTGCGCGGCTCCTATCCGGCGACCTGGTAGAAGTTGGGAAATGCGTTGCGGAAGCGGTCACTAAGGTGAACGGAGCGGTGGTTCTCCTGGAAGGTTGGGGCTTTGACTATGGTTGTCCAGACGGTCTTATCGTAACCGGCCTTGAGCACACGGTCCTCTTCCTCCGTAAATGAGCGGCGGATCTTGCTAAGCGCGTCCTCTCGGACATAGATGAACCACCAAGGAGGGCGGAGCGGACTTTGGAGGAGAGACGGGTCTTCACATTGGGGTAGTGCTGCTTATACGCGTCGCGGAAGTAAGTGCCAGTGCGGAAGCTGGAGGGGGGATGAGCTAGGATGGTTGGAAAGCACGACAGCGGACTCACCGATCCACGGGCGAGCGGTTGTCAAGATGAAGACTTGTATCATTGCGGATAGCTTTCCGGTTGGCGCCATGCTGTGAGAAGCGAAATGGGTACACGATACCCGACAAGGGGAGGACAAATACTGACGCAATTGCAGCCTCCGACAAACATTCGCATCTCTTCCATTGTCCAGCTTTTACGAGCATTTCTCTCAGGAGGCGCAGGGCTTGTCAGAAAGCGGACCTCGACGCGATGCTCGTCGGACGGGAAGGGCAAGTCAGTGTCACCGCAAACTTGATAACAGGGATCTCGTGTTCTGAAGCAGGAATTGCGAGGGAGACGCAGCGCTGCTTAGGGTTGGAAGAAGAAGGGTAAGGGGCGGAAAAGAGAAAGAGACTTCTCGAATGGACGCCATGGCCTCCATTGGACCTTGCGGAACCGAACACCACACCAAGGAAATTATCCGTCATTGTCGGATTTAGCCTCTCCAAGAAGACTCGGAGGAGGACGTAAGTCCAGCGGCGCAGCGACCAGCTCTGCGTCGACGAGCAGCCCGTATCGAGCGGAGAACTGGGGCCAGTGCATGTTGGAAGACGTCCCATGCGCCACTGCACGAGGGACAGAAGAGCGAGTGTGGGATCGGGGATCGGGGTCAGTAGCCTGCTGCGGGACAAGCCGTGGATTGCGCACTCGGAGGCTTGTAGGGTGGGCACTATGATTGAATGCAGGCGCAAGTGCGTCAGCCAAGCAGTTGGTCAAACAGGGATATGCAAGTGAGCTGTGGGTGAGGGCATGGGAACGGGATCGAGATCGGGTGGGATCGGAGGCAACAAGAACTGGATTCGCCAAACAAGAAGACAAAGACGGAGGAGACGACTGTTACTGTACTAGTTGAGCACGATACAGGAAGCTAGGCTTTCTTTGAAACAACAGTGAAGGCCTTAAGTCAAACGAAACGCAAGTCCTCGTGAGTTACTATAACTGCTATCGTACACGTACACACACCCAGCTTATCACGCAGATTTTAGGAACTCAATCAAAATTCTATAATAATACTACAAAGCTAGGTTAAGGGTTAAGCAGCGAGGATGTAGTAGCAAGGCCGGAGCAGATGGCGAGAATAGGGCAGCACCACATGGCGATTGGCAGTCGGCAGCCGCTCAACCGGAACACCTCGGCATTGCTCACGAACGCAATGCAGTCGTTGCACATTTCCGACAGCGTCAGTTGGTCGACGAGCTCGCAGCCAGAGCTTGAACAGCGACGCAAGCCCATGCGGATCATCGACGCCTTCAAGCATGTACGAGTCGAGCTGCATCTTGAGTATGGTGACCACGTCAGACTCACCTGGCACGCGGAAGATGCCTCTGCCTTTTCCCAACTGAATGCGAGGACGCCGTCGGTAAGGAATGGGAGGAAGATCGGCATCCTCTGTGTAGGTTATGTGCATTCCTGGGAACGGAACACGGCGTCAAGTGGCTCACCGAACGTTGAGGGATTGGAAGTCGCGCCCTGTGATGTCTTCTCTCAGCGACATATCAATACTGATCGAGTCAAGGGACGTACCGACGCCGTCTCGATTTCTGCGAACGAGGGAGGCTTGCCTCTAGGCCCCTCTGCAATAGCTGCAAGCCGATTGAGACAATGCTTCGCGAGAACGTCGATGCGGCTTTGGGCTACTGTGTATTGTGAAAAGATATGCGTGAAGGTACGATTCGAAGTCCTCGAATGGCGGAAAGGTCACCAGTAGCACGCACTAATGCTGCCACACACGGAGTGCACTCTCCCTACAAGTAGAAGTGTCATCAGCGAGGACAAAACGGTACACAACAGGTAACGTACACATTCGGGTTGTTTGTCAGGGCTGAGTTGGAGCATTGCATTTGCGGATACAGTCAGTTCAGGTCGATCGCGTACGACGCACTGATATTGAACACAACCCCACTGATCTCCTTACCTGCAGCGGTTGGACCCTTAGTCGGTGCTGGCGGTACAGGGCGCACTGGCACCACCGGAGTGCCATTATTCACCGACTTTTCAATTCTTATCTTCGACTTTACGATTCAGGCGCGCTCACATAGTCACTCTCCAGGATACCTTGCTCATGCTGCTCGTAGTTTCGGGCGATTGCGGCGGCGTTCGCGTCACTCGTTCGACAGCAGCTCCCAGCAAGTGTGCGAAAAGGGATAAAGGAGCACTGCGGGGTGAGGGTGGCTTACTTCGGAGCCGGTGGTGGGTGAGAGCGCGGGCGCCAATCGCGCAGGTGTTTGAAAATGGGAGTCTGTAGTGAGTAGTGAGGCTGCGACCACGCGAGCGGAGGAACTTCCAAAGCATGATGTCCTTCGCTTTCATTTCCATCAGCTCGATCTTTGGGGCGTCAGATAGGCCTAAATACACTGAGCATGCACAGACTTGAATCGGGTCCGTACTGGGTTCAGCCAGGGATCAAAGACGCCATTTGGCGAGAGCCGCTTCTCTCCGACCGTAAAGAACGAGGAGGCACAGAGAATCAGGCAACGCGAAGGCCTCCAAACCGAGGAGGATCCCAGGGATGAGCTGCAATCTCAGGGGTACTCTCCAGGAGAGACTCCCCGGAACTACAGCAGATCGTAATTTGTGGGCCAAGACAAGGGGAGTCTGACCTACTGTTTCACGTTAGAAAACCGGTCAAGAAACCAAGTACACCCAAGGACGATGGAAAACTGCTCTAGTGTCAACGGCGGCCCTCGCACCTCCGGCGAACTGATCACTGGAATGTATAAAGGGAAGAGCGTGCTTTGTGACAGGTGAACCATTGAGCGTTCTGGACGGCAGAAACTGAGAATGCCATACCTGAGCCCGCTAACGCCAATCCTGCCAATAGGCTTCCGTCCGTGAGTTATGTCAAGGGGAGTACCCACGTCTGCAGTGCCGAGCCTGCGCAAACGACAACTTGCGGATACCGCATGGGAATGTGTGATTGGCGGAACGGTGGGAATCAAAAAAGTTACCGCAGGTCGATGCAATTGTGGTCCTCCTCGAGATCCTGTCCGCTAACACACCTGCGCCCAGCACAACGAAGAGACAGCTCCATGACCGCTGCAAACGACGTTGAGCCGAACGCCAAGCGTCAAGCGTGAGAGATCATTGTGTGCACGCACTCACGAGCCCAAACTCCTATTGGCCACAGACCACCGCGTTCCAAAGCCCTTCATGATGAGCACGCTCAAGATGACGTTCTGGCCATAGCCGAATGGACAGTCTCTAACAAGACAAAATAAGCTCAAAGTTCATGTTAACATCGCCGAGCCTCTGAGTAATGTCAAAAAAGACTGACCTATGAATTTTAGGGATTGTTCGTCTTTTGGAAAATTGGAGTTGTAAATATCTGAATACGGGTGAGTAGAATAAGCCAGGGATTTCGGGGGGAAAATACCACACAAATCTGGACGCTGAGAACGCCGTAAGTGCGCAGTTGAATAGAGGGCCAAAGAGTTACATATAGCGTTGGGGATATCAGTTGCATCGATGACAAAATGAAGCCGGGCGCACAAGAGGGGAAGTTCTGGGAAACGATCAGCAGACTATGAGGGAAAACCACCATCGTAGTGTTACCAAACTTACAAAGTCCGATGACATCCGGGAACGCCGTTGGCGATTCGGAGGATTCAGCCATTTACGTGGTGCAGTGAATTTCGAGTGGCGACCGGACAAGAACTAGCGCCACAGAGAAGTGAATAGCTAGTCAGCTGACAACAAGGAACCTGAGAGGGTAAACTACTTGGTAAACCGAGCCGTAAGCGGTGCTGACGTTAACCCCTTTTGGATTTAAGCACCGATTGCATTTGCGTAGTCAGTGTGTTACAGGTTGCTCCGGTGTGGGATTCTGGACGTCCGTGCCTTGACGCCGCGTGGGACACAGTTCAAGTTGGAAACGTGACCCTCCCTAGCGCATATCTTGTGCCTTTCAAGCACCGTGATCGCTTGTGTGAGCTGTGTCAGACAAATTATCAGGTGTGGTTCTAAAAGCACACGGCTTCTTCAATTTCCTGGGGATCGAATGTTGTGCTAGCGGCTTCACACTTTTAAAAAAAAAGAAAAGCGGCATTATCAGCACACCACCCAACCACCAGTACGTGCCAGTGCCTTGACATAAATGAACATCGACACCTTCATGACTGAACCATGTCTAGAGTCTCGAGGGACTGTGAATGTGAGGACTGAAAATCCGGACTGAAAGCTTGCGTGGTGTGATGGATTAAAGGAACCGTGCTACACTATGCAAAAGTAAAAGTGCAAGGCACATAGTACTGACGCCTCTTTGTTATCCACAAATCTCGTCCTTTCGGCCGTAAACATGGGGAGACGTGCCTGCGGTCCATTCGAGATTGCCCGGGAGCGTACAAGGCATCCTAGGGTGTGGCTGAAAGGAAACAGAGCCATTCAGAAACAATGGGGATCAAATAGATTACACATATCAGAGACGATTCCGTGCTTGTATCGTCGCCTTTATTGAAATCTAAGGTTAAGTGGGAAATGACGCCTTCTGACGCTTGCGGCTGCGCTCAGGTGCGACGAAACAGAGCGATGATAGTGCCGTGACACGAACCGCTATTGTCGCATCCAGGTAGTTGGCGTTTACGAAAGTAAATGTGATTGTTGAAGTTCAGTAAGAGACCGTTCGTCAGGGTTTTTAGCTTGCACATAGTATAATGTGTCACTCACAGTTTCCCGATAATCTCAGCTCTTTTGCATCATCAACTGCAAGAACCGTACGCACACAGCGATGGACCAAAAAAAAAGTACAAGTATACATAATATACCTCACTCTATAAACGAGGATAAATGCACACCGGGTTGGGGTTCTGCTTATAGGAAAGGCCGCATAAAGTACAAGGGTCGTAATAGCTGAGGCGGCTAAACAACAAGTTCAAGTTAGAAGCACGTCTATGTGGGGTCTTCTAAGAAACAGGTACCAGTAAGAGCGTTTGTCTCGATGGTAAGTCGAACCGCACGAACTAACACGAAGTTAGTGAAGTTGCCACTTGCCCGTCTTAGCTGTCAAAAACGATCTTGATCAACGAAGTAAGCGACTCGGTATTGTGATACGGTACCTGCAGCGCCATCGTCATCGTAATGTCGGCGAGTGCACTTGGTATTGACCACAACTCATCCAAGCGCGCCTAATCGATGTGTAAGATAAGGCGTCTCCATAAGAGCGTAACTTATCATAGCACAGACTTCGTCACCTAGCCATGTCACTGCGGCTAATTGAGTTATCGCACATTGCAATCAGGAAAGGTCAGAAGCTCGAAGAATGGGTATACTGATCAGGTATACTTACGACAGAAGCACAACTACGACGGCCGTTTGTTGTTCAGCACCCAAATTCGGGAACACAAGTACCCTTGAACGATGACAGAAATGAGTCCCGTCATAAAACCAGCGTCTGCGCTGTCGAAATGGGAATGTTCGAGGCGTTTCGCACTGCCAAATCATCAATAAACCAATAGTAGACATCGGACCCAGAGAGTACAGTCTCAACAGTCTCAACAAGAAGACAAAATAAGCTGCGCAAAGTTCGCCTTAACATCTCAGAACTTCCGAATGATATCGAAGACCAACCTATAAATTTTACGGGTCGTTGGTCATTTGGGGAATTGTAGCTATACACGTCTGAACTTGGAAGATTAGGTTTCGAGGACGCCATAGAGAGTCCGGTTAATAAGGGACCAAAGAGCTGCAGATTTTGTTGAAAATATCAGTTTCGTGTTCAGCTGAATGGGGTGAAGCACAAAAGAGGGGCAGCCCTGTGAAAGATCAGCAGATCATGAAGGAAATTGCTATTGCAGCATTACCGAACTCACATTCCGATAACATCCGGGGAAGTGGGAGACTCAGCCATTTATGTTGTAGGTGTCAAGAGGTGGATACTGAACAGTAAGGGAGATAGTGTCACTGAGGAGTGGGGACGGCGTGGTCAGAGGGAAGATAAGGAATTTAAATTTATATCTCCCAGATTGTGATGACGAACAAAGATTAGGGCGCTAGTTGAGCTGCAAGCTCAGGTGAGAAAAGGCACCAGTCCCTGACGCAGATATCGCCTCTATGCTGATCAGTCATGTTGTTCGGATCAGTCATGTTCGTGGCTATCGGGGCTGAATCAGAAGCATGCAGCTTCTCCCTGGAAAGATATTATCGCACAGTGGCAGTTCTCACCTGTATTCTCACTGTGCCACTGTCCTAGGGTAGAGTGTTAAGCGTAGGGAATTTTAGCCTGTTGATACGTAGATACTTCATGTTGATGCAAGTTTCATGCGGGTCAGCGGGAAAGGATTCCTATCAGATTTCAATACATTCGCACGTGTCTGCATAGTGCGCGACTCGGACTACCCAACCTCGATCCACTGTTTTCAAATGGGCTTTCAGATTTTCTCTGAGGCTTCTGTAGAGGGCTGCGTGTTGAGACGAAGGAACGGAATGAGATGAACTGCAAATGCAGATTAGTAAGGGATTCGGTATTCCAGCACAATTTATTATGCCAAGACTTACGGAAAAAGACAGGCTTACCATGATCAAGCACTACCGTAGCTAGGATGCAGTTGAGTCGGGTATTTCTTTCTCCCTCAAGTGACGTCGACTCTCCGTGGACGGGTAGTATCCTGGTCACCCAGAAAGTATCATAGTAGGTGCATGACGAGCTTGATACCTTGCTGGTCGCGAGAGAAGATGGTGTCATATCAGAGTACCTGACACATTTGTCAGCGGCTTGGCTCGTGCACAGTGTTATGCATCGCTCACACTTTCCCTATAATCTCAGTTCTTGTGCTCACATCAGCGGGGAAGACGCACAGCCTTGGACTGAGAAGTGATCGTGTCAGATGATGGATCGCAGCACATCTTGGTCCAACTCACAGAGGAGGCGACATAGAGCACAAGGCTTGTGACAGCCAAGCTAGCTAAATAAAAAGTTAGATTTACATCTTTGTGAAGATCTTTGAGAGAAATACTAGTCAGAGTGTTTGTCTCGAGGGTAAGCCGTACCAAACAAATTAAAACAAAGCTAAAGAATCTGGCCCTTGTCCATATTAGCTCTCCAGAACGATATCAGTAAATGTGCTAAAGGATGGAATGTGATGCCGTACCACCGGTATGGTACCAGCAGCACCATTGCCACCGTGATGAGAACGTCCGCAAGCGCAGTCGATATTCAACAAGGCAATGTAATCAGTGGTATAACCAATTTAAATAAAAAGAGTGGACATACGTATAGTTCAAGTTCTGTCTTAGAACTCGCATACTTCCCACCAGGTATGAGTTGGAGTGGCTAAACGTTGCGTGAGAATAGCGATTCAGTGAAAGTATATTAGGTACAGGCACAGACTCTGATGCCCGTCCCCATCTCTGCACCTGATTGAGCTGTCACGGCCTATATTTGGGAAAACATTAAAGGCTTGAAGGAAACAGGATAGTTGAGTTTACATACCACAGCAATAATCCAACAGACCCACGACGACCGACTGTTCAGCTTCCAAATACGGTAACAGAAAGTACTGTTGCATGATGAGTGAGATAACTGAGCGGATGGTGGGATTGTATATAGAGGTAAGACGGGAATTCTCAAGGTGCTCCACGTTGCCAAATCCAGCAACAAACCAATGTACATCGGTCCCAGTCAGAGCAGTCGCCAACAGGAAGATGGAACAGGCCGTTGAAGGTCAACCTTAATCATGTCACAGAGCTCCTGACTCCTGAGTAATGTCATTACGTCGACGACTGACCTATGAACGTTATGAACTTTAAGGACAGCGAATTGTTTTGAAGATTATAGCTATATACGTTTGGACGTGGGTGAGTGAGGGAAGCTGGGGAGAGGGGGAGAGGCGTCGTACAAACTTGGACAATCAAAGCGCCGTACAAAACCCAGTTGAATAGAGGCCCAAGGAGCTGCATATGACATGGGAGACATTAGTTGTGTTGACAATGAAGCAAAGCAAAGCGCACAAGAGGGGCAGTTCTGTCAGAATATCAGCACATGACCCTCACTTTGTTGGCAAGTTCTAAGGGTAAACACCACGTACCAAGCCTCGTACGCCTCTGTGAACGTACTTCCATGTCAGTCACGTTCGTACACGGCTATGAGATAAATATGAAAGAAAATCGTGTGGGCCAGAAAAGTCTTCCAGCACAAGTCCCAACATGTTGAGTGGTTAAAATTCGAACTTGTGCCCGTCGCTGGATTCAGTAAGCTTCTTTAGAATTTAATTTACGCGCTGTTAACGTTTGCAATTATGGTTTACCAGGCGGCGTTCTAGTCGTGCCTTGGTAGTTGTACGGTGGTACTGTACTGTACTGTACCTGAGAGCTGAAGCTGCTGAACGCACAAAACCCCACAGGTGCCTGCCTAGTCGAACGCCTGCAAATCACCGTGGCTGCTGACATGAGACAGGTATCGCCCGGTACAGAAGCGCGCGACTTTTAAGTTTCTGGCAATTGGTTTGTGCGAGCAGCGTAGTACTGTAGTGCACCGCCACCACTCACATTACAGTAATTGAGGAAGACAATATGCATTCATGATCTAATACTACGCAGGGCCCGTGAAAAGATTAAAGCGAGGCGCGCCTCTCATAATGCCAATATTCACATATTCAGCAAGCCACAAGGTTCAACGCTCAACCCGCAGCAAGCTTGGATCTCTGCTGCTGGCATGGTGGAAAGTCAGACCCGATGCAGCAACCGGGCCAAGTCACAGCATCATAGCCCTCAGCCCACCAACTTCTCACTCAATGAAAGATAGTCATGACCTCGCATGACCGTGGTCCGTCGAGCATATCTTCTCACTGCAGAAAGGACGAGGAGGGTTGAGCACGATGAGACTGGATAGTAAACCGAGCCATTCAGAAAAATGATGAACAGCTGTAACAGAAAATTGCACTTACTACAGACCATTCCACGCTAGCATCGTCGCCTTTACCCTGCTCAAGTCCCACTGTCTGGATACAAGGTGTGCCAATCTGAAAGCTGTCTTCTGTTGGGGCTTGCAATCCCGATACAGTTCCGGCAAAGTGGATCGAAGTCGCCGCAGTGGAAAGAACCCGGTTAGAAACTGGGAGGCCTGAGCGTTCGGCCGATTGACGGCTGCGGGAGTAGATTCGATTGTTGATGCCCACTAAGAGGGTGTTAGAGTACCTAGAACAGTCTTCAGCGTTTGGCCTCATCGAGTATATACGATGTGCAACCCACAGTTTCCCAATAACTTCAGTTCTTTTGTAACGTCAGTCGTAAAGGCACACCGCAAGGAAATAAGGGAACGTACAAGTATGCATAATTCTGCGAATGAGGAATCATATCAGAAGATGAATCCTGGCCCATTTTGGTTTCAGCTTACAGGAAAGGCGGCATAAAGTATTAATGCGGTGAAAACTGCGCTTGCTCAACATGAAGTTAGATGTAGTCAGCGTGAGGTATTCCGAGGACAACATACCTGTGAGTGAATTTGTCTCGATCGCAAGGCGTATCACACGAGTCAATTTGAAATCGGTGAGCTCATCACTCGCCTTTCTTAGCTGTCCAACAGGATCTCAGTCAACAAACTAGAGAATTCAATGGGGTGAACCCGTACCAGTAGAGTCATTGTCACCGCAATGAGAACATCCGCCATGGCGCTTGGTACAGACCATAACTGAAGGCAAAGGATGAGGTAGAATGGTCTATTCGACAAAACAAGTTCGCGTACATATGCTGGTATCTTGGAAACCACATATTTCCCATTTATGAACGACTAAACGATGTAAGAGATGGAACGTTTCGATACAAGTCTGTGATACTAACCTCGATACCCCCCCACACCGCACCGATGAATTGAGGAACCGCACTCTACACTCAGGAAAATATCAGGAGTCTGGTTAGTACGGAGATGGTCGTGAACACATACAACAGCCACAACCAAGCAGATCCAAGATAGCCGTCTACTCGCTTTCCAAATCCGAAAACAGAAGTATCCTTGAACGATGAGCGACGCAACTGCAGTCATGATGGAAATGTCTATGGGCGCAAAGTGGGAATGTGCGAGGTGTTGCACGTTTCCATATCCGGCAACAAACCAATAGTATGCATCGGCCCCAGTGAGCGCTGTTTGAGCGGTCTCCAATGCCAAGACGAAATAGGCTGCGCAGATTATACTTAACATCAGAAAACTAAGCAATCTCAAAGACAAACCTAGACACTTTAAAGATCGTGGGTCTCCTGGAAAATTGTACCTATAGACATCTGGACGTGGGCGAATAATTGTGCTGAAGTTTCAAGGGACGGTCCTCGTACAAATTTGGACACAAAGAACGCCATAAAGTGCCCAGTTGAATAGGGGGCCGAAAATCTAAGTGGATTTTCGATGATATCCGTGGCGCGAACATAAGAACAGGGCCAAACGCACAAGAGGAGCAGCTCTGTAAAAGAGCGAGAGGGTTATGAGGGAAATCGCTAGTGCAGGCATCACCACTGAACTTACAATATGATGATGTCCGGGGGAGCGATTGGCAACTCATCCCTTGACGTCATTGAGGTCGAGGGCATAAATGAGCGCCACGGGGTAGGGAGTAGGGACAGTGAGGGATGTGAATAGTCCACATGGTGGTGGTACCGTATTTATAATGAATGCAAACGAAATCGCGGTCTACTAATCGGACTCCGCCTTCGTCGTCCCGAATCATCCTGAACTCCCTGCCGTGCCGCACAAGAAAGTTTGCTCCCCCTCGTGATAGCACAGCACTCATTCAGGAGATAAGACTCGCACCTTCAACAATTCTAGAGGGCTGCAAACGACGATAGACGCTCGTGACTCGTGAGAAAAGGATAACTGACGGGTGCCAAACGACATTAAACTAACAGTAGGAGACGGAGACGGTATTCAGTTCAGCCAGGGCGGGCTCTCCGCTTGGTTTGCCTGGGCGAATTGCAGCCTTTGCGTTCTTGCTCTTTTCGAAAGATGAGAAGCCGGTTTCATTTTTAAAATAGCTGGAAGCTTCGTGAGAAGTCGTCGCTGTCTGGTGTCTACCGTAAGTGACAGTTGGACACGTGACCGTGATGACCGTTTTATCCTTCCGTCCGTTTCCTCGTCCTCCTCCTCCTTGTCATGGCTGGAGAATTCAGCGTGCTTGAATGCAGTGAGCCAGGCATGGCACCACATTCAAGTACTGCTGCAATGATCCATCGCACTGCAGCTCCATGCCCCTTGCCCTATAACTTACCACTGTTGGGCCAAGCACAGGGCCACAGACACTTGTCCATGCCCGGCACATCCCTGCCACTTCACAATACGGGGCATGACTCCACCCATCTGTCTCACGCAGCCCACCACCACGGAGCTCCTCTGCACCCTTCCTCTCTGTTAGCATGTCCTCCTCTGACTCTTCTCCTCCTTCCCGGGGAGTACCATGTCACGCGCTTCCAGGTCCACTGCACGTCGTCCAACAGAACCATTCATCGATATTGGGGAGGGGTTGTCCGCATTGGCCAGCGAGATTATTGGCTCTCCGCCCTCACGTCCAATGTCACCAGAATCCACGTCCGATTCTAAAGACGAGGTGTTTGTCCTCCCCTGTTGCACGCCAATCCGCCCCCACAATCTCGAACCTCCCTCGTCTACGTCCTCAGACCAAGTCGGCGTCGCCTGCGCTCAAGCCGAAAGGGGCCAAGTCTTCATCAGGGATGCGTCTCCCAGTGGGTTCAAGACCGATACGGCGCCTTTTGAAGTCCGATTGCTCCTCTTAACCTCCTCCATCATCCTCAGCGTCGAGTGACGCCCCGATTCCTCACATCACACCGACGCCCATTCGTGAGCGCCATGACCCACCTACGTTCGCGGTGACATCACGCCCAATCTCGCATGCGACCAAGTTGTCTGTGATGACCCTCACTACGCTCGATACTGCCATCGCGGAAACAAACAACAAGCAAGGTCGGCGCCCCGCTGGATCAGGTGCGGCCGACCAAGCGGGGAACGATCAGCAGCGGCATTCCCAGCAACAGCAACAGCAGCCAGGTCCCTTAGGCCACTGCACACGTCGTATGCAGCAGACCCTCAACCTCCCCGCCCTTTTCTGCGTCGTCCTCGCCATCCATGGGTCTGTACGGCGCGAGCGGCGGACCAGCAATGCCGCTACAGAAGCCGTTCACCATATACGATAGCCGTCCAGCAAGCTCAGCGGGCGAATTGAACAGCAGCTTCATGCTGCCAATCCCCACGCGATGGGAGCGAGCTCGGCGTTGGTCCCTCCGGGCGGCCTGGGCCTGGTCATCAGAGGCGTGCGAGCATCACGTTTGTGGATGAGGTCGAAAACATGAGGATACGAGGAGCAGCGTTAATGGTCGGTAGAGCCACGGCCCTCCTGACATTGTGGATTCGAGCGACGAGGAGGCCTTTCTTCGCAATTGTGAGCGCAAAGCAGAGGAGAAGTGCAAGGAACGGCAGAGAAGCGAAGCGAAGGCTGTTATTGAGGTATGTTTTCTGAATGTTGCACCGCTGTTTTTGGCCAGCTGATTTAATTTTTCTCAAAGCTTGGCAGGGTCATCAACGGTACCGGTCCCGCTGAGGACGAAGATGACGGCTGCCAGCCCATGAATCTTCCCCCACGGATGGGCATGGAAATAGGCGTGGGCATGAACTGCAACGTGCCATTCCCGTGCCCCGTTCCCCCAATGGGCTTGCAGGTCTAATGGGACCCATTTACCGATGTCCAACAGCCTTTCGCGAACCCACTTGGCACACTCTCGATGCAGAATCTCCTCAGTGCGGGCGCTGGTGCCCGCGTCGGCTTGGGTGGCTGATGAACATGAACATGGGTGTCGGTGGCATGGGTCCCGGCGTCGGGATGGTCGATCCTCGCATGTTCGTGAGCACCATCAGGCGGTAATGAACGCGAAGCAGACATACAAACTTGCAGTCGCACAACAGGCAATGTGTGCAGCAGCATGGTCAGGGCAGTATTCTCAACTTGTTTCGCTATGTATATGTATAAAAAATTGAAGATTGTACGTGATGTAATTTTAGAGGTAATGAGCAGCTGCACCGGGCCACCTTGATTATGAGTCACCTATGCCAGCTCATGAGTAGCTGTAGTTTGATTGTAAGTTACAATAGTCCGAGATGCAGTTGGACGCCACAGGCCAAAGTCACGGCGCATCACTCGCGCAGTTCAGCCGCTCGCATGCTTCTTTTGTCGTGCGCGAAAGATGGTATGTGGACGGAGCGCAAGCGCACCTGACTTCTTCTCGAGATCGGCTATACGCGTGCGCCAGACTTTCTACGAGAGCGGCTTGAGACTAGTACAGAAAGTGCTGCTCATTTGTGAGGGAAGGACGACGGGCCCAATCGATTTCCGACCCGAAGGGTGGATGTCCCTCAGTAGCTCTGGAGTCGGGAGGCCGTGAAAAGAAGACTTGCAAGAAATGCTGCAGCGCTTTCTGGGAACCTCAAACGGATCCGAGGAGATCGAGGAGGTGCAGTTGAATAGGGGGCCGAAAATCTAAGTGAATTTTCGATGATATCCGTAGCGTGAACATAAGAACAGGGCCAAACGTACAAGAGGAGTAGCTCTGTAAAAGAAAGAGAGGATTATGAGGGAAATCGCTAGTCAAGTCGCTAGTGCAGTATCACCGCCGAACTTACAATCTGATGACGTCCGGGGGAGCGATTAGCAACTCATCCCTTGACATTATTGAAGTCGAGGGCACAAATGAGCGCCACGGGGTAGTAGGGAGTAGGGACAGTGAGGGATGTGACTGGTCCACATGGTGGTGGTACCGTATTTATAATCTCAATTGCGAATGCAAACGAAATCGCAGTCTACTAATCGGACTCCGCCTTCGTCGTCCCGAATCATCTTGAACCCCCTGCCGTGCCGCACAAGAAAGTTTGCTCCCCCTCGTGATAGCACAGCACTCATTCAGGAGATAAGACTTGCACCTTCAAAATTTGACCTAGAGGACTCCGTGCATGTAATTTGAGGTAAGTACTGTGACGATGTCCACCGTTGATAAGTTGACATCCCCAGTACCCAACCTGACCAACTAGTCTCCAGATGACAACTAGCACATGCAACGTTGATTTTTTCAAAGACAATGTGGTATTCTACACGATGCCAGTGGGCACATTGGTAAGTTTCACTAGACAAGGTGACATGCAAGCACGGCATGGACTTGTCATCAATACCATGGACACACGTGCGATGGTCAGGGATATACACACTGAGGAAGAGGTATGTCCCCAATAACATATCCCAAACCACATATCTGATACTCAACAGTTTGAACACAATATACGTGACCTCAATGTCTGTAGTACTCGAGGTCGTGTTGTTCTAGGAACCAACTTTTCCTCCTCATTGGTCGGTCGGCGGGTCCAGGTCTGCCAAGGCCCCCTCAAAGGGTACAGAGCCACAGTCACAGATGTCCGAAATTGTGGGGTGACCATCAAAGTCGATGCACGACTGGTGTCTGGTATGTCACCTGATCAACTGATTTCATGGTATGACTTTGTCCTCCTGTAAGTACACATGCCAATCTTGGGTTCCATGCTAATTTATTAAGCACAGGCTACATGAAGTGGAAGCAAGGGAGGCTACTCCACCCCGCAGCAAAACACCTGAGCCCACAACCCCAGCAGCTCGTCTGACACCAGAACCTGAAGGCCACACTGATGGACAAGGCAAGTCAGATTAACCTTCCAATAGACTGAGTTGTCCTAATGTTTTTAGATAGGCAATTCTTCTCATTGGCTGCTCTCAGCTGATGTGCAAGCTGTGCTGGAGAGGAGATGTGTGCCACTCAATGTGTCTGGAGTTAGAGGTGGGGTCTTTGACCAATATGAGGGGAAGACTGTTAGGACCATGCCCATTGCCAGACACAGGCTTGGTTTGACCCCCAATTCTGGTGAACTCATTGTCAATACAGTTAAGGGTGGTCGTATCAAGCAGCTTTCCATCAATGCAGGGTTCCTCAAGCCATGGGAACCAGTTCCCAATGGTGAGGTTGTTGTCATTGAAGGACCATTGTGTGGGACTGTGGGGACAGTACAGAGTATCACAGAACACATCTGTACTATCAGATTTGAAGAGTCAGGAGGTGCATCAACATACTATTTCAAGCCTGAGAAGGTTGCTTACTTAGAACCTCTTGGGAATTCATAACTGTAATTGTAGCTGCTTAGGGGCTGCCCACCTTTGATACATAGTATATGGTAACTCATTGTAAATATATATTTGAAGCCATCTTTCACTCTGTTCATGTGTGTCAAACAGTCACGGCAGTCTTCAAGTTGGAAATGAATACAGTGCCCCTGGCCCGGACACTACCCCCCAAACCAAAGTCACGTCAGCTGCCCGGATTCAACCTGTTCTCTTCCCTTGCATCTCCTACCCATTCAGGAAAGACTTGGTGTCCAGTATTCGCATGACGGTTTTCGCACGAATGCGTGAGGAGACGCGTGTCCGCGAGGTGAAAGAAGATGCTCCCAAGATGCCAGTGTGTTCGCAGCCTAGTAGACGCTTCGATACTGGAGCGACGCATTTGACCATGTCCAAGTTCTCGAGTTAATGACCGGAGACAGCATCAATGAAATCTAGAGGGGCAAAATCGGAAGACACTCGCCAGGGAACAAATTTCGCAATATGTCCACACAGAAGCTTAATGCTGTACACAGGGAATATATAGCCTCCGCAAGGCTCAGGGTATAACAATGGGCACGGATGAGCTCTTGAACACGTAACTTTGACACCGGGTTGATTACATTTCGCCTTTTCGTGGTTGTCAGGTTGGTGTGGCACTGAAACGCTTTGATCAGGAAACGCATAACGTACATGGGAAATGACATGTATACCGAGGGACCGTCCACATAACAGATGATATTCGCAAGGTCGGAGACAGCCAGCCACCTTCTAGAACATGCAAAGGTAGTTTCCCAGGCGCAGAGACAATTTGTTTAGCGTTGGGATGACATGGGCAAATGATTGGGGATCCATAACCGAACGGAGGTGTTCTTCTTCATCCATCTCGTCTAAGACGGTTCGCCACGTTTCGTTCTTCCCAATGTTTGAAGCGTTCCCAAGGATGTAAAGGGCCAAAGGCCGTGCTGGGCTCGAGATAAAGCGAAGTTTTCCGATGCGGATCTTTGAATATTATGAGAGCCGTAAACTGTCGGAAGTCTACGGTGGTACCCACGTAAGTGTCTGGCAGCCCTCAGCTTGAGGAAATCCTATTTCGTCATCAGCGGAGAGTTTCGCACGCTCTAGTTGCTCTTCATCGCGTTAATCCACACTAACCGCGATCTTGAGGTCATTCAGAGCCGCGTGGACCTGTTGCAGTTGACCTGGGTATGCAAAGAGAATGGCGATGTCTCCAGCACCGTCGTATGGACCCTGCTGAAGGAAGTATTAATACTGTATTATACAAGGTCACGTATCGTGGAAACATAATCGAAGGTATAAGTTTTGAGGGCCGAGGCGTATTGGTGTAGTTGATACGCTGACGCACCTCGAACACGCGTTTTAAAACCAAGTCATCCTCAGAATTCTTCGGATTGTGTGAAAAGAAGAAAACCTTGTTCTCCGAGTTCATGCCTCGCACGTCAGGACAGCGTTGGACGACTTTGGGTATAAAATCTTTCTGCACAAGTACGTAAGGCCACGACTCTATCTGTCTGAGAGGAAACTTCGTACCATAAAAAGTGGGATATGCTGGGTCGCGTTCTCTTCCAAACGTTGATCTGCAACATTCTCATCCCCCCATCAAAAAGTCGCTCATGAGCGATCTATCGAACTTGAATAGCTCCCGCCCGGATGAGCCACCCATGGATTAGGCTTTTGGGATACTTCAGCTATATACGATAAGGAACGCCAATGACCTACTAAATTTGGGCGCAATTGTTTGGGGCTTGGTTTGGGGTTGATTATACAGATAAGGTACTCGACTAATCTGTAAGACGATGTAATGTGTAAAAATACGCGGAGGATGCATGCTTCATACCTGTGGGAACAAGAGAGGTGAGAAAGTGCGCTTCAAGAACTTGACGAGCTTCCTCAACCATAAGAACCTTCGACCCGACGCTCTACGCTGTCCGGTTAATGTCGAACATGGTATGCGGTCATCCCAGATGAACCGCGAGTAGAGAGACGGACAGGCTTGGCTGCGCAAACCATTCGGATCCGGACAGTAGTAGACGTAATGTTCTCCATTGTAAGTGAATACGCACTAGTTGTAGCTTAGGCAATTAGGTCGGTACTGCTGAAAAAGTCTACGTCGAGCCCACCTCATCCTGCGTATCCTCATAGGATTTAAAGCGTCCTTATATTGCTCTCTTAGCTGATCGAACTCAGTGAGAAGTGTACCATAAGCTATTTTCCGCATGTCATCCTCCCATGATTCTGCAAGGCGCTGTCGTTCGTGACACGACATAGTAGACCAGACGTTATCGACACCTGTCAGATATTCAAGGGACGGGAAGCTGTACCCGATTCATGGTGTGTTTCGTCTCCCCTTCTTCTCGCTTCAATGCAGCGTATTCGTGTCTGATGGGTCCATCTAGATCACCACGGCCTGAAAGCTGTTCTAGATTGAATAGGCTGTACTGTTCAATATGTTCGTCTGTCGTTCTAGACCCCAGGCACACAACGCTTTTCGTAATCTTGGCGTCGGGAACCGACGGGAGTATATGATCAAGCGCGTGGTCTGTAAATGAAATCAGGGCTGAAATCGTGTAAGAGCGGGTATCGCATAGACAACTTCGCTCACTTATTGGTTTGATTTACTAGCTGAGAAAACTCAAGGGATTTCCTTTCCCGTGAAACTCTGAGATCTACATTAGACCAAAAACAATGATATTTCCCAAGTCGAGGTTGTCCGCACCTTTCCCGTTCCTGGAGGGCTAATGACTCGGTAATCAGAGGTGAGTTTGGCAGGGAGATCGGGAACGTACCCTTGAATTAGAGAAGCTTCCAGCGACAAAGCACCGATGACCGCATCACCTTGAGACGGATCCAATGTACTTGAAGGTATCAGTTCTTGACGCGCGATAGCCACAGACGTCGTATGACTCGCATTGTTTAAGTCGAGACCCGAAATGATATTCCCCAGCGATCGAGCCAAGCATTGGAGATTATACTTTGAGCTGCGAAATGCGCGTGTATTGCAGAGGTCCAACCAGCATCTAGGCAAGATGTCGAGAGTGCGATATCAAATCAAAGAAGTGGATGGAGGTGGGCTCGACATCCTTGAGAGTCCGGGTCGAGAGCTTCAAACATGATCTTGTTGTCTGTCAGAACGGTGAATGTTGACTGATCAACAGAAATCGCCTGAGAACGCAAAGCCATAAGTTCAATCTCAGCATCGAAAAACAAAATACGAAGCTGGATGGTGCCTTCATCGGCCTTGGCGGATTCCGCAACATCCAAACCATTGTAGATGATGGTCCCGAGGAACGCCTGGAATCGGCCCGGCGAAATAAGGGCAAGAGCGACCAGACTTCCTTGTTGCAAACGCTTAGAGTGCTCCCAATACTCAGCTTTTTCCCGAGGAACACCAGGTGTAGAGTCAAGAATAATGCCGACGACGGTGAAATTACGGCATTCGGCCATTAAAGGTGCAAAGCGAGCGCCCGTGCAGAGCTGAAAGAATGCCGAATTGGCCCAGAAGTCTTATATGCGCTGCCTTTAGACCATGGCAACTGTTTTAGTAGCGTAGATGGTCTCCGAGTCTTGGGACGAGCTCCGGAGGTCCACATAATGTCGAGCTCTCTCCTAGGCGGGCCCTCAGTAACTTCCCCGACAGATTGCCGAATAGTAGAAGCACTGTGGAGGAGCATTCGTGACTCTCACATCATCTCTTCTCTCAGTAGTCGAAACTGTATGTCAAGATGCCGTTCCATCGAACTTTCGGGTAAATGGTGGGGCGCTGTCAGAAGTCACGGAAGACTGGGAGGTAAGGTGCCAGGTAAGGCCGGTGACAGGTTCACGCCGATCGAGTGATAATGCCGAGGACGACGCAAGGCCGGGGTTGTGTGTAAGATCATGACGGCTCATTGCACCTCCAACTGAACGACACCTACCTGCGTGAGCTCGTCTCATATGGTTCACTGGCGTCTTCCAGCAGCAAGGTATGGCAAATGAGCCGCAAATCAAGTACGTGTACGACGAACTGCCTACTACAGTCTAGTAAGACCAGTTTGGAAATCTGTAGGGTACCGGTGCTTTGGCACCTCTCTTTTGACGCTGATGCCTCACTCAGACTCACGAGATCCAATGCTCACGGAGCTTCCAGCTATTTTAAAA
This sequence comes from Lactarius tabidus, assembly GCA_963281015.1. Classification (NCBI taxonomy): domain Eukaryota; kingdom Fungi; phylum Basidiomycota; class Agaricomycetes; order Russulales; family Russulaceae; genus Lactarius; species Lactarius tabidus. The sequence continues at coordinate 5,787,824 of OY725468.1, read as the reverse complement.
ATGAAACCGGCTTCTCATCTTTCGAAAAGAGCAAGAACGCAAAGGCTGCAATTCGCCCAGGCAAACCAAGCGGAGAGCCCGCCCTGGCTGAACTGAATACCGTCTCCGTCTCCTACTGTTAGTTTAATGTCGTTTGGCACCCGTCAGTTATCCTTTTCTCACGAGTCACGAGCGTCTATCGTCGTTTGCAGCCCTCTAGAATTGTTGAAGGTGCGAGTCTTATCTCCTGAATGAGTGCTGTGCTATCACGAGGGGGAGCAAACTTTCTTGTGCGGCACGGCAGGGAGTTCAGGATGATTCGGGACGACGAAGGCGGAGTCCGATTAGTAGACCGCGATTTCGTTTGCATTCATTATAAATACGGTACCACCACCATGTGGACTATTCACATCCCTCACTGTCCCTACTCCCTACCCCGTGGCGCTCATTTATGCCCTCGACCTCAATGACGTCAAGGGATGAGTTGCCAATCGCTCCCCCGGACATCATCATATTGTAAGTTCAGTGGTGATGCCTGCACTAGCGATTTCCCTCATAACCCTCTCGCTCTTTTACAGAGCTGCTCCTCTTGTGCGTTTGGCCCTGTTCTTATGTTCGCGCCACGGATATCATCGAAAATCCACTTAGATTTTCGGCCCCCTATTCAACTGGGCACTTTATGGCGTTCTTTGTGTCCAAATTTGTACGAGGACCGTCCCTTGAAACTTCAGCACAATTATTCGCCCACGTCCAGATGTCTATAGGTACAATTTTCCAGGAGACCCACGATCTTTAAAGTGTCTAGGTTTGTCTTTGAGATTGCTTAGTTTTCTGATGTTAAGTATAATCTGCGCAGCCTATTTCGTCTTGGCATTGGAGACCGCTCAAACAGCGCTCACTGGGGCCGATGCATACTATTGGTTTGTTGCCGGATATGGAAACGTGCAACACCTCGCACATTCCCACTTTGCGCCCATAGACATTTCCATCATGACTGCAGTTGCGTCGCTCATCGTTCAAGGATACTTCTGTTTTCGGATTTGGAAAGCGAGTAGACGGCTATCTTGGATCTGCTTGGTTGTGGCTGTTGTATGTGTTCACGACCATCTCCGTACTAACCAGACTCCTGATATTTTCCTGAGTGTAGAGTGCGGTTCCTCAATTCATCGGTGCGGTGTGGGGGGGTATCGAGGTTAGTATCACAGACTTGTATCGAAACGTTCCATCTCTTACATCGTTTAGTCGTTCATAAATGGGAAATATGTGGTTTCCAAGATACCAGCATATGTACGCGAACTTGTTTTGTCGAATAGACCATTCTACCTCATCCTTTGCCTTCAGTTATGGTCTGTACCAAGCGCCATGGCGGATGTTCTCATTGCGGTGACAATGACTCTACTGGTACGGGTTCACCCCATTGAATTCTCTAGTTTGTTGACTGAGATCCTGTTGGACAGCTAAGAAAGGCGAGTGATGAGCTCACCGATTTCAAATTGACTCGTGTGATACGCCTTGCGATCGAGACAAATTCACTCACAGGTATGTTGTCCTCGGAATACCTCACGCTGACTACATCTAACTTCATGTTGAGCAAGCGCAGTTTTCACCGCATTAATACTTTATGCCGCCTTTCCTGTAAGCTGAAACCAAAATGGGCCAGGATTCATCTTCTGATATGATTCCTCATTCGCAGAATTATGCATACTTGTACGTTCCCTTATTTCCTTGCGGTGTGCCTTTACGACTGACGTTACAAAAGAACTGAAGTTATTGGGAAACTGTGGGTTGCACATCGTATATACTCGATGAGGCCAAACGCTGAAGACTGTTCTAGGTACTCTAACACCCTCTTAGTGGGCATCAACAATCGAATCTACTCCCGCAGCCGTCAATCGGCCGAACGCTCAGGCCTCCCAGTTTCTAACCGGGTTCTTTCCACTGCGGCGACTTCGATCCACTTTGCCGGAACTGTATCGGGATTGCAAGCCCCAACAGAAGACAGCTTTCAGATTGGCACACCTTGTATCCAGACAGTGGGACTTGAGCAGGGTAAAGGCGACGATGCTAGCGTGGAATGGTCTGTAGTAAGTGCAATTTTCTGTTACAGCTGTTCATCATTTTTCTGAATGGCTCGGTTTACTATCCAGTCTCATCGTGCTCAACCCTCCTCGTCCTTTCTGCAGTGAGAAGATATGCTCGACGGACCACGGTCATGCGAGGTCATGACTATCTTTCATTGAGTGAGAAGTTGGTGGGCTGAGGGCTATGATGCTGTGACTTGGCCCGGTTGCTGCATCGGGTCTGACTTTCCACCATGCCAGCAGCAGAGATCCAAGCTTGCTGCGGGTTGAGCGTTGAACCTTGTGGCTTGCTGAATATGTGAATATTGGCATTATGAGAGGCGCGCCTCGCTTTAATCTTTTCACGGGCCCTGCGTAGTATTAGATCATGAATGCATATTGTCTTCCTCAATTACTGTAATGTGAGTGGTGGCGGTGCACTACAGTACTACGCTGCTCGCACAAACCAATTGCCAGAAACTTAAAAGTCGCGCGCTTCTGTACCGGGCGATACCTGTCTCATGTCAGCAGCCACGGTGATTTGCAGGCGTTCGACTAGGCAGGCACCTGTGGGGTTTTGTGCGTTCAGCAGCTTCAGCTCTCAGGTACAGTACAGTACAGTACCACCGTACAACTACCAAGGCACGACTAGAACGCCGCCTGGTAAACCATAATTGCAAACGTTAACAGCGCGTAAATTAAATTCTAAAGAAGCTTACTGAATCCAGCGACGGGCACAAGTTCGAATTTTAACCACTCAACATGTTGGGACTTGTGCTGGAAGACTTTTCTGGCCCACACGATTTTCTTTCATATTTATCTCATAGCCGTGTACGAACGTGACTGACATGGAAGTACGTTCACAGAGGCGTACGAGGCTTGGTACGTGGTGTTTACCCTTAGAACTTGCCAACAAAGTGAGGGTCATGTGCTGATATTCTGACAGAACTGCCCCTCTTGTGCGCTTTGCTTTGCTTCATTGTCAACACAACTAATGTCTCCCATGTCATATGCAGCTCCTTGGGCCTCTATTCAACTGGGTTTTGTACGGCGCTTTGATTGTCCAAGTTTGTACGACGCCTCTCCCCCTCTCCCCAGCTTCCCTCACTCACCCACGTCCAAACGTATATAGCTATAATCTTCAAAACAATTCGCTGTCCTTAAAGTTCATAACGTTCATAGGTCAGTCGTCGACGTAATGACATTACTCAGGAGTCAGGAGCTCTGTGACATGATTAAGGTTGACCTTCAACGGCCTGTTCCATCTTCCTGTTGGCGACTGCTCTGACTGGGACCGATGTACATTGGTTTGTTGCTGGATTTGGCAACGTGGAGCACCTTGAGAATTCCCGTCTTACCTCTATATACAATCCCACCATCCGCTCAGTTATCTCACTCATCATGCAACAGTACTTTCTGTTACCGTATTTGGAAGCTGAACAGTCGGTCGTCGTGGGTCTGTTGGATTATTGCTGTGGTATGTAAACTCAACTATCCTGTTTCCTTCAAGCCTTTAATGTTTTCCCAAATATAGGCCGTGACAGCTCAATCAGGTGCAGAGATGGGGACGGGCATCAGAGTCTGTGCCTGTACCTAATATACTTTCACTGAATCGCTATTCTCACGCAACGTTTAGCCACTCCAACTCATACCTGGTGGGAAGTATGCGAGTTCTAAGACAGAACTTGAACTATACGTATGTCCACTCTTTTTATTTAAATTGGTTATACCACTGATTACATTGCCTTGTTGAATATCGACTGCGCTTGCGGACGTTCTCATCACGGTGGCAATGGTGCTGCTGGTACCATACCGGTGGTACGGCATCACATTCCATCCTTTAGCACATTTACTGATATCGTTCTGGAGAGCTAATATGGACAAGGGCCAGATTCTTTAGCTTTGTTTTAATTTGTTTGGTACGGCTTACCCTCGAGACAAACACTCTGACTAGTATTTCTCTCAAAGATCTTCACAAAGATGTAAATCTAACTTTTTATTTAGCTAGCTTGGCTGTCACAAGCCTTGTGCTCTATGTCGCCTCCTCTGTGAGTTGGACCAAGATGTGCTGCGATCCATCATCTGACACGATCACTTCTCAGTCCAAGGCTGTGCGTCTTCCCCGCTGATGTGAGCACAAGAACTGAGATTATAGGGAAAGTGTGAGCGATGCATAACACTGTGCACGAGCCAAGCCGCTGACAAATGTGTCAGGTACTCTGATATGACACCATCTTCTCTCGCGACCAGCAAGGTATCAAGCTCGTCATGCACCTACTATGATACTTTCTGGGTGACCAGGATACTACCCGTCCACGGAGAGTCGACGTCACTTGAGGGAGAAAGAAATACCCGACTCAACTGCATCCTAGCTACGGTAGTGCTTGATCATGGTAAGCCTGTCTTTTTCCGTAAGTCTTGGCATAATAAATTGTGCTGGAATACCGAATCCCTTACTAATCTGCATTTGCAGTTCATCTCATTCCGTTCCTTCGTCTCAACACGCAGCCCTCTACAGAAGCCTCAGAGAAAATCTGAAAGCCCATTTGAAAACAGTGGATCGAGGTTGGGTAGTCCGAGTCGCGCACTATGCAGACACGTGCGAATGTATTGAAATCTGATAGGAATCCTTTCCCGCTGACCCGCATGAAACTTGCATCAACATGAAGTATCTACGTATCAACAGGCTAAAATTCCCTACGCTTAACACTCTACCCTAGGACAGTGGCACAGTGAGAATACAGGTGAGAACTGCCACTGTGCGATAATATCTTTCCAGGGAGAAGCTGCATGCTTCTGATTCAGCCCCGATAGCCACGAACATGACTGATCCGAACAACATGACTGATCAGCATAGAGGCGATATCTGCGTCAGGGACTGGTGCCTTTTCTCACCTGAGCTTGCAGCTCAACTAGCGCCCTAATCTTTGTTCGTCATCACAATCTGGGAGATATAAATTTAAATTCCTTATCTTCCCTCTGACCACGCCGTCCCCACTCCTCAGTGACACTATCTCCCTTACTGTTCAGTATCCACCTCTTGACACCTACAACATAAATGGCTGAGTCTCCCACTTCCCCGGATGTTATCGGAATGTGAGTTCGGTAATGCTGCAATAGCAATTTCCTTCATGATCTGCTGATCTTTCACAGGGCTGCCCCTCTTTTGTGCTTCACCCCATTCAGCTGAACACGAAACTGATATTTTCAACAAAATCTGCAGCTCTTTGGTCCCTTATTAACCGGACTCTCTATGGCGTCCTCGAAACCTAATCTTCCAAGTTCAGACGTGTATAGCTACAATTCCCCAAATGACCAACGACCCGTAAAATTTATAGGTTGGTCTTCGATATCATTCGGAAGTTCTGAGATGTTAAGGCGAACTTTGCGCAGCTTATTTTGTCTTCTTGTTGAGACTGTTGAGACTGTACTCTCTGGGTCCGATGTCTACTATTGGTTTATTGATGATTTGGCAGTGCGAAACGCCTCGAACATTCCCATTTCGACAGCGCAGACGCTGGTTTTATGACGGGACTCATTTCTGTCATCGTTCAAGGGTACTTGTGTTCCCGAATTTGGGTGCTGAACAACAAACGGCCGTCGTAGTTGTGCTTCTGTCGTAAGTATACCTGATCAGTATACCCATTCTTCGAGCTTCTGACCTTTCCTGATTGCAATGTGCGATAACTCAATTAGCCGCAGTGACATGGCTAGGTGACGAAGTCTGTGCTATGATAAGTTACGCTCTTATGGAGACGCCTTATCTTACACATCGATTAGGCGCGCTTGGATGAGTTGTGGTCAATACCAAGTGCACTCGCCGACATTACGATGACGATGGCGCTGCAGGTACCGTATCACAATACCGAGTCGCTTACTTCGTTGATCAAGATCGTTTTTGACAGCTAAGACGGGCAAGTGGCAACTTCACTAACTTCGTGTTAGTTCGTGCGGTTCGACTTACCATCGAGACAAACGCTCTTACTGGTACCTGTTTCTTAGAAGACCCCACATAGACGTGCTTCTAACTTGAACTTGTTGTTTAGCCGCCTCAGCTATTACGACCCTTGTACTTTATGCGGCCTTTCCTATAAGCAGAACCCCAACCCGGTGTGCATTTATCCTCGTTTATAGAGTGAGGTATATTATGTATACTTGTACTTTTTTTTTGGTCCATCGCTGTGTGCGTACGGTTCTTGCAGTTGATGATGCAAAAGAGCTGAGATTATCGGGAAACTGTGAGTGACACATTATACTATGTGCAAGCTAAAAACCCTGACGAACGGTCTCTTACTGAACTTCAACAATCACATTTACTTTCGTAAACGCCAACTACCTGGATGCGACAATAGCGGTTCGTGTCACGGCACTATCATCGCTCTGTTTCGTCGCACCTGAGCGCAGCCGCAAGCGTCAGAAGGCGTCATTTCCCACTTAACCTTAGATTTCAATAAAGGCGACGATACAAGCACGGAATCGTCTCTGATATGTGTAATCTATTTGATCCCCATTGTTTCTGAATGGCTCTGTTTCCTTTCAGCCACACCCTAGGATGCCTTGTACGCTCCCGGGCAATCTCGAATGGACCGCAGGCACGTCTCCCCATGTTTACGGCCGAAAGGACGAGATTTGTGGATAACAAAGAGGCGTCAGTACTATGTGCCTTGCACTTTTACTTTTGCATAGTGTAGCACGGTTCCTTTAATCCATCACACCACGCAAGCTTTCAGTCCGGATTTTCAGTCCTCACATTCACAGTCCCTCGAGACTCTAGACATGGTTCAGTCATGAAGGTGTCGATGTTCATTTATGTCAAGGCACTGGCACGTACTGGTGGTTGGGTGGTGTGCTGATAATGCCGCTTTTCTTTTTTTTTAAAAGTGTGAAGCCGCTAGCACAACATTCGATCCCCAGGAAATTGAAGAAGCCGTGTGCTTTTAGAACCACACCTGATAATTTGTCTGACACAGCTCACACAAGCGATCACGGTGCTTGAAAGGCACAAGATATGCGCTAGGGAGGGTCACGTTTCCAACTTGAACTGTGTCCCACGCGGCGTCAAGGCACGGACGTCCAGAATCCCACACCGGAGCAACCTGTAACACACTGACTACGCAAATGCAATCGGTGCTTAAATCCAAAAGGGGTTAACGTCAGCACCGCTTACGGCTCGGTTTACCAAGTAGTTTACCCTCTCAGGTTCCTTGTTGTCAGCTGACTAGCTATTCACTTCTCTGTGGCGCTAGTTCTTGTCCGGTCGCCACTCGAAATTCACTGCACCACGTAAATGGCTGAATCCTCCGAATCGCCAACGGCGTTCCCGGATGTCATCGGACTTTGTAAGTTTGGTAACACTACGATGGTGGTTTTCCCTCATAGTCTGCTGATCGTTTCCCAGAACTTCCCCTCTTGTGCGCCCGGCTTCATTTTGTCATCGATGCAACTGATATCCCCAACGCTATATGTAACTCTTTGGCCCTCTATTCAACTGCGCACTTACGGCGTTCTCAGCGTCCAGATTTGTGTGGTATTTTCCCCCCGAAATCCCTGGCTTATTCTACTCACCCGTATTCAGATATTTACAACTCCAATTTTCCAAAAGACGAACAATCCCTAAAATTCATAGGTCAGTCTTTTTTGACATTACTCAGAGGCTCGGCGATGTTAACATGAACTTTGAGCTTATTTTGTCTTGTTAGAGACTGTCCATTCGGCTATGGCCAGAACGTCATCTTGAGCGTGCTCATCATGAAGGGCTTTGGAACGCGGTGGTCTGTGGCCAATAGGAGTTTGGGCTCGTGAGTGCGTGCACACAATGATCTCTCACGCTTGACGCTTGGCGTTCGGCTCAACGTCGTTTGCAGCGGTCATGGAGCTGTCTCTTCGTTGTGCTGGGCGCAGGTGTGTTAGCGGACAGGATCTCGAGGAGGACCACAATTGCATCGACCTGCGGTAACTTTTTTGATTCCCACCGTTCCGCCAATCACACATTCCCATGCGGTATCCGCAAGTTGTCGTTTGCGCAGGCTCGGCACTGCAGACGTGGGTACTCCCCTTGACATAACTCACGGACGGAAGCCTATTGGCAGGATTGGCGTTAGCGGGCTCAGGTATGGCATTCTCAGTTTCTGCCGTCCAGAACGCTCAATGGTTCACCTGTCACAAAGCACGCTCTTCCCTTTATACATTCCAGTGATCAGTTCGCCGGAGGTGCGAGGGCCGCCGTTGACACTAGAGCAGTTTTCCATCGTCCTTGGGTGTACTTGGTTTCTTGACCGGTTTTCTAACGTGAAACAGTAGGTCAGACTCCCCTTGTCTTGGCCCACAAATTACGATCTGCTGTAGTTCCGGGGAGTCTCTCCTGGAGAGTACCCCTGAGATTGCAGCTCATCCCTGGGATCCTCCTCGGTTTGGAGGCCTTCGCGTTGCCTGATTCTCTGTGCCTCCTCGTTCTTTACGGTCGGAGAGAAGCGGCTCTCGCCAAATGGCGTCTTTGATCCCTGGCTGAACCCAGTACGGACCCGATTCAAGTCTGTGCATGCTCAGTGTATTTAGGCCTATCTGACGCCCCAAAGATCGAGCTGATGGAAATGAAAGCGAAGGACATCATGCTTTGGAAGTTCCTCCGCTCGCGTGGTCGCAGCCTCACTACTCACTACAGACTCCCATTTTCAAACACCTGCGCGATTGGCGCCCGCGCTCTCACCCACCACCGGCTCCGAAGTAAGCCACCCTCACCCCGCAGTGCTCCTTTATCCCTTTTCGCACACTTGCTGGGAGCTGCTGTCGAACGAGTGACGCGAACGCCGCCGCAATCGCCCGAAACTACGAGCAGCATGAGCAAGGTATCCTGGAGAGTGACTATGTGAGCGCGCCTGAATCGTAAAGTCGAAGATAAGAATTGAAAAGTCGGTGAATAATGGCACTCCGGTGGTGCCAGTGCGCCCTGTACCGCCAGCACCGACTAAGGGTCCAACCGCTGCAGGTAAGGAGATCAGTGGGGTTGTGTTCAATATCAGTGCGTCGTACGCGATCGACCTGAACTGACTGTATCCGCAAATGCAATGCTCCAACTCAGCCCTGACAAACAACCCGAATGTGTACGTTACCTGTTGTGTACCGTTTTGTCCTCGCTGATGACACTTCTACTTGTAGGGAGAGTGCACTCCGTGTGTGGCAGCATTAGTGCGTGCTACTGGTGACCTTTCCGCCATTCGAGGACTTCGAATCGTACCTTCACGCATATCTTTTCACAATACACAGTAGCCCAAAGCCGCATCGACGTTCTCGCGAAGCATTGTCTCAATCGGCTTGCAGCTATTGCAGAGGGGCCTAGAGGCAAGCCTCCCTCGTTCGCAGAAATCGAGACGGCGTCGGTACGTCCCTTGACTCGATCAGTATTGATATGTCGCTGAGAGAAGACATCACAGGGCGCGACTTCCAATCCCTCAACGTTCGGTGAGCCACTTGACGCCGTGTTCCGTTCCCAGGAATGCACATAACCTACACAGAGGATGCCGATCTTCCTCCCATTCCTTACCGACGGCGTCCTCGCATTCAGTTGGGAAAAGGCAGAGGCATCTTCCGCGTGCCAGGTGAGTCTGACGTGGTCACCATACTCAAGATGCAGCTCGACTCGTACATGCTTGAAGGCGTCGATGATCCGCATGGGCTTGCGTCGCTGTTCAAGCTCTGGCTGCGAGCTCGTCGACCAACTGACGCTGTCGGAAATGTGCAACGACTGCATTGCGTTCGTGAGCAATGCCGAGGTGTTCCGGTTGAGCGGCTGCCGACTGCCAATCGCCATGTGGTGCTGCCCTATTCTCGCCATCTGCTCCGGCCTTGCTACTACATCCTCGCTGCTTAACCCTTAACCTAGCTTTGTAGTATTATTATAGAATTTTGATTGAGTTCCTAAAATCTGCGTGATAAGCTGGGTGTGTGTACGTGTACGATAGCAGTTATAGTAACTCACGAGGACTTGCGTTTCGTTTGACTTAAGGCCTTCACTGTTGTTTCAAAGAAAGCCTAGCTTCCTGTATCGTGCTCAACTAGTACAGTAACAGTCGTCTCCTCCGTCTTTGTCTTCTTGTTTGGCGAATCCAGTTCTTGTTGCCTCCGATCCCACCCGATCTCGATCCCGTTCCCATGCCCTCACCCACAGCTCACTTGCATATCCCTGTTTGACCAACTGCTTGGCTGACGCACTTGCGCCTGCATTCAATCATAGTGCCCACCCTACAAGCCTCCGAGTGCGCAATCCACGGCTTGTCCCGCAGCAGGCTACTGACCCCGATCCCCGATCCCACACTCGCTCTTCTGTCCCTCGTGCAGTGGCGCATGGGACGTCTTCCAACATGCACTGGCCCCAGTTCTCCGCTCGATACGGGCTGCTCATCGACGCAGAGCTGGTCGCTGCGCCGCTGGACTTGCTTATGTGCCCCACGCCACCCATCACGCTGCCCTACGCATTCTTCGACGACCTTCTCGTCTTCCCCACGTCCTTGCGGCTGCAGTTGCTCCTAGCTGCTTACTGCGCTGCGTGACGTTGCGCATTGCTAGCACGCTGCTTGACGGTAGGCGCGGGTCGGTCACGCCGTATAACTCCAGGGGACCCACCAACCCACCATCTGGTTGGGCGAGAGCGCACACTGGCAGGTCGACATCGTTCCCGGCGTAGGTGCAGGCTAGAGCGACTTCGCATGCGGCGAGGTATTCTTCAACCACGGCGACGAGGTCACGATGCCGAGCTATTATTGAATGCGACTAAAGGAGGCTGTATTCTAGTAAAGCCGAGTGCCAGTGCGTAGCATATAACTTCTTTCTTGCTACCTGCCTGACCTTCTCCGTTACTCCCTACCAATGCCCGCACCGAAGCGTGTGAGGCGTTGCGTCCTTACGACATTCAACCCACGGCTCTCACTTATACTTAAAACCCTCCTCACTCTTCCTAACCAGTCGGTTACCCAATGAAGTCGTCCTCTGCACCCTCTTTTTCGCCCCTCTCTCCTTGTCTCAGGTTCAGAAGTGTTAAACTATGTTATATCTATTCGGGGAGAAAGCGAAAATAGCAATGTACTCGTGATGACTCCAACTTTCACGTCCGTTCACGAGCAATACCATTGCTATCGCGTCTCTGAGTTCCCACGTTTGAGGCGTCCGACGTTCCACAGGTCTGACTGCGTCATCTGTGCCACCCTCCTAACTCTACACACCAATAACCCCAACATCTCCCTTCCAAAAACTCTCATCGCACCCGACAGGTGCAACGGCTACCGCACCTTGACAATTTCGACACCCCTCCAGACATCTACCAATACGGCGACGATGTGCCCGCACCGACGCAGCACGCAAGGACGCTCCTCGTGTTCGCGTGTAACTCAGACATCAACTGCGGTGATTACCGTCAGATATCTGGAGGACCGCATTAGGGTGAAGTACAACTGCCTTGGGTCTTTCTCTACGAACAGCCCTTTTCCGACGATTATATGCAGTACGATGCTCTCCATCCCGGCTCCCACTGAATGAAAAATTGGTTGATAGGTCTTGTCTTCTCGTTGTTTCGGGCCCGGTATACTTCGGACAAATATGGGACGACCAGCCTGTGGTATGGATAAGTGAAACCAAGGCCACGAAATAAATGCATAACATGGAGGAAGAGAATGTCATATATGGCACAGTGTCGTGAGTCTCGCTGAGCGTCGGCCTCAATGTGCTCGTCACGACGCTCATCTGCTTTCGCCTTCTGCACATGCGCTCGCTCACGCGTGAAGTGCTCGACCCAGAGCTGTCTAGGACGTATACTAGCGTCGCTGCAATGCTCATTGAGTTCGCCGCGCCCTTCACCGTTCTGGGTAACGGCCTCGTCGTCACCGATGCGCAGGGGGGCCCACTTGCAATTGCCTTCTCTTACGTTTGGGGAATGTTTTGCGCTGAGTGCGCTTTCCCTTTTGCCGCACACCAAATCGCTGACTTTCTGGCCATTTGATTGTCCAACAGTCGCTTTCCCCTCAGATGATCATTTGGCGCGTCACGATGAGTCGCTCGCCTAGGCGTCTCAAGTGATTCACACTGCGACCCGGGTCAAATCCCGACTCGCAAGTTACCAGCTTAAACAGGCAATGGCCAATTTGATTCGACTGTCAGGAAAAAGCTTTCAACAGAGAAAGGCAAAAAAGAACGAGATCTGCTTCAGAAGTAAAAAGGGGATATAATTGTGTGCAAAGAGTCTTGGCGTCAGACGGTAACGTTATCAACGTGGTTCCCGCGAGGCAACACCAACATCAGGAAGAAGTGAGGAGCATGTTGGGAGGACGAGTGTCGTAAGTTCTTTTGGGATATCTATTGCCACCGCAGCCTCCCCTCAGAGGCTCGGCGGACTTGGCGTGCGCTTGCTCACTGAGTACGATACTGACTTGTGGAGTGAGTGTGTCACACTCTAGATCGGTCGTTTGTACTAAAAGTCAGCCATCATGATCATGGCGTCTAGATCAACACATTGCGCTGCGGCTGTATGTCCCTTCAAGGCTCATGACGATGCCCGGCCGCTCTCACCCGTCCCTCTGCCGTAGCTTCAGCCTCTTATGCCGTACCTCTCGAAAAGTTCGATAATCGAGATTTGACACACGCATTCAACGCAAGCTTGGGCATCGAAGCCAGTCGTTCAGTTACGTGCTCTCTAAGTTGGCTGGCAACCTGTCTGATCTAGAGGTGCCACGTACGCGTCCTGGCGACCCTGTGATCCGTGATGCCATTGGGGCCATTTTGGCAATACTCGTCATCTTGGAAATGACTCATACAGTCGCAGACCCTTCTTGCACAAATTGACGTCATGCTTCTCGGCGCGACGACTGGTTATGCACACAGAACTAGAATCATCCAGTCTATTGGGTCCTAATAAGTTAAGTGATGTGGTCCAGTCTAGTATGTGAGTGCAGAACACGTCCAAAGCCCTAACTGTCCATAATGCAAGTATGGATACACGATATGGATAGTCCAAATCATAGATACACCGAGTCCACGAAGAAGGCTGCAATCAGAACCATACATAGAAGTGTGTGTGCTTATGACCGGTGTTCACGCCGGTTGTACATGGTCTACTCTGGAGTTGTCAATGTGTGGATTAATCCAAGTGATGTGGAGTGATAACAGTTTCACATACGGGAGTGATACAGTTGGAGGTTGTCCAGTGTCACATTGCTGCTTCTCCCCAGACCATTGTAGCCGCGGCTGTGGTCATCGTGTGGTAGGGTCGTGGTAGTCGGTCATGGTGGTCGTGGCCATTGTTGTGTAGCCATTGTCGGCTTGGTCATCGTTGCCGTCGATGCCTTGTCGTGGTGACCATTGTTGCATTGTTGTCATGTTGTCCTCTTCATCACTGACATCACAGTCGCTTTGTCATTCCATTGTTGCCGTCGTAAGGGTAGCTGTTGTATTATCACAGTTGAAGGTGAGCTCGAGGGGGAAAAATAAATGAAAGGTACTTATCTCCTCGATGATGGTGGTGGCGAGAGCTTGGTTGCGCCAACTGAGGTAGTTGGTGGTCAGTGATGGTGGTGAACTGCCGCCGCCCCGGCCGCCAGTGGCAAAGACGCTGGCAGCTGCTTAGGCGGCTGATTCAAACTTGACGCCCTTGCTTGACGCTGTGCATTGACGCTGTTACAACCGTCACTCCCATAACTTGCCGTTTACGGCCGTCTTTTGACGGTCAAATACGGGTTACCTCAAGGGTTACCTCCCGTACCGTTGACGGCTGTAGAGTAGACATAATTTATCTTGTAGGGTATGGTATCGGCACCTGTCAAAGATAAACTGTATACCCGTCAATACAGTTACAGTGTGCAGCCCTAGCTGAGTGCTATGAGGTGAGGCGTTGGCTCTAGCCTCTAGCTCAGGCCGTTGGCCAGTTGTGGCTTCTTCTGTGGCAGACTTCTGGTTAGCGTAAAAACATGGATGTGCATGGTAAAAAATATGTGCAATGAGAGAAGGCTCCTATTATTCGAATATATACAATGTCAATTAGGTGGTACAGTGGTAGTAGTACAGAAGTGGTATGTGATTAAAAATTATTGTATATACTCGAAGTGGCCTATGGGGACACGGGTATGGCCTCGTCCTGTGAAAGGCCAGATGGCACTGTGGAGTGGATGCGTCCTCAACGAAGCTGGGAGGGGGGAGACACATCTGAACTATCTCACGCCGGGCAGTCTTGAGCTCACGCTGGGAAGTCTCGAGCTTGTGCCGGAGGTTACTGAAGTTGAGACGACAGCGGGCTCGCTCTGCCTGGAGCTCACCGAGCCTGTCACATAACACCTCACCCCGCTTCTTTTCCTCCTTCAACACATTGTGCAAGCGAGTGTGTTCCTTGTCCTCCTCTTGACACTGACATTGCAACTGCAGGTGTTCCCTTGAGATGGCAATCCTCTGTTGCTTCTCGTTCTCCAGCATGTCTTCAGCGACCTTGAGATTCGTGTGCAGGCATTCGACCTCACAGCACTTGCCAGTCAGCTCCCCTCAAACCTGTTCAAGTTCCTGAGTCTTGGCAATGAGCTCTTGTTGCTCGACAGAATCTTTGAAGGGGTCTAGGTTTTGACGGAACCAACGATCACAAGCCACCCTCGCTTTGTCAAGTGACTCGCCCTTTCTGTTTTCGAGGGAATGGTGCATTAAATAGTTGTCGCAGACATCACATGTATAGTCCTTGCCCTTGTTGACGTCCTCATTTTCGGCGTCCAAATGAACGATAATGCCCCTGTATTCATCGAACGACCATTCCAGATTGCTTTGTTTATTTCGGAGGCCTCCCCCGGCTGTCATACGAGCAATTTGGCGGTAGCGGCCCGAAGATGAGGTTGAGGCTCCGGGACGTTTAGTTGGACGTGTTGGCATTTCGTGAGTGTGGTGATTGATGTGGGATGGAGCAGGAATCGCGGTGAGGAGATTAAGGATGAGGTGGGAGGAATAAGACGGGATTCACCCACCACTTTTAAGATCTCACATCGTGTATCAAGCGAAAACTCCGCACCCATGCCGTTTTCCACTTTTCTTTGCAATATCCACATCGTGCAGAAACCTATAGATATCTTTCATTATGAAGCACCTGTTAAGGATGAAGGGAGTATTACTTGCCTATAATATATATGTGGCCGTTCCATATCATTGCTGGGAACGCAGCAGGGCAGCATTATCACTGAGCCAGAAGACAAAACCGGCTCTGTTATAGAATGACGGCGGAATCCCAGGCTGATTCTTGCAAGGCTCAGGCAGATTTATTGACTAAAATACCAAACATAGCGAGTGAGAGGAGAGAAAGAATAAAACGCACTTACTCGTCAATTGAAGTACCCACAAGTTGAAGTACCCACAAGCTTGACAGGGGGCCGGACTGACCTTGGGATTGCCATTTGGGGTCTTAGACCAAATCACACTAGCACAGACCCGATTCACCATTTAACCCCTGTTGGCCCTGAAGATCCTCCTGTCCTTAGTGAGCAGGATCAAACATCTTATGGGATCGACTGGGATGAGTTTGATATCACCCACGTTATAGAGCATCACAGGGATAGACATGCCACCAGATCTGATCAGATAGATCCTGTGTCTAACAGATTTCTTGCCTTGAACCCAGCAGACATGCATTGCATTGTTGTCCCTAATATTAGGTGCCCATTTTCTAACCACCAGATAGAAGAGTTAAGTGCCTATGTTATGTCTCACCTCTCCACAGAAATGTGTAGCACCCCTGATATGCAGGCACAAGCTTATGCTTGGGATCTGGCTTTACACTACTGTTCTAATTTGGGCGACAGGGCATTTACCTTACAATAAATACAGATCTACAGAGTTTATTGGATACAATAAGATAGATCATGGAAAGCAAATTGAAATGCAGCTCGACAGCCAGGAGTGGAATGGAAAGTGAAAAGACAGGAGTCAGGTGGAAAGCGATGCAGGATTTGGTGGTAAACTTTCAAGTAGGGCCAGGGCGAGATAATGGCTGAGTCGAGTCCAAGTACAAATGCGAGGCCAGTTCTGTCGGTGTCGTCGAAGAGGACAGTGAGCAAAGACGAGATGAGTGCGAGAGAGATGAGTGCGAGCGAGCAGAACAAAGGCACACAGACAGGAAGAGAAGAACAGATGATTCAATTGGAGGCACGTTTTTTATGCAAGTACTTTCCATTTTCTGCAAGAATAAAGTCAAATAGAAGCAAAGTAAAAGAAAAAAAAGACCAGGTCAAAGAGAAAGCAAGATGGAATGAAGTTGGACGAATCGTAAGTGTAACGGTTCGCTAACCGTTTGTCCGACTTGGACTACTTGAAGTGGCTTGCAACACGTGATAGGCGTTCTCAGATACTAGGCTGGCTAACACTAGATCCCCTTAGAGTGAAAAGGGCATGACAGCACCTCCACTAAGTCGATGATAAAAGAGAAGAGTTGAAAGAGAAAGAAGAAGAGGAAGATAGTGACAAAGAAAGGCAGACTGAAAGGGAAAGGAGAAACAAGATGAGATAGCAAATTGAAGAAGACCAGGATAGGGATCCCTGGTCTTTACTAGTCGACTTATATACACATTAGACTCGCTTTAAAGCGGAGTCTGAACTAAGTAATGAGTCACAAACCCTAGTACAGCTATCCTAGTATGACGTAGTGTCCATCAGCACATGACAAGAAAGAACAATAAGACGCTTGACAGCGTGTGAGTCCATGCTACAACGATACTCCGGCCCCTGTCCATGACTAATGTAATCCGATAACATAGTCATAACCGTTATGTCAGTCTGTGAGTCCGAATGAGTAATACTAATACACCTGTCCTAGGAATGGAACATCATGGAAGGCCAAAGAACCTAGCCCATTGTTGAAACGTAATAAGTACATATGTATCTTATCTATAGCAGTTACGACATAAGTAGACTACGCAAAGTATGATTACCATATTAAGTAGCTACATTACGCACATCCATGGGTGTAACTCTTATCAGGGTCATGTGAATGATTCTGGTATGTTCTAGGGTGTTCCACACATCAGGCGTCACTGAAAACGCGATATAGTGGACACCTTTACTCATCATAGTTATGCAAAGGGACATGGTGGGACCATAGAGGTCACTTTTCCCTATATAAGGAGGAGTGAAAAGAGACCTACCCTCCCCAGCAGAATATCACTTGTATTCACTCGTGCTCTATACACTGCGCTTAAGACTAGCAACACCTTCTACCAAAGGTGAGTCTTCTGTAGCCTGCGTGCTGCGCCATGTGCTGCACAACACCCATCACATGTCCTAGAGTCATCTGATACCAACATAGCACGATGTGATGGGGAATGAGATAAGATATGAATGGATGCAGTCCCAATGATAATCTGCAAGAATGGTCAGTGCTGGTTAGTCCGTGACAATAAGACAGCCAGGGAGCTGAGAAGTGCCAATGAAATAGATAGGGGTCGGACAAATGGTGGTGCGGGATTTGGCTGTGCTTGTATGTCTGGAGCATAAGAGAAAGAGAGGGGTCGGTATGGTGAAATGGAATGGTGTGAACTTGCTAGTACTGCTGTGATCGTGTGCAGCGGAAATGGGTGTGTTCTGTGAACGTTCGAGTTGGCAGGGTCGAGGGGACCGAATTGCATCATTTGGCCACACTTGTACTTGAAACTGGTTTGGATTGTACTGTAGAAATGCCAGTGGAAAGGTTTGATGTTCATAAATTTCCCACGATTGTGCATTTCTAGTGATGGGAAAGTTCAGTTCAGTTCAGTTCAGAGCCTGTATTGCCTGAACCCTGAACTGAACCAATGGTTCAGTTCAGCCTAATTCCCTGAACCTGAACTGAACCTTGGTTCAGGTTCAAAAGGGTCCAGTTCAGGTTTGAACCAAATTGAACCCAAACCTGTGTGCCTGATTACATAATCATAATTTTGAGCATAGTTTGGAGGCAAAGTACCACAAAAAACTTGCTTTTGCAGAGAAACTAATTGATTACACTGTCTCTTGCTAGTACAAGTGGTAACTAATCATTAGATAAAACATACAAGTGGATCAAAATGGATATGAAGCAAGAAACTTGAATCTGCACCCACCAATGTGCAATGGATGGTGGTGGCTATTGGACCCCATTCAGTTGACAGGTTGAGGTAATGGTTTTTGGGGGGTAGCATAAGGGTAGGAGGTGTTTTACCCTGGGGTTACCCCTGTCAACCACTAGTCCAGTCTGGTCTTTTGGGCTAATGGTTGTGCAAATGGACCAGAACCAGTTGTAAAATTCACAAAGACTGGGCCAGAACCACAATGGACTGGTCCACATCAGTCCAGTTCATGAAAAGACCAGTCTTGGACTCTTGGCCAGTCTTTTCTGAGACTGGTTCACAACTAGTCTTAACTGGTTTTCTTTGTGGTTGCAACCAGTCTTAGTACTAGTGGGTTAGTTCTTTTTTTTTTTTTTTTTTTTTTTTTGAATCAGATTTATACCGCATGACAAGCCCTAGGCTAAGTACAGTCTCGACATGCTTACTAACTATCTATATATGTGCCGGACGTTCACGCCGTACCCTGCTGGACCCCGAAGGGTATCCTCAGGCCTAAACACCGTTTTCCCGGACTACTTGTGTCCCGGTTGGCCCCCGACCACTTCCCCTCCCGCCTCCACCAGGTACTAACCACTACACTTCTACTTACGCCTTGCCGGGATCCTTAATGACATCAGTATACGAGGGCCCCTTTTCAGCTCTTACTGAACCACTTGAGTTTTTGGCACCTAGGTATCACCTCACGTCAGTCCTTGGGGATGTGTTCCCGTAACGCTACGGTTCGAGCACGGCAGTGTTCCCATTATGTGGGGGAGAGGGATTAGAGGGGGGTTAATGAGGGGTGGAGATAAAGAAAGTGTTGGGAAAGCGAAAATGAACGGGGTGGTAAACAAAGTGTGGGAAAGGACAGAGGGGGTAAGAAGTGTGGGCATCCGTTTTGGTTGTGCCCTGATTGTAAATGAATGATGTTAGAACGGCTAGGCCGCTGGGGGGGGGGTGGTGGTGATGGGCAAGGCCCAGAAGTGCACACGAGGTGCGGAGATTAATGGCAGACTGACTGCGGCCCCCCTTTCCTGGGGCCTCGTGCATGCTGCGAGGTGGTGATAAGGGCTGCATAGCCCCAAAGAGTGTGGGTGATTGGTCAGCTGTGGAGCCGAACCGGGAATGTAGGGTAGAGGGGAGGATTAGTCCCCTGGAGAGAGTGATGCCGCTGTGAGGCGACAGAGAGAGAGTAGTGGCCGCCGGTGGTGAGGGCGACCAGAGCGAGACCTATAGACACCCTTCAAGGGCCTGCAGAGCTTAACTGAACCTCAAGCACCCTGCTGGACGACATGCCGTACCCTGCTGGACCCCCTAGAGGGTATCCTCAGGCCTAAGCACCGTTTTCCACAGCGAGACCTCCCCAGACACCACTCCGTACTATACTGGCCCCAACTAATTCAGAGCCCCGCACTAGGGGGGATGGGAGGGTCACCGCAAGCCTAAGAGCTGTTTTCCACAAGGGGAAGGTGGTGGTAAGAGGAAGAGAAGGGATGCTAGTGGGTTAGTTCATTGCTAGTCATTTCCAGAACTTCACCCTCACCCTCACCCTCACCCTTTCCCCCTTCACCCCTTGGTCCCTTGTTCTCACACCCTTGCCCAGCTTGTTGACCCTCACTGGTCTCATCCTTTCCACCCTTGCCTTACTCAGTCTCATTCTCACCCACTCCTGACCTCATCACCTGCACCCACATGGCAGGAAAGATAAACACTTTAGGGTTTCTGAGAGTTGTAATATTGAAGTACCTACAAGTAAACTGATGTGAAGGAGAAGAACTGACTGAGTATGGGAGGGAGGGCAAGGGTGAGGGTGAGAAAAGGAAGGTAGTCACACAAGCAATGGCCCACCACCACTTGAAAGTTGAGATTGAACAGTTCAGGGTTCAGTTCAGGTTCAGACCATTCAGGAATTGCCTGAACCCTGAACTGAACCATCAGTTCAGTTCAGGTCAACACCTGAACCTGAACCCAAATTAGAGTTCAGTTCAGTTCAGTTCAGTTCAGTTCAGGTTCAGACCACAGTTCAGAACCGAACTTTCCCATCACTATGCATTTCACAAATGCTCAAGTCAGCTGGGTCAAGTCATGCCAAAATGCAGTAGAGATAGGGTTGGAACTTGGGATGGCAAGGGCAAAGACTCAGATCAGAGACAAAATTATGGCAAGGTGAAGAATGGGAGCAGTGAGAAAGAGGGAATGGGTTGAGACAAGACAGGAATGAGTAGGCGTTGTGAGGACTAGGTGGCGAGGTCAGGTGCAATGGCAAAGGCACGAGAGTGTATTTATGACTGGAGGAAAGCAGCAAGGATCTGAGACAGTGCAGGCATGGTCCTGAGGTCTATGAAGGGCAGGGCCGGACAAAAATATCTTGATCTTGAATAAATTGTCTTGATCT
Source organism: Lactarius tabidus (assembly GCA_963281015.1). Lineage (NCBI taxonomy): Eukaryota > Fungi > Basidiomycota > Agaricomycetes > Russulales > Russulaceae > Lactarius > Lactarius tabidus. The sequence goes on along the minus strand of OY725468.1, from coordinate 5,767,329 downwards.
TGAAAATCGTGCCAAATTCTTGAAGTTGATGCAAAATTGTTGTTTTTGTTGACAGGTTGTCTTGACAGGTTGCTTGCATTGCACATTTGCATTGACAGGTTGCTCGCTTAGGACTTTTTGCTTGACAGGTTGTTCGCTTAACGCATTTGGATACCTTACATAAACTATGAATATCCAAGTCAGGACTGCTGCTTCCCGGTCTGCACATCCCCTACAACTGGGCACTGTCCATCCCCCAGAGCCGGGGGCACCCATTCCCAGAGTGCAGGGTGGCACCGCCGCCTTCGGGATTGCAGTGGCCCACTGCTCGCATTAGCAGGCTACATGAAAGGAGGACCATAGGGGAGAGGGTACCCACAAGGCAAGGGCCATGGCTATGAGGGGGATGGAATGCCTATGAGCGGCCTATGGACTCACCTCCCAGGACCGGATATGGCCTGCCGAGCCTGGTCAGGTGACGACTGTACTTCCGAATTGGCAATACAACCTGTCAACACAATGGGGCAACCTGTCAACCGAAAAAAAACAACTTTTAGGGCATTTTAAGATCAAGATCAACATTAAGATAACAAAATCAACATTTGAATCTAATTTTTAAGGCAAATTCCTTTTGTCCAGCCCCGACCTTTATAGAGGTCAGCAGCTTGAATAATGGTATAAGGTAGCTGATGACAGCGAGGCTGCTATGTGGCTTTTGTGACTGGCGACAGCATTGCTTAGATGCAGACCGATGAGGGGGAAACAAAACTGGTGATTAGAGTCAAAAAAGATCTGTTTATATACATGCAAGGTGTATAAAAGGGAGTCTGGGACTACGTTGAGTATACTGTTGGTGAGGGAAAGGTAATATGGGTTGAGAGAAGGTAGTGTGGGCGAGAACGGCAGTGGCTGGGTGCAACTGGGAGGTGACTCAGTCAAGCGGCCGGCTGGGTCGTGGGTTTCCAAATTTGTTAGCCAAACAACGTGTCAAACGAAACTGGAACAACCTGTCAATGCATCTGGACAACCTGTCAGCACAGCTGATCAACCAAAAGGGACAACATTTTTGCACATTAAAATCAACTTTTAATACAATTTTTAAGTCAAATTCCTTTTGTCCGACCCCGACCTTTATAGAACTCAGGCAGCAGGCCTGACAGGGATGCAAATGCAGACTATCAACGTGAGGCAAAAGGGAATGTAAACATGAATTCTGTAATGAGGTGTGTTGAAACGTAATAAGTATGTATGTATCTTATCTATAGCAGTTACGACATAAGTAGACTATGCAAGTATGATTACCATATTAAGTAGCTACATTACGCACATCCATGGGTGTAACTCATATCAGAGTCATGTGAATGATTCTGAGATGTTCTAGGGTGTTCCACACATCAGGCATCACTGAAAACGCGATATAGTGGACACCTTTACTCATCACATATGAGCAAACAGACATGGTGGGACCATAGGGGTCACTTTTACATATATAAGGAGGGGTGAAAACCCTGAGACCCTCCCCAGCAGAATGTCACTTGTATTCACTCGTGCTCTATACACTGCGCTTAAGACTACCAAACACCTTCTACTAAAGGTGAGTCTTCTGTAGCCTGTGTGCTGTGCCATGTGCTGTGCAACAAGGTGTTCAGCTATACAACATGACAAGCTTAGTAATGTACTGTAATACATAGTCTATGGGTACGAGCATAGTAAAGACCTAGTCCTTACACTACAGAAATGGCAACGTGTGAGGCATGGTATGGGATGAGCGAGGAAGGGTGTTTGGGAGTCTCCAAGAAGAATGATATACCGGGCCACTCTGGTCGTGTCCCAAAGTGACATGTGCACTTTGGACCGGCCCGGTATATTGTGAGGACTAGTAACTGCGTCCAACATACCACGATGAAAGTCGGTGCAAATGCATTGGACAGCGACAATTTTACATCCAAGTTAGTCACATCATGTGTGGATCCTGTGGCAAGGTGGGGCTGAGGGACTGTACAAGTAGTGGGATGGACAAATATGAGGGAGAAAAAGAGGAAGGCGAAGGTGGCTACGACGACAACGATGACCTGTTCGACTGGCCACAAGGGCCGACATTGTCGTCCCCATGATGGTCGTGGTGGTTGCCACTGTTGTTGTCGTTGTCACAGTTGTCCCTGAGTTGGCGAGGACATATGATACAAGTTCCTAGTCATGAATTTATGTATGGGAAACCGTCTGAAAGATGCTCAGGGGCGCACATGAAGAAGTGAGTGCAGGTGAGAATGAGCAGCAATGAGTGGAAAAGTGGTCAGGCTGGTCAGGGCTTGTCCAATCCGAGTCACCTGCACTTTGGGACACGAGCAGAGTGACCCAGTATATTATTCTACTTAGAGACTCCCGAACATTCTTTTCCCCATCGTTTTACTATGCATGAAGGCCGCTCAACTCGAAGCTGACATATGCCAGACCCACAAAGATAAACATAGGAATGCTCATCACTCTCCTCTTGCCACAATAAATTGCATACCTTCAAGTCACCAATGTAACGGTTCGCTAACCGTTTGTCTGACTTGGACTACTGGGTGTGGCTTGCAACATGCGACTGGCGTTCTCGGACACTAGGTTGGCTGACACTAGGTCCCCTTAGAGTGAAAAGGGCGTGATAGCACCTCCACTAAGTCAATAATGAGAGAGAATAGCTGAAAGAGAAAGAGATAGAGAAAGATGACGATGAAAAGAGGCAGACTGGAAAAGAGAGGAAACTGAAACAAGATAGCGAATTGAAGAAGACCAGGATAGAGATCCCAGGTCTTTACTAGTCGACTTATATACAGGTAAGACTCGCTTTAAAGCGGAGTCCAAACTATAATATGAGTCACGAACCCTAATACAACTATCCTAGGAATGCGTCATGTCCACGGCATGTGATACTAAAGAACAATAGAATGCCTGACAGTGTGTGAGTCGGGATGAGTAAATACTAATACACCGGTCCTAGGAATGGAACGTCATGGAAGGCCATAGAACCCAGCCCATCACATGTCCTAGAGTCATCTGATAACAATGTAATGCGCAATGATGGGGAGTGAGATAAGATAAGAACAAGTGCAGTCCCAATGATAATCTGCACAAAGAGGTTAGCGCAGTCCAGTTCGTGACAGCCAATGTGTGCCAAGTGGTGTTCATAGTCTCAGTTATGGTAGGTTTCGTCCTGAGTGCTGATGCCATTTCACAGTCAGCTCATTGTCTACCCAGAGGACATCCAAGAAAGGCGAAATTCATTACAACAACCGACGGTGTTGGGGACATGCGACGCTTATGTGAGGTAGAACAATATGTAAGCGATCTGAGTATACAAATATGTAGTGTAGCCACACGGAATAGAAGCATAAGGTTTTCTGCTCTGATACACCAACTCCACCCTATCGGTCCGATTCTCTTCCCATAACCGCCCCTCATTGCGAGAGGTTATGGGCCCTGGCCTAAACACATAAGGCCAGCATATTATACACAATATATTGAAGAAGAGATCTGCGTGACCAAGATACAAAATCGTGACTGTGAGTCACAGCCCCTATCGAAATGAGCGACGAAGCTGGACCCTCTAAAAATAATAAAATAAAAAAAAAAAAAAAAAAAGAAGCTGGACCCTCTACCCGTGAGCGACTTGAGACCGAGAGAGATGTGAACACCACATCATACATCCCGGCCAAGGAGAGCTCAAACACTATTAAACTGAGCGAGTCATTGGATGAAAATAACTGGGTTATATGGAAGGAGAGGATGAAGCTCGTGTTGAGCAAATTGCTCTAATATTAGATTTCATATATTTCCATTCTTAGCTTATCAGATTCCCATTGCAGCGTTATGCAAACCCGTGCGTTGTGTTTGCCTTCGTCTTGAATCCCGTCCTGTTAGATCCCCATACTGTACTGATCCCTGCACCATGTCCCTGCACATTTGCCCATTTGTATTAATGACTGTGGCTTCATATATCGTCCCTGTGCAGAGGTGGAATTTGGTACTATACAGTTCTTACAATCTTTGTCTACTTAAACCCTTTGACCGTTTGTAGCACCTCAGTTTCTGCCTTTGCATGCATTAACTGAGGTGAGCATTTTGTTGTGTTGCTTTACCTTATCCTGTACTCACCTACACCCCAGTTGGCTCTGTCTGTGTACAGGTGAATAGATATAGTTTCTGCCTTTGCACACATTAACTGAGTTGGCTCTGTCTGTGTACAGACTTTGCCTGTGTGCACTTGTTAATATTAACTCATCCACTTTCATTATTCATCCACACTGTGTCCATAATCGTTATAGCTTGCCTTGCACATTTGTGGACTTGAAGGATATGCCAAGGGAGCGATTAAGCGTCCCGAAGAACCCCTAGCAGCCAAATGTTGGGACTTTGATGACAGCAGAGCTCAGTTCATCATCATCAATAATGTTACATCCGGCCAGATGGTCCATATCAGACTATGCTCAACTACTCAGAAAATGTGGCTCAACCTCAAAGCCATTCACGAGGCGAAGAGTCACCATTCAGCGATTGCGAATATACACAATCTGCTACATGTTGTTGCCGACGAAGACACAAATATAGGAGACCATTTGATGACGCTCAAGACCTACTGGGAGCGTGTCAATCTCATGAGCAATGATGATTTTAAATTGCCTGAACTCTATTTCAAGATAATCATCTCCTCATCTCTCCCGTCCAGTTGGGATGTCTTCACCGAGTCATATGTCGGTGGCCAAAAGGGGCAAGTCGAAAAAGACCCCAAGAAACTGATGTCATCACAGGAGTTTATTGGTATCATTAAAGAGGAGGTCGGTAGGCGAAAGGGACGTACTGCCAGAATATGAACGGAAAGTACGAGCCAAGCCAACGTACACCAAACAAGTTTGTTCAAACGCATAGGTGCGCCCTCATCCTCTACCAATGGTGCACCAAATGCTCGTCGTATGTTTTGCAAGCAATGTGGCAGGCGAAACCACGTCACGTCAGACTGCATGTATTTGGGAGCCAACAAGTGCGACGAGTGTGGGCGTTTTGGACACCTCACCAAACACTGTTGGAACAAGAATGGGGCAAAGGCACCAAAACGAAAGCAGAAAGTGACAACAAACCAAAACAAGCCCTATAAGAGGGCAAAGACTGAACAGACACATGCTGTGATTGAAGAAGTGAAGGATGACGAGGACAAAGAGGAGGAGGTGATTGTATTTGGAGCAGAGGTGAACAGCATTCAGTTTGATGTCAGTGAGGAAGGCCAGTATTCCGGCTTTGATGAGTATGATCCCAATGGTCCGAATGAAATTGACGAGTGCCTTTTGTGGTATGACTGGCTAGCGGACAGTGTGACAACATCCCACATAACAAATCAGTGGGACATACTCATAAATTACAAACCAGCCCATAGCACAAATATTGCTGGGGTTGTGAACATAAACACTGCCGCCGTTGGGTGAGGAACAGTGGAACTGGACACAGAGTATGAAGGCCAAAGATATACATTACACCTTCAAGACGTCTTGTACGTTCCCACCAACAGAAATAGTTTGATATCGCTTGGCCGATGGGAGACGAACGGCCAGCGATACATGGGTGAAAACAATAAATTATTCCTCATAGATCATGAGGGAAAGTGTGTCACAGTCGGACATAAAATTAAACAACACTTATACAAAATGAGCGTGACTCCACAAAAAGAGACAAAGAAAGACATACAAATAAAGACCACATATGTCTACACCAGCACTGAAAATAAGCAGAGCTGGGAAACATGGCATAAGCAACTCGGGCATGTCAGTTATAGGGGTATGAAAGAATTACTGGACAAAAACCTCGTCCGTGGTCTGAAAATCGACGAGGATACCCCTAAACCTGATTGCATGGCATGTACAGAGGCTAAATTAGCCATTGAGCCATATAAAAAGAAATTACACACACAGAGAATCCCTGGGGAATTAACACATATTGATGTTTGGGGGAAATACGATATGGTGTCCATAAATGGACGCCAATATTATCTCGTTTTTGTCGATGACGCTGCACAATATATAACTGTTAATTTCCTAAAGAGAAAAGACAAAGCATCAGTGAGAATAAAAGAGTACATAACATACTTATAGAGAAAGACAGGGGTAACCCCGGGGTATCAGAACTCAACCCGTACCCCCACCCCTTCAAAACCCCTACCCCTGTAAGGGGTAGGGGTTTTAGCGTGCAGGGGTACGGGTTGAGCGGGGGTAGCGGGGGTAGGGGGTTTAGAGTAGGGGTACAAGGCAATTAGCACATTTAGGCATAAAAACATATCAAGCATTCTTTCGCGCTGTGTAAAACTTTGCATAAATGCTTTTGGCATCAGGGTAGATGTATATCTTAAGTATCTAGGTCCGCGCGCACATGCAGCATCCTCACGAGTGCAGAATGTAAACAACAGTGATTAGCAATATAAGATGCCGTGCAATGATCTGCACGCCATGAAATTTCACACTTGTAATCGCCTTTGTTATATACACGCCCTATATAAATTTCTAAGGGTGCACATGAGTGCCATGGATTGGGAAATGCGGACAAGGGGATGCCCACTGCAGAACCTTGCTGAGAAAGTTACTGAGAACTGTCTGATGCCAGTGATATCAAAGAAACCCCTCTTTATTGTTGGTATTGTACCTACATAATACATGCATAAGGGAGGGGGGATGAGTAAATACTGGCACCAAGGACCATATTGAGCTGAGCAGGAGTTTGAGAGGCCTGGAGTGAGAGCTCCTTGGCCCATTTGGTTTCACTTCACTGGCCCAAAAAGATTCGTCATCTACCCCTCCGGTAGCCCCGAGACCCCCGAGACCCCCGAGAGGGGTAGGGGTTTGTAGGGGGTAGCAACATCTGTACCCTTACCCCTACCCTCCCATACCCTTCGACCATACCCTCAGGGTTTTCAAAACCCCTGTCCTTCTCTACATACTTACAAACCCACAGACAAACCCCAAATGCAATATGTGTAGACCGCGGAACAGAGTTTATAAATCAAACTCTGAAGTCTTGGTGTCATGAGCACGGCATTGAGATACAGACAACTGCACCATATTCACCTTCTCAAAATGGTGTAGCCAAGAGAATGAATAGAACTCTCGTGGAGCTAGCACAAGCAATGATCTGCGGCCAAAACATACCCGAATTCCTATGGGAACAAGCCGTAGATCATGCCGCATATGTCAGAAACAGAGCATATACTAGAGCTCTAGAGGATACGACACCTTATGAGGTGTGGTTTAATAAAAAACCACAAGTCAATCATCTTCACAAGTTTGGAATTACAGTATGGGTCCTTCTGCAGGGGCAGAAGGAAACACGAAAATTGTTGTCCAAATCGAAACACTGAATCTTCGTCGGATTCGAAGACGGCCCACAGGCCGTTAAATATTATAACTCAGAGACAAGGAAGATACTCACCTCAAGGAATTTTTGTTTTCTATCCCCTCAAATAGGAGACACCCCTCCAGAGGAGATCGTGGTCGCTCCCGATGTACCGTGCAAGGGGGAGTCGAGGGGGAGCGCGCAGCCACCGGAGAACATACAACTGCAGGGCAGTGAAAGCGTGAGCTTAAAGAGAAAACAGCCAGAAGAGGATGAACTTATAGATTTGGACACTCTGCAGAAAACATGCGGAAAGTGTATTGATTATCGGTACCTCAACAATCCATTCCCAGATGAAGATGGATCGAGGCCTGATGATTTGATAATGCAATCATGTATCCATGCCACCAATGCCATGACACACTCTGAAGTCGACGAACCACAGAGTCTGAGAGAGGCTCGAGGATCTTCTGAGTGGCCTGAATGGGAACACGTGGTCAAAACAGAATTAGACCAGCTTCGAGAAAAAGGAACCTGGATACTAATTAAGAAACCTGCGGATGTAACGCCCATAACAAACAGATGGGTATTTACCAAAAAGTTTAACAAGGATGGCGACCTCCTAAAATACAAACGAAGGTTGGTGGTTAAAGGCTGTGCGCAGAGACCTGGACAAGACTATACCGAAACATTTGCCCCTGTGGTGCGGTTAGAGACTGTCAGAGCAATCCTGGCTCTAGCTGCAATCAAAGATTTACATATTCGTCAGATGGACGTAAAAGGGGCATATTTGAACGGGATACTCAAGGAAAAGGTCTACATACGTCAACCAGAAGGATATGACAATGAGACGGGCAGGTGCTGCCTATTAATAAAAACTTTGTACGGCCTGAAACAGGCTGGACAAGAGTGGAATAATGAGCTCGATCAGAAGCTCAAGAAACACAGATTTAGTCGCTTACATTCCGACCCATGCACATATGTTTGTCGCGAGAAAGTCGGCGACTTTGAGATTATTACTGTATGGGTCGATGACCTATTGTTATTCGCATCGTCAGCCGAGTTAAAGGAAAGAATGATGAAGGACTTACGTTCAGAATGGGAAATAACAGACCTAGGGGAACCCTCAAAGATCGTCGGTATCGAGATAACAAGGGGAGAAGGCGCAATCACTATATCGCAGAAAAAGTATGTCGAAACCATCCTAAAAAGAGAAGGGATGGAATACACCAACCCAGTGGCAATGCCAATGGACCCCAATATCAAACTCGTGCCGAATCCTGATCAAATCGAGGGCAATCGTTCCAATTCATTTGCTCGACTACTTGGTGAATTACAATTCTTAGCGAACGCAACACGTCCCGATATATCATTTGCAGTTAATCGACTGGCAGCATACACCGCCAGCCCCTCATTACAACATACGACCACTGTAAAAAGAATACTCAGATATTTGGTCGGAACTAAGGAATATGGTATCACATACCACAAGACCCCTAAAGTTCCGAACCCATCTCCACATGCTAACCTCTTCCATGGATACAGTGATGCTTCATATGCCGATACCGATGATCGCAAATCCACGTCAGGATACGTCGTCTTGTCCGGCGGAGGTGCGATCACTTGGAGATCTAAGAAGCAAACAACGATAGCGTTGTCCACCATGGAGGCCGACTATCCGAGGCAGGAAGAGAAGCCTGCTGGCTCAGGAATCTATATGACGAGTTAGGACAAACACAAACAGAGCCAACACTCATACGAGGGGATAACGACGGTTCGATTGCAATGGCTCGGAACCCGCAATTTCATAAACGATCAAAACATATTGATACACGCTGGCACTGGGTTCGAGATCTAAACGAGCAAAAAGTCATCCAAATCGAGAGCTGTCGTGACCCGGAACAAACCGCGGATATCCTGACTAAAGCCTTGCAGAGACCAAAACATTTGAAGCACGTTGGAGAGATGGGAATGGCGGCCGCATGAGGGGGAGTGTTGGGGACATGCGACACTTATGTGAGGTAGAACAATATGTAAGCGATCTGAGTATACGAATATGTAGTGTAGCCACACGGAATAGAAGCATAAGGTTTTCTGCTCTGATACACCAACTCCACCCTATCGGTCCGATTCTCTTCCCATAACCGCCCCTCATCGCGAGAGACGGCCTGAGCGAGAGCAACAGCAAGAGCATCACAAGCTCGAAGAAGGGGAAATTGCAACCAGCGCTGTCACGGTCGACGCAGGTGGCGCCCCTGAGGATGAGATACGGGACTCCGAAGAGCTCGAAACCTGTGGTCGCGAAGCCTGTGAGAAACCCAAGAAGCTCATGATCAAGAAGGCGAGCAAGAGCAAGGGCAAGAAGTGGGAGCTCAGGCCACATATTCAAAGCGACATTGATCCGCCCCACCAACGCCCGAACCAAGCAAACAAAAGCGCAAAGCACCCACGGAGGAACAGTGAGCGACTAACTTGAGCTCCAGAAAGCGACACTTCTCATTCTGATTGGTTCTAGTGGGCACCGTGAGAACAAGAAGCCGAAACGCAGAGCCAAAGCCGGTCCCTATGAGGACTGGAAGGGAGAGTTGGAACCTCCACCCAACGGCCTGCATCGGATCAAGCTCGCAGCTCAAGCTCGGTGGCAAGCTCTACTTCGTCATCTTCTGCTCACAGCTATGACAGCAAGCGGACACATTTGGTAGACTCTGATGAACTTGAAGAGGTCGGAGGACTCAGCGGGCTCAGCGAGAACGAAGGCCTGCTGGAGGCTTATTGCGACGATTCCGGCGCTGCAGGCGATGCTACCAGCGGCGCCTCTGACCCACGTTATTACGTAGGCGCAGGAGGCACGATATCGAGGAAATTGATGCCGCGCACAGTGAGTACACCATGTGCCAATCTATTATCTTGATTGTTGATCATTATGCCCGTCCGACAGCTGCAGCGGACATATGCTACTACGATTGTTCCTGCCACATTCGTTCAAGTTCCCTCATTCATCAGCAAATCTTAAGAATTATATTTGGGTGAATATAAGATATTATAACAAGCATAAGCACCACAAATAGTACCATGACGTGAGCCCATACTTCGTTGGCTACTTTTGAAATCTGCCGACAGTTTTGTGTGACTCTTGTACGCAGGACAATTCTTCTAAGGGGATTATAATTGAACCCTCCAAACCCCCGCACCTGCAACACCGCCCCAAGCTACAACGTTACCTGAATCCCTGGGACACCGATGTAAACGGGATGATGTATGCCGTGAGACCGGCCTCGAGTGAGAGAATAGGTGTATTTACGTTGACAGGAGTACGTCAGCGCATACACTTACCCCATCTATCAGACATCAACTCAGTTAGTGGAAAGAGGGCAGGAGTGTGTGTATGACACCAGGAATGACTCACTACCTCGATCATGATGACGATACTTTTATTGTGCGTCATGCGGAGAATAGACGAGGGGTTGTCTGAGGCCTTCTGCAATCGAGCCGACCCACCCGGGCCGTATGATAGCAAACGTGTTTCAGGACCTGACACCAAAAGATATTGAGCTGAGATAGGAGGAAGAGGGGAGGAAAGCGTAGCCGAGCGAGAGTGGTAGGTCGTCGGAGAGCATGAGGGAAGCACCGAAGTGATACGATTGACAAGAGAGAGAAAGCAGCACGATATGATCGGGATGCATCACGGTATCGTCAAGAAGGAGTCTATAAGCGAAACCGTGCTGACGCTCGACTCGACGTTACTGTATTACCGGACTTTGTGGGACGAATGAAACATTTACATAAGGTCGCACTTATCTCATCCAAGGTGAAGGTTATCACAGGTTTCAAAGTGGAAGGCGATAAACTTCGCAGATGTCGGCCGCCGCAAAGCACGTGCGGCGGTCGAAGATCAGCAGAACCTTGGAAAAAATTTAGGGGATTATAAGCCATCATAATCCCATGAGGGCCATAAATACTTGCTTGATTGCGAATCACTGAAATCTGATGTCATTGGTTCGATGTGGAGATCTCTTGGTATGATTGTGTGATTCTCACAGGTGGCTGCAATCATTTCAGATGATTGTAATCAATTTTGTAGATTATGAGGCCTTTTGTCGATCGCGAGACTCTGCAATGGTTATAATTGCTTCTCAGTTTGCTCATATCCCACTGCACATTGTTTCGGGTTGGAATCCGTTTCATATTTCATCAGCAACTACACATTGTAAAGTACATTTGATCCTCCCGACTCCCAGCACCCATAACAGCGCTCATGCTACCACTGCAAACAGCGCCTAAATGTCAAGAGCAGCACTGACTTCTCGATATCCAGATCTTGTTCTGACTAGCGCCATCCGGTGGCCTTGCTGGGTGCTAATGTTGAAGAGGGTGGGTAGCTTACAATCCAGTTCTCCGAGGTGAACGCTTCCTCTACATCACCAGTCAGTACAAACCATACCTGTGCAAACGATGAAGTGCAAAGCTCACCCAAATAATCCAGGGTGGTTCCTGGGCTGGGGATCTTCTGCCCACGAACGCGGTCCTGTGCATTCTCATTACCAAAGAGCTCCACGAACCTAAAGAAATCAATCATCAGCCTTGGTCTCTTCCCAAGCGTTGCTGACGTACCGGTAATATGACATCTTATACATGAGACTGTTTTTCATAGTAGGCGATGCTTGCACATCGACACGATAGTCACGCTGAGGGGTAAAGTACCACGGTTCCTAGATTTCGTCGGGCCAGAACACCTCCAAAGGAATTTGTTGATGTCGTCACCAGAGTAGCCAATCACACCAAAGATGACGGGCACGTAATCGATATCGTGTTTTCGAAGGTTGGGATACGCGACCTCTTCGGAACTGGACATTGCCTTGCCCACCGTCGCGATGTGAGCTGCGAGAGGGCTTCAGATTCGACGTACTCAGACACGACATTGAACCACTTACTGTTGTTCCGCGTATTATTGTCGACGAGCGTGGGACAGTCTGCCATGTCAGCAATCTGATAACCGTATTCCCACCAGCTCATGACGACTGCGTCCTTCGGTGTGTTTAGCGGAGCCAATAGTACGACTCCCGGAAGTCGTCAATAAGCTGCAAGCTGTCTTGGTTGTGCGATGCGAGCACGACGCTGGGCGACGAGTAGGCCATGGACGTCACCCAAGTGCAGTGCACAACGAAAAATGTTAACCTCGCCAGCGCATTCACGATAACAGCAGCACGCGTATCGAGCCCAAAGATCCTGCGTTGCGCAGGCTTGGCTTTCTTTGGGGTGGAGGAGCCCGATGTCACCATCTCCGTTAGAAGTTCCGCCACGGACGTGCCGGATGCAGAAGGTGCAGTCGATTTGTCCTTCTTTGATTTGTCTGCCTTATCACCGTCCGACACGGCTCCATTGGGTCGATGTATGTGTCAAAGAGCGACTGCCGCAGATACGCAAACGATCGGCGTGAGCGTGAGCATCAGCTGTACCATCACGCCAGCGAAGTAGCTCACAACAAGAGTGTAGATGATCACGAATACGTGCTCACCGCGTAGCTGTTTGAAGCACAGGACAACGCCAGCTGGGAAGAGGAATATGAGGAAATGGCAGTCCATGAAAAAGGATGGCCACGCAGTGGGCTGATGCTCAGAAACGGAAGCAATGATTGGAATGTACCTGTTGAAAATGTTATCAGAGATATTCACTTATACGGGCTCATCACCGACTTTTTAACATATCCAGTGTCCCACAAAGAATAAAATAGTCCGGTCCACGGTGCAATCCACCCTTTATACGTGAGACCAACGATGGCTAGTGTACCGAGGAGACCAGCTGCGACTACACTAGCAAACAAGAGCTGCTGGAACTGCTTGGAGGATACGTGAGACTGGACGAGCTCTACGAACGCAACGATCTGCAAAAGACAAGACACCTGAAAGGGAATCAATTGACACCGAGTATTAAACGATACTAGGGCATACCTAGAGCACCCATATGTTCACTGGTACGGACGGGCTGGAACCCAATGAAGGGTACCTGCATGCTCAACAATGTGCCGATAGCATACCACGACGAGTAGGCTACATAAAACAGTTTGTGTAATAGCCCATCAGTGTGAGGGCGAGAGCGTGCAGCGGGATCATGTTCGTGATGAATGCGTAGCCACCTGCGAAGCGTACGTGAGCCATGGTCCTCTGTACCAAATTTGAGAGATTTACCCCATGCTGCAACCATGTAGAAATAGAAAACGGCTGCGAGAGTGTCATACAGCGCACTGGCTTGCTTCATAGCTTTGATCCAGAGGAAGAAGGTGAACATGAAAATTTGCGATAGCTTCGTTGTCGTATGATCCTGCGACAGAATGGGATATGTACCCAGGAACAATGCCAATGAACGCGGCCGCCAGAAGTCCGGCACTCTCATCTTTCATCTCCTTCGTGAACCCGCAATAGAATGAGTTAGTACGTAAAAACCAGGACAATGGGCCTCATCTCACATATAGGTTGCCCAGGCCGTGAGGGCACTGAAGCCAGGAGCGAGGAGAACACAGACATATTGTATGTTGATGGGGAGGTGAAGAGCATGCAAAGCATTGTATATGACGCCACTGGTCGCCATAAGACCAGGATAAATCGTGCCACCGACAACTCAGCTCAATGGGTACCATACCATGGGATCAAACCAGTTCCAGAATTCTTGCACAGGAGTCAGCAAACCAACTCAACACGAGACTGAAATGAGACGTACATAGAATCCCTTGGAGGCAAGAACCCTGGTTGCGCGACTGGCTTAGATTGAGTGATGTATTCCCAGCGCTCTGAGAAAGGGACTCACTAATTAAACCATGGGTCGCTGAGGCACGAAGGTGGATAGACATTGCTCCGATATCGAGGCTGAGGGTGTTGTTGTCGGTTGTAAGCCCAGATTAAGAGTGTCTGTGTGCTCGCAAAGAGGTTCGGTGGGCGTCATTGAGTCAGTGGGAGTGGGGGTGGCTGCGTGATCAAAAGTTTAGTGTTCTCGGGTAAGGAAGAAGGCGAGGGGCAGGAGCATACTTCGCCATCCTCATTGATTCTGACATCGTGAGGCATGGGAGCGCCCAACACTTTCGTGTGGCACCACAGTCCTTCCAACTGTCCCAATCCACTGGAACAACGCTGCAGTCGCGGTCGGGTGCATTGAGCTTGAGAACGAACGGGAATGGATTGTGCAAGTGCAATGAATCGGGACCACAGTGCCGTCGTGCGCGACGTTGGGGGTAAAGGGAATAAACAGGACATGGAGCGTATTGGCGCAGGACGTTGAGTGTCGTTGGCCGCAGTGCCATGTAAAGGACCTTTCCCCATCTGCCACGATATGAGAACGAGAAAGGAAGAATAAGAAGTCAGACACACATTGCAAGCAAATCGTGAGGTACCGCCTGAGGGATTTTCTGACAGTGGGTCCAGCGGAGGCGAAACAAAGTAGATCGGATATATACCCCTGGTTCTGTGAACGATGACAAACACAACGGTTACGCATAGGGCCGTGGCATTTGTCAGTTGGGGGGATGTGCCAGGGTGTGGGACACAAGGGGTCGTGTGCTGGGGCGCCGGGAGAGACAACACGGGCCACCCACAGCGCATTGGCAGGAACTACTCGCACCTAAAGTAAGGATTATGTGCGCAGGGTAGGAAAATATAAGGTTGAAACACACCAAGCTTCTTCCTCCCGCAAAACTTGCTCGACTCTGCACCCATCTGCGAGTCCGCTCCACGACTTTCCTGGGTCGCCCATGTAATTGTTGGTCGTGCGTCGGGACACTCCAGTCGTCAGTGCTGGGAAAATGAGGCATGTGATGGCCACGAAGTGTCAGCTGAGGGCTCCACCTTCGTGACAGGTCAAGAGCTGTGCATAAAGAGGAGGTAAGTTGAATACTGAACGAGGCAACCTAGGGACGTACACACTTGGACAATGCCAGACCAGACACGCCAGTTTGGCCATATTTCAGTATTTATCACCATCAGTAGCAAGACAAAGCTCGGTGGAGTGGTAGGTGATCGCTTGAATAGCACTGAGACGGCTACGACGGTCGTCTTGGCTTACATTTATGCCTTCACCCTCGCCAAGCACATTCGACTTGTCATCTTCGACCTCCATTCTGCCCAGATTGCAGCATGGCAGTTTGGTTGCACCGTGACTGAGTTGCAGAGGGCTGTGTTGTTGCCATTGTTGTCGTGAACGTAACAATACATGGCTGGCCGACGCTAGAGAGCTGTGACCTGAGACATAGTGGAAGAAGGCCCTGTAGCGGGAGTGGAATCGGAGACGTTCATGTTAATTAGGAGTGAATTTTTGGCAAACGTGAGGCATGAGCGCATGAGCTTCCACAGTTGGGCTTAAAGTTAAAAGCATACTATCTGAGGTCGTCCCTATTGCGAGCGCAGCATTGGGGGTTGTGGCCGAATGACCTTATGACAGCCGTTGAGCTGGGGCTATTGGGACACAAATACATGGACCCGCCCATGTGCTCGTTCGGGTCGAACCAATGACGGCGACACCATTAAGCACCAATATAGGTGAACCTTAGACATGTAAGCAAGAGGATAGGCCGAGACAAAAAGACAACGTACATTCGCTACGAGAGGTAGGGCTGCTACCTTCCTTGTGACTAAGAGACTCGACTTTCCGGTGAGGTAAGCTGCAAAAAAGCGACCTTTGCGGGGAGGGGACCGAATGGGACGGCAAAGGAGCAGGTTGTGAGAGTTATTTTAAGCTGCTCGCGCGGAGCGTGGCATGTTGGAGGATACACTCGGTTTGTCTGACAGATGCGAATTATGTGAGCGCGGAGTAGATCAAAGCATAAAAAAGAGACAAAGAACGAAATGCTGACCCAATGAGACGGAGGTTCCAACTACGGATACGGCGTAGAATCCATGACGAAGCTAGAGTAGCCCCCAAGTGTAGGAATGGGGGAAGGGTATATATCGACTTAGTGGTCATTTTTATTGGAGCCAGGAATGTTCTTTTCAGCGGGTTTTCTGAATATGGGATGAGGTCCCTAGAGAGATGGGTGAAGTGATGGATGGTAAGCTAAAGAGGGTAGTACACTGTAACAGGGGACGAGCAAGCCCCCGGAACTTGATTTCGATCACACCCTGATGGCAATAACAAACTTGTACGGCACAGTACCTGACTAGGCCTGACTCCCCATGCGATGGCAACCAACCGGGCCAACCCGTCGTCGCAAAGTTTTTTTTTTGGCAGGCACTCTTTATTACTGTAGGCACTACTTATTAGCACTAACTCAGCATCGGTTCAGGTTTGAACGTTTGAACGTTGAACGTCGAACAGAACGCAAGTCAGAACGGATTCGGAATTATCCGAGCTGCGAACGGAACCGTTGGTCCGTCGCCCACCAGCATCTCGCCTCCTACGTTTGGCTCTCTCGATGGTCTTTTTCTTTCTTTGCTATCTGCATTCGTTTGCGCACATTCAAACAATTAAAAATAAATATGACCGCTATCGTTGACCGCATTGATGCAGCCGCTGACAGGATCAAAGATATCGAACTTGTTGCCGACAAGAAGAGGGTGAGTTTCCACCATCAACCACGTCGCTCTCACACACCTTACAGTCCGAGTCTTTTAAACTTGGCGGGGCCCGTCCTACTCTCGTCACAACCAAGCAGGAGACATTCACAATCACGTTCCCATTCTCACAACGTCTCAGTCTCAGTCCCATTCTCAGTCCCATTCTCCTCCTCTTGTCACAACATCTCCCTTTCATCCTCCCGTTCGTCCTCAACTCAATTTCCTCTCTTTCACAACCGGGTCCAGCAGCAGAACGCAAATCCCATCACCGTCGCCGCTCCTCGGTGTCCGAGTTGGCGGAGGTCATGGGCATTGCCTTACCCACCCTCTCCGCTTCCGACAGCGAGGACAACATGAGCCTCGACGACAAGGACTCTATTCGTCGCCGCTCTCTGGGCTCTTGAGGGAAAACTAACCCATATGGGCTTTCACCCGCTGGGATACCAGAACTGAGCACGCCAGAAGTCAAGCGCAGGATCTCAGAACTCCGTATGCTCATTTCCGTATTCTTTGTCCTCCAGCTGACCCTATGGTACAGCGAGCAAGCCGTCGCTCGCTCGCTCCATCTTCACCTCAGCTTTGAGTGGTCTCGCCATCATACGTGACTGTCAGTAGCCGTATAACTTCTTCTATGAAAAATGAACTCCATACCTTTGTTGAGAAGGAAGAAGAGGAAGAGGAGCCCCCGGCATCTTCATCGCCACCTTCGGCTTCACCAAGCGAGTCACCCGCAGTGATTGGTTCTCCTTTTCCTTGGCTCGCCATCGCCCCGCTGGCCTCCACCTCCGCCCGCTTTCGCTCAGCCCAGATGGGCTTATATCTGCTGCTGCTGGTAAACCTCCCATGCCAGAGACTGCTGCAACCCCCACGAAGCCTGCTGGGTTAAAGTCACTCGCTCTTGCAACTTCTCCGAACTTCATCTCCACTTCCCTGACCTCAAATGGCGTCCTCTCTAACGCTGCATTGAACTGCCGTTCTGTTGTCGTTCCTCCGACTCATCCCTCCGGCATCCGCATCGTTTTTTCGTCGGGCTTCGCTGACCAAGAGCACCTCTTACAGCTCTCAAATCTGGAGCTCTTGGCCGTTTCTTGGGCCTCCTTCTCGGAATAATCTACGCTGCCTTCTCCACGTGCGGAATGGAGATTATCACGCTGTCAATTTTTCTGAGTCTGACCATCACTCTTGTGTTTGACCTGTTGTCCAGCGCTGCTGCGGAAACGCGTAACCCGCGAAAGAATCTGGTCACTGCGATGCGCATCGTCTTCTTCCAAATTTTCATCTGCTATTTTAGTCGTGTATTGAAAAACTTCGGGTTGTTGGATAGGATAAACATCCCCACGAGGCCCGTAAAGACCTATACCAGTTCCAATATACGAAACACGACAAGTCAGTTCTTTCGCATTTTGAGGTTTTAAATTTCTCTTAGTTCAATCACGCAGACAGTCGGGAAATGCGGGTCAATCACCTTTCGTGTTTGTTTTCAACCAGGTGGGCGTTAAAGGTTGATTCTCTGTCCTGTTGTGCGACACTCTACCTGATCATTATATTCTACTCATTGCTCCTTCACATCGTGAATGACATAGCCTTAACGAGTGCCTTCTCATCTACAAACGGCATGCTGTACTCAGCGTCGAGGTTGCTCTTCGCACTCGGCATGCAAGACCAAGCCCAAAAGTCGTCACAAAAGTGACTTGTAACGGCGTTTCTATGTCGCGATCCTCGCCGGCGTACGCTCAACATTTTATCTACCCCTATGGACGTCTAATAGTTCAGGACTCTTCTTTTTAGGGCGTCTTCTCTCTCCTTGCCTTTCTGAATGTCAGGAATAGTTCGGGTAAGGTGTTCAAGTATGTGATTCGTCTGAAAGAACAGGCAGAGACTGACTTAACCTCAGCTGGTTCGTCAATCTTAGTAAGCCACTTCCTTAGCTCTCATTGCCTTCGTGTGTTGAATGCCATCAGGTGCGGTGCGCAGCCTCCTTAAGTACGGGTTTTGTTTATGGATGGCGTCTATGTCGTCTACTGTTTCTATATTCCAGCCTTATGCTGGGATGTTTGTTGTTTCCTGATATTTCTTTACTTGAGGTCATACTCTTTGCAGGTCTGTCATCTTCATCCTTGTCAGTGGATTGGTTCTTTGAAATTTTGATGGCCCCGATTTTGTTGCAGCGTGTATGTATCCCATTCGCCTGATTACGAATCTTTCAAGCTCATATGACACTTTAAGATATGAATTTGCCAATCTTCACTTTGTTATGCGTTGTTTGGAAGGTAATTAAGAGAACAAAGATAGTATGTTTTTGTTTAGCTGTCGTGCCTGCTTATCGATCCGGAATACTCCTAAAGAAAGCACCCGTTATCGCAATTCGATTTTACCACTGTGAGTTGACACGTATTTCTAGCTATGTCATCAGGGAAGTGAAGGCGCGATTTAGGGTATTCCTTCTTTGGAAGTGATAGAATAGAAAGGGGTCCTGAGCGACCTATGGGGATCCAAAAGCTTCGACAGTTCTTGTGACCCATCCGCTCTCAGTGCCGAAGGCACCCCAGTGATGAATTGGTTCATCAGCTTTCTTGCATGAGTTATGAGGTCGTCGACCATCTCGAGCCGTCTTATTCAGGGTGTCTATGTCATGTTCCCCGCTTCACCATTATGTTGTTAATTAAATACACATTCATTGCGGACAGCCTCGGGTCCGCTTCTTAATTCACAATGTAGAGAAATGGTCTTAGGGAAAACCGGAGTTGAAACACCTTGTACAGACCGTCCAAGGTTTGCGACGGTGTTTGATGTGATCCACCATCATCGCATCGCCTCACTGCAAGCATAGTGTGCTGTACGCAACTAGCTTGCATAGACTGGCTGTCCAAAGAAGAAGGCCGACGTTTATGTATTCTCATCCCATTCCAGCTTCAGTTCTCGTAAGGCCCACTTGACGCCTCTTGGTGTCATCTCCTGGGACTGAGCCTAACCGTGACAATTGGACATGTGACCGTGATGTTCGTTTTATCCTTCCGTCCGCTTCCTCGTCCTCGTCCTCCTTGTCATGGCTGGAGACTTCAGCGTGCTTGAATGCAGTGAGCCAGGCATGGCACCACATTCAAGCACCGCTGCAATGCTCCATTCCACTGCAGCTCCATGCACGTCCTCCTCCGAGTCTTCTTGGAGAGAGTAAATCCGACAATGACGAATACTTTCCTTGGTGCGGCGTTTGGTTCCGCAAGGTCATTGGCGTCCATTCGAGAAGTCTCTTTCTCTTTTCCGCCCCTTACCCTTCTTCTTCCAACCCTAAGCAGCGCTGCGTCTCCCTCGCAATTCCTGCTTCAGAACGCGAGATCCCTGTTATCAAGTTTGCGGTGACACTGACTTGCCCTCACCGTCCGACGAGCATCGCGTCGAGGTCCGCTGTCTGACAAGCCCTGCGCCCCCCGAGACAAATGCTCGTAAATGCTGGACAATGGAAGAGATGCAAATGTTTGTCGGAGGCTGCAATTGCGTCAGTATTTGTCCTCCCCTTGTCGGGTATCGTGTACTCACTTCGCTTCTCACAGCATGGCGCCAACCGGAAAGCTATCCTCAATGATGCAAGTCTACATTTTGACAACCGCTCCCCCGTGGACCTCAAAGATCGGTGAGTCCACTGTCGTGCTTTCCAACCGTCCCAGCTCATTCCCCCTCCAGCCTCCGCACTGGCACTTACTTCCGCGACGCGTATAAGCAGCACTACCCCAACGCGAAGACCATTCTCTCCTTCAAAATTCGCTCCACCCTCCTTGGTGGTTCATCCATTTTTGAGAGGACGCGCGTAGCCAGAACCGCTGTCTATTTACGGAGGAAGAGGACCGTGTGCTCAAGGCCGGTTACGATAAGACCGTCTGGACAACCATAGTCAAAGGCCCAATCTTCCAGGAGCAAAACCACCACTCTGCTCGCCTTCATGACCGCTTCCGCAACGCATTCCCCAACCTCTACCAGGCCGCCGGATACAAGCCGGGCAACTCCAGCTCAGCGCTGCTGCACGTGCCGCGACCGACGAGCACCTCCATGCGTCGCGTGAGACAGGACCTGCCCGCCGCAAGCGACACTACACAGCCCAAGGCTTTTTACGCAGAGGAACAAAGAGTGTCCCCTAAGTCCCAACAGCTCCAAGGAGGAGGATGGTTCCGGTGGCGACAACGGCGACGAATACGTGCTACGACTCCAAGTGGGTGGGCAACCCAGAGTCAATGAAACACATGGCGGCCCACCAGCAGAGCCTCGAGCTCTTTCGTGAGATTACGTTCCTCGAGTCCGCCGCTGAACCCTTGGCCATCCTCAAGTTCCCCTCACTCGCGTTCCAGTCAGACGTGGCCGACTCGACCGACTCGCAGACTTGATCTGCACTTGATACCGCCATGCACTTTGTTATGACCTGGTCCACCGGCAACACCGCCGCCTCACCCGCGTCTTCCCCTCACGACCTTTTCTTCAATTCTCCCTTCTCCCGGTCCAGCATTGGTACCAATGGCCTGACCATGTTAGGCAAGTCCACTTGGGGTCCGACGGACTGGTTATCCTCGAACCCTCGCTTCGACGGCCAAGTCCAGTTCGCCGTCGTACTTTGGTGGAATGTCACCCTCCTTTTGCTTTTACTCGCTTGGGTCACGGTGTCCTCGGCCGCTATGACCTTTTTCCACCTTCACTCGCACACGATTTCGCTTCAGACGCTGGCCCTGAACATGATAGGCTCAGCACACTCAGCGACCCTGAGATGATGCCAAGCAGTGTTTCCATGGGATCACACACTGCCATAACTATGCTGGTGACCTCATCTTTGGCACTTGCAGTCACCAGCTTTCCGTTTCGTTAGACTACGGCCCAGTTTTTGGATTTGGTACTGCTGGTGCCGCTGCAGGACTTGAGCTCTCACTGCGCCATCTCCAGTCGCACACTGATCGCCTGCAGAGCCACTCCCCTGTTGAGGCGCTCGAGCACTTCGTTTTTCTCTCCTGCGTACAGCTTCGGGTTTGACCCGTGGCAGCCGGTAGCCATGGCTCGAAGGAGGGGGTGCAGCTGCAGATGCTGAGTCGCGTTCTCGGCGGACTGCTCCATCCTTTATACACCTTGCCTATGGGTTCGAGTTTGACATCTTCAGACAAATAGCACAGGGTACGTCGTCCGTACTTCCTCCAATTGTGTTCGTTTCCAACATGTACATATAGGTTTGGCTCAGGCTGCAGTCCACGAGACTGACCAACTGAGCTCATTTCTCCGTCCTACCTCACCAGCTCGGCAACAGACGCTGAGCTCTCCAATACAATGCATCGCCTCAAGATCGCAGGCTTCGCCACGTCTGTGCCTGCTCCCGAGAAGCGGCCTGCGTTCCATCGCCGCATCCGTGACAATCTTGTGTTCGCCATCGAGCTCCCGAACTTACACATGCTCCAATACGCAACCGTGGTGAAGATCACCGCCAGCACGATCTACAGCCACGTTTGGGAGTGGATGGAGTAGCTGTCAGGGGTAGGGGTGTGTGATGGCGGGAACGCAGAGCGTGGTTGAGGGGCGCGGTGAAGGAAGTCGAGTGGAGAAACGTAATCTGGTACAGTATCGGCGGCTGGGCATCGCGTGGGTACAATGGACGCGGGTTTGACACCGACTTTTTCATGTGCGCCCTTCTCTGCTCTATTCAGCTGAGCCGCAGCTAACTCGAGCTCTCTCCCGCAAAGTGCACACCTTGTCACCTCGGCCCTCTTCCTGCCAAAAGCTCGTCCTCAACGAGGGCAAGTCATCTTCACTTTTTGATTCGCCAGTCGCCTCCTACTGCTCCAGACGGTACCTCTCCATGTCAACGGCGTTTTGCATCATGAGTGGGATCACCCGCATGCTGCCCATCGCAGATTTCTATGCAGCCCTTGCACACCCGAGCATCGATGAGATAGAGCTTTCCACCATCAACCTCAATGGCATGCCATTGATACCTGTAATCAGGTTAACTGCCTCCCATGGACGCCGTCGAGCGTAAGCCTCTGCCCAATTCACCCCCATCCCACATCCCGGCCACATACGGGCTTCAGCTTCGTGCCAGAGGACATTTTCAACCTCGACGTGCTCTCCGCTTGGTTTGCCTGGGCGTGCTGCAGCCATTGCGTTCTTGCTCTTTTTGAAAAATGAGACGCCCATTTCACTTTTACAATAGCTGGAAGCTCCGTGAGAAGTGGATCCCGTGAGTCTGAGTGCAGCATCAGCGTCAAAAGAAAGGGGCCAAAGCACCGGTTCCCTATAGATTTCCAAACTCTGGTCTTAGACTGTAGTAGCCAGCCTGTTCGTCGTACACGTACTTGATTTGCCATACCTTGCTGCCATTGCTGCCATCGCCGGAAGATGAACCATATGGGACGAGCTCACGCAGGTAGGTGTCGTTCAGTTGGAGGTGAGCCATCATGATCTTACGCACCACCCTTGCATCGTCCTTGGCATTATCGCTCGATGGGCGTGAACCTGTCACCTGACCTGTCATTGGCAGGCACGCACATAATGCCGCCTGCAAAGCCTTCCATTCCATACAGCACTGAGCTCGAAGAAGCCGCGTGCTTCTAGACTCACCTACCTTGTGCTACTGTAGGTACAGTAACTTACTATACCGTAGCGACCACGGACAGGTGATTGACAGGCACGAAGGATAGGTGCCAGTACAGTAACGGAGGTTCTGTCTCTTTAGCTCTCGGCTACGTTATCAACGGCGTCTGCCAGGGCGGATCGTTTCCCCTTCGGAGTAGCTCATGCTCACTTTCGTGCTCCCAGACCGATGTTTTGGCACAATAGACCACCAGCGCCCACCCTATGCCTGTTCTCACATTACAAATCTCAACTTCTCAAGTCATTTCTAAGTTACTGCATTTTTATTTTATCTTGAGGGGAAACACATCCCAACAACCCTGAACGAGTCGCTGGCGCTGCCTAAACCCGTTGAGTGGTCGTGCATTTCTGCCATTGAACTGCGTCTCCAGACGCGGATTGCTCGCTCTCCAATCAGATTACGTCGGCTCAAGCTTCTCTGACACAAACGTGTTTCTGACTAGTAACTACTCTGGGATGCGAGATCCAGTCCCTGCAACTCGTAGGAGCATAGGCGACGTCTTGGACCGCCGATTACAGCACTGCTCATTTCCGGGAATATGTGACAGACCTTGTGCAGCCGTCACCCTGGCTCCATCTACCCACGTCGTGGCTCCATCACTAGTCGTACGCCATACGAAGCAACCACCTGAAAACGATTGCAAGTGACTTGAGCACTATTGCTAGTGAGACCACGAGTTCAACGTTCAACAACGAAGCGACGACGCTCATCCAACGTACCTCCCATCACCATCGTAAGACGACAAGAGAGCCTGAGATACTCTGCTAGGGTAATCATTTTCGCTCGACACTCTCACTCGCACTCGACCTTTATTCTCTCGTGCTAAGCGTCTTGTCTTCGTCATCGTCTCACGCGCCTTCGCCAATCCAACCGGCATCGTCCTTTGAGACGCGCGCTCTACTTTGACTTCTGGACGTCAAACTCTTGACTGTGCTCTCGCCGACTGAACAGGCGACCTCCGTCTTTGCACATCTACCCGGCTCAACTTAGCCGGACGTTGTCCTCTGCCCTAACCTCGTCGCAATGACAGGCACTAAGGATCGGTGCCAGTGTCATCTAGTCATCAGTCGTCATCGCTGGCAGGACTTTCATAACTGAAAGACTTATACTGGTTCGTAGATCTTATCATAATGGGGGTGAAGAGTGTATCATGTGGGAAGCATATAGTCCTATGTTATCATTCAACTTTCTCCGGCGCGGCGGCCCCATGCCAGTGGCTGTGTGCGAGTTCTGGTCTGTCTCCACCGTGACGCTATAGTAATATGATCCTTACTGTACCAGGCTACTAAATTCTCAGGATGTACAGCAAGCGAATCCGGCACTACAAAACACGATGAACCATTATTATCACTTCGAGGTCTCAGTCTCGCATCAAGCTACAGTAAATCTATATATGTGACGCATGCGCACGGAACAGTCGAGTAGATCCGATCTGCGCTGGTCATGGCTACAGCTCATCCCTGATATGCCCAGCGGACACTCCGCCCTCGTCTTCGCCTGTCTCGTTGCCCTGCGTCGCCTCTTCCTCTGGAACAGGAAGAGGGAAGGACCCGGCCTTGGAGAGCTCATTCACGTCCGCCGCCGCCGCGCTAGCGTGGATGCGACCCTCGTCCGCCAGCTTCCGCGTGAAGCGTGCGATCTCGCCATCGTACAGCCCCCGTTCTGGGATTTGACGTGTGCACGCAAGCTTGGGCTCTTTCTGTGAACGCACCGGTGGGATTAATAAGTGAGCGGGCCCTCGGATGGAAGGCGAATACGAATGGTTAACGGATTTTGGCGGAGATCGATGGTTTTGGCGCAGCCAAGTCTGTCCTTGCTACCTGGAGGATTGTTAGTACAGAGTCTCAAACGTGAACGAGCTTTCGACTCACACAACGTTTCGCACTGAAAGAACGCGTTCAGCAGCATCGTACTAGAAATACACAATAGAACTTACTTATTGCCAGTCTTCATGCAGAGAGAACTGCTAGTGAAGATGTAAGAAACCCTGATATCAACCAACAGCTCATAAAACCCACTATAGGAACGTGTCCTTGCAGATCGTTCGGGAGGTCTAAGATAAATAGTCAACGTCAAGGCGAGTCTACAGTCTCCAGGGAATGAGGCGAGGGTACCTTGATCGAGATTAGCAAATAGCAAGCAAATTGGGGTTGGCAGAAAGCGGTTGATAGTGACGCAAGATATCCTACAAAGCGAAATATGGTGTTCAAGACACCAATATTACGTGCAAAGGTTCAAAGTACCCCAGCGGCCATCTGACGGAATCGAACCAAGTCTACTACGTACACTGCACTGCAGGACAAATCAATCAGAACCCCCCAAAAAACAGAAACAATGAGCATTGCCTATGATAGGGACACCCTCGCAAGAAATGCTCCCAATATCCTGTCTTCCAGAACCGGAAGCCCTCCATGTCCTCGCTATCGTCGTCCATTGGGGCATCGCCATAAGGCGCTCCGTGCTGCCGTGCAAGTCGAGGTCAATCAGCTCCTTGAGATCTGTACGCACGACCTGGTCCGCGTCGACAAAGAGAACGTTATTGAGGTCCATAGGGAAGAGCACATCAAGGAAGAGAATCTTGTATGCCCAGATAAACCGTTGTTTTACACCTTTGTTGTCGTAGCTACATCGGCCACTTGTATGTGACGAGCTCGAATTGGAAACTGTATTGCTTAGCAAAGTGGGGAATAAATTCCTGCACAAGATTGTTAGTCTGTTCCTCAACGGGCAGCAGGTAGGAAACATACGAGGAAGGATGGAGAGAGGAAGTTCTCGATGAACCAGAACTTCATTGTGTGCATCGTGTTGCGCAAAACACTCAGGATCATAATTGATGCAAATCTCTGCAAAATACGTGAGCAACGAGTCGCACAGATCAGCCTTAGTGTCGTCCTTACCACAATACAGCAAACCCGATGCAACCGTGAAGATGTTGATCTCTGCATGTCGCTGCGTCGACACCCCCAGCCTCCCCCTTGCCTTCCGATGGCTTGAACACCGACGAAATACTAACGCCCGGGCAAATCTCAGCTGGACTAGCCCCATGAAAGGAAGTGGCGACTCATCGTGAGACGATATTATCCACAATTCTGATGGGCTCCAGCTCTTCCTTCTTGGGTTCCTTGAGTAGTCATCAGCAAATTCCTGGCCCGGCAGACGCTCTAGACGCGGAAACAGCATTAAGCCCTCGAAACTCGTAACCATAACTTCATTTCAAGCCTCCTCAAGAGGCTGACCAATCCACCCTTCATTGCCGGCACCTTCCACAGCGAACACCTCACGCCCGCATTTCTCGTATATCTCAAGATGATACACGCTCGGGGCAGCTTTTAACTGCAGGTATCCTAGGTTCTCCACGATGAGGGTGTCGATTGGCATGCCATGGTGAGCTGCGAGTTGGAGTTGTAAGCCACACGGTGGGGAGTTGGTGCCTCTCTCGCGGGAGTGTCCGCCGATGATGATGTAGTCGAGTTCAAAGACTGCCTCGACGCCATGTTGTTGTTCGTCACCGGACAGAACACCAAGTTGGATATTATCGAGGATGTAGAACGCTTCGCGGGGACGCACGAGCCATAATAACAGCTTATCGAGGCAGAGAGCGTATATCAGCTCGATGGGAAGGTCGCAGAAGAGCTCCTGCGCTGGAATCTCGTGTCTGGGAATCGTCTAACAGAAGCCTAACATTAATGATACGTACCCGGTGCCGTCGAAAGTAAGAGAAGGTATAAGGTTGTATCGGTAGAAACGTTTTGATGGAAGCTGTAGAGACGGCAATGAGGGAGGCTGGTGGGGTTGCCAATACTGGCCATATGACGTACCTCTGAGCACTCAGGCAGCAAGAGAAGTAGCTCCACGCAGACCGTCGGGATATTCAAGAGCCACTGTAAGGAAAGCGTCGTCAACAAGCGAAAAAAATACCCCATTGACTCAAACGCACCTCGAAGAGACTCGTAAATATTTGAGCCTGGTCGCTGAGAGGATCAAAAATGACGACAAAGCGATGTAAAGCAGTCGTATTGTCGCTCACGGTAAACGCACTGACAGGGTATAAGGCTAGCCAGGCAGCCGACGCAAGGGCGATGAATCACCTACGTGTATTGATCGTCCATCCGCGCGTAATCCTGACTGCGCGCCACTGGGTCCTTGTTAAAGATACCCGATCGTGTCGGGTCCTCAACTTGCGGCATGGACACCACGGATGACACCATGGACACGACATCAGCAGCTGTCGCTCTATGGCCAGTGAGTATATAAATATTTTCGAAACGCGGAGTCGGGCTCACCGGTTGTAGCCCGCGAAAGCGGGACAATATCCTCGACAGCGCTGACCACGGGCTGGACCCGCTTCTCCAGCTCGCAGTCCTGAAGAATTTCATAGTAACCCGCGGTGAACTCTCCTGAAGCGATAAGCCAAACGACCTGCAAAGATAGTCAGCAGGCGGAAGTGGACAGACAAGTGAGATGTAATCTATCCTCGGCCGTTGATGAGCAGGCCCGAGGTACCCGGTGCGATTGCTGCTATCTTTGGGACCAATCTGCCTGCCTCGACTTACCGCTGGTAATCGTTCTGGTCGATATCTGCCAGTGCCATCCTGCCGATAATCTCGTCGAGCGGTGAAGACATGCTCAAAACTCTCTGTCCGTACTGCTTTGATCCAGACTCGCTACGCAGTCTAAGTACCTGAAGCAACTGCGATGCGGTAGCCCTTGAAAGGAGGTCCTTGCGTATCAGGTGTGAGAACAACGATGAGACGTGGGTTTGACGTCCTGGGTCGCTGTTCGGCGACACCGGGTTGTGATAGAAGGTGAAATGCGTGCATGCAGACGCGGTGTCCTTTTTGGAACGTCATCAAACTAGAGAAGGAAGAGATTATGTTCAACGACGTACAGCGAACGTGACCGCGTCTCGCAAGAAAGTCAGGCCCTCTTCCGTATCAAAATCGGGGACGACGTAGATAGACAGCGGTAGCTGTTCAAAAGCTGCATAGCATCGTCATCAGTGGCCAAGAAAGCCGAGGTTAGAAGCTAACTAACCGGGATAGATGAAAGAGGCAGGAGAGACGTACAGGCCAGCCTGCTTGTGCAAATCTGGGAGGTTAATGATGGGCACGCCGTTGCCCAGAGGGAGAATGCGGCGACTCCACTTCTTCATCGTGGTTGGTCAATCGTAAAAGTGGTTCCGGATGTCGTCCACCTGATCATCTGTAATTTCGCCCTTGTAGGCCTAACAATATTTTTTTTTAAAACAGTTAGATGCCGACGGCGCGCAGGAAAACAAGGTTTACCCTCTCTTGGAAATATTGAAGTGCCTGTCCGACATCAGCCTTCAGCGAGATTGAAAAGTTCTGCTCGACAGGTGATGAGACGAGCTCATTGAACAGCTCAACGTACTCCATCGATCGCGCAGTACTTCCCATTGATGAATAAGTGGCCGTTGGGCGATGAGGCGTTATCAGTACCCAGCCGTCGAGAATACGCGCGAGCCTTGCTGATCCTCTCTTCGAAGACTTCCGAAGACCCGCTGGTCAAAGTATCGAACGATATCGCCTTGCTGCCCTCTTGGATCTCCTCGCTCGACACGAGCGCTTCGAATTGTGCCAGCACGTTGGACCAGTCCAAGTCCAAGTCCTCTTTCTCGCCCTGCAGATATAGAACCTGACGTGAAAATAATGAGTAAGTGTAATAGCCAGTATATATGGGTTCACGCACCGAACAGAAGAACTTGATCGTCGCGAGATGGCTGTAGTTCTGCGTCAAATGGTAGGATACCCTCGTCGTCTTCAGTCTTCGATCTCAACGATTGGCACGAAGCCGATGTGCGTCGAGTAGGAGCGGTCTATGGGCATCGAGACGGTATTCGCAGTGAAGTGAAGGCTTTCGGGTCGGGACAGGTCTAAGACAACCATGACGTTGAACAAGTTGCGACGGATGGTTGGCGCTTGACCTTAGGTACATCGGGCGCAAGAGCTGGGGTTAGATTAGTAGCGCCGCGCGCGCAATACCGAACGAAAAATGTGGACGCACTGCGTATAGAGATGTCTGATAACGTGAGTAGCTGGGCGCAGGTGAGAAGAGCTGGCACTACAAGAAGTAGGACACTCAGTGACACTCACCGACTGTCCTTTTCAATGTCACTCCACCAAAAGGAGAGACTGCCGCCTTCTGCACGGTCGCTGGCATCGAAAACATTCTCTGTGGCGCCGCCGCTCTGCGACGAAGTCCCGAAAGAGGGATGGGTGACAAGTTCGAATGCTTCTCCAGGTAGGAGGCCAAGAGACGTCAAGGAAAACATGAGGTCCTTTCCTTGCGTACCAGCAGAAGAAGGCTTCGGGGGATCGCGTGTGACGTTAGCCGAGTGTAAGGAACAGTGAAAACGAGGGAAGGATATCACCTGTGCGGGTTCATCTCGTCAGATGAAACCTACGCTCTGTTCAACCAAACCGCGTTCACGACAGAGCGTATTTTGGCAAATTTCGAAGCAATTATCCTCTAAGAGACCGGACTGTGAAACAACGTGACGGGCGAGGGAAGTTGCATATCTGGGGAAGTCATGAGCAAGCTTTTTCAAGGTCTGAGGCGGAGTCGGCGAGTCGGCGACGAGCTGGGCGGCAAGAATACCAATCTCTTACACGAAAAGGTCAATAAGAACCAGAAGCTGCAGGACGCTGTCCAAGTCGGCTTCTGCATTATTAGCATATACTGCCTGGTCGTCTTCCGATGTGGGGCCTAGCGTCCTTTTGAGTGAGAAGAAAGTTGAGAACGATATTGAAACGTACTTCTACTTTGCGAGCGTCTATCGTCGAGAGCGAATAATCCATCTTCTTCAAGTCTAGCGCGACGCCGTAACCAGAGAGGTAGCGCTTTTCCCCTACGACATCGGGAGGGATGGGACGCTCGGCGGGGGAGCACTGGATAGCCGCAGGAGGTGTGAACGGAGCTACCGGAAATTGGTAGATTGGAAGAGGCGTAGAGGATGGCAATTCGGGGCGGACTACTCAGGGCTTGAGCGTGTATGGGGTAAATACGATCGAACGCGACGTGTGCGGCTTCGGCATTTAAACGTGAGCGTTACGAGGGCGTAAGCAGAGAATGGCAACTTACGAAAACATTGGGGACTCTGCAGAATCGAGGGTTTCAGGGCCTGCCCGTGAGGTGTACGAGCCGTTATATCTCGCAGACGATCTCTCCGTACCAGTCCACCCACGAGCTACATGACGCCGCATTCATGACCGCGTCTGCGTCCCTCGGCTCGTCGTTCCGCATTCTTTGCGCATTGTCCGAGTAGTGTTTATAAAACGCGACGATCTTGGGTTTGTGGCGTACAAGGCGAGTTGGGCTTGCACGGCTTCAAGGGTACCCAGTTTGGACAAGTAGCTGGTGAAAGAGCAGTCCGTAATGCGAACTGCTGTTGCGCCTCAGACGAGAGCATGTCCTTGGCTGGCAAAGCGTCGGGGCACGTCAAGACGTCTAGCAGCGGGAAGAGGTTCTTCTAACGAGATTGTTTCGCTGCAAAAGGAGGTGACGTTAGTTGCAAGGTAGCTGTTGTGAGATGCCCTACGCACATGATTTCGAGGAGGATCGTGGGAAGGCCGGCAGGTGCGCAGGGAGACCTTGAGGGGGGAGGAGTACCAGAGAGAGCTGTAGAGGTGAGCAGGGACAGGACGAGACCAGCTCGTGCTAAGACGGAGGTCATTCTCATATCAGTGCCAGTGTGAGTGTGGAAATGTGTAAAAGCCACGTGAACGGCGGGGAATGCAACTTGACGGAAAGTCAGTCGGGGCTATTCTGAGGGGCGAGAATAGAGTGATGACAGGTCACCATTGTTGTCGTGAGGACTCTGAAGAGGCTTAACCCAGGTGTGGTTAATCATGACCAATTCAAACGCAAGTGACAACGGGTGATACTAATTGAGCCCGTCGCTGGGTCGGTTCGAGGGTATGCTTGGCTGTAGTGGATACTGTAAGGCCTGCGATAGTGGCGTTTGCTGTGCTGCTGTGACATCATTGTAGCGCCCAGCCTGAGAGATGGTCACGAGCAAAGCCGCGAGCCAAGCTGCCCGCTGTCTTGACTAGCTTGACTGGCGGCGTAAATATTTCCTGTCCCACAACCACAAACGAGTGCCTAGTTTGGAGATCGGGCACATTTAAGTTCTAACTTGACCGTGACGCCGGTTTCTTCAAGTCCCTGCTTCTTCACACAGCCATGACATTACCCCATCGCATCCACCCTGTTATCCGAAGCAGGGCCTACAACTACTTCTATGCATTCCAGTCATTTGAGTTTACGAGATCACGCAGTATATAAACCAAGTAGGAGTCACAAAGGAACTACCACAGTCAGCACAATTTGCGTGCCTCAGCTTAGTACGGAAGCTGACAACTCGACTCAAGCCTCCGCGAAAAACACCGCTGTATGATTTTCACGTTCAATATGGTGCGAAGATGGACCCATTTGCAGGCTATCACATGCCGCTGGCGTACGGGGACGTCAGCCAAGACCGTATTCCTTCACTTCGAGCTCGAATGAAGTTTCCGATGCTTCCACAGCTGCTAGTCATCAAAACGTGCGTCAGAGCGCAGGATTATTTGACGTTGGACATATGGTACAATCCCAGTAGGTGGATGCTGTCTACCCATATTCTCTCTAACAAAAAACCCCTTTAGCTTCCACGGCACCACGGCGACCGACTTCCTGGAATGGTTGACTCCCTCCTCACTTTCGACTTTGGAACTCTATACCTCGACACTATCTGTACTCCTCAACGAGCAAGGCATAACCTTCGACGATATGATGATCACAAAACATGCATCTGATGCGTTTTATGTCGTTACGAACGCGGCCAGGAGCACGGAAGTCTTGGCGTGGTTCGCGGCGCGGTTAGCGGGGTGGAACAGCGGCTACCAGTGAGCGCTCGAAAGACGGTCCTGTAGAGCACGAAGTATTGGGGGATTGGGACTGCTTCTACAAGGTTCGGTTGTCCCGCTTAGAGTTGGCAGCTTTACCCCTGCTAATTCAAGACTCGTCCCGTTTCAGCGGACCACCTCAGGCTGAAGGCCCTGACATATCTGCGCGCGTTGACATTTGGCCGTAGCGCGTTTGTCACACTTGAGGGCATCAACGTACAGGTTGCACGAGGTGGATACTCAGTCAGTCCCCTACCTGTCGAGCTGAACCCTTGCTACTTTGCAGTCCCTCACGGCGAATCCCACCTTACTTGAGTAGAGTCATCTTCCTCAATCTCCTGTGCTGCCAAGAGCAGTAATGGCCAGAAACTCCTGATAGTGGGGAAGACTTCAGAGGTATGTCACCTCGCTCCTTTTGGCACACCCCCGAACCTAGCTTATTGCTGTCTCTGCAGCTTTCGTTGAAACGATTATACCACTACAACCTCATCCCATCTCTCACATTCAATGTCAATGGGTACGTATCATTCATTTGATGCCTCTGTTATTATTTTCTTAGACTCTTTGCAGACACGAGGTTTCAGCGAAGGTGCTCTTTCACGACCTTCCAATCGATCCGATTTACACTCTCTGCATCGATGAGGTGTCCTCGTGACTCATGCGTCCCCGCGAAGCTCACTACGACCTCGACAACATCCAACTTGGTGTTCTGACCGGCGACGGACGATGCGGTCTTCGAACTCGACTGCATTGTCGGCGGCGGCCAAGCCCGCAAGAAGGGCATGAACTCCCCATCGCGTGGCCTCCAGCTCCAACTCGCAGCTCACCACGGCAAGCCAATCGATGACACGCTCATCGTGGAGAATCTAGAATACTTGCAGTTGAAGGCTACCCCAGGGGTGTATCACCTTGAGATACGCGAGGGACACGGGCGTGATGTGTTCGTGGTGGAAAGCGCGGGCGCCGAGCAATGAAAGGTGGATTAGTCCGCCTGTTGAGGAGGCTGGAAATGAAGTTACGAGCTTCGAGGACTCGACGCTGTAACCATGTCGTCTGTCGGGTCAGGAGTTCGGTGATGTATTGGAGGAACCCAAAGAGGAGCCCACCGGATTTGTCGATAATACCGTTTCGTGGTGAGTCTTCACTTTTTTTTTTAGGGGGGAGGTCAGTCCAGCTGAGGATTGCCCTGGTATAGTATTCCGTCAGTGTTCAAGTCATCGGGAGGCAAGCCAGAGGCTGGGGTGTCCACGCAGAGACACGCAGAGATCAATATCTTCACGGTGGCATCGGGTCTGTTGTATGAGGTGATTCAACGCGAAGACTGACCCACGCTGGTCGTTGCTAGCGTATTTTCCAAAGATTCGCGTCGATTATGATCGTGAGCATTCTGCACAACACAAAACACACGGTGAAGTTCTGGTTCATCAAGATCTTTTTCTCGTCCTTCCTTGTATGATTCCTATCCTCTGCTCGAATCACGATGAGGAGCTATCTAACAATGCCGCACAGGAATTTATTCCCCACTCCACTGAGGAATATGGCTTCCGATACGAGTTCATTGAGTAGCCGACGTGGTTACGACAACAATGCGAAAAGCAACAGATCATCTGGGCATACAAGATCCTCTTCGTCTTCCCTATGGACCTCGACAAGGTTGTCTTTGTTG
This sequence comes from Lactarius tabidus, assembly GCA_963281015.1. Taxonomy (NCBI): domain Eukaryota; kingdom Fungi; phylum Basidiomycota; class Agaricomycetes; order Russulales; family Russulaceae; genus Lactarius; species Lactarius tabidus. The sequence goes on along the minus strand of OY725468.1, from coordinate 5,733,273 downwards.
ACGCGGATCAGATCATCCATACCGGTCTCAATGAGCTTCCCATCGACCATTACCTACACGGAGCCGCCGACGATGTCGAGGAAATTGCCTACACCTTTATCGCAAAGCAGGTCGACAGTGTGGTGTCCGGAATCAGTCGACAGTTCCTCTCAGCTCGAAAAAAAGGAGTGCGACAAGCAAGGTCAACGAGAAGTGGAAGCGAGGAGGCCGGGGAAGTTCATTCCCTATGATCTAAGTTTTTCTACCATGTCAAGGACGTGTCTGCTGAGCGCTCCACATCGTACGTCCCCAATGGTATCCGAAACAGGCTGATGTCCTAGCTTGGTACAGGCGCACAATTGTCTACTACGACCACTTCAAAGTCAGGAAATCATCCTTCTCCCGGGGTGTGATAAGATATTTCTCTCCAACCTGGCGTTTCTCATCGATTCAACCAGATACTTACTATATCGGCGGCCGTCAAGAGTCTCTACGAGATGCTGAGGTAGAATATCGTATACATCTGTTGCGCCTACGCGCCAACGAGAGCCCGAAAGTGCAACTCGACTCATCTTACATTCCGACACCGATTCTCGAAAAGAGACTTACCCATTCGTTCCGTGTCTCCTCGTCAACCTCCTTAAAGTATGGTCCCGGCTATTGATGTTAATCCACGCTTAGCCTTTCTGCTCAGATACGCTCATCTCCTTGAAGGAGGTCGAATTCTCTTGGGCCTCGTCGATCCTCACGGAAACATCGTAATCTATGTCGAGAGTCTCAGTCGCATTGATGCTGCCATACAGAGGCGGTCATTCGCGAGGTTATTCCACAAGGACAAGATTGGCGAAACTTGCCTTTTTGCCTTGACGAATCGAAGCATATGTTAGCTGTCTATTCGTCCGCCAGGGTACGTCATCAATGATGACCATTTCTTGGCCTCCATGTCACAATGCTCGATAGGTGCAGCTGCATATCTTTGGGTTCGAGGATGAGCGCGGGTCCTTGCGAGGGATGGGATCTGCGGTTGACCTCCTTCCGTTCTCCAACAACGGAGAGTTCATTGTCCATGCGTACTTCGTTCGTGGTTGCGAAAAGATTCTCTTCGTGGATTCTACTCGAGCGAGAATATTCTCCTTAACAATGTTGCAGCCTAAGTATGTCCAACCCTTTACTGCCTCAACTTCTCTCTACCAATTATCTGACGCTTAATTGCAGACCTGCCTCTCTACAGCTACCAGAGGTACCACGCGCAGTCTACTCTTCTCCAGATGGATCATGCGCTCTCGTCGTTAAAGAGAAGGAAGGCGCGTCCATGGTGACCCGGTGACGGCGTATCATTGGACGACTTTCGCGTCCACTGACGGAATTGCTATCACACTTCCTGATTTTCCCGTCGACCTCGAGGCGGCGCTTCTCACTTCCATCGTAAATCGGAACAACATCCACTTCATTGGTCTCGATATAACCGCACAGTCATCCTTGATATCACGTGCAAAGCTACCGAGCTCTCATTTCAACAACAGCGTTCGAAGGAATCAACGAGTCACGGGACAGAGACTGCCCATAACTGCTTGATCGATTGCCACTCTGACGTCTAGACACGTTTCCCGGTAGTGGCAGCAGTGAAACGGCGCACGATAACATATTCAAGCGAACCGGAGCGGAACGCTGACTTTCGTCGCGGACGATGATCAGTGCCCATTTTCCATTCACTTTTCAGAAATGATTCGTACTTTCACAAAGACATCACGGAAACCGACGGGTGATGTACTCAAAATTATCACTGTCTCTGCAAGGACCTTCACCTCATTTGTGCGCACGTTCTTTTCCAGTCCAGAGTGGCCAGTCTCCCGTTTCCGAGCTGGTGAATGGCTGGCGGACTTACTCTGTCTTATTCCCATCCACATTGCGGTCACGCATGAGAACCGATTTGTCCGCTCAAGGATGGCGTTTTGTCGGCACAGCCGGAAATCTCGTTACTCGGTGCCGAAGTGAACAGAATTGCAGACAGCTTGTCAATTGGGTGGTACGAGTCCATTTTTTAGTCATATTGGGCTTCGAAAGTAAGCCCTTCGTATTGTCATTCTAAAAACCTTCCTAACCGCCTTTGTGAAAATTATAGCTAGTGAAGGTTGTGTCGTCGATAGATGAACAATCCGTTGGTAAAAGCTTTACCCTGAATCATCTAGTCGATACTTCGTTCGCGGGGAGTGCGATGCGTACAACAGGTCAATTTTTGAAGCGTTCGTGGTTTTAAGACAATAACTGACCTTGCTCAGAGGGAGTTTGGTTGTCTGTTTCTCCCACCAATGATGCGCTTATTGTTGCGCTGGACTTCGAAGGTGGGTTCCTGGGCGCTAACTGAATTTCCGCGAATGCCAGGTGTACACAGCTTGGAGCGCTCGGCCCAAGAAGATACCCTCCTTGTCCTTTTCAATTCTGCTATATCGAACCTTGTAAGTTATTGACTGGTCCTGTGATGCTCGTCATCGTGCTGAGGGTAGTGCTCGCGTATAGGTTCTATTTCGAAATAACTTCGCGCTCAGCAGAGATATTACTGGCCTCTTTCAGTCCTTCCAATCAAGCGCCTCCATTTTAGATCCCGCCTCCAGTCCGTCACTGTTCCGGTCCACGCTTTTAGTTATCATCAAAGTAAGGAATTTCAGACATATGTGATATGATGTCTCTCATCTTCTGCGCCGCCACTTACTACTCTAGGATGTCATTGACTCTGACAAGGCCGAAGTGATGAAAGAGTAAGTCTCAAAGAATTGCGTCGTCCTCAGTCCCCTAACATTGGTCATAGATTCTCGTTGAAGTTCCAAAAGATAGTTGAAGATGAACAAGATACTAATTTCATCACTCGTCAGACTGTTAGAGTATGCCAGACCTTGTGCCGTGAACGTGACGGGTTCGTCTCTATTCATTCGACCCTGCACTCGCCCCTCTTGTGCCTGTCAAACTGAAGCTCACAGGACCCAGACCGGATACATACTGTATCAATCTTCTTTCTCCTCACGTATAACTTAAGTTACTAGTACAGTAATCTTTCGAAATGAGTCGGTATACGACAATGACAACGATTGTGGTGACGTCGCCCTTCAATGCGCCGTTGAGTTCTCCGAGTCTCCTGCACACTCCTGTGCCTGTCCAGAAGAACAAGGTGTTGGGTGCGCAGTTTTTCTGCCGTGTCGTCCACGCGGAACCGATCATCAAAATCAGGAGACTCGGACCGCTCTCCGATCGTGGGCGCAAACAGTCGTGAGTTTGTTCTTTGTTTAGATATGCATAAATCGGGTAGAACTTGAATCTACTCCCTGCTTCAAGTACCGTACTCCCCTGCATTAATGAGATTCGTGCTTGTCGTCTCTAGTCTTACAATTCGCCGCGGTACACCACCCGATTTTGTGACCGACCTGACGTCCAACGATGTTATGACGTCTCCATCTACGTCATTCATCCCTCACTTGCCAAAAATTGACATGGTGATTAGAACTGTTATTGACAACAAAAAATACAACTTGACTTTCCATAGTGTGCTTCTAATTGAGCCGACACCAACAATGTTATGGCCCAGTTTTCGGCGGGCTCAGGCCCCGGGAGTTGTGCGCTTACTCGCCTGCGGCGCATCACCAAATCCCCGGCGAAATTCCAATGCCGTTATAACTCTATATAACAGCTGCAATATGATATAATATCTATTACACCTTCATTCGACGTTTTCAGTATGCAATGGATATTATGAAACCTTAGTGATGCAGTCATGATCAATGCTCTATCAAACTAGGGGCATACATGATGCCCTTATAGCTTCGTTATAATCATTTTGCGTCCACCTATAGCCGATGTCATAACAGTAAAACAGGCATGTTGTAAGTGCGTTATTGTGGGGCTATGAGGAAGTTATAAGACGATTATATGGCGACTACTTCAGTACTGCCAGTGTGCCTGCACAATAATGCGTGGCTTATTCTTTGAGGCTTTGAGCACACAATCAAATTTTAGTTTCAATCAGATTTATTTGGAAATACAGTACATAATACACGGCTTGCTACAACAAGGAGAGCTATGTTGTGGGTGATAATACATAATGCCTAAGCCTACATTATTGCCATCATCGTCCAATGCACACAGCTTGCAGGTCTCTCTGGGCCTCAAACTTAAAGTAGTCCCACCTTAGGGTCATTCGTTACACCGGGGGGGAGGAAAGAATGGGCCAAGGAATGGGCACTGAATGGGGGTGTGAATGGGCAAAATTGCAAGGGTGCAATACCTCTTACCGTGCTGCCGAAACTGCTCAGCATTCCACCAGTTTGTTGCGAGAAGTTCCGCAGCAGAGTTAATAGCAGGATCCGAGTCTTCCATCGGCGCTGTCATTATATTATAACTTGAAGTCGTCGCGACTCCACGACCGCATGAACACCCGGTCACGGTGTGGTCACACCTCACCTCACCACCGCTTGTCATTCGATCTGACCCTTGGATCCGATGCTCATTGTCCGCTTATCCTGTCGGCCTATGCGCCACCCTCCGGATTCAATGACCCTAATAGCAGCTCTGTAGACTTTGTCAACCCGTGAGTACAGTCACACTTTCCCATGCCCGCTCTTTTCTTAACGTTACATGGAGTTCCGAGTCCCTCACCGTCAGAGTCCCGACTCCGCTCGAGTTTACACTCCACGTCAGAGCCTTACGACCAGGGTTCGTTCTCATCTTCGGAGTTGCAGTACAGGCCTGCTATGCCCGCGGCAATGGGATACTAGCCCGAGCTCCTAACGTACGTTGTTCCCCTCGACGTCATCTGTTCTGTCTACGGCGCCCTTGCTTACTTTCACGAGTACTGTTGACGTCTCCGAGACATTGTCTCCTGACCTGTCCCTGCATGCACCATCACCCTTCTCCATCTGCCTAAGGAGCATGAGACTTCTACCTTGGCGTTCGACTTGCTTCCCGTCCTCCCTGTCACCGTGGTAGTCTCCTGGAGCTGAAGTTTTACCGTCCCCCTGTCCACGTTCTTGCCTCGTCAAGTCTTTTAGATTTACCCTCGGTCAAACGCTCACATTCTACCCATCTCTCGGGAGTCCCGCCAGCCGGCCCCCTTCAGGACGCCAATGCTGACCAGCTAGCATGGACAATGACTGCTTCAAAGCGTGTGGATCACGACTCAGCACACCTGCTCACCACGATGAATGGCTTAGCAGCAACAAGGACATGCGGAAGAATGTCGAAATGCGAAAGGCGTATACTAGTATGTCAACACCATACACATATTCGCGATTGCAAGTCTGATCAGATATATCTAAGCCACGGAATCGGTGTTGGAGGCTATCGAACATCAGCAACGATATCAAGAGAGGATGCTATGCGCTCTTGCGAATGATGAGATCCCGTCCTTCAGGTTGATGCAATGTATTCATCCTCTGTAGAGCTGTCAGATTATATCCGTGGCGGCTCAGATTCGTCGAGGCGACGAAAGAAGCTACTGTGATCAACATGCAGAGTATGATTTCCTATTGTTCCTCAGTTGCAACCATCGAACTCACAGTTAGGTGTAGTACACATCGAAGAGTTCAAGAAAGAGCTGACGCAAGAAGTGTCGATTTCCACACAGGAAGTTGATCGTCTGCAATGGGAGCGACTACTACTGGAGCAACAATCGCCGATCTGTTTGTGTTCTATTCGAAGCAGAAATAAAGTGTTCGTCTTTCCCTCGATCTTTAGAGCGTACTCACCTCCTATGGCAGCCACGAACAAGGTCTGCTCGATACCCTGCAGTGCGAGCCCACAAAAGAAGCCGTCGCAGCCGTGCTCGCCGAGTGGCCTGCAGAAGTCTTGGAAGCAGAGGTGTTTCGACGGCGTCTCTGCGCCGCTGCGCTATGCTCATACAATGAAATGGACGAGACAATACACGGCATATTCCAAACGAACGTCAACCCCATATTCATCGCTAAGATCGATGACGCACCAAAGTGGGTCCTCACCAGATATCCAACATGCGCTCGAGGGAATCCGTCTGTTCGATCTGACCCGCGTACTTGCGGGACCCGTATACGGACACACAGCCGCAGGTAATCCCTCCATTATTGGCGTTTTCCCACCCCGTTAGTATGCGCGCACGCTGTGCCAGCACACGGCGCAGACGTCTTCCTCGTGGCGTCTCTGGACCTACCAACGCTCCTATTCCTTGACATCGAGACATCGCGCAGTAAATGCACGACCTCAACGTAGCCACAGACACCGCGAAGCTCACTCGCTCATCAGCGGCGCAGACCTATTCCTAAAAATTTCTACGATTGTACCGTCCAGTGGTCTCTCTGCACGGGGATTCAGCCCCGAAGCGTGTGCGGCACTGCGCCCGGGTATCGTGCATGCACCTATAGCGGCGTTCTCGCCTGGTGGACCGTGACGTGAAGAGTGTGCATGGGCGTTCCTTCTCTAGTAACTGAGCTCACACATTGGATTTACAGTTCGACTCGCTTGTGCAGATGCTCGGAGGATTCGACGTGCAAGAAGCCGAGTCGGCCACTCTACCACCAAACTTCGCACTATTCAAAGGGAGCAAAGGGAGATGCCGCTCTGCAATCCCGGTCGTTGCAACAACCCCTTGATTCGGTATTGGAACAGAATCGATCGCCTTCGCGTTACTTTCTGCCTCCTGATCAGAAACCAAGGCCAGAGCTCTCCTTGTAGGGATTCCGCAAATCAATCTTTTATTATGTTTTGTGACTCGCAATACCATGACTTGATTCAGTCAATAAACATGTCACTGGAAAGATCTATGAATGTCCATCTTAACTCCATCGTTACTCCAAGTCACATAATTCTCCGGTGAGATGGAGCGAACTGTGGCAGCTTCCGGAAATTCTTGGGAAAATCTGCGTGCCTATCAACCACGAGTGTTTAAGTACAGTCTAAAAGAAGGGAGGAGGGCTCTGCAGAGCAATCTTCTCGTCATGGAAGGAGCTGGCGTGCAGAAGTATTATGAGTGAGAGTTATTGTGAATTATGTGATCCAAAGTAACAGTCGTGCCACCAATATGTCTAAGGATAAGACTTATCACGACCTTCCTGGGACCTTTGGGAATGGTGTACTTTGAAAGTGCATTTCAGAAATGCTACCAAGAGAAAGCGAGGCAATGAGCAAACTGTGTTCGCTGTCGCTGTGGAACTAGTACAAAAACTCGTTAAGAACACTACCAGAACACAGGGGAGCCACTCACGGCCATCTTCTGTTTCTCCACAAAGACGGTACTAAGGACTTCATTGAAATATATATGTTTGCCTAGCGTTGTCGCGATGCGATTTTGAATCGAGCGCAATGCTTCTTGCACGGGTTCGGCGCCTTTTTTGTGTTCGGCTCCCCTGATATACTGCATGGGAATGATAGGGTGCGCCAGCTGTTCAGCGTACCAAAATTAGATTACTGATTCCCAAAATTGAGGGCGTACTGTTCTGCGAAGAGCAGTTTGAGAACAGCTGTCCAGCTGCGTCACCAGCGTCACCAGTCCGATGGCTCCTGGTCCTAGGTTGGTCTCCCCCAGTATCGGAGGCAGGACGCTTGGACCTGCCGGTGAACGTTGGAAGGCTGCGCGAATTTTTCACGACCACGAGCTGGATTTTGTCGACCTGTTCGTTTGTGTGTTCATCGTCGTGCCACGTAGAAGAGAGATTGTACAAATAGAGCGCAAATCTCACGCACTCGTTTGCTTCTGCGAGTTTGAATGTTCGGTGCCTCCGATAAACCTACGGCGATTCAGCGTAGGATTTTAAGTTATATGGAACATGCGTGCGTACGTTGTGAAGATCTTTCTTCTCATCTTGATAGAGGAGGTAGCGCTCTACTAGCTCGTTACTGTCGATATATATGGTCACGAAAACGAAGTTCTTCTCCTTATGCGCATCTAGTTTTGTGTTCGCGAATCGGAAGATGCTAGTTCCCTGAAGCATCAGGCAAAAACAATCTCGTGAGACCTGTTCTGTACTTGCGAATTTACCTCCACGGCTAATCGTGGAAGACCATACTTCAGAAGGAGAAAATCGCTTTTGGGTTTGTACCATGTGAAACTTTCTAACGACTTCGATGAAAATATGGAATGGCCACGGTTCGAGGCTTCTGTTAGGGGTGTTAGCCCGAACAAATATTACGAATGCGCCAAGTCTCACAGTTTAACGGTGATTATTGCTTCACCGTGACCGCCAAGTGGAGCAAGCGTCTCATAATATCTCGTAACTGCGGTGAAGAAAAGCCAGTACGCGTCGGCTTCTTTGAATCTTGCTTTATCGGGCTTTAGGGTTCTCCACCACACCGCACCGATAGAAACATGTGATTGAGGTGGTCGAATTCGGGTCGGGTCGGTAGGAAATGGGACTGGACTCGGAGAGTTCTTTCGTTGAGCAAAAATGTTCAGCGAAAAAAAATCTCTGTGAACGCCCCTTTAGCTAACTCGCGCATCTGACCTCATTTATCAGAAGAAAAAAACATAAGGTACGAAGACAACGAACCTCAGGGGCCAACCTTCGCTTTGACTCAGGATACCTTCATGGTCCATAGCGAATTTGGGAGCTCCGCTACTGTGTTGATCATATATACTATTGAATCTGACGTCGCTTTCCGTGAAGGCACCTTTTGTGTTCGCTTTAAGGAAGCAATGTCTTGAGCAATGTTATATTCTGGGCGATTCTAGGTCCACATCCATCGTGATGAGCTCTTCAACTGGACTATCATCTGTACAGACAACTGGAACTGTATGAGAACCCTGCCAACGGTGGTAGAAATACGTGACGTACCAGGAAGCTGTAAGAGCAGTGTCTCACCGTCTGAGAATCCAAGGTCTGCCACTTTTCCTTCGTCGTTTAGCTCCTCAATGGTATCGTCGTCGTCGATGTCAATTTTCACGAGTATATCCGACAGGCGTCGACAAGGCAAGGTTTTGATAATAATTTCGCCCTTCATCTTCCACATAGAGAGCTACGGTAGATCAAAGATCAAAGGAAGAAAGTTTGCTGGGCAACATCTCCCGGCCTGCTTCAAGGCGATTATGCGAGCGTTAGCGGTAGTCTCAACCGCGAAACGAAGATTAAGGGCCTAGACCTTGTGGTTAAAGAGGAGGGCACCGGTGCATAAAGGTTCCATGGTGAATGATTGTGCAGTACTGAACAGCCTGAGTACTGGTGCCATGACAGCAAGACGTTGGCACCCGAGGCGATTCCACGTGCGCTTTCCCACACCTTCACCCCGCTTTCACCCCAGTATTCCGCACTTATTCCGCTCACAGCCCAGCGTGTTTCTCGAGCGTGCGACCAGCACTCGTCCTGAGCCTCGCAGGGAAGCAAGAGGGCTGGCCTACTGTCTTCAAGTCAGAACACACGGCTCTCATGTGCACCTCAACCCAAAGCAGCAGGCCGACGTGGGCGAGTGTGGATGCGCAGCAAGGTGAGCAGCGCGTTCGTTCAGGTACACTGCTAACGTTGTTCGAACAGATGATGATCTCGGTGTTTGTTGGTGCCAGCTCGTTAGCCGTTGGTGAGGACTCGGACTCGGACTCGGACCAAGATCATTCAGTGGGCTACGCGTACGTTGGCTCTCACAACTTTACATCATCGGCGTGGGGCACTCCTGTCCTCAACGTGAGTGTCTCTGTTATGCCACTAGCATCTGCCCAACGCTAACTGGTCAGGTGACAAACTATGAACTCGGAATCTTGTTTCCGTTGAAGGACGAGGCGGATATAGACCGTGAGGTGTGCTAGTGGCCAGCGAAGCGGTACGGTTCGAGAGATCGTCCACGGGTATGTCCTTTTGGGATTTTTTTTTTCGGTGATGCGCTCACGTTGATGCCCAAATAGATGCAGGAGGGAAGTGCCAGTGAGGAACGGGGAATAGACGTGGATAAATGTACGTCGCCAGCAACCTGTATTTCACAGCAATTAGGCCTATCATGACCGGAATTCCTGTCTGCGTCAGCACGCTGCTGTGCACGTGGAAATACTCATTTACAGTAAGTTGTGAGGAAAGCGAGTGCAACTTCTCACCATGCTGAGCGTCATCCCTTTCCTCCACTTGAAGTCCGTTGTCCACTTGGGAGCCCCATGTGTTACAGTTGACGTTGACTACCTTTTCACTGATAACTCTTTCTTCTATAAATACATATTCGCAGACGCCTCTCCTCGAACGGCTATGGTCTATTGTGTCGATCAACTAGCTTCCACTACCTAAACGCGATGATCCTATCGGCACTGGTTCTACCATGCTTCCGTGCAACAGTTGTGTGCCAACCTGGATTGTGGCAGTAAGTATAAGTATAAACAAGACCAAATAACACGCGCGCTGCGACGTATTGATTGTTTCTCCTCTTTCCTTGCCCCTGCTGGCCTTTTAGGTTATCCCCATCGTCCCGAGGCTACCAACACGGCTGTAGGTTTGGTATTTTTAAAAAAACACGGTTGTAGGCACAGATATCGATGTCTGCGGACGAAGACCTTGCAAGGTGAGTCTCATAGGTACCTTATTCTAACAATGTTTGCCAAATGTTATTTTTGAAGAGCCACTACACTATCTTTTCAAGATTCCACCCAACCACCCCCTTATGCCTCAGAGCGACGCATCATGAATATAAATATGATGAAGACGACAAGGGCAGACATACGATGGACATGTGCTATCACTGCACCCTTCCCGCAGAAATCACCGCGGCAGCCGTATTAATAGGCTTTTGGGACCACGATGTACACATTCTCTTGGCGCGCTTGGTCCTACCTAACCCGCACTTGCAGCCCAACCACGTAGCTATCTATGTCGCAGTTCTGATCATTGCTGTGTATTCTGTCAACCTTTTTGGGGACAAGGTATGGTCTGATTGTCGTAGTTCAAAGACTTCTGATTTGGCCCCTTCACGAATTAGGTTTTTCGGACATAGTGGCTATTTACGAAACATTTGAATTCACGTCGGTGATCAAGATCGAATCTGGCTGAGGTTGTTTTTGCTACTTTGAAACGTAAGTTGTTAGTCTCGCTCTATTCGTGTGGCTAATATCTGAGACTCAGTCATGCTCGTAGTTGGATTGGCGTGTTCCATCCTATATTTTGTTATGGAATTTGTCAAGTCGTCGTCTTTTCAAAGATCATTGGCGGCCTTGTCGTCAATTTGGGTGGGAGTCTTGAGCATACACGGTATGTCTCGACCTCGTGCTCATAATATATCCACCACCGAGCTGTCGTCAACAGCCATGGATTCAAGGTGAGGCGAATGCTGCAACCCATTTCCCCTGCATTGGCTTACCCTCACAGGGCTCGAATAATCCAGGTCCTCTCGTTTCTTGTGAGTTGCATCTAATTATTCGATTCTTACCGTCCACCGACACGTCGTCTTACAGCTCTCAAATCTGGAGCTCTTGGCCGTTTCTTGGGCCTCCTTCTCGGAATAATCTACGCTGCCTTCTCCACGTGCGGAATGGAGATTATCACGCTGTCAATTTTTCCGAGTCTGACCATCACTCTTGTGTTTGACCTGTTGTCCAGCGCTGCTGCGGAAACGCGTAACCCGCGAAAGAATCTGGTCACTGCGATGCGCATCGTCTTCTTCCAAATTTTCATCTGCTATGTAAGTCGTGTGTTGTCGTGTTTCGTATATTGGAACTGGTATAGGTCTTTACAGGTTTTTCAAGTCAGTTCTTTCGCATTTTGAGGTTTTAAATTTCTCTTAGTTCAATCACGCAGACAGTCGGGAAATGCGGGCCAATCACCTTTCGTGTTTGTTTTCAACCAGGTGGGCGTTAAAGATTGATTCTCTGTCCTGTTGTGCGACACTCTACCTGATCATTATATTCTACTCATTGCTCTTTCACATCGTGAATGTCGTAGTCTTAACGAGTGCCTTCTCATCTACAAACGGCATGCTGTACTCAGCGTCGAGGTTGCTCTTCGCACTCGGCATGCAAGACCAAGCCCAAAAGTCGTCACAAAAGTGACTTGTAACGGCGTTTCTATGTCGCGATCCTCGCCGGCGTACGCTCAACATTTTATCTACCCCTATGGACGTCTAATAGTTCAGGACTCTTCTTTTTAGGGCGTCTTCTCTCTCCTTGCCTTTCTGAATGTCAGGAATAGTTCGGGTAAGGTGTTCAAGTATGTGATTCGTCTGAAAGAACAGGCAGAGACTGACTTAACCTCAGCTGGTTCGTCAATCTTAGTAAGCCACTTCCTTAGCTCTCATTGCCTTCGTGTGTTGAATGCCATCAGGTGCGGTGCGCAGCCTCCTTAAGTACGGGTTTTGTTTATGGATGGCGTCTATGTCGTCTACTGTTTCTATATTCCAGCCTTATGCTGGGATGTTTGTTGTTTCCTGATATTTCTTTACTTGAGGTCATACTCTTTGCAGGTCTGTCATCTTCATCCTTGTCAGTGGATTGGTTCTTTGAAATTTTGATGGCCCCGATTTTGTTGCAGCGTGTATGTATCCCATTCGCCTGATTACGAATCTTTCAAGCTCATATGACACTTTAAGATATGAATTTGCCAATCTTCACTTTGTTATGCGTTGTTTGGAAGGTAATTAAGAGAACAAAGATAGTATGTTTTTGTTTAGCTGTCGTGCCTGCTTATCGATCCGGAATACTCCTAAAGAAAGCACCCGTTATCGCAATTCGATTTTACCACTGTGAGTTGACACGTATTTCTAGCTATGTCATCAGGGAAGTGAAGGCGCGATTTAGGGTATTCCTTCTTTGGAAGTGATAGAATAGAAAGGGGTCCTGAGCGACCTATGGGGATCCAAAAGCTTCGACAGTTCTTGTGACCCATCCGCTCTCAGTGCCGAAGGCACCCCAGTGATGAATTGGTTCATCAGCTTTCTTGCATGAGTTATGAGGTCGTCGACCATCTCGAGCCGTCTTATTCAGGGTGTCTATGTCATGTTCCCCGCTTCACCATTATGTTGTTAATTAAATACACATTCATTGCGGACAGCCTCGGGTCCGCTTCTTAATTCACAATGTAGAGAAATGGTCTTAGGGAAAACCGGAGTTGAAACACCTTGTACAGACCGTCCAAGGTTTGCGACGGTGTTTGATGTGATCCACCATCATCGCATCGCCTCACTGCAAGCATAGTGTGCTGTACGCAACTAGCTTGCATAGACTGGCTGTCCAAAGAAGAAGGCCGACGTTTATGTATTCTCATCCCATTCCAGCTTCAGTTCTCGTAAGGCCCACTTGACGCCTCTTGGTGTCATCTCCTGGGACTGAGCCTAACCGTGACAATTGGACATGTGACCGTGATGTTCGTTTTATCCTTCCGTCCGCTTCCTCGTCCTCGTCCTCCTTGTCATGGCTGGAGACTTCAGCGTGCTTGAATGCAGTGAGCCAGGCATGGCACCACATTCAAGCACCGCTGCAATGCTCCATTCCACTGCAGCTCCATGCACGTCCTCCTCCGAGTCTTCTTGGAGAGAGTAAATCCGACAATGACGAATACTTTCCTTGGTGCGGCGTTTGGTTCCGCAAGGTCATTGGCGTCCATTCGAGAAGTCTCTTTCTCTTTTCCGCCCCTTACCCTTCTTCTTCCAACCCTAAGCAGCGCTGCGTCTCCCTCGCAATTCCTGCTTCAGAACGCGAGATCCCTGTTATCAAGTTTGCGGTGACACTGACTTGCCCTCACCGTCCGACGAGCATCGCGTCGAGGTCCGCTGTCTGACAAGCCCTGCGCCCCCCGAGACAAATGCTCGTAAATGCTGGACAATGGAAGAGATGCGAATGTTTGTCGGAGGCTGCAATTGCGTCAGTATTTGTCCTCCCCTTGTCGGGTATCGTGTACTCATTTCGCTTCTCACAGCATGGCGCCAACCGGAAAGCTATCCTCAATGATGCAAGTCTACATTTTGACAACCGCTCCCCCGTGGACCTCAAAGATCGGTGAGTCCACTGTCGTGCTTTCCAACCGTCCCAGCTCATCCCCCCTACAGGCGTCTTCGTCTTCTGAGGAGGAATTGTCGTCATCTTCGTCGTCATTATCTCCCGTAGAAGAGCCTCTTTCCTCCCTCCTCCTTCCCGGGAAGTGCCACGTCACGCGCTTCCAGGTCCCCTGCACGTCGTCCAACAAAACCACTCATCGATATTGGGGAGCCAGTTGGGGGAAATGCTACCCCATTGAACCATACCCCTGAGCAGTCAAGGGACTCAGGTTCTTTCTACGGAAGATTCGCCTTCGATGCAACCTCGCAAGACTTCTTTTGGGGTTGGGAGAGGTTGTCCGCACTGGCCAGTGGGACTGCTGGCTCTCTGCCCTCACGTCCAATGTCACCAGAATCCACGTCTGATCGTGTTTGTCTCTCCCCCGTTGCTCGCCAATCCGCCCCCACAATCTTGAACGTCCCCTCCCCCAGGTCCTCAGACCAAGTCGGCGCCGCCTGCACTCAAGCCGAAAGGGGCCAAGTCTTCATCAGGGATGCGTCTCCCAGTGAGTTCAAGACCGATACGGCGCCCTTTGAAGTGCTCCCGACCTCCTCCATCGTCCTCAGCGTTGAGTGACCCTCCGATTCCTCGCATCACACCGACGCCCATTCGTGAGCGCCATGATCCGCCTGCGTTTGCGGTGACATCACGCCCGATATTGCATGCGACCAATCCGTCTGTGGGAACCTTCGCCGCGCTCGATACTGCCATCGCGGAAACGAACAACAAGCAAGGTCGGCTCCCCGCTGGATCAGGTATGGCAGACCAAGCGAGGAACGATCAACAGCGGCATTCCCAGCAACAGAAGAAGCAGCCAGGTTCCCCCAGGCGATTGTACATGTCTTCAGCAGCAGACCCTGAACCCCACCACCCTCGTCTGCATCGCCCTCGCCATCCATGGGTCGTTATGGCGCAAGCGGCGGCCCAGCAATGCCGCTACGGAAGCCGTTCATCGTACGCGATAGGCTCGGCGGGCGAATCGAGCAACAGCCGCATGCCAACAACCCCCACGCGATGGGAGCGAGCTCGGCGCTTATCCATCCGGGCGGCCTGCGCCTTGTTATCGGAAGTGTGCGAGCATCACGTTTGTGGATGAGGTCGAAAACATGGGGGATACGAGGAGCAGCGTTGATGGTCGGTAGAGTCACGGTCCTGTGGACATTGTGGATTCGAGCAACGAGGCTTTTCTTCGCAATTGTGACTGCAAAGCAGGAGAAGTGCAAGGAACGGCGGAGAAGCGAAGCGAAGGCTGTTATTGAGGTATGTTTTCCGACTGTTGCACCCCTGTTCTTTGGCCAACTGATTTAATTTTTCTCACAGCTTGGCAAGGTCATCAATGGTACTGGTCCCGTCGAGGACGAAGACGACGGCTGCCAGCCAATGAATGCTCCCCCACGGACGGCATGGCAATGGGCATGGACATGAACCGCAATGTCTAATGGGACCCATTTGCCGACGCCGAACAACCCTTCGCGAACCCACTTGGCAGTCTCTCGATGCAGAATCTCCTCAGTGCGGGTGCTAGTGCCGGCGTCGGCATGGGTGGTGTTGAAGTGTTGACGCCTATGTGCCTGCACCTCAGCGTCAGCGGGAATCGGCCGTAGCTCACGTGGAAGAGATGAGACGCGAGAGCAGTGGCAGGACGCGATGGAGGTAGTACTTACGATTAGGACAGACAGTTCTACAGAACTTAGTAGTTACAAGTAGTTGATATAATTCTTCCGTTTGTATATTTGATCAGGACAGTCCCCTATACTACGGTACTTATTACATCTTTGTTATTTGTATCTAGGACAGAGACGGACCTCCGTATGTTATCTTTCACATGCTTATGACCCATAGTCTATGTATTTAAGCTCGCGTTGTATGAACTGGTACGCCAGACGTTTACTCCAGTGTGCCAGGCAAGTGCTTTCTCTTCTATCTACTCGATTCAGACGTTTACTCTGGTGGGCCAGTTCGCCCAAACCAGCTGCATTGCAACAGGTGGTTGAATGAACATGCCAGCTAGCATGTACATGAACATGGGTGTCGGTGGTATGGGTCCCGGTGTTGGGATAGTCGACCCTCGCATGTTCGTGGCGCACTAGCAGGAAATGATGATCACGAAGCAGACATACCAACTCGCAGTCGCACAACAGGCGATGTGTGACCCCGGCGACGAATGTGAGCGTGCCAGCGCAGTCAGCAGGTGTTCGGTATGGTCATGAACACGGGCATGAGCATGAAGCGAACCTCTGCACGGACCCCTTCGGCATGCCTCCCAGTGCATGGCCCGTAGGTGACGGCAGTGGCGCCTCGACGGCGCGCTTGATGTACGTGGGGGATGTATATGCCGCGAGTGAGGTCGGAGGCGGCAGGGTTGGTTGATCGGCGAATAGCGTCTACGGTTAGTTCGCCAGTTCACCAATGGACTGCTTGTCGCGCGGCTTCAGGCAGAGCTAGGAACAGTAGCAGCATTGTCAGGGCGGTACTCTCAAGTCTCAACTTGTTTTCCTGATGCTATATGTATCCAAAAATTGAAGATTTTAACTGATGTAATCTTAGAGATCATGAGCAGCTGCACCGGGCCACCTTGATTATGAGCTACTTATTCCAGCTCATGATGCATGAGTAGCCGTAATTTGATTGTAAGTTGCAATAGGCCAAAATCACAGGCCCACGGTGCATCGCTCACGCAGTTCAGCCGCTCACATGCTTCTTTTGTCGTGTGTGAAAGATAGCATGTGGACCTTCAATCATTTCCGGCACCGCTAGTAAAACCTGCGAGTATATCCGAGTCGCCATTGGTTCCTTTTTACTCTGTTTCTTTCTTTACACGCACGACTGATATGCGTGCCCGGCACGAGCACGGGCCGTGAGAAAGCGGTCTTGGAGCGTTGGGCTATATTATCTAGAAGTTTCTGACGTTGCAACTTTTCTGTTTTCCGCCACTTAAATTCTCACACTTAAATTTGGCCTGTATCCCTTCAGTCCGACATGTGAGTGGGTTGCTTATATCCGGCTCAGCTATCTAATATCTATTACCTAGACCCATGAACGAAATTCACTCTGATTCCAGTTGCGAAGATGATGACATGGATAGCGACTTCAAGCCGTCCACTGATAATAGAGCCGAGAGTGATGGGGAGGGCTATGATGAAACTGACAAAGGAAGCATGCAAAAGGTTTCCAGAAACCCCAACCAGAATGCCTTGACATATTTCCCTCGCAGTGTTAAGGCTGCTGCAGCAACCACGACTCCATTTCTGGCTACCACTGGAGCGTTCAAGTTCCTTCAACTGGAATCCTACATCTGTACTTGCAGATCTGAAACCTTGTCCAAACCATCTCCCGCTCGCTGTAAAGTCTTGCTGTATTTTGGCTTGCTCTTTGTTGAGAGTATGAAAGTCATCTTCTGCCCGGCCCACCATAGCTTTGTTCCCATGGCATGTTGGGCAGAACACATCAAGCGCTCCCATCAGGACTGGATATCAAGCACCAAAATTGAGGAATGTAATCGCATGGCTGAGCATGTTGCCCTCAGCTGTGGATTGGATCTTACTCAAGATGTTGGAAATCTCCATTTGCCAGACAAGATTGACCGACCATTTGGGTCCTATTCTATGCAGACTAAATCACCCATATTCCTATCTTCCCAATGTCCTAAATGTGGTCACTGGATTGCTGAAGATAAAGTATCAAACCAACCAGACAGGTATATGCGTAGGCATCTGAAGAACGAATGTCCCAGCCAGAGGAGGACTTCAAATCAAGCCTCAAATGACTCAGACTTGGACTTGGACTTGGCAAATATCCAGTTGGCTAAGCCTTGCATTTCTTACCGCGTCCCCATAGGTCGTGGGAAGACTCATGTCTTTCGTTTACCTGCAGGCTGGGATGATCCTGCTGAGACTGAAGAACCCACAGAAGAACCTGTACAACTCCCAGAATTCCTATTTCCAGAAGATTCCATTCCTTTGTCCTCATCAAGGACCGTCTGCCAGGACTGGCCAATCAGGCTGGGATGGACTTCATATAGCGAGGATATATCTGCAAGTGAACATATTGTGGCACTGCACCAGCTCTTACTTGGACCAAAACGTGGCAGTAGGAGCAAAATCCAAAACCCAGATTTCCTTGAGGAGGGGCTGCACTTAGTCAACCGTGCACTTATCAAGTATTTCAAGGCTGCAATACTGTTTGTACATGAGAAGCACAAATGTGTAGTTGATGCAGTCACATCTAAGTAAGTAAGGACTCCCTCAGAGTCCAATCTGAGGGTGATAATAAGTCTGCATCTTTCAGTTCCAGTCACACTTCATTTCGAATGCTATCAGATGGAACTATCTGGAAGTATAGACAACCTTTCTCCAGGGTCATTTGCATGATGCTTCGATTCCTTCATGCGGTGCTGATTGGAGGCAAGATTGGAGGTGCAAGATTTGGCCCTTTCAAACTGAGGGGTGTGGCGTCACAGTTTGAATCTGCAATGAAGCTATATCGTTTATTTGCTGAACATGCAGATGATGGAAATATCCCAGAGGACAAACTTCATTGGGCTCTGCATAATCTCCTTGTGGTACTCCTACAACCAGAGGGCTTGGGGGATCGCATCATAGATTCTCCTGTTGACCAGATGCTGTTCCTGTCGGGCCTTCTTCCAAATGGTCACTATCGGATGCCAGCTTACCTTCAAGGGTTTCTATCAGGGTGCAAATTTGGCTTTCGATGTACTGGCATACATCTTGCCCGTGTGGAAGCTCATAAGCAACAGCAGGATGAACTTGTCACTTTTTATCAGGGTCTTCCAGTAGATAAAGAGACAGCAAGTGATGAAGAACAAGGCTACAATGATAGTGATGATGAGGATGAAGAAATTTCTGAAAGCAAGATGCCGTCAGATATGCCTGTTATTGATATTACTGATGCCTTGAAGAGGCTAAGGAATATGACACCTGAAGGTGAGCCTGAGTGTTGCAGAGGTGTATTACTTGATGTTAAATTCAAATAATTATCAACTAGATGTCATGGAATGTGTGGCTCAGCCTCCCTCAATCAATCAAGCACCAGGGCACTCAAGGGCAGAACCAGCTACAGATGCTCTTATTTTAAGGTGTGTTGCATTGTTCTTTCAGTAGTATTGGGCTTACATCAATGTATGGACAAGAATATTGACTGAGAATCAGCCATGGCTATCATACCTCCCCAACTACACCCTGGGCACAACCCCATACAGTCGTGTGCATCACATGTTATTTGTTATCACCCCATATGCTCTTCAACAGAGCTCACTCACACAGTTTGACATCAATCGAGATGGACAAACAGTGACATATACCAGAGATGGTGTTGTTTGGCATTCAACCAATTTTCAAGGCTGGTCAATGCTTCTGCAGACAATCCTGGACAGGATTGAAGTCCTTGTCTCCAATCAGCTGCCTTGTGGGATGGCTATATCTGACCTCACTGATCATCAAATTGTGGACGACTATTCTAAGGCTGCTCCCCATAAGCAAGACCAGAATCAAGCCTGGATGGAGGAAAGAATGGAGATTTTTAAATCGAAAATGCTATCCTCCAATGAGGAAAGACATCAGCTTCTCAAAAATGGCAAACTTGTGCCAAAGAATGTTTATGAGTATATCAAAAAAGATCAGGAAATCCGTGGCCTTTTGAGTGCTCTTTTGGCACTGTCCAGTTCTGTCACAATGCGGGCATTCCAATTCAAGTCAATCATAGTTGACAGCTGTGATGGATTTGAGAGGAATGTGTGGATTGTAGGCAACCGATTTGTGGCTGGAAAGCCCAAAGCAAAACAGCTTAATGCCTCATTTGCTGACGTTTTATTTTGGTTTCCTAGGAGGTCAACCCCTACCTGTGCTGTCCTCCTCTTTTACCAGATGCCCCTCATCTGTTCTCTCCTATCAATGCTAGGCATCACAGAGCATTTTTATGCCTCACACTTATGGCCACTTCCCCCCAACACCAAGGCAAAGTCAATGGTATGGGATGGACCATTGGTTTCCAAAACCATTAAGGATATCTCCAGGGAGGCCATCAAGGCAGAGGTTGATCCTGGCTTAATACGACAAATGGTGGAAGCTATCTTTCATGACAAGATACCATCATTATTTGAGGTGTTTCAATCGCGAAATAACCTCAATTTGGAGAAAGGCAGCTATTGCTTCTCAGAATGTCTCAAGAAATATGCAAATCACCATGGGCTTCATAACTTAGCATATGCGGCTAATATGTCTGTTGACCGCACTGCAGCATGCTTGATAGTTGTGGATATCTGGCAGTGTATGCACAAGATTGAACCTCGAAATGAAATCTGGCAGCCAATGGTCCAAAATTCCTATATCTTTCCCACTACAACCCATGAGGATCTAGCCTATCTTGAGGCACAGAATCTCAAGCAGACTGTCTGGGTTATGTATAGGTTGATCATTGATCAGGAGGTTCTTACCAGAGGATTGAAGTTGCTTGGCAATTCTACGCAGAATTTTTCAGTAGCGATGGTATGTTCCTAGTAATGTTTAAAAGAAACTTCTCATTTTGCATTTCAAGGACTTTGAAACAGAGTGTCAGCCAGATGTGACCGCTGGCAAGATTTTCCTTCAAGTGATGCGTTGCGTTTTGTTTGGCGATGGCAGGCCCAGATACGCACAAACACCCCCTATAGGCGGGGTTCTGCTTGAGGATATAGTAAAAGCTGGGGGACTAGTAAGCTTGGGTGACTAGAACTATGGGAGAAATCTTGGGCTGAACGTCTTTTGATAGATATTGCTTGCCCCATACCGTGACAACTTCGCAGCTGAAGCTGACCAAAACAAAGAGATCTATGAAAGGCTCCTACAAGAATGGGGATCTGATCCAGGCATTGATTGGATTACTATCAGTGCTAATGTGTTTGATGTGCGGCCATCGACCAACCCGACCACGATAGCTTTCGGTATGATGGAAATCTGAGCAGGCCGAAGGCAAGCTGGAGGGTGATTGCTCTGGCAGCAATGTGGGAATGGGTTTTTGATTAGTGACACTTTCAATGGGGGCACTCAAGTGGCATGAAAGGTACTGAGTTCTGTGCTGGAATCTCATATGTTCATTATATGGTGATTCGGAAATTGATTCAAACTGGACAAAACACCTGAAGCCAAAGGCACCGAATTGTGATGTGATTGCGTGCATGATACTGCAGCGTCAGCCACACTGCATGGTATTGAGAAAGCTTCCCACCGCACACATTACAATCATGTATTTACTTTGTGCTCACGTCAGCACCGATGAAGTACTATGTATCACTAGATGGTTACTATGAGCCACGATCAGGGACAATCCCTTGGTCCTTGCAGATCCAGGGTGCAGTAGACTATCAGGCACTCATCTTACTGAGAACGCATTGAACTTTCCAGGGCTCATCTCTGCAGCCCAGTATGTCGGACATGTCCTCGACACCACTTGCCAGTGCCCCAGCCGCCAACCCCACGAAAACTACAGTGTCGCGTGCCGGTACCAGTTTCACCCTCTGCAGGTCCCACTAAAGGGAGCGAATACAGCGCCTCTGGCCCTGACGCTACCTCCCAAACCAAAGTCACATCAGCTGCCCGGTTTCAACCCGTTCTCTCCCCTTGCATCTCCTGCCCATTCAGGAAAGACTTGGTGTCCGGTATTTTGAGCACATGACAGATTTCGTACGAATGCGTGAGAAGACGCGTGGCTGCGAGGTAAAAGAAGAAGCTCCCAAGACGCCAGTGTGTTCGCAGCCTGGTAAACGCTTCGATACTGGAGCGACGCATTTGACCGTGTCAAAGTTCTCGAGTTGATGACTGGAGACACCATCAAATGAAATCTAGAGTGGCAAAATCAGAAGACAATCGCCAGGGAACAGATTTCGCACTGGCCCAACATGTCCACACAGAAACTTAATGCTGTACACGGGGAACATGCAGTCTCCGCAAGGCTCAGAGTATAACAATGGGCACGGATGAGCTCTTGGACAAGTAACTTTGACATCAGGTTGATCACATTTCGTCCTTCTGTGGTGGTCTAGGTTGGTGTGGCACTGAAACGCTTTGATCAGGAAATGCATAAAGTGCATGGGAAATGACATATATACCATCGAGGGACTGTCCACATAACAGATGATATTCGCAAGGTCGGAGACAGCCACCTTCTAGAGCATGCAAAGGTATTTTCCAAGGCGCAGAGACAATTTGTTTGGCGTTGGGATGACACCGGCAAATGATTGGGAAGCCGTAACCGAGCTGTTCTTCTTCATCCATCTCGTCTAAGACCGTTCTCCATGTTTCGTTCATCCCAATGTTTGAAGCGTTCCCAAGGATGTAAAGGCCGTGCTGGGCTCGAGATAAAGCGAAGTTTATGCTCTTGGGGCTCTAGGAGAGCCAAAGGTCATCAGCTTTGGATCAGCGAAACAATAGACTTACGTACTTTCAAAAGCCAATCGAGGCCAATTGGCCTCCCTCGAACGCGCTGGAATTTAGAACCAAAGAGATGATCACGATCTTGGCCTCTTGGCCTTGGAAGGTGTCTACCGTTCCGATGCGGATCTTTGAATATCATGAGAGCCGTGAACCGTCGGAAGTCTACGGTAGTACCCACATAAGTGTCTAGCAGCCTCAGCTTGAGGAAATCCTATTTCGTCATCAACGGCGAGCCCCGCATGCTCTAGCTGCTCTTCATCGCGTTCATCTACACTTGGTCATTCAGAGCCGCGTGGACCTGTTGCAATTGACCTAGGTACGCATAGAGAATCTCCAGCACCGTCGTATGGACCCTGCTTGAGGAAGTATGATACAAGGTCACGTATCATGGAGACCTAATCAAAGGAATAAGTTTTGAGGGCCGAGGCGTATTGGTGTAGTTGATACGCTGACGCACCTCGAACACGCGTTTTAAAACCAAGTCATCCTTAGAATTCTCCGGATTGTCGTGTGAAAAGAAGAAACGAAACTTGAAACGTTCTTCTCCAAGTTCATGCCTTGCAAGTCAGGACAACGTTGGACAATTTTGGGTATAAAATCCTCCTGCACAAGTACGTAAGGCCGCGACGCTATCTATCTGAGAAAAATCTTCGTACCGTAAAAAGTGGGATATGCTGGGTCGCATTCTCTGCCACACGTTGACCTGCAACATTCTCATTCCCCCATCAGAAAGTCGCTCATGAGCGATCTATCGAACTTGAATAGCTCCCCCCCGGACGTGCTACCCATGGATTAGGCTTTCGGGATACATCAGCTATATACGATAAGGAACTTCAATGACCTACTAAACGTCGCAAAATTTGGGCGCAATTGTTTGGGGTCGCCTATACAGATAAGGTGCTAGACTAATTTGTAGGGCGGTGTAATGTGTAAAGATACGCAGAGGATGCACGCTTCATGCCCGTGGGAACAAGGGGGGGATGTGCGCTTCAAGAACTTGACCCAGCTTCCTCAACCATAAGAACCATTGTCCCGACGCTCTACGTTGTCCGGTTAACGTCGAACATGGTATGCGGTCATTCCAGATGAACCGCGAGTAGTAAGTTAGTTAGAGAGACAAGCTTGGCAGCGCCAACCATTCGGATCCGGAAATTAGTAGACATAATATTCTCCATTGTAAGTGAATACGCATCCGATCCCTTCTCTTCCTCTTACCACCACCTTCCCCTTGTGGAAAACGGCTCTTAGGCTTGCGGTGACCCTCCCATCCCCCCTAGTGCGGGGCTCTGAATTAGTTGGGGCCAGTATAGTACGGAGTGGCGTCTGGGGAGGTAGCTCGCTGTGGAAAACGGTGCTTAGGCCTGAGGACACCCCTGAGGGGATCCAGCAGGGTACGGCATGTCGTCCAGCAGGGTGCTTGAGGTTCAGTTAAGCTCTGCAGGCCCTTGAAGGGTGTCTCTAGGTCCTGCTCTGGTCGCCTTCACCACCGGTGGCCACTACCCTCTCTCTGTCGCCTCACAGCGGCATCACTCTCTCCAGGGGGCCTGAAAACCCCCTCTACCCTACATTCCCGGTTCGGCTCCACAGCTGACCGATCACTCACACTCTTTGGGGCTACGCAGCCCTTATCACCACCTTGCAGCATGCACGAGGCCCCAGGAAAGGGGGGCCGCAGTCAGCCTGCTTTAATCTCCGCACCTCGTGTGCACTTCTGGGCCTCGCCCATCACCACCCCCCCCAGCGGCCTAGCCGTTCTAACTCCAATCATTTACAATCGGGGCACGACCGAAACGGATGCCCACACTTCTTACCCCATCTGTCCTTTCCCGCACACATGTTGTTTACCACCCCGTTCATTTTCGCTTGCCCAACGCTATCTTTATCTCCCCCCCTCATTAACCCCCCTCTAATCCCTCCCCCCCACATAATGGGAACACCGCCGTGCTCGAACCGTAGCGTTACGGGAACACATCCCCAAGGACTGACGTGAGGTGATACCTAGGTGCCAAAAACTCAAGTGGTTCAGTAAGAGCTGAAAAGGGGCCCTCGTATACTGATGTCATTAAGGATCCCGGCGAGGCGTAAGTAGAAGTGTAGTAGTTAGTACTTGGTGGAGGTGGGAGGGGAAGTGGTCGGGGGCCAACCGGGACGCGAGTAGTCCGGGAAAACGGCACTTAGGCCTGAGGATACCCTTCGGGGTCCAGCAGGGTACGGTGTGAACGTCCGGCACATAATTTAGGTAGTTAGTAAGCATGTCGAGACCGTACTTAGCTTAGGGCTTGTCACGCGGTATAAATCTGATTTAAAAAAAAAAAAAAAAAAAAAGTGAATACGCATCAGTTGCAGTGCAGGCAATCAAGTCGGTACTTCTGAAAAGTCTACGTCGAGCCTACCACGACCCTCAATACAGCTGGCAGTACTGGTCATCAAATCGACTTACCTCATCCTGCGTGTCCTCATAGAATTTGCAAGCGTCCTTATATTGCTCTCTTAGCTGGTCGAACTCGGTGAGAAGCGTATCATAAGCTATTTTCCGCGTATCATCCTCCCATAATTCTGCAAGGCGCTGTCGTTCGTGACGCGACATAGACCAGACGTTATCGACACCTGTCAGTTGTTCAAGGGACGGGAAGTTGTATCCGATTCATGGTGCGTGTCGTCTCCCCTTCTTCTCGCTTCGATGCAGCGTATTCGCGTCTGATGGGTCCATATATGTCACTACGGCCTGAAAGCTGTTCTAGCTTAAATAGGATGCACTGTTCAACACGTCCGTCTGTCGTTCTAGACCTCACGCACACAATCCTTTTCATAATCTTGGCGTCGAGAACCGACGGGAGCATATGATCAAGCGAATGGTTTGTAAATGAAATCAGGACTGAAATCGTGTAAGAGCGGGTATCGCATGGACAACTTCGCTCACCTATTGGTTTGATTTACCAACGAAGAGAACTCAAAGGATTTTTTTTCCCGTGAAGTTCTGAGATCTACATTAGACCAAAAACAATGATATTTCATAAGTCGAGGTTGTCCGCACCTTTCCCGTTCCTGGAGGGCTAACAACTCGGTAATCAGAGGTGAGTTTGGCAGGGAGATCGGGAACGTACCCTTGAATGAGAGAAACTTCCCGCGACAGAGCACCGATGACCGCATCAACTTGAGACGGATCCAATGTGCTTGAAGGTATCAGTTCTTGACGCGTGATAGCCACAGATGTCGCATTGTTTACGTCGAGACCCGAAATGATATTCCCCGATCGAGCCAAGCATTGGAGATTATACTTTGAACTGCGGAACGCGCGTGTATCGCGGAGGTCCAGCCGGCATCGAGACAATATTTCCAGAGTGTGACACCAAATCAGAGAAGTGGACGGAGGTGGATGGACATCCTTGAGAATCCGAAAAAACGAGTCGACGGCTTCAAACATGATCTTGTTGTCTACCAGAACGGTGAGTGTTGACTGGTCAACAGAAATCGCCTGACAACGAAAAGCCATAAGTTCAATCTCAGCATCGAAAAACGAAATTCGAAGCTGAATGGTACCTTCATCAGCCTTGGCGGATTCTGCAACATCCAAACCATTGTAGACGATGGTCCCGAGGAACACCTGAAATCGGCCAGGCGAAATAACGGCAAGAGCGACCAGACTTCCTTGTTGCAAACACTTAGAGTGCTCCTAATACTCAGCCTTTTCCCGAGGAGCACCAGGTGTAGGGTCAAGAAGAATTCCGACGGTGAAATTACGGCGTTCGGCCTTTAAAGGTGCAACGCGAGCGCCAATGTAGAGCTGAAAGGATACCGATTTGGCCCCAAAAGTCTTATATGCGCTGCCTTTCGACCATGGCAACTGTTCTAGTAGCGTAGATGGTCTCCGAGTTTGGGGACGAGCTCCGGAGGTCCACATAATGTCGAGCTCTCTCCTAACTTCCCCGACAGATTGCCGAATAGAAGCACTGTGGAGGAACATTCTCAGCACAATGCGTTGACAGACAAGAAAAAGAACCGATTCGTACATCATTTCTTCTCTCGGTAGTCGAAACTGTATGTCAAGATGCCGTTCCATCAAACTTTCGGGTAAATGGTGGGGTGCTGTCAGAAGTCACGGAAGAGTCGGGAAGACTAAGAGGTAAGGTGGTAAGGGACAGAGAAGTTCTTCGTTCTTTGGCGTGATGCGAATATCACGAATGTCACTAAAATCGTTATCGCGGCAACTCGGCGAGGTTCCCCTGTCCCGCAAAGTACCGGTAACCAGGTCGTAAGTGTTTGTTCTGATCCGAGTCGGGATGTACAGTAAGTGCCTCTTGGATTTGGGTGGTGGTGATTCTTCCGTTCGGGCCGCGTCTCCGCATCTTTTCTGCGTCTCCATATTCTCAATCCAGCAGAACACCACCCACGCAACGTCCCATGTGCGGAACTCCAGTCCTCTGGAGCATCGAAGTAAGGTTTTTTAGTGGGTAGGAAGACACAGGAATTACCTGTCACAACACAGTCATAATACCTGACGCTTGAGTCCCACACTACCCCCACCATAGGGTGTGCGTCAAAGCATTTTTATCCTTCCCCTTCGAGCCTCGCGGCACGCACCAGCGCGTTAGATAGAACTGTTAGGTAACCTAGTTACTATCTCCTGCTATCTAATAAATCGCTTGTCCAAAAAAAAAAAAAAACATATTCTCAATCCACGATTCGCCTAAGTCGGGTAATTTTCATCTCTAGTTCTCCTAACGTTGGGTCCCGGACTGTCGGGATTGATGAGGTGATGGGATCCCGGAACGTCGGAGGCGATGCCTTCGATTCACAGTTGTAGTCCAAATATCAAACCACAAAAAAAGATCTTCGACCAGCGCATATAACTTAATTGAGAATGATTTTTTGTGGCGCTTTGACACGTGTGAAATATCCGCCCAGAGCACTTGAACGAAGAACTGGGGTAAGGATTGGATGTACCAAGCGCCCACTGCGATAGAACAGTTGAAATTTTCTCAAAGGTGCAGTTGAATAGTTGTGATTAGTAGCCTGCAATGTGCAAATTACTAAATGACACCATCCTTTCCAGCCGATGAAGTGATCGGGCTAAACGACCTGAAAGCACTGGAGAGGTCTTGCGTTGTATTGCTGTACTACTGAACTGGGTGCCACGAATTGACACAGTCACAGGGTTAACAAAAGCACACTACGCGAAGGATGGGTCGGATCTCTGGGACAAGCATTCTGAACGTGTCAGACAATGGTCTGGGCAGCGTCTTGACTCGGACACGGTCCACACCATGTGCCGTTGATAGCCCAGGAATCCGAAGCGACTTCGGTGGTAGTAGCAACGAAGCGAAGATTGTTGTGCCCTTGTCCTCATGATTCTTAGATTCTTGTCAGGTTCTGAGAGCGGCAAAAATACATAGACATGATCATGACGACGAGGAGCCATTACCGAATAGGAACCTGTCGATGGTCAACGACCGATGGCATAATGGCTAACAGACGACGCTGCGAGAGGAATTTTTGATAAGTAGGCGATTACTATAGTCGCATTTGTCTGAGAAACTCTTCACCCGATCGGTGCCAATAAACCCATTAGTCAAGAAGATGCCACGAAAAGGTATGAATGACTACCCTAGCAGAGTATCTCAGGCTCTCTTGTCGTCTTACGATGGTGATGGGAGGTACGTTGGATGAGCGTCGTCGCTTCGTTGTTGAACGTTGAACTCGTGGTCTCACTAGCAATAGTGCTCAAGTCACTTGCAATCGTTTTCAGGTGGTTGCTTCGTATGGCGTACGACTAGTGATGGAGCCACGACGTGGGTAGATGGAGCCAGGGTGACGGCTGCACAAGGTCTGTCACATATTCCCGGAAATGAGCAGTGCTGTAATCGGCGGTCCAAGACGTCGCCTATGCTCCTACGAGTTGCAGGGACTGGATCTCGCATCCCAGAGTAGTTACTAGTCAGAAACACGTTTGTGTCAGAGAAGCTTGAGCCGACGTAATCTGATTGGAGAGCGAGCAATCCGCGTCTGGAGACGCAGTTCAATGGCAGAAATGCACGACCACTCAACGGGTTTAGGCAGCGCCAGCGACTCGTTCAGGGTTGTTGGGATGTGTTTCCCCTCAAGATAAAATAAAAATGCAGTAACTTAGAAATGACTTGAGAAGTTGAGATTTGTAATGTGAGAACAGGCATAGGGTGGGCGCTGGTGGTCTATTGTGCCAAAACATCGGTCTGGGAGCACGAAAGTGAGCATGAGCTACTCTGAAGGGGAAACGATCCGCCCTGGCAGACGCCGTTGATAACGTAGCCGAGAGCTAAAGAGACAGAACCTCCGTTACTGTACTGGCACCTATCCTTCGTGCCTGTCAATCACCTGTCCGTGGTCGCTACGGTATAGTAAGTTACTGTACCTACAGTAGCACAAGGTAGGTGAGTCTAGAAGCACGCGGCTTCTTCGAGCTCAGTGCTGTATGGAATGGAAGGCTTTGCAGGCGGCATTATGTGCGTGCCTGCCAATGACAGGTCAGGTGACAGGTTCACGCCCATCGAGCGATAATGCCAAGGACGATGCAAGGGTGGTGCGTAAGATCATGATGGCTCACCTCCAACTGAACGACACCTACCTGCGTGAGCTCATCCCATATGGTTCATCTTCCGGCGATGGCAGCAATGGCAGCAAGGTATGGCAAATCAAGTACGTGTACGACGAACAGGCTGGCTACTACAGTCTAAGACCAGAGTTTGGAAATCTATAGGGAACCGGTGCTTTGGCCCCTTTCTTTTGACGCTGATGCTGCACTCAGACTCACGGGATCCACTTCTCACGGAGCTTCCAGCTATTGTAAAAGTGAAATGGGCGTCTCATTTTTCAAAAAGAGCAAGAACGCAATGGCTGCAGCACGCCCAGGCAAACCAAGCGGAGAGCACGTCGAGGTTGAAAATGTCCTCTGGCACGAAGCTGAAGCCCGTATGTGGCCGGGATGTGGGATGGGGGTGAATTGGGCAGAGGCTTACGCTCGACGGCGTCCATGGGAGGCAGTTAACCTGATTACAGGTATCAATGGCATGCCATTGAGGTTGATGGTGGAAAGCTCTATCTCATCGATGCTCGGGTGTGCAAGGGCTGCATAGAAATCTGCGATGGGCAGCATGCGGGTGATCCCACTCATGATGCAAAACGCCGTTGACATGGAGAGGTACCGTCTGGAGCAGTAGGAGGCGACTGGCGAATCAAAAAGTGAAGATGACTTGCCCTCGTTGAGGACGAGCTTTTGGCAGGAAGAGGGCCGAGGTGACAAGGTGTGCACTTTGCGGGAGAGAGCTCGAGTTAGCTGCGGCTCAGCTGAATAGAGCAGAGAAGGGCGCACATGAAAAAGTCGGTGTCAAACCCGCGTCCATTGTACCCACGCGATGCCCAGCCGCCGATACTGTACCAGATTACGTTTCTCCACTCGACTTCCTTCACCGCGCCCCTCAACCACGCTCTGCGTTCCCGCCATCACACACCCCTACCCCTGACAGCTACTCCATCCACTCCCAAACGTGGCTGTAGATCGTGCTGGCGGTGATCTTCACCACGGTTGCGTATTGGAGCATGTGTAAGTTCGGGAGCTCGATGGCGAACACAAGATTGTCACGGATGCGGCGATGGAACGCAGGCCGCTTCTCGGGAGCAGGCACAGACGTGGCGAAGCCTGCGATCTTGAGGCGATGCATTGTATTGGAGAGCTCAGCGTCTGTTGCCGAGCTGGTGAGGTAGGACGGAGAAATGAGCTCAGTTGGTCAGTCTCGTGGACTGCAGCCTGAGCCAAACCTATATGTACATGTTGGAAACGAACACAATTGGAGGAAGTACGGACGACGTACCCTGTGCTATTTGTCTGAAGATGTCAAACTCGAACCCATAGGCAAGGTGTATAAAGGATGGAGCAGTCCGCCGAGAACGCGACTCAGCATCTGCAGCTGCACCCCCTCCTTCGAGCCATGGCTACCGGCTGCCACGGGTCAAACCCGAAGCTGTACGCAGGAGAGAAAAACGAAGTGCTCGAGCGCCTCAACAGGGGAGTGGCTCTGCAGGCGATCAGTGTGCGACTGGAGATGGCGCAGTGAGAGCTCAAGTCCTGCAGCGGCACCAGCAGTACCAAATCCAAAAACTGGGCCGTAGTCTAACGAAACGGAAAGCTGGTGACTGCAAGTGCCAAAGATGAGGTCACCAGCATAGTTATGGCAGTGTGTGATCCCATGGAAACACTGCTTGGCATCATCTCAGGGTCGCTGAGTGTGCTGAGCCTATCATGTTCAGGGCCAGCGTCTGAAGCGAAATCGTGTGCGAGTGAAGGTGGAAAAAGGTCATAGCGGCCGAGGACACCGTGACCCAAGCGAGTAAAAGCAAAAGGAGGGTGACATTCCACCAAAGTACGACGGCGAACTGGACTTGGCCGTCGAAGCGAGGGTTCGAGGATAACCAGTCCGTCGGACCCCAAGTGGACTTGCCTAACATGGTCAGGCCATTGGTACCAATGCTGGACCGGGAGAAGGGAGAATTGAAGAAAAGGTCGTGAGGGGAAGACGCGGGTGAGGCGGCGGTGTTGCCGGTGGACCAGGTCATAACAAAGTGCATGGCGGTATCAAGTGCAGATCAAGTCTGCGAGTCGGTCGAGTCGGCCACGTCTGACTGGAACGCGAGTGAGGGGAACTTGAGGATGGCCAAGGGTTCAGCGGCGGACTCGAGGAACGTAATCTCACGAAAGAGCTCGAGGCTCTGCTGGTGGGCCGCCATGTGTTTCATTGACTCTGGGTTGCCCACCCACTTGGAGTCGTAGCACGTATTCGTCGCCGTTGTCGCCACCGGAACCATCCTCCTCCTTGGAGCTGTTGGGACTTAGGGGACACTCTTTGTTCCTCTGCGTAAAAAGCCTTGGGCTGTGTAGTGTCGCTTGCGGCGGGCAGGTCCTGTCTCACGCGACGCATGGAGGTGCTCGTCGGTCGCGGCACGTGCAGCAGCGCTGAGCTGGAGTTGCCCGGCTTGTATCCGGCGGCCTGGTAGAGGTTGGGGAATGCGTTGCGGAAGCGGTCATGAAGGCGAGCAGAGCGGTGGTTTTGCTCCTGGAAGATTGGGCCTTTGACTATGGTTGTCCAGACGGTCTTATCGTAACCGGCCTTGAGCACACGGTCCTCTTCCTCCGTAAATAGACAGCGGTTCTGGCTACGCGCGTCCTCTCAAAAATGGATGAACCACCAAGGAGGGTGGAGCGAATTTTGAAGGAGAGAATGGTCTTCGCGTTGGGGTAGTGCTGCTTATACGCGTCGCGGAAGTAAGTGCCAGTGCGGAGGCTGGAGGGGGAATGAGCTGGGACGGTTGGAAAGCACGACAGTGGACTCACCGATCTTTGAGGTCCACGGGGGAGCGGTTGTCAAAATGTAGACTTGCATCATTGAGGATAGCTTTCCGGTTGGCGCCATGCTGTGAGAAGCGAAATGAGTACACGATACCCGACAAGGGGAGGACAAATACTGACGCAATTGCAGCCTCCGACAAACATTCGCATCTCTTCCATTGTCCAGCATTTACGAGCATTTGTCTCGGGGGGCGCAGGGCTTGTCAGACAGCGGACCTCGACGCGATGCTCGTCGGACGGTGAGGGCAAGTCAGTGTCACCGCAAACTTGATAACAGGGATCTCGCGTTCTGAAGCAGGAATTGCGAGGGAGACGCAGCGCTGCTTAGGGTTGGAAGAAGAAGGGTAAGGGGCGGAAAAGAGAAAGAGACTTCTCGAATGGACGCCAATGACCTTGCGGAACCAAACGCCGCACCAAGGAAAGTATTCGTCATTGTCGGATTTACTCTCTCCAAGAAGACTCGGAGGAGGACGTGCATGGAGCTGCAGTGGAATGGAGCATTGCAGCGGTGCTTGAATGTGGTGCCATGCCTGGCTCACTGCATTCAAGCACGCTGAAGTCTCCAGCCATGACAAGGAGGACGAGGACGAGGAAGCGGACGGAAGGATAAAACGAACATCACGGTCACATGTCCAATTGTCACGGTTAGGCTCAGTCCCAGGAGATGACACCAAGAGGCGTCAAGTGGGCCTTACGAGAACTGAAGCTGGAATGGGATGAGAATACATAAACGTCGGCCTTCTTCTTTGGACAGCCAGTCTATGCAAGCTAGTTGCGTACAGCACACTATGCTTGCAGTGAGGCGATGCGATGATGGTGGATCACATCAAACACCGTCGCAAACCTTGGACGGTCTGTACAAGGTGTTTCAACTCCGGTTTTCCCTAAGACCATTTCTCTACATTGTGAATTAAGAAGCGGACCCGAGGCTGTCCGCAATGAATGTGTATTTAATTAACAACATAATGGTGAAGCGGGGAACATGACATAGACACCCTGAATAAGACGGCTCGAGATGGTCGACGACCTCATAACTCATGCAAGAAAGCTGATGAACCAATTCATCACTGGGGTGCCTTCGGCACTGAGAGCGGATGGGTCACAAGAACTGTCGAAGCTTTTGGATCCCCATAGGTCGCTCAGGACCCCTTTCTATTCTATCACTTCCAAAGAAGGAATACCCTAAATCGCGCCTTCACTTCCCTGATGACATAGCTAGAAATACGTGTCAACTCACAGTGGTAAAATCGAATTGCGATAACGGGTGCTTTCTTTAGGAGTATTCCGGATCGATAAGCAGGCACGACAGCTAAACAAAAACATACTATCTTTGTTCTCTTAATTACCTTCCAAACAACGCATAACAAAGTGAAGATTGGCAAATTCATATCTTAAAGTGTCATATGAGCTTGAAAGATTCGTAATCAGGCGAATGGGATACATACACGCTGCAACAAAATCGGGGCCATCAAAATTTCAAAGAACCAATCCACTGACAAGGATGAAGATGACAGACCTGCAAAGAGTATGACCTCAAGTAAAGAAATATCAGGAAACAACAAACATCCCAGCATAAGGCTGGAATATAGAAACAGTAGACGACATAGACGCCATCCATAAACAAAACCCGTACTTAAGGAGGCTGCGCACCGCACCTGATGGCATTCAACACACGAAGGCAATGAGAGCTAAGGAAGTGGCTTACTAAGATTGACGAACCAGCTGAGGTTAAGTCAGTCTCTGCCTGTTCTTTCAGACGAATCACATACTTGAACACCTTACCCGAACTATTCCTGACATTCAGAAAGGCAAGGAGAGAGAAGACGCCCTAAAAAGAAGAGTCCTGAACTATTAGACGTCCATAGGGGTAGATAAAATGTTGAGCGTACGCCGGCGAGGATCGCGACATAGAAACGCCGTTACAAGTCACTTTTGTGACGACTTTTGGGCTTGGTCTTGCATGCCGAGTGCGAAGAGCAACCTCGACGCTGAGTACAGCATGCCGTTTGTAGATGAGAAGGCACTCGTTAAGACTACGACATTCACGATGTGAAAGAGCAATGAGTAGAATATAATGATCAGGTAGAGTGTCGCACAACAGGACAGAGAATCAATCTTTAACGCCCACCTGGTTGAAAACAAACACGAAAGGTGATTGGCCCGCATTTCCCGACTGTCTGCGTGATTGAACTAAGAGAAATTTAAAACCTCAAAATGCGAAAGAACTGACTTGAAAAACCTGTAAAGACCTATACCAGTTCCAATATACGAAACACGACAACACACGACTTACATAGCAGATGAAAATTTGGAAGAAGACGATGCGCATCGCAGTGACCAGATTCTTTCGCGGGTTACGCGTTTCCGCAGCAGCGCTGGACAACAGGTCAAACACAAGAGTGATGGTCAGACTCGGAAAAATTGACAGCGTGATAATCTCCATTCCGCACGTGGAGAAGGCAGCGTAGATTATTCCGAGAAGGAGGCCCAAGAAACGGCCAAGAGCTCCAGATTTGAGAGCTGTAAGACGACGTGTCGGTGGACGGTAAGAATCGAATAATTAGATGCAACTCACAAGAAACGAGAGGACCTGGATTATTCGAGCCCTGTGAGGGTAAGCCAATGCAGGGGAAATGGGTTGCAGCATTCGCCTCACCTTGAATCCATGGCTGTTGACGACAGCTCGGTGGTGGATATATTATGAGCACGAGGTCGAGACATACCGTGTATGCTCAAGACTCCCACCCAAATTGACGACAAGGCCGCCAATGATCTTTGAAAAGACGACGACTTGACAAATTCCATAACAAAATATAGGATGGAACACGCCAATCCAACTACGAGCATGACTGAGTCTCAGATATTAGCCACACGAATAGAGCGAGACTAACAACTTACGTTTCAAAGTAGCAAAAACAACCTCAGCCAGATTCGATCTTGATCACCGACGTGAATTCAAATGTTTCGTAAATAGCCACTATGTCCGAAAAACCTAATTCGTGAAGGGGCCAAATCAGAAGTCTTTGAACTACGACAATCAGACCATACCTTGTCCCCAAAAAGGTTGACAGAATACACAGCAATGATCAGAACTGCGACATAGATAGCTACGTGGTTGGGCTGCAAGTGCGGGTTAGGTAGGACCAAGCGCGCCAAGAGAATGTGTACATCGTGGTCCCAAAAGCCTATTAATACGGCTGCCGCGGTGATTTCTGCGGGAAGGGTGCAGTGATAGCACATGTCCATCGTATGTCTGCCCTTGTCGTCTTCATCATATTTATATTCATGATGCGTCGCTCTGAGGCATAAGGGGGTGGTTGGGTGGAATCTTGAAAAGATAGTGTAGTGGCTCTTCAAAAATAACATTTGGCAAACATTGTTAGAATAAGGTACCTATGAGACTCACCTTGCAAGGTCTTCGTCCGCAGACATCGATATCTGTGCCTACAACCGTGTTTTTTTAAAAATACCAAACCTACAGCCGTGTTGGTAGCCTCGGGACGATGGGGATAACCTAAAAGGCCAGCAGGGGCAAGGAAAGAGGAGAAACAATCAATACGTCGCAGCGCGCGTGTTATTTGGTCTTGTTTATACTTATACTTACTGCCACAATCCAGGTTGGCACACAACTGTTGCACGGAAGCATGGTAGAACCAGTGCCGATAGGATCATCGCGTTTAGGTAGTGGAAGCTAGTTGATCGACACAATAGACCATAGCCGTTCGAGGAGAGGCGTCTGCGAATATGTATTTATAGAAGAAAGAGTTATCAGTGAAAAGGTAGTCAACGTCAACTGTAACACATGGGGCTCCCAAGTGGACAACGGACTTCAAGTGGAGGAAAGGGATGACGCTCAGCATGGTGAGAAGTTGCACTCGCTTTCCTCACAACTTACTGTAAATGAGTATTTCCACGTGCACAGCAGCGTGCTGACGCAGACAGGAATTCCGGTCATGATAGGCCTAATTGCTGTGAAATACAGGTTGCTGGCGACGTACATTTATCCACGTCTATTCCCCGTTCCTCACTGGCACTTCCCTCCTGCATCTATTTGGGCATCAACGTGAGCGCATCACCGAAAAAAAAAATCCCAAAAGGACATACCCGTGGACGATCTCTCGAACCGTACCGCTTCGCTGGCCACTAGCACACCTCACGGTCTATATCCGCCTCGTCCTTCAACGGAAACAAGATTCCGAGTTCATAGTTTGTCACCTGACCAGTTAGCGTTGGGCAGATGCTAGTGGCATAACAGAGACACTCACGTTGAGGACAGGAGTGCCCCACGCCGATGATGTAAAGTTGTGAGAGCCAACGTACGCGTAGCCCACTGAATGATCTTGGTCCGAGTCCGAGTCCGAGTCCTCACCAACGGCTAACGAGCTGGCACCAACAAACACCGAGATCATCATCTGTTCGAACAACGTTAGCAGTGTACCTGAACGAACGCGCTGCTCACCTTGCTGCGCATCCACACTCGCCCACGTCGGCCTGCTGCTTTGGGTTGAGGTGCACATGAGAGCCGTGTGTTCTGACTTGAAGACAGTAGGCCAGCCCTCTTGCTTCCCTGCGAGGCTCAGGACGAGTGCTGGTCGCACGCTCGAGAAACACGCTGGGCTGTGAGCGGAATAAGTGCGGAATACTGGGGTGAAAGCGGGGTGAAGGTGTGGGAAAGCGCACGTGGAATCGCCTCGGGTGCCAACGTCTTGCTGTCATGGCACCAGTACTCAGGCTGTTCAGTACTGCACAATCATTCACCATGGAACCTTTATGCACCGGTGCCCTCCTCTTTAACCACAAGGTCTAGGCCCTTAATCTTCGTTTCGCGGTTGAGACTACCGCTAACGCTCGCATAATCGCCTTGAAGCAGGCCGGGAGATGTTGCCCAGCAAACTTTCTTCCTTTGATCTTTGATCTACCGTAGCTCTCTATGTGGAAGATGAAGGGCGAAATTATTATCAAAACCTTGCCTTGTCGACGCCTGTCGG
This sequence comes from Lactarius tabidus, assembly GCA_963281015.1. Classification (NCBI taxonomy): domain Eukaryota; kingdom Fungi; phylum Basidiomycota; class Agaricomycetes; order Russulales; family Russulaceae; genus Lactarius; species Lactarius tabidus. Next base: position 5,696,559 of record OY725468.1, on the reverse strand, counting down.
ATATACTCGTGAAAATTGACATCGACGACGACGATACCATTGAGGAGCTAAACGACGAAGGAAAAGTGGCAGACCTTGGATTCTCAGACGGTGAGACACTGCTCTTACAGCTTCCTGGTACGTCACGTATTTCTACCACCGTTGGCAGGGTTCTCATACAGTTCCAGTTGTCTGTACAGATGATAGTCCAGTTGAAGAGCTCATCACGATGGATGTGGACCTAGAATCGCCCAGAATATAACATTGCTCAAGACATTGCTTCCTTAAAGCGAACACAAAAGGTGCCTTCACGGAAAGCGACGTCAGATTCAATAGTATATATGATCAACACAGTAGCGGAGCTCCCAAATTCGCTATGGACCATGAAGGTATCCTGAGTCAAAGCGAAGGTTGGCCCCTGAGGTTCGTTGTCTTCGTACCTTATGTTTTTTTCTTCTGATAAATGAGGTCAGATGCGCGAGTTAGCTAAAGGGGCGTTCACAGAGATTTTTTTTCGCTGAACATTTTTGCTCAACGAAAGAACTCTCCGAGTCCAGTCCCATTTCCTACCGACCCGACCCGAATTCGACCACCTCAATCACATGTTTCTATCGGTGCGGTGTGGTGGAGAACCCTAAAGCCCGATAAAGCAAGATTCAAAGAAGCCGACGCGTACTGGCTTTTCTTCACCGCAGTTACGAGATATTATGAGACGCTTGCTCCACTTGGCGGTCACGGTGAAGCAATAATCACCGTTAAACTGTGAGACTTGGCGCATTCGTAATATTTGTTCGGGCTAACACCCCTAACAGAAGCCTCGAACCGTGGCCATTCCATATTTTCATCGAAGTCGTTAGAAAGTTTCACATGGTACAAACCCAAAAGCGATTTTCTCCTTCTGAAGTATGGTCTTCCACGATTAGCCGTGGAGGTAAATTCGCAAGTACAGAACAGGTCTCACGAGATTGTTTTTGCCTGATGCTTCAGGGAACTAGCATCTTCCGATTCGCGAACACAAAACTAGATGCGCATAAGGAGAAGAACTTCGTTTTCGTGACCATATATATCGACAGTAACGAGCTAGTAGAGCGCTACCTCCTCTATCAAGATGAGAAGAAAGATCTTCACAACGTACGCACGCATGTTCCATATAACTTAAAATCCTACGCTGAATCGCCGTAGGTTTATCGGAGGCACCGAACATTCAAACTCGCAGAAGCAAACGAGTGCGTGAGATTTGCGCTCTATTTGTACAATCTCTCTTCTACGTGGCACGACGATGAACACACAAACGAACAGGTCGACAAAATCCAGCTCGTGGTCGTGAAAAATTCGCGCAGCCTTCCAACGTTCACCGGCAGGTCCAAGCGTCCTGCCTCCGATACTGGGGGAGACCAACCTAGGACCAGGAGCCATCGGACTGGTGACGCTGGTGACGCAGCTGGACAGCTGTTCTCAAACTGCTCTTCGCAGAACAGTACGCCCTCAATTTTGGGAATCAGTAATCTAATTTTGGTACGCTGAACAGCTGGCGCACCCTATCATTCCCATGCAGTATATCAGGGGAGCCGAACACAAAAAAGGCGCCGAACCCGTGCAAGAAGCATTGCGCTCGATTCAAAATCGCATCGCGACAACGCTAGGCAAACATATATATTTCAATGAAGTCCTTAGTACCGTCTTTGTGGAGAAACAGAAGATGGCCGTGAGTGGCTCCCCTGTGTTCTGGTAGTGTTCTTAACGAGTTTTTGTACTAGTTCCACAGCGACAGCGAACACAGTTTGCTCATTGCCTCGCTTTCTCTTGGTAGCATTTCTGAAATGCACTTTCAAAGTACACCATTCCCAAAGGTCCCAGGAAGGTCGTGATAAGTCTTATCCTTAGACATATTGGTGGCACGACTGTTACTTTGGATCACATAATTCACAATAACTCTCACTCATAATACTTCTGCACGCCAGCTCCTTCCATGACGAGAAGATTGCTCTGCAGAGCCCTCCTCCCTTCTTTTAGACTGTACTTAAACACTCGTGGTTGATAGGCACGCAGATTTTCCCAAGAATTTCCGGAAGCTGCCACAGTTCGCTCCATCTCACCGGAGAATTATGTGACTTGGAGTAACGATGGAGTTAAGATGGACATTCATAGATCTTTCCAGTGACATGTTTATTGACTGAATCAAGTCATGGTATTGCGAGTCACAAAACATAATAAAAGATTGATTTGCGGAATCCCTACAAGGAGAGCTCTGGCCTTGGTTTCTGATCAGGAGGCAGAAAGTAACGCGAAGGCGATCGATTCTGTTCCAATACCGAATCAAGGGGTTGTTGCAACGACCGGGATTGCAGAGCGGCATCTCCCTTTGCTCCCTTTGAATAGTGCGAAGTTTGGTGGTAGAGTGGCCGACTCGGCTTCTTGCACGTCGAATCCTCCGAGCATCTGCACAAGCGAGTCGAACTGTAAATCCAATGTGTGAGCTCAGTTACTAGAGAAGGAACGCCCATGCACACTCTTCACGTCACGGTCCACCAGGCGAGAACGCCGCTATAGGTGCATGCACGATACCCGGGCGCAGTGCCGCACACGCTTCGGGGCTGAATCCCCGTGCAGAGAGACCACTGGACGGTACAATCGTAGAAATTTTTAGGAATAGGTCTGCGCCGCTGATGAGCGAGTGAGCTTCGCGGTGTCTGTGGCTACGTTGAGGTCGTGCATTTACTGCGCGATGTCTCGATGTCAAGGAATAGGAGCGTTGGTAGGTCCAGAGACGCCACGAGGAAGACGTCTGCGCCGTGTGCTGGCACAGCGTGCGCGCATACTAACGGGGTGGGAAAACGCCAATAATGGAGGGATTACCTGCGGCTGTGTGTCCGTATACGGGTCCCGCAAGTACGCGGGTCAGATCGAACAGACGGATTCCCTCGAGCGCATGTTGGATATCTGGTGAGGACCCACTTTGGTGCGTCATCGATCTTAGCGATGAATATGGGGTTGACGTTCGTTTGGAATATGCCGTGTATTGTCTCGTCCATTTCATTGTATGAGCATAGCGCAGCGGCGCAGAGACGCCGTCGAAACACCTCTGCTTCCAAGACTTCTGCAGGCCACTCGGCGAGCACGGCTGCGACGGCTTCTTTTGTGGGCTCGCACTGCAGGGTATCGAGCAGACCTTGTTTGTGGCTGCCATAGGAGGTGAGTACGCTCTAAAGATCGAGGGAAAGACGAACACTTTATTTCTGCTTCGAATAGAACACAAACAGATCGGCGATTGTTGCTCCAGTAGTAGTCGCTCCCATTGCAGACGATCAACTTCCTGTGTGGAAATCGACACTTCTTGCGTCAGCTCTTTCTTGAACTCTTCGATGTGTACTACACCTAACTGTGAGTTCGATGGTTGCAACTGAGGAACAATAGGAAATCATACTCTGCATGTTGATCACAGTAGCTTCTTTCGTCGCCTCGACGAATCTGAGCCGCCACGGATATAATCTGACAGCTCTACAGAGGATGAATACATTGCATCAACCTGAAGGACGGGATCTCATCATTCGCAAGAGCGCATAGCATCCTCTCTTGATATCGTTGCTGATGTTCGATAGCCTCCAACACCGATTCCGTGGCTTAGATATATCTGATCAGACTTGCAATCGCGAATATGTGTATGGTGTTGACATACTAGTATACGCCTTTCGCATTTCGACATTCTTCCGCATGTCCTTGTTGCTGCTAAGCCATTCATCGTGGTGAGCAGGTGTGCTGAGTCGTGATCCACACGCTTTGAAGCAGTCATTGTCCATGCTAGCTGGTCAGCATTGGCGTCCTGAAGGGGGCCGGCTGGCGGGACTCCCGAGAGATGGGTAGAATGTGAGCGTTTGACCGAGGGTAAATCTAAAAGACTTGACGAGGCAAGAACGTGGACAGGGGGACGGTAAAACTTCAGCTCCAGGAGACTACCACGGTGACAGGGAGGACGGGAAGCAAGTCGAACGCCAAGGTAGAAGTCTCATGCTCCTTAGGCAGATGGAGAAGGGTGATGGTGCATGCAGGGACAGGTCAGGAGACAATGTCTCGGAGACGTCAACAGTACTCGTGAAAGTAAGCAAGGGCGCCGTAGACAGAACAGATGACGTCGAGGGGAACAACGTACGTTAGGAGCTCGGGCTAGTATCCCATTGCCGCGGGCATAGCAGGCCTGTACTGCAACTCCGAAGATGAGAACGAACCCTGGTCGTAAGGCTCTGACGTGGAGTGTAAACTCGAGCGGAGTCGGGACTCTGACGGTGAGGGACTCGGAACTCCATGTAACGTTAAGAAAAGAGCGGGCATGGGAAAGTGTGACTGTACTCACGGGTTGACAAAGTCTACAGAGCTGCTATTAGGGTCATTGAATCCGGAGGGTGGCGCATAGGCCGACAGGATAAGCGGACAATGAGCATCGGATCCAAGGGTCAGATCGAATGACAAGCGGTGGTGAGGTGAGGTGTGACCACACCGTGACCGGGTGTTCATGCGGTCGTGGAGTCGCGACGACTTATAATATAATGACAACGCCGATGGAAGACTCGGATCCTGCTATTGACTCTGCTGCGGAACTTCTCGCAACAAACTGGTGGACTGCTGAGCAGTTTCGGCAGCACGGTAAGAGGTATTGCACCCTTGCAATTTTGCCCATTCACACCCCCATTCAGGTGTCCAGTTTCGCACTGGTCGGTTCATGGAGACAGAGAAGGTGGTGCTTGAAGCCACCCTTTGCAGATACCAAGAAGTAAGTAGCGGATACTTTGTGTTTTTTTTCTCATCTTAGCAATTGTAGACCCACCAACTGGATGATGAACAGATGGAAGATCTGATATTTGGGACGACAAAGCAGGATGGGTTCTGGTCAGACATCGGTATGCTTTCTTGTAGACTTGCACACATTATTGGATCTCACAATGCTTTGATTTGCTTTCAGCACGTGCCCTCCCTGGGAGACATCTCCGCTCTGTTTATGACTATGTACAGCGAACCAAACACCCACTTCATAAGAAAAGGCCATGGACAGACCAAGATGATGTGCAGCTGAAGATGTGAGTAGTATGTTCCTTCTTTGTGAAAATACATCACTGATTGCTCCTAGACATATTGAGAACAATGACAAGGATAAGCATGATTGGACTGAGATTGGTGATAGGATGTCACGCCCAGCAGCAGAGTGTCGTGATAGGTACCACAAGAGGATTGTACACCATGGTACAATCACACATGGTGAGTACACTCTTACTGTATTTTTGAATAGGGTACAGAGCTTACACTTTGTGCAGGTCGGTGGTCATTAGATGAAGAAGCACGTCTTGTCCAGATCATGCAGGACCTTGGCACTGATGGGAAGACAAATGATACACTGCAGCACTTCTGCCAGTGGAAGGAAGTTGCACGACGAATGGACAAGACACGCTCAGCCAAGCAATGCCGAGATAAGTGGTAAGCTTCTATCCTGTGGTAAAGGATGAGTGCTGATCTTGATCCAATCAGGATCGACACCTTGAGGCATAAGGTGGAGAATGGAGGCAAGGCTCACAACTGGACACCTCAAGATTCATTTATTCTAGTCCACAAGTATGATTTCTATTTTGAACCCGAAAAATGCTAAATATTCTCACAGGGTTGCCTCATTAGAGGTCAACAGCAAAGACGCCATCGACTGGAAATCATTACCAGACAAAGATTGGCACCATTGGAGTGCCCACCGGCTCCAGCAGAAATGGGGCATCCTTGAGGGTGCAGTCAATACACCTGAGGCAACACATTGTGGTGAGTCAGATCTACAACCAGCTATATGAGACATGATATGAGACACTGATTCTCTATGAAGTCATTGTCCAGCGTCTCATGGCACGCCACTCCACCCCACACATGTAGGTTCATACAAACCAGATGAGTAGTAGAGTACTGGGATTGAATGGATATTTGATACCACAACCATATACTACTAGTCTACTACCACTCACAAATTTAAAAAAAAAAAAAAACATTCAATTTATATAACTGGGGGACATGTCCGAGACAAAGACCGGTCGTAAATAAGAGCCGTTACATGGGGGAACAGTTTGACCATAGGTAAGGTACGTATTGGCCGAATCACCAAACCACGTAAGTAAGTTAGGAATGGGGAGCTACCGTTTCGGATGTGCTCAAGTCATATATAGTAAGGTTAGAATCATAAGACCGTGACTGAGTGGGTAGTAAAGTAAGACGATCTTACAAGCGACGAACCGCTAATTTAGTCCGGATCTGGAGGAACGGGTATGGTAATGGGATACCACTCACATTACAGCAATGTAAACCTCTCATGAGAATGTCTTGGAGAATGTACACTTGGCACAGTTTCACAGGTTTCCAGCCGCCAACAGCTCCAGTCATGGGCTGCGGCGCTCTTTGTGAAGTGCAGACCGCCACTGGTCAGCTTTAACCGTGACAGTTGGACACGTGACCGTGTTGTCCGTTTTATCCTTCCGTCCGCTTCCTCGTCCTCGTCCTCCTTGTCATGGCTGGAGACTTCAGCGTGCTTGAATGCAGTGAGCCAGGCATGGCACCACATTCAAGCACCGCTGCAATGCTCCATTCCACTGCAGCTCCATGCACGTCCTCCTCCGAGTCTTCTTGGAGAGAGTAAATCCGACAATGACGAATACTTTCCTTGGTGCGGCGTTTGGTTCCGCAAGGTCATTGGCGTCCATTCGAGAAGTCTCTTTCTCTTTTCCGCCCCTTACCCTTCTTCTTCCAACCCTAAGCAGCGCTGCGTCTCCCTCGCAATTCCTGCTTCAGAACGCGAGATCCCTGTTATCAAGTTTGCGGTGACACTGACTTGCCCTCACCGTCCGACGAGCATCGCGTCGAGGTCCGCTGTCTGACAAGCCCTGCGCCCCCCGAGACAAATGCTCGTAAATGCTGGACAATGGAAGAGATGCGAATGTTTGTCGGAGGCTGCAATTGCGTCAGTATTTGTCCTCCCCTTGTCGGGTATCGTGTACTCATTTCGCTTCTCACAGCATGGCGCCAACCGGAAAGCTATCCTCAATGATGCAAGTCTACATTTTGACAACCGCTCCCCCGTGGACCTCAAAGATCGGTGAGTCCACTGTCGTGCTTTCCAACCGTCCCAGCTCATCCCCCCTACAGGCGTCTTCGTCTTCTGAGGAGGAATTGTCGTCATCTTCGTCGTCATTATCTCCCGTAGAAGAGCCTCTTTCCTCCCTCCTCCTTCCCGGGAAGTGCCACGTCACGCGCTTCCAGGTCCCCTGCACGTCGTCCAACAAAACCACTCATCGATATTGGGGAGCCAGTTGGGGGAAATGCTACCCCATTGAACCATACCCCTGAGCAGTCAAGGGACTCAGGTTCTTTCTACGGAAGATTCGCCTTCGATGCAACCTCGCAAGACTTCTTTTGGGGTTGGGAGAGGTTGTCCGCACTGGCCAGTGGGACTGCTGGCTCTCTGCCCTCACGTCCAATGTCACCAGAATCCACGTCTGATCGTGTTTGTCTCTCCCCCGTTGCTCGCCAATCCGCCCCCACAATCTTGAACGTCCCCTCCCCCAGGTCCTCAGACCAAGTCGGCGCCGCCTGCACTCAAGCCGAAAGGGGCCAAGTCTTCATCAGGGATGCGTCTCCCAGTGAGTTCAAGACCGATACGGCGCCCTTTGAAGTGCTCCCGACCTCCTCCATCGTCCTCAGCGTTGAGTGACCCTCCGATTCCTCGCATCACACCGACGCCCATTCGTGAGCGCCATGATCCGCCTGCGTTTGCGGTGACATCACGCCCGATATTGCATGCGACCAATCCGTCTGTGGGAACCTTCGCCGCGCTCGATACTGCCATCGCGGAAACGAACAACAAGCAAGGTCGGCTCCCCGCTGGATCAGGTATGGCAGACCAAGCGAGGAACGATCAACAGCGGCATTCCCAGCAACAGAAGAAGCAGCCAGGTTCCCCCAGGCGATTGTACATGTCTTCAGCAGCAGACCCTGAACCCCACCACCCTCGTCTGCATCGCCCTCGCCATCCATGGGTCGTTATGGCGCAAGCGGCGGCCCAGCAATGCCGCTACGGAAGCCGTTCATCGTACGCGATAGGCTCGGCGGGCGAATCGAGCAACAGCCGCATGCCAACAACCCCCACGCGATGGGAGCGAGCTCGGCGCTTATCCATCCGGGCGGCCTGCGCCTTGTTATCGGAAGTGTGCGAGCATCACGTTTGTGGATGAGGTCGAAAACATGGGGGATACGAGGAGCAGCGTTGATGGTCGGTAGAGTCACGGTCCTGTGGACATTGTGGATTCGAGCAACGAGGCTTTTCTTCGCAATTGTGACTGCAAAGCAGGAGAAGTGCAAGGAACGGCGGAGAAGCGAAGCGAAGGCTGTTATTGAGGTATGTTTTCCGACTGTTGCACCCCTGTTCTTTGGCCAACTGATTTAATTTTTCTCACAGCTTGGCAAGGTCATCAATGGTACTGGTCCCGTCGAGGACGAAGACGACGGCTGCCAGCCAATGAATGCTCCCCCACGGACGGCATGGCAATGGGCATGGACATGAACCGCAATGTCTAATGGGACCCATTTGCCGACGCCGAACAACCCTTCGCGAACCCACTTGGCAGTCTCTCGATGCAGAATCTCCTCAGTGCGGGTGCTGGTGCCGGCGTCGGCATGGGTGGCTGTATGAACATGCCACCGGCATGAACATGAATAAGAACTTGGTTGTCGACGGCATGGGTCACGGCGTTGGGATGGTCGACCCTCACATGTTCGTGACGCACCAGCAGGCAATGATGATCGCGAAGCAGACATACCAACTTGTAGTCTCACAACAGGCGATGTGTGCAGTAGCATGGTCAGGGTGGTATTCTCAACTTGTTTTGCGATGTATATGTATACAAAAATTGAAGATTGACGTGATGTAATTTTAGAGATAATGAGCAGCTGCACCGGGCCACCTTGATTATGAGCTACTTATGCCAGCTCGCGAGTGAGTAACCGTAATTTGATTGTAAGTTACAATAATCCGAGATGCAGTTGGACGCCGCAGGCCGCAGTTCAGCCAATCGCATGCTTCTTTTGTCGTGCGCGAAAGATAGTATGTGGACGGAGTGCAAGCGCACCTGACTTCTTCTCGAGATCGGCTATACGCGTGCGCCAGACGTTCTACGAGAGCGGCTTGAGACTGGTATAGAAAGTGCTGCTCATTTGTAAAGGAAGGATGACGGGCCCAATCGATTTCCGACCCAAAGGGTGGACGTCCCCCAGTAGCTCTAGAGTCTGGAGGCCGTGAAAAGAAGACTTGCAAGAAATGCTGCTGCGCTTTCTGGGAACCTCAAAAGGATCCGAGGAGGTCGAGGAGGTGCTCTTGGTCAGCAAAGCCCGACATAAGGCCAGAATATAGAAACAGTAGACGACATAGACGCCATCCATAAACAAAACCCGTACTTAAGGAGGCTGCGCACCGCACCTGATGGCATTCAACACACGAAGGCAATGAGAGCTAAGGAAGTGGCTTACTAAGATTGACGAACCAGCTGAGGTTAAGTCAGTCTCTGCCTGTTCTTTCAGACGAATCACATACTTGAACACCTTACCCGAACTATTCCTGACATTCAGAAAGGCAAGGAGAGAGAAGACGCCCTAAAAAGAAGAGTCCTGAACTATTAGACGTCCATAGGGGTAGATAAAATGTTGAGCGTACGCCGGCGAGGATCGCGACATAGAAACGCCGTTACAAGTCACTTTTGTGACGACTTTTGGGCTTGGTCTTGCATGCCGAGTGCGAAGAGCAACCTCGACGCTGAGTACAGCATGCCGTTTGTAGATGAGAAGGCACTCGTTAAGACTACGACATTCACGATGTGAAAGAGCAATGAGTAGAATATAATGATCAGGTAGAGTGTCGCACAACAGGACAGAGAATCAATCTTTAACGCCCACCTGGTTGAAAACAAACACGAAAGGTGATTGGCCCGCATTTCCCGACTGTCTGCGTGATTGAACTAAGAGAAATTTAAAACCTCAAAATGCGAAAGAACTGACTTGAAAAACCTGTAAAGACCTATACCAGTTCCAATATACGAAACACGACAACACACGACTTACATAGCAGATGAAAATTTGGAAGAAGACGATGCGCATCGCAGTGACCAGATTCTTTCGCGGGTTACGCGTTTCCGCAGCAGCGCTGGACAACAGGTCAAACACAAGAGTGATGGTCAGACTCGGAAAAATTGACAGCGTGATAATCTCCATTCCGCACGTGGAGAAGGCAGCGTAGATTATTCCGAGAAGGAGGCCCAAGAAACGGCCAAGAGCTCCAGATTTGAGAGCTGTAAGAGGTGCTCTTGGTCAGCGAAGCCCGACGAAAAAACGATGCGGATGCCGGAGGGATGAGTCGGAGGAACGACAACAGAACAGCAGTTCAATGCAGCGTTAGAGAGGACGCCATTTGAGGTCAGGGAAGTGGAGATGAAGTTCGGAGAAGTTGCAAGAGCGAGTGACTTTAACCCAGCAGGCTTCGTGGGGGTTGCAGCAGTCTCTGGCATGGGAGGTTTACCAGCAGCAGCAGATATAAGCCCATCTGGGCTGAGCGAAAGCGGGCGGAGGTGGAGGACAGCGGGGCGATGGCGAGCCGAGGAAAAGGAGAACCAATCACTGCGGGTGACTCGCTTGGTGAAGCCGAAGGTGGCGATGAAGATGCCGGGGGCTCCTCTTCCTCTTCTTCCTTCTCAACAAAGGTATGGAGTTCATTTTTCATAGAAGAAGTTATACGGCTACTGACAGTCACGTATGATGGCGAGGCCACTCAAAGCTGAGGTGAAGATGGAGCAAGCGAGCGACGGCTTGCTTGCTGTACCATAGGGTCAGCTGGAGGACAAAGAATACGGAAATGAGCATACGGAGTTCTGAGATCCTGCGCTTGACTTCTGGCGTGCTCAGTTCTGGTATCCCAGCGGGTGAAAGCCCATATGGGTTAGTTTTCCCTCAAGAGCCCAGAGAGCGGCGACGAATAGAGTCCTTGTCGTCGAGGCTCATGTTGTCCTCGCTGTCGGAAGCGGAGAGGGTGGGTAAGGCAATGCCCATGACCTCCGCCAACTCGGACACCGAGGAGCGGCGACGGTGATGGGATTTGCGTTCTGCTGCTGGACCTGGTTGTGAAAGAGAGGAAATTGAGTTGAGGACGAACGGGAGGATGAAAGGGAGATGTTGTGACAAGAGGAGGAGAATGGGACTGAGAATGGGACTGAGACTGAGACGTTGTGAGAATGGGAACGTGATTGTGAATGTCTCCTGCTTGGTTGTGACGAGAGTAGGACGGGCCCCGCCAAGTTTAAAAGACTCGGACTGTAAGGTGTGTGAGAGCAACGTGGTTGATGGTGGAAACTCACCCTCTTCTTGTCGGCAACAAGTTCGACATCTTTGATCCTGTCAGCGGCTGCATCAATGCGGTCAACGATAGCGGTCATATTTTTTAATTGTTTGAATGTGCGCAAACGAATGCAGATAGCAAAGAAAGAAAAAGATCATCGAGAGAGCCAAACGTAGGAGAGCCGGTCATCTGCTGGCCTCAGTGGAGACACATCGGCCTTGCCTCCTCGCCTCGATAGAAAGTACGTAATATTCTCATTTAATACAACGTTGCTGTACGGAATCGTGCTCAGTGTATGAAATATCTTAAGCAGCCGAGGGTCTGCTGAGACACTGCCACGTCTTGCCCCACACCGCTTCTTGCCGTTTTTCTAGATGCGCAGGGGAATTGCCTCCGTGGACAGTGTGCGGAATGAGAACGCATTCTTTTTGGCTTTGCCTCTGGTTGCTTGCAAGACGGCTCCACATTTTGAATCAGGAGATTGATGTCCTTCGATACGTGGTTCCGATGACGCGCTTGCTCTAACATTTGTCTCATTCGATAATAGGCTGAGCACGATCGGCCGCTTGATCGGCCGCCGCATAGGATAAGCATGCCTCTGGGATACGATCGCCCGAACATCTACCCCTGCAGAGCTGGCTTCCCGACGATGGATGAGCGACCCAAGGGAAAAGTGCAGACAGACGGAGGCATAGAGTAGGGAGGCTGGGGTGAAAGAGTGAATGCGAAGAGAGTGACAGACTGGGCTCGCTTCAACGTGCTCGATGCCGCTCTCGATGGCCAGGTTGCTTACCGTATCGCCTCAACATACAGACCTTTTTATACCGTATTCTCTAGACAAGTCAAGCAATGCAGCTGGAAGAGGGGTGCTCTGAGTTTATGGATCACATCATGCGAAGTGCAGTTGTCAGAGTAATGGAATCTAAATGTACGCACCCCAACTGCAGTATTTCATGCTGACGCGAACCCTTAGCAAGGAGGTTGGGTCGTCGTTTCACTTCCAATGTCCCATGATAGACATGCGTCGTAGTGTCGACGATCGGAATTCAAACGAGAGCCAGGAAAAATTGGTACGCTTGTAATAGACCTGTTGTCGAAAAAGTAGTGACCGTCACACGAATGTGTCTACGGGGATGAAGCACGATGACCAAGTAGCTGTCCTAATATGTATATGTGAACGATACCAAGAAATAGTGGTAATCGTACGGGAGCATGGACGTTATGAAAATCAAAATGTGCTGTGCGTGACGAAATTGGCTGGACGGTAAATAGAGAGTATAGATTCGCCAAGGGCGAGTGGTATCAATTACCCAATTCCAAATTGTTCCACAGAGATATGTTACGATGGCTGGGCCAAGGGCGGGAAGAATGGCTCAATGGCTTCCTTCGCCAATACGAATTCCTCGGCTCCCTCAAAGAAGACGTTTCGCAGTGCGGGTAGTATTTCCGCCTGCCCTGTGGCACCTGCTAAGGCAAAAGCAACCGGCGACCCCAGCTGCCGATAAACATAAAGTCCTCTACAGCGGAAAATGGGTGGAAAAAGTCAAACCAATCCGCAGGGGATACAGGCTCTTGCCAACGTGCTTGTTCAATAGACGAGTCAACAATGGGCTGTTTGACGCCGGAGAGAAGTGGCCTCGACCGGAGGAAAAATTGAGCCACGGACGAGATTTGCCAATCTAGGATTGAGAACGAGATATTTCTGAACGTGGTCGGAGGGTATCTGACAATCGGAGATCCTATCGATCGACCCACCTGACAAGACCAGAGTGAGATACCTCTCTCATTCTTGATTACTTTCACTTGATCGGGTGACCTCAGCCCTTCCGTGCGACAAATTAACTGACGCAGCTGTGAAGTGTCGGTGAGCCGGTGGCAGAAATATATGATGATTCTCTGGAGGAAAGGAGTGTCGATTCTGGCCATGAGACCTTCCAAGTATTCGCTACTGCCGGATAATGTGAGTTCGGAGAGGGGGGAAGGGTTGATCGAGGACGTGGAGGTAGTAGGTATATGCTTCTGATGGGTCGCTGAGTGAGCGGACACAATTTGAAGTATCTTGAGTCGAGATAAGCTGGATAGACTGGTGGCTATCACCTCTGGTGAAATGTCGTCGGGGTTCGAGACAACGTAAAGCCGAAGATCTACGAGGTCACTGCAAGACAAAATAAGTTTTGGTAATGCTGACGACGGCCTGCCGCGTAAGGATATCTTTTGTAGACCAGGGGCAGTTCCACCCAGGAAGCCTCGAGATGATCGGCGTCCCAATGTCCGTTGGCCAGAGGGAAAGGTTTTTTTAATTCAGGAAACGGTACCCGCATTACCCTTGAAACTTTTTCTAGGAGCGAGCTGGTTGCAAGAAACTCGATCGAGCATACACGATCAGGGTTGTCGAGCGCAACAAAGATGCTATCCACATCTGCGGGATGTGGGGGGTAATGCTGCAGAAAATGGTATTTAATGATGATGGGAAATGTTGGTGGCCAGCACCAAGTACTTCCTCACGGGCGTTCTGACTGTACAAAGGAGTCGCAGATCGAGATGGCGCGGTGACGTAAAGACTATATCTCGCCACTTTCTGCACATGTGAAGTAGTTTGTGCCATCTCCAATTGAAGTCCTGGGGATCCATACGGTCCTCCAAGCGGTCCTCTCTATAGAAATCAAATATATCCAAGAGAACTTCATCGGGGACTGTTCCGATCGTGCCTGTTCCAATACAAAGTGAGCGATTTCTTCTGCTTGGACTCCGCATCGGACACACCTCGGTGAGGCAGGTGTTCTCTAGGTTCTTTCAAGTCGCAACGAGGCATGATGCGTGGGGCTTCTCCTGGTTTGAGACTTGGAGGTCACGAACACTGTCAGTTATTAGTACTCTATTTGGGAGGTTGGGACGATTTAACAACCTTAACCCCAGCTGCGGTGAACTCGGCTAAGATCTCTGTTAGGCGCCGACCGAGATTTATTTCACAACAAACAGCCAATGATCTTGATAGGAGACATTTTCTTGCCCATCTCGACCTGACTTACCACATGCGGTATGGTGACGTGACTGACAGCCCATTTTCACTTTGTCTCAGTCTAAAGCCAGCCTGCGCGCTGGAGTTACTGTGTTGATTCTGCCTCCTCTTCCTCACCCGTGCTCGCTCTCATGGCAACTGAGATTCTCATCGTCCAAATTATTCAGTTCTTCTGTACCAAACAATGCATGGCAGACCCCTCCCTATTCGAAGCAGTTCGGAACATCGTGCAGCACTGGCTGTAAGCTTCACAACAGCATACCATTTAGCAAGTTGACGAATCGTTGCTCTCCTGGCAGTGACAGAGGCTTGAAGGCGCAGTACTGGGGAACAGCTGCGGCGAAGCCGAACAACGTGTATTGGATTCTTCGTGAGTTTACAACACCTGGGTTCGGGCCCGACGCTGACCGGGTCTTCCTTCCTCAGTTTGGCAGTCGCGCGCGCATGCAGATGCATTCGTGGAAGATCCCTTGTACCTGGAGTTCGTCGAGAGACGCCTATCTCTGGCGATCAATCCTGTGTGCGATTTTCGGGTGTCCTTGAGTGGGGTAGAGCATTTTGTCCTGGCGCCTTACACCCAGGTTCTCATCTACAAGACGCCGGATACCGGTATACTAGAGGAGGTGCACGAAGCGGCACGCGATGTTATCAACATCATCCGGTCGCTGCAGCCTCCAGGTTTCCATGGTTCCACTTATGGGATCACGCTCGATGACCCCACGCTAGGCGTTTACATTGCCGGATGGCGCAGCGTCGAGGTACGTTGTAAAATGGAGACACCATGCTTGTGTAAACTAATACTCTTAAAGGATCATATGTGCCTGGGAATGGCAGAGGGACACGAGAACTATAGGGAGACGGCCGAAGGCCTCATGAGTCGACTGACCGACCTTATGTTCTCGCACGTAGCTCTCAAGAAGCATGGTGCGTAAGGCCTGGGAGGGTCTGTCGCAACCTCGTGCATACAACTCCTAATCAACCAACATACGATTCAGCCAGCACCGGCTTTGCACTAGTTCTACTAATGTTGTTTTCCGTTATGTTTATTGAATTTGTCTAAATGTATACATACTAATTCCAGCTATTACTTCTTGTAAAACTGCTAAATCAGAAAGCCCGCGTCGTAAAATAGCGGGATTTATGTCCATCGGTGCATGCAGGTCTTTTCACCGCTCTCAACAAATACAGTGCAGTACAGTGCGTTGCGTGAGGCTTCCGTGATACATGAAACAGTGTCACTTGTGTGGCTTGACATGATACTACGAGCGATCAAACTAAACTTATGAGGGATTGGGGAAGAACAAAGACCCAGTCTAGAACCACGATGATCCCGCAAAAGCCGCTGTTGAATATAACTGGCTAACAGCTATCGAAACATGGCATGACAGCAATCGGAAGGTGTTCGTAACAGCCATCCCACGGCTCATTGCAAACATGGACTGACACCCCGTCGACAAACTGCACCGCAATGAGTCACACAAATACATTTACGGCACTCTGATTCCGATGACCTTTCGCAACTGTAAATGAAGCTCCTTGTGAAGCTCCATATCGTTCCTAGTTCAGGGGCCGGGGTAGAGTCATCACACCACATCAGGGCCAGTGGCGCATCAAGCAAACATCAACTTGAACCTCTGTGAGCGTGACTGCTGCCAAAATGGACACTTGACTACTGCCAAGCACTTAAGTTGCTCGAAAAAAGTCACGTAACTTGCGTTACCCTTTTGAAGTTTGGTTGAAGGTCGAGGCCTTTGAGGTCCCGGGAGTTTGTTCTAGCGGCACTAAGTTACAACGGGATCCAGCCCTATAGGCTCGGATCGCGCCCTAGCTTGGCGGAACTATAATTACGACACCTTTACACATGGACAGATTATGGAAGATCCCAGTGGATCTGTACCTTCCCTGAAGTCATTTTTCCCCGCCAAAAACCAGGGTTCTCCCATTTATGGATATCAGATCACGCAATAAATTGAGGATCAAAAGTGAAATTATGATCACAAAATTTTGACAAAGATGGGGGTTTCACGGCTACGTCTCTCCCAACATCTCTCACTCTTTTCATGGATATATGGGACCGGGACTGTACTGGCTTCAGTCCGCACCACCGTGCGTTCAGAGATCATTGCATGACCGGTCATGCAAGTCATACCGGGCGCACGAGGAATAATGCAGATGTTGAGTCGGTTTGACTCATCAACATCGCCACGTGTGTTGAGTCTCGCTTCGGTCTCGCTTAGAGTGGCACAAGTCCTGTGGGGGAAAGCCAGGCGTGAAGCCTGAGCAGTCCTGCTGCGAAGCAATACGGTTGTCTAATAATACATTGAGAAGCGTGAAACAGATAGCGGGGGTATGTCAACGCGCATATGATGTCGTCATAAACCATAAGAAACCTAGAACATAATTCCACAACAACAAAAAGTGAGGGAGAGAACAGCGGCGAAGAAGAAATGTTTTGGACACGTAGTAAATATGTTACGAACACCAATTGATGCTAATCGTCGTCGCTCGGATTATCGGAGGAGTCGTCTCTCGCATAGTGCACAGTCACAGGGTGAGTGGAAAGCCGGCGCGCGGCGACGAAGGGCTCGATGGACAGAGACATGGATTGGGGCACGTCCAGGTGGAAATCGCACAGTAATGGCAGGATCCAGGGGGCTATATTCCCGGTGACCTGTTCGAGGGCGGAAGCGACTTTGGGCACCAAATCGCCAGCGACCTCGAGCTTCCTCACGCCTCCGAATTGGCGCAGAAGTTCGAGCCATTTCACCGAGTCCGTCTGTCGCGGGTCACGCAGGGAGAAAAGCATCAGAGACCCATACGCGTCGAGAGCCTCCACGCTGGAGAGGAACCTGGAGAATTACCAGCCTACGTGGACTAGGATGGACATCTGCCGATCCACATCGTCACACGAGATTTGGAGCCGAATGGTACCCGAAGCAGAAGAAGGGGGTGCATGTCGGAAATCGTGGGTGATGGTGATATCGTCTTCCGAAAGTCGGAAGGAGGTGTGGTGCGGGGACATTAGCGTACTTGTGGGGTCGATAAATTGGGCAAGCTGTGGGGATTTGAACATGTTTGGTTCGAGAAAATTCACGTCGACTTACTCCACAGCTGGAGCATCGATTCTGGAGACGAGGTCTTCGAAATAGTCGCTGTTGCCTCTATCTAGAGTGGATCTCAGTAAGAGCTGGGAATATAGAGCAGCGTTTCGAGGTAAAGGCATGGGGGTCTGGTCCGGATGGTGCCTTTGGGGTTGGAAATACAGTTTGAGTTGTTTAAGTTGAGTCGTCGTGGATAGGCCGACGGCAAGGGGCTCCGGAGAGAAATACCCAGAGTTCGGAACGTCATCGAGCTGAAGAGATACAAGCTCTCAAGCAGACTGAATCAACAAGGGTAGAGCGAGAAAAGGCGGTGCTTGTTAAGCGAATAGCGTGCATTCGTGGGGCGTCACCACCCAAGAAACGAACAGGAAGGATCAATGGCCTCGATGCGTCCTGTGGTACAAGCCGAAGGATATCCAACGTAGGAAACGATGCCTGCAAAAACACGGCCGATTTCGCCAAAAGCGAATCTGTCACAGGAGCGTTCAACTCGCATATACGATTAGCGTGTTTGAGTGGGGCGATGATGTTGTCCTCATCCCGTGAACTCATGGGCTGTCCACGGCGATTGGTTCGGGGGTATCGTATGGCGACAGGTAATGTTGGCCAGAACTCTAGGGTCTTCCTAACTGGCTGTTTGTGTAAACAAGCTGCAGTTTAAGGCGGTGCTGTGACTCGAATATGATACTTCGCTACCGCCTGCACACGTGGGTAAGCCTATGCCATTCCCATGGAACACACGACAGGCCTGCTGAGGTCCTCAGGGCGAATAGTCGGTGGCAGTCGATCATCTCGAGGAGAACCTCGTCGGGAAGAGCTTCAATTGGCGAGAATGGTGGGAATACGTCCGTCTCTTCTGTCGTGCATAAAATTGCAAGTGGTTATGCGCAGTCAGCTATGGTGCCAGTATGGAAGGTTGCGGCGCGTGATATCGCGAGCGAGGCGCATGCTAAACTGAAACGGCAGCACAAGCGCCTCCTGTGTGGGCGGGTGAGGAGTCAGAACCGCCGCCTTCGAAGATGAAGATGCTGTCTTCTCTAGAAGCGTCGCTGTTGTGTCGGCACGCTTTCGAGCTGTGGGTGCTGGGTTGATGACAGTGGCGCTCGATGCCGCAGCGGAGGCGGTGCCTAAAGGGCACGGGGAAGTTGTATCTGTAGGGGCTGGAAAGGACAAAGGGTCGGGTAGCGTTCCCATAGAAACTTCGGAGGCGGTGGAGGAGTATGCCTTTGCGGTCAAGGGTTGTGGGTGGGTGAGTAGATGCAGCGGCGGAGTGAACGATGGGGCGGTTGACACGGGGTGGATTGAATGCGCAAAAGGAGGTGAAGTCGGCGTAGATAGGAACTTCGGGGTCGAGGATAAGGCCGGAAACGCACATTCGTGAAAACGCTTCAAAGCTGTGTGCAGCAGTCCACTCGTGAGAGAAGTCCAGTGGATGTTTCATCAAATTGCCACATAAAGGGCATATATGATATAGTTCTCCCATGCATGAAAGTAGCCGACCACGCGAGGCAGCGATCGGGTTGAGTCAGAAAGCGTGAGGGTGTGAGATGCTTGAACGATCAGCAAAATGGCATAGAGAAGGATCGAACAAAGAATGATGGCTTCTGTCCACCTTTGCAGAAGTCAGACGAGCGCTAAGATAAAAAAAAGGCCACGTACGGGAATACATCGCGAGCCGGACGCGATTGGTCGGCCCAAAGAATCCAAGTGTGCATCCTCGTAGGGGAAGGTCATTATTCGATGATTCCAGTAGGGGCGCCCACACTCTTTCTCTTCCTCATCATCGTCAGCTTCCACTACCCGCTCATCACCACCGTCATCGCTCCCTAAGCGAACATGGTTTTCACCTTCGGGGCTAGAGCTAGCAAAGTTAACAACATGGATGGAGATGCGGCGAAGGCCCTGGGAGATCGATTTGATGGTCGTTCCAGAGCGAGAGAGGGGGGTAAGCTCCGCACTGTAGTGTTGCGTACGACGCCGTGTACGTGGAGCAGTAGCTGTTCACAACGTGTAGATATTGGAAGAAAGACATACCAACTGACCAAGG
This sequence comes from Lactarius tabidus, assembly GCA_963281015.1. NCBI lineage: Eukaryota > Fungi > Basidiomycota > Agaricomycetes > Russulales > Russulaceae > Lactarius > Lactarius tabidus. The sequence continues at coordinate 5,677,021 of OY725468.1, read as the reverse complement.
TTGACCGAGCGTCGCTGTTGCAGATGGTCATACGGTTCCGCCCTGCCTAATATGCACCGAAATGTGGGCCGTGGAGGCGTAGGTGAGCGTGGTTGTGCATCCTGTTGCTGGGGCTGGACAACATTGAGCAAAAGTCAGTCAGACTGCTGCAATATTAGGTGGCGTGGTGCACTGTTCATGCTCAGGCTGTATTTGGGAGGCACTGCTCTTCGGCGCGCAAGCCCGTGATGTCTTCTGACACCGCTGCGATCTCTCGCGCAAGGTCTATCGGAGGCTGCGGAGAGTGAACTAGTGTCGGGGAGAAAGCGCTAGCGCTGGGCCATGCTGCCGTGTAGGTGACTCTGGTGTCGACGCGCGATTGTGCAGCGGAGTCGGTGGGAAATGGGAGAGGAGTTGCCGGCGTCGGCGTCATTACGCTGGGGTCCGGTGGTGGACTATTTTCCAGCTCAAGCTGGTACAGTCAGGCCATTCGATCAATGTACCGCGAGCACGTACCTTCTGTACAAGGCTAGCTACTTCATGCGTCAGCGCCTTGTTACGCGCGACAGACTGCTGCAGGATTCGAATGGCGCCGTCATGCGAGAGTAGCTGGATCGGGGACGTCGGCGCAGTTTCGTTTCACCCCTCAAGCTCCAGCACACCCTTCACGAGCTGAGCCTAGAGTTCTGCGATGCGGTGCAAGGCCTAAGTGCATGCTGTACATAGCGTACGTTCGCATTTGCACTCTTCGCCCAGTGTGGTGAGCTGAGCAGCGGAAGATGTGTGTGTGGCAGCGGTCCATGTCGTCTGCGGCTCGTCCAGGTGATGTGGCTTGGACTGGACTGTAGATTATCGCGAATGAGCGCTGAGTCATGAAAGCTAAGAAAAAAATAAACGCACTGGCAAGACTGGTTGACACAAGTCCATTGTGCGGCCATTGGCTGTAACTGTTGCTCACCGACTGTGAGACGCGTATGGATAAGGAGTGTGTTTATTTGTCGTGCGATGCAAGACGCACCTTTCTCGATGGACGGCTTTGCATAGACTGCCACGTTCTACTCCATCACGGCTTGCTCGGCCCTGGCAGCACACAGCTGTGCTGGAAGAGCCTGAGCGACGCGTTGGCGACGTTGAAGATAAAACTTGATCATCCTGCCTGGGTCGGCACCAACGGGTTGCGCGAGAAGGGGAGGAAGAATGCGACATCGAAGCGGCAATGCAATCCTGCTCGCTATCTTCAGTCGTTACGGTTAAGCCACTTCTTCGGCGTCGATAAGCAGATTCTTCTGGCTCTCAGTTCCATAAAGTTTCTAAGCAAACCTTAGGCATACAAGCAGCTAAGAAAAATGGCAGGGCGCACAGTTGAACACCGACCACAAGAAAGACATTGAATACACATACCGCCACAGAATCATGAACCACACAGTAAGGGGCCCAACCTGTGCACAAAAACTGGCCCGCAGAGGCTTGCAAACCTGCCATAAAGTAGAGGATGAGGGAGAATATCATGATTGTGACAAAGGTGATTGGAATGTCGACGATCGTAAGAGCTGCAGCTTCGATAAACGGATGGTACATGCAAGCTTTAGCATGCTTAACCAGAATGGGCCGCTGTGCGAAGAGGGCCGGAATCTCAGCAATTGAAGACAAGGCTGCCCAAAGTAAGGAGCTAGCGATATAGGTTAGTTATAGGTTGAAGCCAAGGACAACTTGTGATAACGCACAAGAAGAGAATACCCCCACGCGAGAAGTACGCCGATGACTCGTCTTTCAACCTGAAAAAGGCTGAACCGTCGATAGGAGCTTGAATGATAAATGTCCTGTGTGGGATTAATATGTTACATCATGTCAGCTTGGCTCGTACGTACACGAGGACAATCAATTGTGTGGTAAGGTTTCCGCGTAGAATTGTAGGCGGCGAAGCATGATGGCGCGAGCCTGCATTGAGATCGATATCGTGTAGGGGCTCCCCTTGCGCTGTGTAGTAGCGTGCTCCACATGGCGCTCTGTTTGTATGCAAATGGCACGCTCAGAGTGGCCAACACACTCTTTGAAATATGCGTCCATATCCATCCGGTTGACTACGCTTATTTGCGAAGCCAAGAACGCAGAGGCGAACTCGGCAGCTGTCTGCGGGACTGGTCATTGAAATCTTTGCGGACCATGCGAGCAGAAGGGTTCGTGACTGAAGTCGGGTTGAGCGGGAAGAAATATATATATAGATAACAGCACGACAACACACCAGCAAAAACGAAATCAGGGGTAGTCTGCCGATGTGCAGGTTCAAACCAAGATCGACGAAATATTGGCAAACCTGATCTGCGCAACCAAAATATGCATCCTGCCTTCATAAATGACATAGACTTTGTCGAAATTGTCATACAGCGACTCTGAAGTCTGATAAATCGACACAATGGTGGATATACGCGCCACGTCAGTTGCTATGCGCAGTGCACGAACAAACTCAAGGGCCGTCGAAGAGTCCAAACCACGAGTAGAGCTATTGTAGAAAAAACATGAAGTATTTCTCAGAGAATTAGCGTGAAAATACGTACTTGTCCCACGCGGCGATCCTGGAATAAAGTGTCAATGGCTCACTTATGGAAGCTTCTTCTCGCCACCAGATACTCTGCGAGTAGCTGCATCGCCAACGGGGGTGTTTTTTTACATGTCGTGAGCCAAAACTGGTTTCCAACATGTCGGTCATGGTTTTCACGTAATGACCACGTGGACACCCCACGGATAACATCTCTGCTGTGGATTGGCTGCTGGCAGCATCGTGGTGTTGGTATGGTGAGGGGTTTCTGAACCGGTGGCGGTAGGTCGAGTGGCTTTTGTAAAGTCCTGGGCCATAGAGGACGTAGCCTCTTTACGGTTCGAGGCATCGACTCCAGTTGACTGGGATTGGTGGCATCGATTTGCAAGATCGGAGAAGTGGTGGTGTTGAGGGTCCTGCATTTGATGCTGCAGTGATCTGCAGTAGTCTCGATGGGGGACTCTGTGTCCGATATGCAATCATCAGTTTTTGGAAATAATAAACTCGGGGAGATGGTGGTGGGGAAGGGGAAAGGAAGAAAAAACCCACAGGTTGTTCCTTGGTGATTGGTGCTGCTGTGGCATGGTCGGAGCGCAAGATTTGCTGTCCAATAGAAGCTGGGGTAGGCCGCGAAGGTAATTTGTGGTTTGGTAAGGCAGGGCGCTTGTCAAGAGCGGCACTGACTTCTCGATACCAGATCTTGTTCTGACCAGCGCCATCCGGTGGCCTTGCTGGGTGCTAATTTGAAAGAGGGTAGACCTTCTTTCTTCACCTGATAGATGTGAACCTGTAAATTCACGATAAAAAGCTAGATTATCATAAGAACGAAGCTTACAATCCAGTTCTCCAAGGTGAACGCTTCCTCTGCGTCACCTGTCAGTACAAGCCATACCTGTGCAAACGATAAAGTGCAAAGCTCACCCAAATAATCCAGGGTGGTTCCTGGGCTGGGGATCTTCTGCACACGAACACGGTCCTGTGCGTTCCCATTACCAAAGAGCTCCACGAGCCTAAAGAAATCAATCATCAGCCTGGTCTCTTCCCAAGCGTTGCTGACGTACCGGTAATATGACATCTTATACATGAGACTGTTTTTCATAGTAGGCGAAACTTGCTCATCGACACGATAGTCATGCTGAGGGGTAAAGTGCCACGGTTCCTAGATTTCGTCGGGCCAGAACACCTCCAAAGGAATTTGCTGATGTCGTCACCAGAGTAGCCAATCACACCAAAGATGACGGGCACGTAATCGATATCGTGTTCTCGAAGGTTGGGATACGCGACCTCTTCAGAACTGGACATTGCCTTGCCCACCGTCGCGATGTGAGCTGCGAGAGGGCTTCAGATTCGACGTACCCAGACACGACATTGAACCACTTACTGTTGTTCCACGTATTATTGTCGACAAGGGTGGGACATGTCAGCAATCTGATAACCGTATTCCCACCAGCTCATGACGACTGCGTCCTCCGGTGCGTTTGGCAGAGCCAATAGTACGACTCCCGGAAGTCGTCAATAAGCTGCAAGCTGTCTTGGTTGTGCGATGCGAGCACGATGCTGGGCGATGAGTAGGCCATGGACGTCACCCAAGTGCAGTGCACAACGAAAAATGTTAACCTCGCCAGCGCATGCACGATAACGGCAGCACGCATATCGAGCCCAAAGATCCTGCGTTGCGCAGGCTTGGCTTTCTTTGGGGTGGAGGAGCCCGATGTCACCATCTCCGTTAGAAGTTCCGCCACGGACGTGCCGGATGCAGAAGGTGCAGTCGATTTGTCCTTCTTTGATTTGTCTACCTTATCACCGTCCGACACGGCTCCATTGGGTAGATGTATGTGTCAAAGAGCGACTGCTGCAGATACACACACGATCGGTGTGAGCGTGAGCATCAGCTGTACCATCACGCCAGCGAAGTAGCTCACAACAAGAGTGTAGATGATCACGAATACGTGCCCACCGCGTAGCTGTTTGAAGCACAGGACAACGCTAGCTGGGAAGAGGAATATGAGGAAATGGAGGTCCATGAAAAAGGATGGCCACGCAGCGGGCTGATGCTCAGAGACGGAGGCAATGATTGGAATGTACCTGTTGAAAATGTTATTAGAGATATTCAGTTATACGGGCTCATCACCGACTTTTTAACATATCCAGTGTCCCACAAAGAATAAAATAGTCCGGTCCACGGTGCAATCCACTCTTTATATGTGGGACAAACGATGGCCAATGTACCGAGGAGACCAGCTGCGACTACACCAGCAAACAAGAGCTGCTGGAACTGCTTGGAGGATACGTGAGACTGGACGAGCTCTACGAGCGCAGCGATCTGCAAAAGACTGAAGACACCTGAAAGGGAATTAACTGACACCGAGTATTAAACGATACTAGGGCATACCTAGAGCACCCATATGTTCACTGGTACGGACGGGCTGGAACCCAATGAAGGGTACCTGCATGCTCAACAATGTGCCGATAGCATACCACGACGAGTAGGCTACATAAAGACAGTTTGTGTAACAGCCCATCAGTGTGAGGGCGAGAGCGTGCAGCGGGATCATGTTCGTGATGAATGCGTAGCCACCTGCGAAGCGTACGTGAGCCGTGGTCCTCTGTACCAAATTAGAGAGATTTACCCCATGCTGCAACCATGTAGAAATAGAAAACGGCTGTGATTGTGTTATACAGCACACTGGCTTGCTTCATAGCCTTGATCCAGAGGAAGAAGGCGAACATGAGGAGAAAATGTGCGATAGCTTCGTTGTCGTATGATCCTGCGACGGAACGGGATATGTACCCAGGAACAATGCCAATGAACGCGGCCGCCAGAAGACCGGCACTTTCATCTTTCATCTCCTTCGTGAACCCGCAATAGAATGAGTTAGTACGGGAAAACCAGGACAATGGGCCTCAGCTCACATATAGGTTGCCCGGGCCGTGAGGGCACTGAAGCTAGGAGCGAGGAGAACGCAGACATATTGTATGTTGACGGGGAGGTGAAGAGCATGCAAAGCATTGTAGACGACGCCGCTGGTCGCCATAAGACTAGGATAAATTGTGCCGCCGACAACTCAGCCCAATGGGTACCATACCGTGGGGTCAAACCAGTTCCAGAATTCCTGCAGAGGTGTCAGCAAACCAACTCAACACGAGACTGAAACGAGACGTACGTAGAATCCCTTGGAGGTAAGAGCCCTGGTTGCGCGACTGACTTAGATTGAGTGACGTATTCCCAGCGCTCTGAGAAAGGCTCACTAATTAAACCATGGGTCACTGAGGCACGAAGGTGGATAGACATCGCTCCGATATCGAGGCTGAGGGTGTTGTTGTCGGTTGTAAGCCCAGATTAAGAGTGTCTGTGTGCTCGCAAAGAGGTTCGATGGGCGTCATTGGGTCAGTGGGAGTGGGGGTGGCTGCGTGATCAAAAGTTTAGTGTTCTCGGGTAAGGAAGAAGGCGAGGGGCAGCAGCATACTTCGCCATCCTCATTGATTCTGACATCGTGAGGCATGGGAGCGCCCAACACCTTCGTGTGGCACCACGGTCCTTCCAACTGTCCCAATCCACTGGAACAACGCTGCAGTCGCGGTCGGGTGCATTGAGCTTGAGAACGAACGGGAATGGATTGTGCAAGTGCTATGAATTGGGACTACAGTGCCGTCGTGCGCGACGTCGGGGGTAAGGGGAATAAACAGCTCATAGAGTGTATTGGCGCAGGACGTTGAGTGTCGTTGGCCGCAGTGCCATGTAAACGACCTTTCCCCATCTGCCACGATATGAGAACGAGAAAGGAAGAATATGAAGCCAGACTCACATTGTAAGCAAATCGTATGGCGCGCTGCTCCCATATCATTTCTTTTCTCCTTCACTACGCCACCCAGCCCGATGCGCCCGCACTAACAGAGTCAGTAGGATCGTCGACAGCCGTCGTGCATGCAATGACGACGGACACGTCAGCGATGTTGTGTGTGAAGGTTCCTGGGCCTGACATCCCTGCATCTTGTTGTCTTCGATGCCACGCGACACAAGAGGGTGGAGGAGGAGCTAAATGAGGGTGCAGCCCAAGTAGAAAGCAGGGCCAGTAGCGGTGCCAGGGTCGGCTCCATATCTATTTTGCCCTGCTCACTACAGTGGGAGACCATCAGATAAGAGAGAGCGTGTTGGACTACAAAGAAAAAACTATGTCACTTGGGCACGTGCAAATATTGTACGCGCGAAGATCTGGGAGTTGGTGAAGAAATTCGGAGCTGTGACGGGAAAGAATATAACGAAGTGAAGGTGTGACGTGCGAAATTTCCGAGTCCCGTCACGGCAAAGAAAAAAACAATGCCACTTGGTCACGTGCAAATATTTCAGTAGCGTAATGCGGCTGACAAACCTCCACCAAAAAGGAAGGTGGAAGGCACAGAGTAAATGCAAGTCTTTCGATTGCGCGACGTAGTCTTATTGCGTTGAGAACAAGAAAGGTCCAAGAATATCATGCCATTATAATGTTCTATTCTATGATACGATGCATCATACGCCCATCATTTCTTACCGAATGCCTGGAATGCCTTACCAGTTGGTTGCTGTCCAAGTAGCAGCGGACTCTGGTCGAAGATTGTTGAGCGCCATTCCTTGGCTACGGCTACCACCCCACAAACTCGACAGGACGACCCACGACTCGACGGGCATTGATAGTAAACGCTGTAAACAGATTGTGTGCTGCATAAATAGACAATAGACTGGGTAGAAACCTTGGGTCCGACCCTACTTCATCCACCAGCAGCGCACGAAAAAGCTCCTCCACGAGCTCGTCTTCAATATAAAGCCCCTTCACCCTAATGAGCAGACTGAGAAGATCGTGCCACGTCGTACTGTCGATCGCACCATTCTGCAGTTCTGTCAGAATCTCCCAGTCACAGTTGAGCCTGAATTTCTCTACCAGATAGTGCGGGGATAAGTGTGTGACAGATCTGGGCTGCGCAGCCGATTTGCTAGTCCAGCTGCTTCCACATCACATGGACACTGCAAGGTTTCTCCGCCTTGATCAAATTGGCAAACACTTTGAAGTTCGGTCTCGATGCAGCAACTAGACGACGCTCACCCTTGGTGTCACCCGTGCTCAAGATGGGACGTAAAGTACACGCCTTGCAACTAGAACCACATGCTCTCACTGGTTGTGGCTTGTGCGCCACATCCGCTCGAGACCCAGCGGGACCTCGTCATTGTTGCAGCTCGACACACCGTCCGAGGGGACATGCACGTCATAACCGTGCTCGAGAAAGTCCAAGGTGGACTGCAGCACTACAGAAGCAATCGGGAATATAGATTGTGCTCACTGGCAGCACGACGCACCTAAATTCCAATAAGCACGAGAGAGTTGAAGTTGTACTTGTGGATTAGGGAGAGGACCTCCAAAGTCTCCATTGAGAAGAGCATCGCTGCCATCGCACGATGGTGGCAAGGTCGAGTGGATCGAGTGAGGCCAAATTGATACGGTCGTCGGTCTTGCCAAGGGCTGCAGTCGATCGGGGAACGCCGCAGATGGGACATAAACCATGCCTGAGCAAAGTGACAGGGTTTACCTCGGGGTTCTGCTCCATGACGATCACGGGAGCCTCCTGAACCCAGATAGCTCCAAACAAGTGGGCCGATTGAGTACTAGTTGTGAAGTGAGCATTGCGCAGCGCGCACATTGGCAGCCTGAGTTTGTTGCCCGTAGCAACCACGGCATCGAACTCATGGATAGCAGTCCCCAAGTGCAAGTTGTGGGTCGTCGTTCGTTACAGAAGAGCACCGTGCGCGCGAAATTTAAGCTGTAATGTCGTCACCGAAGAGAATGATGGAGATGTGTTTGGCTGTGTTTGAAAAAGGAACGTCTGCCACTTTGACTCGTTTGGCTCTTGTGAAGGTTCACCTGAAACGCCGCGGTCAACTTACGCCGTCGGGGACAACAAGGATCGTCCTGGTTTACTTCCAACTCGAACACACACACACACCAATCCGGGAATGCTGTAGCTCACTCTGACCACGAAGCCCCGCTTGAGGGACGCGGGATGCACGGACGCCAACTTGAAGATATGACCGACTCTCCTGGTGGAACACGACACCCGTTCCGACTGAGCTCTCGTCTCTCCGTCAGCTCTCAGAGCTCTCAGAGCACGACAATGGTGCCCCATTCCAACGGCTCCTGGCACTGAAGCCGAAGTGGGAGAGGCCGACCAAAACCTGCCTTGTTCGTAACGATTCGCCCGATGGTGACTGACTCTTCTGACGCTTCGTTTTGAAACAGCCTCTGATTCTTCCGACTCTTAGCACGCGAGTCCGACAAACTTTCCGCTCTACCCTCTGATCTTCAGTCAATGCTTGTTGGCCGTTCTGCCACCTGTCTGCCTATGAAAAGCAGCGCCTTGGGAGGCTCTGGGCTTCCTTCAACGTCGGGAACACGTTTGCCGTTGCCATCGGTCGTGCGCAGCGCCCTGCCGATCCCTCAAACTCAGAGTGTGCCGGACAGTGCAGTGCAGTGCAGTGGGAGACACCACCACGACAACGGGTTTTGTTAGGAAGTGATAGGGGATCATCGATCATCAACTAGCCCTCGCCCAAGTAAGCATTCTTTTTCGTGGGTTCTAAAACGCATATCCAAGGGTGTTGCGGCGCATATACCCCGCTATCCAAAGACGCGCGCGGGCCACTCAAACAGGCCATAGTACTTCACGCTAATTTTTTTTCCCCACAGACCATCGCCACTTACCGACTACCAGTGAACTGATGGTTGATTATCCCTGGCACTCACGAAACGTCTCTTTTAATGCGAGCACACGAAAGCGTACATGGGCGTCCACTCTACGACTCGCCTCATAAGCAAGGACACGGTCATTCGCCCAAGGTCTCCCAGACGCAAAAGAATATCGCCGAGTCCAGTAATCCACGCACAAGGTCGCCCATATGCTCACCCTCTCCTTCGCATGTTATATCACCCCTACGCACATTCTTCGACCGTTTCTCCCCACTTGGCCATGTCTATTTCGCGAAGAGACCTTCATACCTATCGTTGCCTTCCGCTTCCATGCCCATCTGTCGCTCGACCCATTCGCGCGATGCTGCAGTGCGTGCACTCGGCAAACACGTGGAGACGGGTACATGGAAGAGGCAGTGCCAGCATCCCAGTCCAACATCTCGTGTACGTGGGCATGTGTTCCACTCTATGGCCCCGCACGTTTCCACGGCATGCATATATTCGCTGTCGACACGCCCCGCGCTAGTTTTATCTGCATGCTCAGCTGCGGCTCCCCTCGCTATACTTCCCGCGCGTCTCGCGTATCTTCCAGGACGCGGCTGTGTCGCAGCCTGAGCTCCAGCGGACCATCGATGAGTGCGAGGCGGTAGGGACAGATTGCGCAATATTGCGTGACGGGCACCGTCTTGCCATTCCCGGAGGATTGGGTTCCGCCGAATGTCTCGCCGGCCTTGGCTAGGCTTAAGCTCATGGGAGAGACTCGTTCGCTCCTGAGAGAGTGGGAGACACCTAATGTGCTGTCCCTTTGCTACTTTTCGTGAGTTACCTTTCACAGTGCTGGAGGCTCGATACTAACTTATGAGGCAGGGCTCTCTGTTCGTGTTCAAGGTTCAGGGCGCCAAGAACGATTCATTAAAGCACACGGCTGCTAGGGCTCTCTCATCAGCGCGCTGATGAGTCTCTCATTCGGGATTGTATATATCATGCGCTTCGGTAAGATGCACAGCATGTACCGCGCGACCCGCTGGGACGAGGTACATCTTCGTCTCCTACTCTCCCCTCAACTCCCACTCATATTCCCGTTCTAGTACGGTTCTACAAGGAGCGCGAAAAGACAGAAACAGCCATACACTGGAATGTATGGGCCCTCCTTGCACTTCCTGGGATCTGACCTGGTCCGTACTCTCCTTCATCATCACGATGGAGTCCTTCATCTGCGCACAGGTGCCTCTGGCGAGACGCACGCGGCACTCCGCACGCGCGGGACTTAGCCCACGTATCGGTATCACGTGCCAGGTTGTCCTTAGCCTCGTATTTCGTGTTCGTCGTACGCACATTTAGGAATTATGGAGAGGTTGGGCCCGTTGTGCAGCGACTTGCGGACGTGATGGCTGGAGCGTGAGATGAGGCGGGACGACGGCTTGATCAAGGCTCAAGAGTAGTTAGCCTGGCATCAAAACAGACAATATTATTATTCATGGCACACTTACCTCGTTCGTATGGTCGGTCATTGTACCTTGCAACGGATAAATTGGGTTCCAGGAAACAAAATCGAGGTACTCACCGTCATCAAAGTTCACCCCCACGCTGTGTGATAAGTTCTTGGACAGCGTGTACAATATCGAACGAGTGCGCCCAAGGTGAAGAGCTCAAAGTCCAACTCACTTGTACAGATCTACAGATCTTCAATTATGTCAATTTTACGCAATATTTCGAGTCTAGTAAGTTGGTTCGAGTCACTGTGACCGTTTAACGTTCAAAGTTCAATATTCAACTTGCGCAGAAAACGTGCACGGATGACCTGCTCGTGATCTGCCACCAGTGTACGGTCATGCATCGCAAGCGGCCGTGTCGCCGTTCTGGGCAGGACAGAAAGGCGAAAAATAAAGTGATAGTAAAGGTGACAGCGGTTTGGCTGTGCCATCAGCGTGGGTCTCCGTTAGCAGGCCGGTAGGTTCCAACAGCAGTAAGTATACACAGTGCAGGTGGCCGCGAACAAAGCCGCGAATAAAAATACATATTGTTTTGAAAAAATATCTGCATAACGCAAGGCAGCGCCAACAAGGCTCTATGACTACAGTGACACGGCGAGGGGTTTCTTGGATGGAGGGGGGGGGAATGCATCACTGATGAGGGAGTTAAGAGCATAAACGAGCAAAATCTTGTGAAGTGCTACATGGGGTCCTGGGAATGGAATTGGAAAGAAAAAAAAAAGGGGGGGGGGGGGAACACCAATAAGTAAACCGTGGCCCGAGACAATCCCAAACGGGCTCAGGCGTAAATGGCCATACTAGCAGATAGGGAGCTAAAGAAAACAAAATGACATTACATTTTCACCGTCGGGTAAAGAGCGAGACCAGCCACTGGATCTGCAAAGGTTGCGTAGGCCTCGAGGCGCTGTGGTGTACAAGGATTTCCGATTAGGCGGATTGTGGGAAGCTCTGTCTCCGGTGGACTCAGAAAGGTCTCCTGCGGGAAGCTGAGAAGCTTGCAAGTAGCGCACTTCTTCAAAGTTCAGTTGACATGCCTCCTTAAGGCCTTAACCGCTGTCGCTGTCGAACACCGCAAGCAAGGAAGAAAAGTAGAGTAAAGCTAACCTGTCAATGACGGAAATACTGCGGGGTATGATTAGGGGCACGTGGGTAATATAAGGAAGGTGAACTGCTCACACGTGGAATGCTTGTTGCATGACTATGGGTTTCCTGGATCTGAAGTGATGGCCATCGTTCGAGGCATATCCAAGGCCATCAGGCGCGTTTGCAACGTCAACGGGCGGGTGGAACATTGACAACGTGCAGCGTGATGGCTGTGCATTGGCCCCACCAACACCAAAGGTATGCTCGGGCCCTGGGCAGTTTAAACTCAGCGCTAGTAAATACATGGAAAGTTATCATTACCTGGGCACATTGCATCGCTATCGAAACACATTCAGCGGGGCACGGTGCGAGCACGACACTAGCACATGCACCACTTCGCAAAATTCGCTTGATATTCGCGAGAATATGGATCTAGGGAGCCAGCTAAACATTAAATATACTCAGCGCAATTGTTTTTTCCAGTACCTTTAAAACCTGAGAAAAACCTGAGAAAAATAGCTGGAAATTTCGCGAGACAAGCTTACCCGAACGACGCCAGTGAAGGCCGTGTGTGATCCAGTCCTTGTCTTGGTCGGGGTTCGGGACCATTCGTTCATCGATATGTAGGACTTGGGGGTTGTCATGCGGTTCACCACGACCGTAGTCAATGTGGCCGTGTCTCCCCATGGACGTGCATACCAAAGTGCACAACATCGGAGGCCGTCGTCATTTGATGAGAATTTACGACCATCCAACTCAATGCTATTGCCCTCTGCGCCATCAATGGCCCATCGCGTTTGTGACATAGACCCGTGGCGCCGGGTTTCGTGTTCCTGTTAAGCGTGTCCTGTACTAAAGTCAGCCTGGGGCGAACATAGGAAGTGGTCCCGAACCCAAAGGAAGTGTGCAGAGATAACCACAGGTTTCGCATCTGAAGCCAATGGGCACTTCTAGAAAGTAGAGCTACATTACTAGCTCACCAGCTCTCGCAAAAGTGGAATGGCTGATCCCCGTTGCTATGAATATGAGGACCTTCATGTTCGACCTCCCCCGGCTCAATCATTTTGACGCATCGGAGGCGCTTGGCAGCTGAAGTGGTGTGTCATTAAAAAGACAACATAAACGGTGGGGCGACGCACCTTGAGTATACTAGGTGCCTCCCTAAATATCAAAGCGACTGTTACGATCGACATGCGCTTACCTTGGTATACTGAAACGTTTCCTGCCTTCCGGTAAACGTAGCTTCGATTGGCTGCGGAGTTGTATCGATTTGACATATCCAAGTCGCAGAACACAATGCACTACACGAGTATCTTGGCTAGAGGTCTATGTAAAGAGCTGAGTAATGAGAAGATAGAGGAGAGCACACCCGCAAATGTGATTTTCGCCACGAGATAGGCCATGCAAATGGTCTCCGCTGCACAGCCGTTCGCACAGCTGGCGGGTTATAGGACAGAGTCTATGCTTGCACGCGTGAACTGTGTGCTCCTCGTATCTAAACAGAAATTATTGGCAGAGAGCGAGATAAATCACATTGGCACGTGACATATCCCGGAACACGTGAATAACTTCCCGTTCGACGACTTCAAGTTGATTAAATCGCACGGCAAATGATATACGTGAGCCAAGGTCCAGAAAGCGGTTTAATACTGAAACATACCTGACCACACGTATGGACTGGTGCCGAACAAACATGGTCGCCTTCATGTGAGACCGGCTAGTGTGATATTAAATTTAGACTGTGCAATCTAGCAGAATCAGAGGTCTTACCTTAACACACTTGTCAACGCAGCTTTGCTCTCTGGAGAGTCCGCAGGGCTGGCCACACAGATGAGCGTCTACGCAGCACCTTGAAAGTGATAGATGGGGTCAATTGAGCAACGACGGGCTTCCAGAGGCTTACACACGATCTCCCGGCGAGTGACCTGCACTACACAGCATCAAGTCAGCATGAATCAGCATCGAATAAATTGGCTGGACATACGTCTGACCACACTCTGGCAGCAAGCAGATCCTGGATGCAGAAAGTACAATCATGGATGCACTCGTGACTCGTCAAGCAATTGTGGTCACCTTCATGAAAACGGCTCTGTATACAAAACAAGTTACAGGTAGCGCATTGCGACCTGCAGAGCTGGACGCCTGCTGGGAGGTCTATTACCGCGCTGTTGAACGTTCGGCAGCAGAGATCTTCGATGCTTGCGTGCTCAGCCTGGAAACATTGTATGTTCAACTTTAGCCATTTGTCAACATGGGCAACACGTCTGTCGACAAGACGAGTCAAGTGTCGAACAAGATCGGAGGTCCATTCTGAGTCGTCGACATGTTACCGGGATCCAACTTGATCCCAGGAGTCGCGCAGGATGGACAGGTGGTGCTCACAACCAGAAACTGGGATGTCCGGTCCTGCGAATAGGAATCGTGCCTCTGTGTCCTCCGCTTCAATTACAAGGTCAGTGTCAAAGTCCTGACGTGTTCAGTTCGCCGCTGCTCGTTTCGAGTTTTACGTGAACCGTACCTTTACTGTAGTGGCTCAAGCTCAGGAACTACTTCGGAGTATCCCATCTCCAGGGCAACTAGCAAGATCGCAAGGAGAGAATTCGTATGATGTGCGGCCATAGCTTCAAAAACGCACGTTCAGCATAGAACAACCTCCAGAGCACGGGAACATACGTGACATAGCTCCCCAATCGTTTGCCTATGCATGCAGCGCTCATCAGTAATGATCCAGGAAATTGACAAGAAACAGACCCTCAACTTCGCCATCAAAGTCTTGAGTGTGTTGTAAAAACTCGCCAGGGGTACGATGAGATGTTTTTTGTTGGCCGAGCTTCTTTTTGGCAGACGAAAAAAGTTTATAGAGCTCTCTCGACTTTATCAGCGACCATGGAATTATTTGCAACTTTCCTGCATGAAGGCGTGAAGTTCGCATCTTGCTCATCTGAATGACCTTCTGGAATTTGAGAGCGAAAATGTGTGTATTGAGTAGATGAGAGAGGAACGTGCAGGAAGGGATTGTTCCCTTACTCCTTCGTAACTTTGGCTTTGTCCATGTCGATGACATCCTTTATTTGTCATAATAGGTCACATAGGCGCCAAATTGCCCAAATAAAGTGTCCGTACCTTGATGATGATCACAAGCTTTGATCGGAAGAGTGAAGGGTTTGATGCTGGATCTAACACAGACGAGCTTGACTGGAAAGACTGAAGAGGCCACTGATATCTCGACTAAGAGCGAAGTTGTTGCGGAATAGAACCTATTATTACGGTGAGATTGATAATGTGTAATGACAGTCATTTAGTCACTCACGAGATTCGAAATGGCAGTATTGAAAGGTATGAGAAGCGCATCCTCTTGCACTGAACACTCGAGACTGTGCACGCCTGTTACGCATGGGATTTCAGATTATGTTCAACCCATAGGGCAGGCGCATTCGAGCGCACCTTCGAAATCCAGTGCCACGATTAGCACATCCTCTGTTGGTGAAACGGACATCCAGACGCCCTCTAAGTACATTCACAAGTCAGGATTGCTTTCCTGGATAGTAAGCAGCTGGAAACAAACCTGTTGTACGCATTGTGCTCCTGGCAAAAGACGTGTCCACTAGATGGTTCAAGGTGAAGCTTTTCCCGATGGACTGTTCTCCCATCGACGATACAACCTTTACCGGCTAAAAATAGAAGCAAGTCATCCCTTTAATGTCGTTTTCTATGACATGAATTGAACACTTTACCTTCGAGGCCCAATACGACTGGAAAATCGACTCATACCATCCGAGAGTTAAACTGCCCACGATCCTGTTCACTTCGGCACCTAGTAATGACTTCTCCAGGTCAGGTGATACAACGCCGTCCTTGAGCGCATTTGTGGACCGTCTGTTTGCCGTGACCCGATGACCCTTTTGACCGCCGCTCTTCGAATCTAAATTCAGTGGCTTTCCGGGTGATGTCAAGAACAACTGAACAACAAGTCTAGTATTTAGGTCAAGTCCGACGGGGTGGATGTTACTCCGATTGACGATTGACGTGTCATGTGAGAAGCGCTGCGTCGAGGTCGACAGGGAAGTCTGAGAGTGTGACGGAAATTCCTCGGGTAGATGCAAATGCCGACCAGTGATAAGCGGTTATTGTACGCTTGCCGACCTTTGCGAGCTCGTTCACGTCCGCGGCGGCGGTGTTAGCGTGGATGCGACCCTCGTCCGCCAACTTCCACGTGAAGCGTGCGATCTTGCCATCGTACAGCTCCCATTTTGGGATTTGACGTGCGCGTGTGAGCTTCGGCTCTTTCTGTGAACACGGTGACAGGATCAATAAGTGAGCGGGCTCTCGGATGGAGGGCGAACACGAACGGTTAGCGGATTTTGGCAGAGATTGATGGTTTTAGCACGATCAAGCCTATCCTTGCTACCTAGAGGATTGTTAGTACAGAATCTCAAACGCAAATATGCTTTCGACTCGCACCACGTTTCGCACTGAAAGAACATGTTCAGCAACATTGTACTAGAAATACACGATAAAACTATGAGCGAAGAAGTGAGCAACCCAAATATCAGCCAACAGTTCGTAAACTCTACTATAGGAATGTGTCCTTGCAGATCGTTCGGAGGTCTAAGATAAATCATCAACGTCAAGGTGAGTCTACATTCTCCAGAGAACGAGACAAGTGTACCTTGATCGAGATTATCGAGCGAATTGGGGTTGGCAGAAAGCTGTTGATAATGACTACGCAAGATATCCTTCAAAGCGAAACACGATGTTCAAGACATGAAGATTATGTGCAAAGAATCAACGTACCCCGGCGGCCATCTGACGGAACTAAATCAAGTCCACTACATACAACGCACTACGGGGCCATCAATCAGTACCCCCGAAAGCAGAAACGACGAGCATTACCTGATATGATATGGGCGCCCTCGCAAGAACTGTTCCCAATATCCCGTCTTCCAGAACCGGAAGCCCTGCTGCCACTACCGGGGAACGTGTCTAGACATCAAAGTGGCAATTGATCAAGCAGTTATGGGCAGTCTCTGTCCTGTGACTCGTTGATTCCTTCAAGCGCTGTCGTTGAAACGAGAGCTCGGTAGCTTTGCACCGTAAAAGTTCCCCAGTCGTTTCCAATTCACTCTGACTGAGGGGACCAGATCTTTATACGATATCCTCACCAAGCCATTTTATGACAGTTTTCGAACGCTTAGGCCACTCACTCAGTATTACCAGAACTTGTGACGATACTAGCTCAAATTTAGGAGGAATGTGATGCGATCAGATTTGGAGGATCGTAGTATACATATTTTGGGGAGATGTGATGCAAATCATATTGCTCGACCCCACCAACTCGACCGCCTCAAGCCCCTCAAAAGTTCTTGCCCTGTTCTCGACTTATTCTCGACCCGTTCTCGGCTTGTTTTGATGTGCAAGAGCTCCAAACCGCTCGATCGTACTCCATGTCAATCACTTTTTACTCAGCTCATTTTTCCGTTTAAATGTATTCCGCGTTTTTGGCTTATTGATGATCGCTGTGCAGACCACTTTCATGACTGATTTACAGGCTTGTGACTCTAGCATAAAATGTATAAAAGATTCGTGTTGTATGGCTTGAAAAGTATCTGATTGAATCTGTCCTTGAAACTCCCCGCGTGCTCTCGCTCGACACTCTCTCATTCGCACTCGACTTCTATTCTCTCGTGCTAAGTGTCTTGTCTTCGTCATCGTCTCACACGCCTTCGCCAATCGAACCAGCATCGTCCTTTGAGATGCGCGCTCTACTTTGACTTCTGGACGTCGCACTCTTGACTGTGCTCTCGCCGACTGAACAGGTGACCTCCGTCTTGGCACATCTACCCGGCTCAACTTAGCTGGACGTTGTCTTCAGCCATAACCTCGTCACAAAGATGGTGGAGACAGAAGTTTCCTTCGAGTTCTTTCTCCTTAGGGTTTGGACCTTCAAGTTCAGACAGAACACACACGCACGAAGCGGAGGGTGAGCTCCAGACGTTTAAATTGTCCTCATACCCAGTCCTGGTGCATCGTGCCTCCAAGTCTGATGCCTTCATCACATGGCCTCCCGCCCAGTCTGCCAGTGGGCTGACGTCTATCCAAATACGATATTGCACGGGACCAACCAAGCTGTACTATACCCCAGGTCTGAAAAAATCTCGAGCGAAGATCATATAAAAGAAGCCCAAGGTTACCTTTGAATCAGAACCAAAAATCCTTGCCGCTTCGGTGCAAATGATCATGGTGACCTCGTGAACGGAACCTTTCGTCTGTGATTTTTGACCGTACGCCTTTGCTAGTGCAACGAAAGAGGGACCAGTGTACAGTACCTACTTCCCGAAATCACAAGGCCATTTGTCATCGAAATCGACTGTTACTTTGAAACTCAACGCTATATAATTTTGCTATCACTATATACCGGATGAGCTATGTGTTATATATTGGTAATGAGACAAGTTTAGACTAGGTATCGTACAGTATCACCACTCACTGAGTGAATAGGGCTCTGGAGATGTCCAGAATGCGGAGCTGTATAGTACAAGATGGACCGAGCGGTCTCAAAGGCTGACTCTATTATGATGAAGGTAAGTTGCTCCCGGAAGCTGCGCGGTGATCGTGCTACGACCCTATGCGCTCGGGACTGAGGTCCTACTTTGGCTTTGAGAAGTGATACTTGTATCCTTCAGCGGAAATGAGGATCGATCTGGTCGCGAGAAAGTGTAACATCGTACCAGTTTTGGAACTTCGAACGCATGGCTAACACTATTGGGGTTAGATATGTTCTGTGCATGGTCCGGTGCAGTCGAACGGCGCGCAATGACAGACATATCAGTTTGCTTGGACTTAGACCCGAAGGCCTCACCCGGTGGCACAACTCGGATCGAAGACAGGTTGAACGAGTTATCCGAGTTGTCGGGTGACGACCGACCACGGATGTAGTCCCGACTGTTCAGCCTGAAAGTGAAAGACGGTGAGAATGTAAACACACGCTGACACACCAAATAATCTCACATAGCAAGCAAAGTGTTTACATAGCCTGTGAGACGAAGGTCAGTTAAGTAGCCCTAGGATATTGTAAACGTACATTTTCCCATAGGAATAAAAATAGCCATCGTGAGCATAGACTCTGGTGATACGATGAACTGGTCACGAAATAAGAAACTCTAACGGGAGAGATTGGGACGATCTCCTACACTGATGGTCGTAGCGACACCAAGCACACTGCTAAAATTAGTTTTACGTCAGGGGTCAAGGTGACAAGGTGCTCACCATGTTAGCATACCCGAATTAAGAGTATAAGCCATCAAAGTCATGAGCATGGAATCAGTTCTGTAAACGAATGAATAAGAGCTATGGCATAAATATTGAAGGAAAGTCCCACCTCGCGATGCCGGTCTTCTTGCGATAGAGAGCCCAACACATCATCCCAGCGATCAAAGCGTCCTCTACAGCGCCTTCACCCATCCCAATGCCGGCCAACCACTGTTAAGCCGTCAGCATGTGTGAATGTGGTGTGAGCGAAAACATACAGTCATTGAGTGAAACCTGTTGAAGACTTGCGCCGCAGTGGACCTAACGACGGGTTTCAATTGTTGATAAACCCAAGGAGGATTTGTGCCTACATTCTTGCGGTGACATCTGGCATGCAAAGTTTGAACATAACTCACCGGAACATTGAATGCAAGCAGACAACTCACAAAATCCGAGGGCTACAGGAAATGTGAACGAATCTTTTTTTTAGGAATGTACCACTCAGGGGATAACAGCACCCACCGTTTCCAGCAATGCACATGGTCACCTACAAAACCACATTCAGAGGTGCTTCGGTCAATTGACTACAATGACTTACGATAATGGTTGGGGGGATGATATTTTGGGTCACTGGAGGGAAATTAACTTGTTGCTTGGAGTACTGTGCCGTTACCGACAGAAAGAAAACCTACGAAGGTAAATTTTTCGTGCGTAATAGCTAGGTTATGTTAGCACAATAGTAAGATAGACGGGTATACATGACGAACAGCCGCACTGCACTGCTGTAGATGCCCTACAGAGATTCTTAGTCAGTGCATGATAGTGTACCGAACGGAAAACATACACCGATATTGGATTGAAACTACATTAGGTAGCGTGAGAGGGGATAGAGGTGAGATGATAATTCACGGTCACGTACGTTTGTGAACCTGGGGCAGATCAGAAACGACTGTGCTACCCCAAGATGAGTTGACTCACCACTTATTGGCCGCCGAGGCTTCAAAATCTCCGAAGTTCAGAATTAGGTACCTGCGGTAATGAGGCACATGGAGGACGGTGTGCACCTTTCATCTCACCAGTATATCGAATAAGCAATGAGAATCGTGTGAAAGGAATCCATTAACCTAGTGAAACCATTGCAACTTAAATGAACTGAAGCTCAGCAACACCACACACGTTATGAAGGCAATGAAGGACTTGAGTGCCTTTGAGTCTTTATCCCAATAGTGCCTAGGACTGGTAAGTTTGTTGGTCGCACCCGGACACAATGACCGGTCACCAAAAGTAAATCCATCTACAACACTTACGAAGTTAGTGCAAGGAGAAGAGGTTTAGTCACACTCACGTCTGTCCGAGTGTCAAACCAAAGAGACTACAATGGCTCAGGAGAAATATTAGAGAAGAGCTCGAGGAAGGACTGACACTGTACAGACAAGCAATGCGATTAGAGTTGCTCCCAAGGAATTACTGAGGTCGACGTCAGGCATGTTGATATCAAACCAAGTCGTGGCATCGAAATTATAGACGGCAATGTCCTGTCCGAATAAGCTTCTGAATCTGTCGTCCCTCCCGGGATCTAAAGAAGACTGTCTGACCAACCTTGAGACCAACTAACTTAAAAGAGATCCCCTGTATTCGAAGCTAGCTACATTTGGCCTGATTTACCCACCGTTTTTGAATTGACCAGTCACTGTGGGCGGGTTCCTGAAGGTTATTTGCCACGAGTGGCGTAAGTTACTGTACACAGTGTACAGTACTTTTCGCAAAGAACCAATCGTGCAGCTTTCAAAACTCCTCAGAATCGATGTCTGTTTTACCGTCGGCGACGTCTTGAACAGCGTTGAATTAAATTATCATGGTCCATCAAACGAGTTTCGGGGTTTTCCAGACCTTCATGCTTTGAGAAACCGGTGAACAAAAAAATCTGAATGTGCCAAGAACACGTAATTTTTACATATACCCCGTTGCTTGTGGGCGGTTGGTGGGTGTTATGTAATGGGTGTACCGTAACTTACCGAAGCATGGGATTTCATGGACTGAGGGTAAGTACAGGTCAGCAATGCACCATGTGGGGCTGCCAGCGTCCACCTACGAACAGTCTACAGCCGGACAAGTATTCGCTCACGTTGAAGGAATAGTTACTTTCGTGGTTGACACCTTGGTTGACACGGTTTAGCAGGATACTTTCGGAGTCCCTATTGATCGACGTGCATGTGGCTGTATGCCTCAATGATTCATTCGATGCGTCCTTATTATCCGTGGGTGAATAGTGTCGTCCATTTTACGCGTGAACTATTCACCATTGAAATTGGAACCTCCACTGTGGCCGTCATTGTCCACTCATATTTCTTCATATCACCACATGTCTACAAGATGTTTCAGACGAAGTTGGCTTTGAGGAAGTAGTATGAAATAGAGGTTTTTCAGCCCAAGTCATCCACGCTCAGTGCCTCAAGTTGAGATTTGAGATAGGTAACTCAGTCCCAGGGTTGTTCTCACAAGTTGACGAATAGAGGGAAAATAATGATATGGAACATAAATTGGGATAGTCTTTATGTTGCCGCCGCGTGCAAGGAGCCTTGCTAAAGCGTTCGACGTCTGAGGCGAACTTTAGGACGCACTGAAAGTCCGCCTTGGAGTACCGCGAAGTTCTCCTCCCGCTGCGGTCATCGTCTCTTGCACTGGCATCAGTACAGAAATACCATCCCGATTTCCTAGCCTGCGCCGGCGGATCCAAATCCTGGTCGGTGGGGTCGCTCGAGCGGCGAGCATATGCGATGCTCGTAACGTCGAGCAGGTCCGCAACGGCCTCCTCGGGTCTTCGATGTCGACCATGAAGGAGGGGATTCCATCAGCCTGGTGTAACTTGTCTTCCTCGTTACCTATAACAGGATGCGACCTCGATTGACGTGTTCCTATAAACGATCAACGAGTACCACCAGTATGTGACAATCCAGAGAAAAGAAGACTACAGCGATAGAGGCAGTACCCACCAACGAAAGCAATCCGCACAGGTCGACGTGTGCGTCACGCTCAGTCTCTTCAGCGATGATAGCGTCTTCCCAGGTCACGAGTCACGACGAGTGCCGCTTTCTGCAATGACGCGATGACGCCGCACTTACTCGAACTTGAAACCATATCTGTGCTTTGCAGTTAGCTTGAGAGTGACAGAAAAGACCTAGTATGGGTTTGCTAAATAAGGATACCAGGACTCCAGGAGCCGCGGAGCCGCGAGCGATGGGAAGGAATGCTCACCACTAGTTGCTCAGAGTCGTCGTACTCACTCCCAGAGTCTCAGTATCAATTAGTGGGTGGACTGGTACGGAGAGATCGTCTGCGAGATATAACGGCTCGTGCACCTCACGGGCGGGCCCCGAAACCCTCGATTCTGCAGAGTTCCCCACGTTTCCGTGAGTTGTAATGCTCACGTTTAAATGCCGAAGCCGCACACGTCGCGTTCGATCATATTTATCCCATACCCGCTCAGGCCCTGAGTAGTCCACCCCGAACTGCCATCCCCTACGCCTCTTTCCAATCTACCAATTTCCGGAAGCTCTATTCACACCTCCTGCGGCTATCAACTTGAAGTGCTCCCTCGCCGAGAGTGCAATGCATTTTCAGGCCCATCCCTCCAGATGTCGTAGGGGAAAAGGGCTAACTCTCCGGCTACGGCGTCGCGCTAGACTTGAAAAAGATGGATTATTTCGCTCTCAACGATAGACGCTCGCAAAGTAGAAGTACGTTTCAATATTGTTCTCAACTTTCTTCTCACGAAAAGGACGCTAGGCCCCACACCGGAAGACGACCAGGCAGTATATGCTAATAATGCAGAAGTCGATTTAGAAAGCGTCCTGCAGCTTATAGAACAGTATCCCTCAACACGACCTTGGACGTCGTCACGTCGGTGAGCCTCTAATAACAGATGAGATAGCTCCTAAGCCTCCCGCTACTTCCTCTATCAGGTTCTTATTGACCTTACCGTGTAAGAGATTGGTATTCTTGCCACTCAGCTCGTCGCCGAGTCGCCGAGTCCGCTTCAGACTTGAAACAAGTGTTCATGACTTCCCCAGATATGCAACTCCCCTCGCCCGTCGTGTTGTCCCACAGTCCGAGGAAACTGCTGCGAACACTGCCAAAATATGCCCTGGTGTGAACGCGGTTTGGTTGAGCGGAGCGGTTTCATCTGACGAGGTGAACCCGTACAGGTAATATCCTTCCCTCATTTTCACTGTTCCTCGCACTCGACTAACGTCACACGCGATCCCCCGAAGCCTTCTTCTGCTAGTACGCAAGGAAAGGGACCTCATGCTTTCCTTGACGTCTCTTGGCCTCCTACCTGGAGAAGCATTCGAACTTGTCACCCATCCCTCTTTCGGGACTTCGTCGCAGAGCGGCGGCGCCACAGAGAATGTTTTCGATGCCAGCGACCGTGCAGAAGGCGGCAGTCTCTCCTTTTGGTGGAATGAGATTGAAAAGGACAGTCGGTGAGTGTCACTGAGTGTCCTACTTTTCGTAGTGCCAGCTCTTCTCACCTGCGCCCAGCTACTCACGTTATCAGACATCTTTATACGCAGTACGTCCACATTTTTCGTTCGGTATTGCGCGCTACTAATCGAACCCCAGCTCTTGCGTCCGATGTATCCAGGTTAAGCGCCGGCTATCCGTCGCAACTTGTTCAACGTGATGGTTGACTTATATATGTCCCGACCCGAAAGCCTTCACTTCACTGCGAACACCGTCTCACTCGATGCTAGTAGACCGCTCCTACGCGACGCGTATCGGCTTCGTACCAATTGTTGAGACCCGGGCCGAAGACGGCGTGAAGGTGGCGACGGCATTCTACTATTTGACGCAGAACTACGGCCGTCTCACGACAATCAAGTTCTCCCTTTCGATGCGTGAACCCATATGTACTAGCTATTGCACTTACTCATTATTTTCACGTCAGGTTCTGGATCTGCAGAGCGAGAAAGAGAAGTTGGACTGGTCCAACGTGCTGGCGCAATTCGAAGCACTCGTGTCGAGCAAGGAGATCCAAGAGGTGAGCCGATATCGTTCGATACTTTGGTCAGCGGGTCTTCGGAAGTCTTCGAAGAGAGGATCAGCAAGGCTCGCATGTATGCTTGACGGCTGGATACTGATAGCACCTCATCGCCCAAAGGCCACTTATTCATTAATGGGAAGTACTGCGTCATCGACTGAGTACGTTGAGCTGCTACCATGCTCAACGAGCTCGTTTCATCGCCTGTCGAGCAGAACTCTTTAAACTCGCCGCAGGCTGGTGTCGGACAGGGCACTTCAATATTTCCAAGAGAAGGCAACCCTTGTTTTTCTGCGCGCCGTCGGCATCTAACTGTTTGTTTGTTTTTAAATTTGGTTAGGTCTACAAAAGCAAAATTACAGATGATCAGGCGGACGACATCGGGAAGCACTTTTACGATTGACCAACCACGATGAAGAAGTGGAGTCGCCACGTTGTCCCTCTGGGAAACGGCATGTGTATCATTAACCTCCCAGATTAGCACAAGCAGGCTGGCCTGTACGTCTCTCCCGCCTCTTTTTATATATTTTGGTTAGTTAGCTTCTAACCTCAGCTTTCTTGGCCATTGATGACGATGCGATGCATCTTTTGAACAGCTACCGCTGTCCATTTACGTGGTCGCCGACCTTGATACCGAAGAAGGCCTGAGTTTCTTGCGAGACGCGCTCACATTCGCCGCACCAGTGTCCTATCTGGACGGTCTATTAAAATAGAGACGAAAGAAAATGCATGTGACGACGTGTTCTGCACGCTCACGTTTCACCTTCCTTCACAACCCTGCGTCGCCGAACAGCGAGCCAGGACGTCGCACCCACGTCTCATCGCTGTTCTCACACCTGATACGAAAGGGCCTCCTTTCGAAGGCTACCGCATTGCAGTTGCTTCAGGTACTTGGACCGCATGGTGAGTCTGGATCAAAGCAACACGGGCAGACTGTCATGAGCGCGGCGTCTCTGCTCGACGAGATCATGGGTGGCATCGCACTTGCAGATATCGACAGGAACGATTACGGGCGGTACGTCGAGGCAGACAGATTGGTTGCGAAGACGGTGGACGTCGCGCCCGGTGCGGGGGGACTGCTCATAAACGGCCGAGTAAAGTTCCATCTCGCTTGTCTGTCCGCTTCCGCCTGCTGACTACCTTTGCAGGTCGTTGGGCCGATCGCTCCAGGAGAGTTCATTGCGGATGACTACGAAATTCTTCAGGACCACGAACTGGCGAAGCGCGTTCAACCTGTCGTGAGCTCTCGAAGACATTGTACCAGCTTTTGCGGGCTACGACCAGTGAGCCCAACTCTGCGTTTCGAAAATGCTTATATACTCACTGGCCATAGAGCGACGAGTGCTGATGTCGTGTCCATGGTGTCTCCGTGGTATCCATGCTGCAAGTTGAGGTCCCGACACGATCGGGTATCTTTAACAAGGACTCAGTGGTGCGCAGTCAGGATTACACGCGGACGGATGATCAATACACGTAAGTGATTCACCGGCCTTGCGTCGGTTGCCTGGCTAACCTTATACCCTGTCAGCGCGTTTACCGTGGGCGACAATACGACTGCTTTACATCGCTTTGTTGTCATTTTGGATCCTCTCGGCGAGCAGGCTCAAATATTTACAAGTCTCTTCGAGGTGTGTTTGAGTCAATGAGGTATTTTTTTTGCTTGCTGACGAGGCTTTCCTTACAGTGGCTCTTGAATATCCCGACAGTCCGAGTCTGCATGGAGTTCCTTCTCCTGCCGCCTGAGTACTCAGAGGTACGTCATCTAACCAGTATTGGCGGCCCCACGAGCCTCCCTCATTGCCGCCTCTACAACTTCCATTAAAATGTTTCTACTGATACAACCTCATACCTTCTCTTACTTTCGATGACACCGGGTACGTATCATTAATTTTAGGCTTCTGGTTCTTCTCTTTGACGACATTCTAGCGCAGGCGCTCTTCCGCAACCTTCCCATCGAGCGATCTACACTCTCGGCCTAACGAGCCGTTTTTATGGTTGGTAGTCCCCGCTCTACGTTCTACTACCTCCATAACATCCAACTCGGTGTTCCGTCTGGCGACGAACAACAACGTGGCGTCGAGGCAGTCTTCAAACTCGACTACATCACCTCGGCGGACACGCCCGCGTCCCCTCCACGCGGCTTACAACCCCAACTCGCAGCTCACCACGGCAAGCCAGTAGACGACACGCTCATCGTGGAGAACCTGGGATACCTGCAGTTCAAAGCCACCCCGGGCGTGTATCATCTTGAGATACGCGAGGCACGCGGGCGTGAGGTGTTCTCGGTGGAAAGTGCCGGCAATGAAGGGTGGATTAGTCCGGCGACTGTCGAGGAGACTGGGAATGAAGTGACGGTTAGGAGTTTTGAGGGATTGACGCTGTATCCGCGTCTGGAGCGTCTGCCGGGCCAGGAGTCTGCTGATGTACTCGAGGAATTCAAGAAGGAAGAGCTGGAGCCCACCAGAATTGTCGATAATATCGTCCTTACGGTGAGTCGTTACTTCCTTTCTTGGGGCTAGTCCAGCTGAGAATTGCCCTGGCGTTAGTATTTTGTGGGTGCTCAAGGCACCGGAAGGCAAGGTGGAGGCTGGGGTGTCGACCCAGTGACAAGCAGAGATCAACATCTTCACGGTTGCATCCGGTTTGCTGTACGAGGTAAGGACAACGCTAAGGCTGATCTGCGCGACTCTTTGCTCACGTATTTTGCAGAGATTTGCGTCTATTATGATCCTGAGTGTTTTGCGCAACACGAAGCACACAGTGAAGTTCTGGTTCATTGAGAACTTCCTCTCTCCGTCCTTCCTCGTATGACTCCTACCTACTGCCTGTTGAGGAACCGACTAACCATCTCGTGCAGGCATTTATTTCCCACTTTGCTGAGGAGTATGGTTTCCAATACGAACTCGTCACGTACAAGTGGCTGATGTGGCTACGACAACAACGCGAAAAACAACGGACCATCTAGGCATACAAGATTATCTTCCTCGACGTGCTCTTCCCTATGGACCTCGACAAGGTCATCTTTGTCGACGCGGACCAGATCTTGCGTACAGATCTCAAGGAGCTGATTGACCTCGACTTGCATGGAGCGCCTTATGGCTATACCCCAATGGGTGACGATAACGAGGACATGGAGGGCTTCCGGTTCTAGAAGACGGGGTATTGGGAGCAGTTCTTGCGAGGGCATCCTATCATATCAGGTAATGCTCGTTTCTGTTTTTGTGGGTACTGATTGATTGGCCCTGCAGCGCGCTGTACGTAGTAGGCTTGCTTCGATTCCGTCATATGGCCACCGGGGTACGTTAAACCTTTACACGTAATTTTCGTGTCTTGAACTTCACGTTTCACTTTGTAGGATATCTTGTGTAGTCACTAGTCACTATCAACAGCTTTCTGCCGACCCCAATTTGCTCGCTAATCTCGATCAAGGTACACTCATTCCCTGGAGAATGTAGAACTCTGAACTCGTGTCGACGTTGACGATTTATTTTAGACCTCCCGAACAATCTGCAAGGACATGTTCCTATAGCAGGGTTTATGAGCTGTTGGTTGATATTGGGGTTGCTTACTTCTTAGCTTGCAGTTCTCTCTGCATGAAGACTGGCTACGGGTAAGTTCTATCGTGTATTTCTAGTACAATGCTGCTGAACACATTCTTTTTTTTTTACTACATTATCGTGCACCTGAGGGTGCAGAACCCTATGTAGCACGTAAACCTATGTAGTTCCTTCTACTACTGCTTCCCTTTAATGTGAATTCTCCTCCAAAAAAGCATCTCCCTCGGCCAGATGGCCGACGTCGTACGGTGCCAAGCGTTGAGTGTTTTGCAACCCTATGTGGTATTGGGGGCACAGCTGAGAAGCGCGAGTTTTATGGGGGGGGGAGGGGGTAGAGGTGTGGGTGTGTAGGCCGCGGGTCGCGCGGGTCTCGGGGCGTCGGCAAGTTGGTGCGTTGTAGGTTGTACGTGTCCTCTGAGTCCTCGTCTCTCTCCAGTGCTCCCTCCTCGTTCGGCTATTCTCATCTACTCTTCGTGTTCTTGGGGGGGCTTGAGCGTCCCTTCACTGCAGGGAGTGTTGAGTTGTTGCGGTTGCTTAGGGGTTAATCGTGGTGGGTGGCTGCCTATAGAGTGCCCTAGTGCAGATTACTAGCTTGTTACTGAGTGTTGCTCACCAGGTTAAGTTCCATCTCCAATTCAAAGCGTCCGGTTGCTTCGATAGACTGTCTCATTCGACCACTGATAGAGCGGTCTGGTCTCAGGTGCCGTCTCAGGATTCCTGGCAGTCTTATATTTCATTCCAAAAAAACTCTCAAGATTTCTCGGCTTTTTACCTCTCAGATTTATCAGCTCCAGGCTTCACCAACACCAGATCCTCCCGTTCCGGCAGACTCACCCGATGCTTCACGCGCGGCCTGGTTTATGAGCTTGGTGACGAGCTTAGTCTGTGCTGTGGGCGCAACCGTGGTCCAAGAATGGATTCGCCAATACAAGCCATGCTCAATCCGCAAAGAAGGTCTGTATGAATCCGAGCGTCTATGTTGCGGCTCCGATTTCCCGAGTTTGTTCCGCAATCCCTCAAATCTTTGAATGCCTTATTGCACATGTCCATCTATTGTTTCCTCTATGGACTCGCTTTGCTGACCCACACCTTCGGTGATACGATGAATGTCTGGGTTGTCGTCAATTTTTTCAGTCTGGCGGGGATTTCTTACTTTTTTGTCTTCACCGGAATAGCCTTTAAGACCTCATTTCAATCTTCTTTTCCATGGTCACTGATCCGCCGCCTGTATAACACCATTTTTCTATCTGGTCCAAAGTAGCGCGGAGGATTGAGCAGTATGCCTCTACTCGTAACTTGACACTCGATGCCGACGCAATGTCATGGCTTCTCGATTCTCTGACTGACGACGAAGATTTCGAGCGCTTTCTTGCGGGCATTCCTGGTTTCTATAAGTCAACACACGGGGAGAACCCCGTAAAGGTTCTCCAACAGGCAAACACGGACAGATCTCCCAAGGCGATATTGGCTTTCATGGATCGCTCCCTATCTTCTGATCTCCCGGAAGAGATAAGGCACCGACGGATCAAGATCTCCCTAGAGGTGACGCAGACTCATCCGCACCTCCTTCAACGTTCTTTCCATCACGCTCTCCGAGTCTGCTCCACTGAATCTACCATTTTCAAGTCTGTCGACTTTATTCTCCTTGCCAATCAGCACGCCAACGACAAGGACCTGAATACTCGCTCGCTTGCAAGGTGTATAGTCGCATTGCTATCAACCGCCTTAGGGATTACCACGTGGACAAACGCTGGGCCTGGATCGTCCAGCGGAGGTAGAATTGGCCAGAGGACCTCTTTCACCGTGAACAGGGCAACAGCATCAAACTGCGCAATCTGGTTCAGCTCGCACGGGAATTAAATACCCCACACCCCGGTCCTGATACCCTTTCATTATGAAGCACTTGACGGTCTTGACCATTTGCTACAAGAGGCGTACAAGCTGAATATTGGTTACGCGGCTCCGAAACTACAGAAGGAATTCTGCGACCTTTGGAATGAACTCATGATTGGGGCGCAACTCTTAGACCAAGACTCGGCCCTACTTTCCATTATGATGCTTATCATTTCCTTTATCCGTGCTGTTCATGTCTCTTTGCCTTGCTCTTTGCATCAAGGCACCAAGTCTCAGTCACCACCATCCCGGCCAACACAAACGTCCTAGACATTCAAAATCTCTCTTCCTATTCCCCGCGTACTGTTTCCCATCACTCCGTCACTTGCGCGAATCTGAGCACAAACATTTTTTTCGCCCATAATTCTGGAGATACTGAGGCGAAACGCCAGTTTGGCCCAGTACACGCACGTCGTCACGATGATCTCCTTCTTATCTGGAAGCTCACCCATTTCCTCACCCTCCCTACATCGTCACGGCCGTACTTCCCGCTTCCCTCTCCAGATCTACGTAGCACCAACTCACCTTGCAGAGTTTCGATGCATGTTGTTCCTCCCGGGGCGTAGAGGGCTGGTTCATGCACACGAATCACTTTACTTCTCGGGACTTGTTCACTCAAGTCTATGCAATTATGTTTTGTGCCCCTTAGCGGCATGGATGTTTTGGTTCTGACGACGTGTGTTCTGCATGGCTCTATGTTTTTCAGATTGTGGCTTCACGACTCGGACGTGTAGTCTCACGGATTCATTTTCTCTTATTTTCGTGTATGTTTATATTTTCCAAGGTATTTTCCTCGGAAGAGCGAATCGTAGCCCGAGCCGTTCGGAAAACCACTTGTGTGCGCGACTTGCTGTAATATCGCTCTCACTCTCGTCCACCGTGAGCCACTCGGACTGCACTCGGTTTCCAGAGTATGGCCCGGCCCCCTTTCCCCGCTTTCCTAGTGCTTTCCTCTACAGCTCGTTCTATGCCGTAGTCCATCTCCCGGCATGGTTTCTTTTAGCGTTTGATAAAGCGCGATAACGTGGGACGTACAGCAGCCCGAATACGGCTCAAAATCTCCGTGCGCGCTTCTGTAGCGTAGGAGCATGTCGCTAGGTTCTCCATCGCCTGCAGGATATCCTTGTGCAAGTCGATGACGTTATTTGTCTTGTCCTGTTAGGCTTTCAGCGATGCGTTGGAGCAACTACGGAATCGATACACACCGTAATACCGACACCACACTTGCCAGTGCAAACTCTCAAACGAAAAGACTCTTTACGCACCTCCTCGCCATCCCCACTGTTCCTCTTCGAACTCATGTACGGCTTTCTCACAACAGCTACCTTGCAACTAATACCGCGTATCCTTCTGCAGCGAGAGAATCTCGCTAGAAGAACCCGATGCATTAGCCCCTCGCAAAGAAGATGACACCAAGAGGCGTCAAGTGAGTCATTTGAATTTGTGGTAGACCTTGGGTCGATTCTTGTCTAGAACTTGCAGCGTACTCTAAGTAGTCGACAACCTCCTCTCGCAGGATTCAAACTGCAGTTCGTTTATTCTTCCTGGTGAATTGTCAAAGCATGCTATTTCTGAGGGGACCAAGTCGGTAACGAAGGTGTGTGTCTGCTTGCCATTGGTTTCTCTTGGCTCATTGCAGTCTCTAGTTCTTGACTGCAGGGCGAAGTAGATCGATATTTATTTATTTACATTTTCCAATTTCATCTCAAACCGGGTGTAGGACAACACTGACCGCGACACTGCCATTTTCGCCACTGATCCCATTGCCCATGTAACCAGCCAAGTCGTGCCCAACTGCACCACCCCACTGCTGCACCAACCAACTAGGTTTCCAATGCTTCCGCCACCCCAACTCCCCCATTTATCACCCGTTTCCACCACCACCACCCTTTTCCCGTCAGAGTTGTGAGTTTCCATTGTCGATCCTTTCATTATCACTGCTCACTGGTGTTTATGCCTCCAATGGCCTCAACCTTCATCCCATCAACTTTGGCTGCATCATCGGGCGGGGAAAATTGTCTCATAAAATTGTGTGCAGCTTCTCTTGATCTTACACAACGTTGACATTGATGTGTCTTTAGTTTCACACCTTGGCAGTATGTTCTTTACTCTTAGCTTTTTGATCTCACCATGACATTGAAAGTGCTGTCTTGATCAGCGGATGCTGCAAGGTGAGACGCTTCGCGATGCCGTCCTATGACTCGTGCTCAAGTTGATGTGTACAGGTCCTTGCCCCTATTTATGAGCAATGAGGAGATGCATTCAGCTACGCTGGCGAACAGGTTGTTGTAGAAAATATCAACGATGACGGTGCCGGCAAGCTCTCAGTCTCTGGGACAAAGATACAAGGTGAAATGCGACCTCGAGAGTGTTAAGTTGGAGTGGACGCTATACCACTTTCTCTCTCCTTAGGGCTGATGCGAGGACGACTGACAACGAGTATCGGTGGGGCTTTGGCAGTGTCATTTAGCCATAACTCTCAGTAGCATAGCCGTCAATTACTACATGTTTAATCAGACATTATCTTTAGATTTCCCGAAAATTATTGATAAATTATTAGGGGGACAGGTTAATTCTGTTAATATAAGAAAGCAGTAATTTTTCGCTAGCCTAACGAAATTATCTCTTGCTAACGCGGGAGGTTTTCCCTGATACCTACTCAGGAAAACGTCAGGAACCTGGTTAATGCAAGAGCAGCCGTGAATACATACAGCAGCGACCGCCCAACAGATCCATGAAGCCGTCTACTGTACGGAGGTGAATCCGTGTGAGTTTGAAGTGGAGACGGATCCCATGAGGGAACTTGGAAAGGATGAGGACGTGAGGACAGTTATCCACACTCTAAGTAGGGTGGCGTCAAGGATAGATGTGAGGCGTCGAGTAGAGACGTAACGGAGGCAATCAGGGAGCAATTTGAGAAGGCGTTTGGAGCACGATGGAGGCCGCCCCCATCCAAGGTCAGCAGCTCAAATGGCGAAGGCGACGACGACAGGGAAGCTAAGGCCACGATGCAGGAGCGAAGACTGGGACAGTAAGAGTGATGGCGATGGCGATGGCGAATAGGCTTAAGCAGATGAGAGGGTTCACGCAAAGTTAGAGGGGAAAACAGACGATGCGGATTGGAGTCAGAAATCTGGTGTTTAAATACAAATGAGCCCTATCGAAGGAATCCACTACCAAGTCGAACGTATAGAGAAGGACGGGGGAGGGGGAGATAGACAGACGACGCGTAGGTACGAATGATGATGAAAAGCCACAGAGGCACAGACAGAAGCGACGAGCGCGGACACGAGTAAGTCTAACTAGAATCTAGGTGAAAGGACAGGAGTAGCAAAGTGGGAGTAGGGCAATAAGAACAAGATTCTAAAACGTACAGAGAACTAAACCCTTCACAGATCCGACAGCAGGTGCAGCGATTAACGCTGGAGAAGGTGGCGACTTGTGAGTGGCTTGGAATCAAATTGGTGGATGGTGGGAACAATGGTGGCAGCAGTGACGAAACCCTGTCGACGGGAGGTGGCTGTTTCGCGCATCGTTCCCACGGCCCGGACCGCGGCGCTCCGGCATTAAAATTCAGTCTCCGCCTAAATATACTTTTCTCGATGTAAACTTTTCATGTTTATTAGTTAATATATAATAATATATTAAGTTACTTAACAGTGAGAAAAAATAAATTTATTAAGCTATTGTACGGATAAATACATATAAGTTATGCTACAGGTGAGAAGGAAGGGTGAGGGAGGGCAGGCGAGGGAGGGCATGAGGCAAGGGAGGTGGCAGAGTGAGAGGTGGAGGCAGAGGTGGAGCGAGAGAGGGAGAGCACAAGGTGGTGGAGGGAGAGCGCGAGGTGGTGGAGGGAGAGCGCGAGGTGGTGGAGGGAGAGTGCGAGGAAGGGGGAGGGGGGGGAGAGGAGAGGGGTGCGAGGAGGGAGGGAGAGGAGGAGGTGCAAGGAGGGAGAGAGAGGAGGGGAGGAGGCGCAAGGAGGGGAGGGAGGGATCTGATATTGATGGGGACAGAGAAATGGGGCGGGACTGTAAAGGAGGTGTGAGTGGAACTGAGGAGGGAGGAGGGGGAGGGAGGCGCAGAGGGAGGAGGACGGGAGGCAGGAGAGGGCGGGAGGGAGGGGTGAAGGTGAGGGAGTGAGGGAGGGAGGGAGGGAGTGAGGGAGGGAGTGAGGGCGAGGAAGG
The DNA here is from genome assembly GCA_963281015.1 of Lactarius tabidus. Classification (NCBI taxonomy): domain Eukaryota; kingdom Fungi; phylum Basidiomycota; class Agaricomycetes; order Russulales; family Russulaceae; genus Lactarius; species Lactarius tabidus. Next base: position 5,643,291 of record OY725468.1, on the reverse strand, counting down.
GAGGGAGGGCAGGGGAGGGGAGGAGGGAGGGAAGGTGGAGAGGTGGGCAAGGGAGGGAGGGAAGGGAGGTGAGGGAGTGCAAGGGAGGGAGGCGGGAGGGCAAGGGCAAGGGCAAGGGAGGCAGGAGAGGTGGAGGCGGTGAGGTGGGTGAGGGAGAGGCAGAGGGGGAGGGAAGGCAGAGGGAAAGGAGGGAGGGAAAGGAGGCGGGGGAGAGAGGGTGAGGGTGAGGGAAAAGAGGCGGGCAGTGAGGGAGAGGGAGAGGCAGGGAGAGAACACAAGGGAGGCAGAGAAGGCGGAGCAAAAGGGAGAGGGAGGTGGAGGGGAGGGAGGTGAGGTATTGATCAGAGGGCTTGGGATAACGGGGGCGTCAGTGACGCGTGCTGTGAACAAAGGAATCGACCTACTGGGACTGGGGTTGGAACAGTGCGTGAAAGGAGCAGGTGCACATTGGGCATGGCCCAGGACCAGTGAAATCGTGGCATACACAGCTCTCAACGTCGTGCAATGTGGTCAGGTCGACATTGACCTGCTCCAAGTAAGAATACATCTCTTGCTCCATCCGGTTGATCTCCCGGATTGTGAGCATGGAGGGAAATGCGGAGAAGGAGGAGAGGGCGGGAGGCAGAGGGTGGGGGTGGGGGTGAGGGTGAGAGCGAGTGAGGGAAAGGAGGCAGCGGAGAGAGGGCGAGCAAGGGAGAGGCGGGAGAGGATGAGGTGAGGGAGGCGCAAGGAGGGCGCAAGGGGGGAGAGGATCATGGCCGTCCTGAAGGGAGGAGAGGAGAGGAGGCAGGGGCGGGGGCACGAGGGAGGCAAGGGAGGAGGGAGCAGGAGGAGGAGAGGAGAGGAGAGGGGCGCGAGGTGGAGGAGGGAGAGCGTGAGGGAGGAGAGAGGAGGGGGCACGAGGAGGAGAGGAGATGGGCGCAAGGAGGGAGAGGGAGGAGGGAGGCGCGAGAGGAGAGGGCGGAGGGAGAGGAGGCACGAGGAGAAGAGGGCGGAGGGAGAGGAGGAGGGAGAGGAGGCACAAGGAGGAGAGGGAGGTGCAAAGAGGGAGAGAGAGGAGAGGAAGCAGAGGCAGGGGCACGAGGGAGGAGAGGGAGGAGGGAGGAGGAGAGGATAGGGGTGAGGAGGGAGGGAGAGGAGGGAGAGGAGGTGCAAGAGGGGCGCAGGGAGAGGAGGCACTAGGAGGGAGAGAGAGGAGGAGGGAGAGGGTGGAGGAGAGGAGGTGGGGGTGGGGGTGCGAGAGAGGAGAGGAGGTGAGGGTGGAGGGTGTGAGAGGAGAGGGCGGAGGGAGAGGAGGAGGGAGAGAGGAGGGAGAGGGCAGAGGTGAGGGAGGAGGAGAGGAGGAGAGGATAGGGGCGTGAGGAGGGAGAGAGAGGAGGTGCGAGAGGGGCACAGGCAGAGGAGGCGCAAGGAGGGAGGGAGGGGAGGGATGGGAAGGCGTGAAGAGGGGGAGGGAGAGGGAGGCGCGAAGAGGGGACGAGAGGAGAGGAGGCCATGAGGCGAGGACTTGTTGGAGGCCAGCATCAAAGCGGAAATAAATAGATGGTGGCCAGAAGAGCCCTTGGCAGCAGGGAAGCGAGCCTCCAGACACTGGAGGAGGTAGAGAGCTGCGAAGGTGGCAGAGGGGTACCGGGACGAGAAGGAGGACGAGGCACAGAGGGAGGGAGGAGGTACAGAGGGAAGGAGGCAGCGCAGAGGGAGGGAGGAGGTGCAGAGGAAGGTGAGCGAGCGAGCAAGCGAGAGCATTGCAGCAGACACAGAAGGAAGAACATGTCGAGTCGTGGGAGGTGAGATCTGTGAGAGGGGTGAGGGAGAGAGCAATGTGAGTGGGCGGGGAGATGAGCACGCGGGCGGGCACACATTTCGAGTTCAAAGCACAATGTATTGAACAAATTACTAACTAGAATTTAATTAATGTACAGTACTCATATCAAGGGCAAGAAGGGGGGAAGTACATGTAAGGCCAGTAAGGGTATGTATATGTCCCAGTGGGAGGGAAAGAGGCAGGAACAGGGCGCCACGCGGTGGGAGCAGAAGGGGGTAGGGGAGCTGCACCTGTATACCATGTTGCAGGGGGGAGGGCAGACGGTGGTGGGGGAGCAGGGCAGGCACGTTCAGGGGCTGAGAGACGCCCGCACCGTTGGCTGCACTTCCTGCATGCTCACACATTTCAGTGTTCTTGGCAGCACTTCACACATCTGGTGCTGCAGCTCGGCCAGAGCTGATGCCCCCACTGTACGGATCCGTGAATTTCATGCGGGCTTGCTTGCGATTCAGGTTGCCGATCCGTTCAGTGGCCTAAGGCCCAGGAGCTTTGTCCGTGCCAGCCTGTGGTCTCTTCCATCCTCAACTAACCCCCATGCACTTTGCAGTGCTGGCCCACATGGACCTGCACTGATTGGGGGGGATCTCCTCTTTGTCCAGGATGGGGCTTTCTGTGGAGTGTGTGCTGCGAACAACTGCTGTGAGGTGTGCCTCGACCGCCCAGAGGTAGAGATTGGCAAGGGTTTACAAACCCCTGGGGGTATTGCTCAAGGGTTGTGAGGGTAGGGGTGAGGGTATGGATTCCTCAACCCTTCACATACCCTTACCCCCTGAGGAGGGTACTCATACCCCTGAAGGGTAAGAGAAGGGTACAAGAAAGTAGAATGTACTAAGAAAGTAGAACAGCAGACTTTAAAATAGATCTCCAACTTTATTCATTTTTCTCTCCCACACACTCACCCACACCCTTGCCCTTGCCCTTGCTCTCCTACACCCTCACAGGCCTCACCCTTGCCCTGCCCTCCTGCATCCCTGCCCTTTCCTTCTATACCCTCACACTTGCACACTGGTTTACTGGTATGTAAAATCCCAAAACCAATAAAGCCTTTATCCTTTCTTGCAGTGTGGGTGAGGGTGAGGCCCTGCTGCCCTGAGGGGTAAGGAGGGCAAGGGCATGGGGAGGGCAAAAGTGAGGGTGTGTGTGTGTGAGGGCAAGGGTGAGTGCACAGGAGGGAAAGTGTGAGGGTGAAGGAGGGCAAGGGTGTAGGTGCAGGAGGGTAAGGACTATGTGCTGCTGTGCATAAAGGAGTGGCTCAATGAGGGCCTTATGAAGTGGGAGTGAGCATTAATTATACATTTTGTTATTTCTTTGATCATTCCAGCCTAAGTTCAAAGCCAGTTAAACTTCTTATCTCAAGCTTTCTTTCTAATATCAACACTAGACTACTTCATTTTGCTTCTCAATTGATTAGAGGCTTGGATCTTTTAAAATGAGAAATTATTATTATGGTTAAAGGAACACTGAAATAAGTGAAGTTAGTGAACCCTTGCACAAACCCTCAAGGGTATTTCATACCCCTCATACCCTGGGGTACCCTTACCCTCACCCTCCCAAAACCCTCACCCTTACTAAGGGGTAAGGGTTTTAGGGGGTAAGGGTAAGGGTACCACTTGAAAACCTGGGGGTTACCCCTGCCAATCCCTACCCAGAGGCTTTGGATGGTTTCTGTGGAGGAAGGAACACTGTTGTTGAGGGCGCCTGTAGATACTGAGATCATGTTTTGCAATATTGAAGTGGAGGCAGCACCTGCAGAGCTCAGTGTATTTGCTGAGGCTTCCTGATTTGGTGACAGTGTTTCGGGAAGGACAACTTCCCCCGCTCCCATTTGCTGGTTATTGTCACCAAAGAAAAGCTCCACTGCAGCAACATGTTTGCATAGCTGAACCCTGGGCCAGTCCAGACAATCACAAGACATGTTGCCCAGGTCGACCAGGTACCTTTGCGTGGAGTTGGTTGCCGATTCCACATAAAAGTGATCACTGCCGAGGTTGTGGATCCTGTCAGCATTCATTTGCACCGCCTGCAAACAAATTTCCTTGCGCCGCTTCTCAGCCAAATTAGGTGTCACGGACTGAACAGTGCTGACTTCTTACTGTAGATTATCATTGGGACTGCACTCGTTCTTATCTTATCTCACTCCCATCACCTTGTGTTGTGTTATTATCAGACGACCCTAGGGCGTGTGACAGGCTAGGTTCTGTGGCCTTCCATGACGTTCTAAACCTAGGACCGGTGTATTAGTATTACTCACCCAGGCTCACACGCTGTCAAGTGTTCTATTGTTCTCTCTTATCACATGCCATGGACATGACTCATTCCTAGGATAGCTGTACTAGGGTTTGTGACTCGTTACATAGTTCAGACTCTGCTTCAAAGCGAGTCTTACGTGTATATAAGTCGACTAGTAAAGACCAGGGATCCCTATCCTGGTCTTCTTCAATTCGCTATCTAGTCTTGGTTTTCTCTTCCTTTCCAGCCTGCCTTTCTTCATTACTATCTTCCTCTTCTTCTTTCTCTTTCAACTCTTCTCTCTCATCATCAACTTAGTGGAGGCGCTGTCACGCCCTTTTCACTCTAAGGGGACCTAGTGTTAGCCAGCCTAGTGTCCAAGAACGCCAGTCACGTGTTGCAAGCCACTCAAGTAGTCCAAGTCGGACAGACGGTTAGCGAACCGTTACATTAGGCCCCTTGAACCCTAGGTCCTGGCTATGGCAGCGGGCATTGTAATACAGAAGCATGTCGCTCATGAGCACATGTATGAGATGGTCGATATGCCAATTCCACTTCCCATCAAGCCAGTAATATTTGAGTTGATGATGATAGCTAGATAAACAATAAACTTGAGCAATCTCACTGATTTCCGGCGCGATAAGGATTCTTATGATTTGATAAGCATATTAGTATCGCCCTCCTGAAAGATCATCCAATTTTTCAGTACCAATCCTGACCACATGGGTACAATCATCATCCAGTTCACCTTGAGATAATCTATGAAGCTCTGGGGAACCACGGGATCGGTTTGCATCTCCTCCCACCAAGAATCAAATTTCGATTGATCGGGTGTTTTCACCCATTTGCAGACACGTTCCCAAAGACTTGGGAATTCTTCTGTCTGGAAATGCATCCACATCGCGCAGAGCACATGCCACCAACATAAGTATATTGTTGAGTCCGAGTAGACGGCTTTGATTGTGTTTATTTGTGCTTGGTCATGATCAGTCATTATAATCGCAGGTGTGATCTCCGGGCTCTGTGCTTTTACGAAATTAAGAAAAAAATGTATTGTTGCTTCTGTCCTGCTTGACATTAGCATCCAAGCAACAGGAACACCTGCAGAGTGGAAAAGGAGTAAGCATCTGAATGTGGAAATGCACCACAAAACATACCATGGCCCCAGAAATCCCTCACCACAACAGTGAATAGATTTAGCCCTATGTACTCATTGGTACTGTGGGTAGCATCAATAGACACAAAGTTTGATCCAAGTTTTTGGAATTGAATCATCTGAAACTCAGTTTGGATACATAGCACAAAAACATTTGCAGACAGTCCAGAGCCTGGTGGGGGGGGATCCAATTTGTCCTTGAGGATTGCCTTGCCACCATCCTGCTGGATCTTGTTGATCCAAACTTGGAGTGAGATTGCATTGTTGTCATCGTAGCAAATCTCTCAGTTCTCCACTATCCGGTGCAAGTGTGCAATGTCACATGTGGTAATGTGGTAATTGCAGTTATTGGGATTGCAAGATTCACACACGTGTTTTTGCTAGATACCCGTCAGCCAGGGAAATAAACAACATAATCGCCATGCACTATTGCTTTGGTCTGAACCCCCGTGCCGACCAGGTCCATAACCAGTTCCTTGGTCGTGTCCGACAATCTGGTGAACCAGAGATTGTTGTCACCAATTGTGTGATCATGCTGCTCGTCATACTTCCCGAGAATTTTGTTGGTGTCCAGATACAGTTTGATAGTGAGATGGCACCAGCAGCCTGTCTTCTTCGATGGGATCATCCTTTCCCATTGGGTGATCCTCTGGCGATCACACTTCCCGCCGGTGTGTTCTCTTGTGCACCTATACACATGCTGCTCCTGCCAAATTGGTGAATCTGATCGCTCCACCTGACTCACAATAAGCTCAATAGACTTCTCCAATTCCTCATTAGCAAGCCAAGTGAGGAACATGTTGGCATCTGCCCATTCACATGTCATACCCCCCTTCTCGTGATCATATGTGATGCTCCCGTGCTCGGGAGCTTCCGTGCTGCATGCCTTCCGCTTGTGAACACAGTACATGAGTTTATTTTCGGAAATAGCGGGGCCTGTAGGAATTTTGAAGGTGGCCATGGTGGGGGGGTTTGGGTGGGATGGTGTGTTTGTCTGTCCCCCCTCCTGCCCCTTCCACGATACACAAAGCATGTTATTTATGCGTTGTTTACACATTATTTAGTATTATTTTTATTTGCTATTTGCTCTAATAGATTACTTGTGTTTAAACAGAAGAAAAAAAAAAAGCAAAGGAGAGGAAAAGTGAAAACTAGCAGAGTTTAAATTTAGGTGCTCGTGAAGCGGGCCGGTCTGTGGGAACTGTGCACAAAGTCAAGAGCTGTCTACAGGTGCAGTGATCGGCGCCAGTGAGACCACAATTTACGAGTGGCATTGGACGTGACTGGTGGGAGAGAAATGACAGAGGAAAGAGACCAACAGGATGAAAGAGAGGGTGGAATGATGGGCGATGCAATGGTGAAAGGTGGCTCTAGCTAAGCCTTGTTTGGGGTTGATGTATGAGCCGATGACCACAGAGATAGTGATGGAAAAGTTTGGTTCCGAACCTCGGTCCGAACCCGAACTGGACCTATCTGAACTCCAAATTTGGGTTTGGGTTTGGGGTTTTGACCCTGACCGGACTGTTGGTTCTGTTTGCAGTTTGGCTAACTCCCGAACCCTTGCAAATGGGTTCTGAACGGGTTCAAACCTGAGAACCGGTGGATTTTTAGAACTGATAATACAAATACCAAAGCCTTTTCAAATGTCTATATACAGGATCATTCCAAAGGTGCGAAGCCTTGTGGGACTTGTCTGAAGCTGACAGCCTGTGGCATAAGATTTTTAACGCCAGTGCAGATGGACTGCAGATTGTTACGATTCACCGATCGTACTGCCTGACTTAGGCGTAGGGGTGTTTTGATGAATGACAACGGCTACACTTGACGGTCGGGACCTCTATCACCTGCTGAAAGGGATAGGAATGCTGGTATAATATACAGAAGTGGATGATCACAACAGCCTAGGTTAAAGGTGAAGCAATGACTGTATCTGCTTGGGTTTCAAAGAAGTTAAGAGGGGGCTACACAGGAAGGGACGACTCCGAGCTAACTGGGTGAAGCTTTTCAAGGAATGCTCAAGAAACTAAGCTAAAGACTACTGCTCGAGCTGCAGAGTCTTATATACGTATAAGTAAACACATTCAGGCTCCTACTGAACCTGAAACCCTATAGTAATCGTCCAATGGTATCCAACCATCAAGCCACAGGGGCTTATCGACTGCGAGTCCTAGATAACAGCCTCAAGGCATACCTCATGCCAGGGGCATCCAACACATGTCCAATGCATGTCCTTATCTCCCACCAATGGGATAAATACCTCTGCACACCACACACCTCATGGCCTTCTCACCAAGCCCGCCTAGACTTGCCCAGAACCTTTCCGACTCCCAGCCAGAATCCTTCCAGACTCCTTCTAGACTCCTGCTGACAGACCAACCCTAGACCCTGTCTAGATCATGATGTCATAACTTCATCAGCTGCCCATTACTTATCTGGTTAGACCCCTCTAGGCTCAAGACTGGCCTCTGGGTCTGGGCATCCATCACATGACCCTGTCACATGACCTCTCCTGGTGGTCTTGCTCCGAACTCGTGACCCATAACTTATTTGTTAGACTTCTGTAGTCTGGGTTAAATGTCACATGATCCCATCACGTGGTCCTTGCTCTGCCTGTAACACTGCCAGTGCGCTGCACAACTGCATACTGTTGGGTACTCACTGCACGTGCCAGCGCTTGCTGCTCTTCTAGAGCTTTGTTTTCTTCTTCTTCTGCCAACTTCTGCTTCTTGAAGGCACGTGCTCTTTGTACCAGCGCTCCAACCTTTGCTTTGTCGTCGAACGTCACGCTTTTCCGGCGCGTCACAGGCCGATCCGTGACACAGATGGTGTGGTGACCAGTGACAGACACATGATCGATTCAAGTTGATCAATTAATCCTCCACCCCAGCAAGACTTACAACTCTCTACAGTAGTAGAGTTCAGCTCACTGTATGGTGCCTCTTTGTGTGTGAGCCCTACACTAACCCTTGACAGCTTGACATATCAAATTCATCCTTTGCACCCTCACCCCTTCCCTCTTTGTCAATCCTCCACTTGATCCCCTGAACTGCTCAATGCCAATCCAACTCTTGTTTATGCATGCCCACAAACATTCCTACAGATTTTAACATCGGTGATGCTTGCTCATTTGTTCCAACAACTAACTCACCCATTCTCGTCTGCATGCTTTATCTCAACCTCAATGTCTCCTCAGATGTCTGTCCTTTAATTTACTTTTGTCTCAATCCTTGGCCATCTGTAAGGAATATGAAAAGTGCTACAATCTCATCCACAACACTGTCCCCATTGCAAAGAATGTCCCCTGAATAGAGAAGGACAGGGGTTTTGAAAACCCCAAGGGTAGTGTTGAGGGGTATGGGAGGGTAGGGGTAAGGGTAGGGATTTTCCAACCCTCAACCTACCCTTACCCCTCACAGGGGTCTTGGGGGTACCGGGGGTACCAGAGGGGTAGATGACAAATCACTCTGGGCTGGCCAAGTGAGCCAAGTGAGAGAACTCCAAGCAAGGCTCCAAGTCCCTCAAACTCCTCAATCTGTTTATTGGTGCCAGTATTTACTTATCCCCCCTCCCTTATGCATGTATTATATGTTTACAATGTCAGTAATAAGGAGGAGTTTCTTTGGTGTCACTGGCATCAGACCTCAGCAAGACAGTGTTGTACAAGTCAGCCTGATGCTGGGTCAGGACAGTCACATAATGCTCAGCCATCAATTCCATAGTTGATGGGTCAGCCAACTGTAAGATCCCCTCATCACTCATGGGCCAACCGAAGTTGGCCAATCTTGGAAACACTTCTGAAGTTCATGGGCCAGCTGATGTCAGCTCAGATAATTCCTCCAAGCTAGTAAAAGATGGCTGGAAGCATGGAAAGGGCTATATATTTTTTGAGATCGAATGTGTTCAGGTCGGTATCCAGAAGCCATTCCAAGAAAAATAGGATATCCTGGCATGGAGATGAATCTGTGATGGTGTACATATCTCAGAAACATGTCTCTGAATTAAATTGTTGATAAGTACTGAGTGCATATAGCGGCTCTATGGACTTAGGGACTATGGACCCTTAGATTAGATTAGATAGTCATGGATTTATCTGTAGATCTTAGTATGATCTTGGACATCTTACCTATAGCAGTAGTACAATAACAAACCATTGTCTTGTTCTTCTATTGTACCTACCTTTCATTGTTTTCTCTATCTTTATTGTCCTATTGTCTGGATCCCTTATTGTCTTTCCATACACTCTTTTGTCTTGACCTGTTATTGTTCTAACTATGGTCACTCCCTTTGTACTTTACTTATTGTAGTACGCTCTATTGTCCTGTGTAGAACAATAGACCCCACATGTATAAGTAGTGTAGCTTGTACGCCCTGGTCCACCAGTTCTCTTCTCATCACTGGTGTATGAGGTTAGTTACTTTCTTCTCTTGAATGAAGTTCTCTTCTCATCACTGGTGTATCAGACGTTCACACATCTGCTCTCTGCTTGACTCACTTACTGTGCTCCTACACTCACCTATCCTCTATGTGAGTATATCTACCCCTGTGCTGTTCATCACCAAGGCCGCGGCTGTGTTTGTTGTTGGCCATATCTGCTCGCACACCAATGCACTCAAAGTGCAAACATGTCAGGCTCATGGCGACTACCTCTCTTCATTAACTATCTGTAGCAAACTAGTGGACTTTGATGATCCTGACTCTTGGGAGCACAACATGGACAATCTGATTCTCAAGGCGGCGATATGGCAAGACAAGCACTGGGTCGACCACTCCACCTTCCTGAAGGTTGAGCAAGCGCACGAAAGGTACAGCAAAAGTCATACTGCTGAGCCTCGACCGAAATCGTGCATCCCATTTTCCTCTGACTGTCACTGCAGTTGTCTGACCTTCCTTTCTTTCACTAGTCCATCTCAAAGCACATGTGCGACACCTAGACGCTGCAAGTGAAAAGGAACTCGCTTTTCTGTTAGCTTCGACGAACGGACAGTGACACAATCATTATCCACCCAGCCAATTGCTCTGGCTTCTTTTGTCTTACCTATTTCACGTAACAAACTCCCCTTGTTTTTATTATGTGCAAGCCATGTTCTCAGTCTGTACCCTCAAACTCTGGTATATATTTCCAACTGAAAAGAAGTCAGATAATGTGTGACGTGTGAGTAGGGGAATACAACAAGGCAAAGAAGATTACTATATTACTCAAACAATCGAACATGTGTTTCATGTGCCATGATCACGTGACAGGTGAGCTTGATAAAACAGTGCATTTGCTGTTGACCTCTCCCACATTGACGGGGATGCTGCTCGACTTGAATTCTGTTGCCTTTCACGACTGAGGCAATTCTCTGCAAACCTGATGAACCCAGCACCATCCTTCTCCAATGTTGTCAAAAACCATGGGTCTTGAAATTTGACTTGATACTTGAGGCTGTTGCAAAATTCTTGGATCATGTGTATGTAATTTTCCATCTTCTCCTTCACTGCTTTTTTCTCACCTTCGCCCACTCTCTCCTCTGTATCGACCAGCTTGTCTTCGTCTTTGATGTCGTCTTCAAGCTCATATCTGGCCAGATTCTGCCGATTGTAGACCTCTCCAGCACCATCACCCTTTGCTGCTGCTGGATGGTTAAAGTCTGGCTCTTTTGCGTCCATGGCCATTGTGAGGGGCTTGAGGGAAGGGTGAGACCAGAATGGTAAGGAGCAATTCCGTGTTACTTTGAGGAAAAACTGAGGATCGACTGGCTGAAACTGCTGGACAAGGTGCTTGCACAACAGGAATTGACTGACAACAAACTGCAGGCAGGTGCATATGAAACATTGGGTGTCTGGACAGTATTTCTCATTTAATGGCATTGTGATCTCCGTCCTCATTGCTTTCATCCATTCAGCCTTGAAATCTTTCCTCCACTTTGGGAGTTCATGGAAGCAGCCAATGTCGGTCAACATTACTTCAAGCTTTCTGTAATATGTCGGTGCAAGCTTTGTAACCAAGACCCATGCGAGAAGGTCAAGGCGGGGCAAACTGAAGTGATGGAGGAAGTCCTCCTTCACACACCGCCAACTACATGATTGTAAGTAAGTTATTCGCTATTACAAACTGATTTACTCACTGTCCCTCAACTAACATGGTTGTTTTTAGGCGTGGTACTTCTTTTGGATTACCACTGTGTGCCCACAACTCCCACCTTCCATGTCGGTACCAGTTCTCCCATAGGTAGGCCCAAAGGTTTGGTAAGTTGTGCAGGACACAAAACTCATATATTTGCTTCACAGCCCAGGTGTTGGTGCAGAATACCCAGGAATGAGAGGATGCACACAGAAGTGTTGCTCCATCATTTCGATGATGGTATAACAGTGTTCGAGTGGGCAAAAGGTATGTCGTACCATTGTCAGATCTTGATCGGGGTCAGGCTCATCCTCAGTTACTGGACTGGAATTAGGAATCATTGATGGGGCAGGGATTCGGATGGTAAGTTTAGTGTCCAATGAATGTGTAGACTCTGATGCACTGGGGTGACCGCTTGCAAGTGTTGGCATGCTTGTGTTGCCCTGCATGCTCTTGACAGTTTGGCTGGACTGTGTGCCATGTGCTGTCGGGATTCGGATTTTGATAGAGTTTGGGTCTTCACTGGTGGGCAGCATCATCTTTGTGTTCTTCCCTTGTGGTCCTTGCTCACAGATCTCCCCAGGAACACATCCCTCACTGTCATTCGGATCCGCACAACCATGAGGCTTGAAGGAAACATTGATGAATGCATATTCATGAGAAGCCTGCTGAGCGTTGTATGACAAGGTAGGTAAATTTCCTTTGAGCCGTCTTCTAAGTGCCTTGTGCTGATGCCACCAACAGAGTTGATGCTTTGCCTCAGGCCAAACTTGACGACTTGCACCAATTTCCGCCATATCCTTGTCGGTGTGGACAAACCTCGGGACAATACTGTATTCGCAGTGCAGGACAGCTGCCCAGGCTGCTAATGCTTTGATATGTTTTCTGTCTTCGATTGAGGTTGCTGTTGTTAAGAGGCAGTAGGACAGGGGGAAGCTGGCGTTGTCATATTCCCCAAGGATGGTGTACAGCTCTAGGTGGCAAGAGTTTGTATTATCTACATTTTCTTTAGTCAGTGCTATGTATCTGATGCTCAGAAAGTCTCTCACAGGTGGCATCAATTCCAATTTTGACAATCTTTCCCTGTAATGGCAACACAACCCCCTTCAGTACCCATGCAACTTGCTCAACTCCCTCCATTCCTGGCAGATCGAGAAGGGCCATGTCGGACTCAAGTTCACATAGAAGGAGTTTGACAGAAGGTGACTGGTCTTTACTGCACTTCCAGAGTGTCTCGCTCATTGTTGTCCAGGCCGTGTGAACCTGGTTCGCGGTAATCGATGGGTAGGCTTGCAACACTTTTTTTGCAACTTCATGGGGGGAACACCACTCTAGGTTTTCTCGGATCAGTGCTGCAGCTTCAGGGGGTAAGGAGACGTTGTAATAAGGTGGATGCTTTGCATGGTGTTCTAGCCAGACAGTAACTTTGTAAGTTTTTTCTTCATTTCTTGTATTTGCATGATACAAGACATTCAACTTGCTTTTACAGTCATACCGGTGCATCCCAAGTGTGTCTTGATGTTTTGCGCCTTCCTTCTGGCTTGGTCGTGACTTGTACTTCCGGTTTTGGTCCTGGCAACACCAGTACTGGGCTTTATGGCCATTCCCTAATGGTTGACTGTCTTTCATTCTGTTTATGTGTGTTATTTTTTTTGGTTTTGTTATTTGGAGGACCTCTTACCTGAAGCAGTAACCAGTGACTTGCCAGATTTCATGTGTGGCGGCGCTGACATGATCACTATGAGACATGAATGGATCTGCCGGTAAGTCATAGCATGCATGAAATAAAATGTTATCCTTTGTTCTGAAGACCCTTTTCAGCTGTGTCATCATTGTGTTTTTGTCCTTAAACTTAATGGCAACAATTTCCTGGAGGATTTTGTCAGGTAAGTGTCCTTTTAGAAACCCAAAAGTAAATCTACTTACCTTGTGCTGTAGCCCCATATTGCTCTCTTCCTCAAGATGACCACTGTTTGAAGCTACAGGTGGAGCAAGGCTTTGCCCTTCATCAGTCTGTTCTCATTTCTGCTTCTTCTGCATACCAAGCCTACAAACTTTTTGGCATTTTTCACAGTGCTTGAACTCATCATTGGGCAGTGTGGCCCTGCACTTTTTCTGGGAACAACAGTTCCCAGGTGGTGCAGCAAAGTCAGGATTTGTGAGAGGTAGCATCGGGTAGGTGAGAACATGCAAATCGAAGTTGTTGAGTATATTGTGTACTGTCATTTTCTGTTTACAAGATCACGTGACCTAGGCACATCATTTACTAATCAAAAGATATGAAATATTTTAATATCTACACTTGTGACGTGACATGTCACATAACAAAGCTAAATAACCAATTGGTGACGCGTTAACGCTCAAATTTTGAGTCACGTGATGTCATGTGACGTGTTAGGGGTGGGGTGCAGCTGGGCCAGTTTCACCCTTGCGTTCGCCAGCCTCCCCGGGGCTTGAGGATGGTGTCGACACGGAGACGGAACCGCCGTTCTCATGCGAATTTGACGCCATCATATAGTGCAAAGACCTCGTTCTCCTCTGCGAACTCCAGCGGGACTCCAGCGGCCACGTCATTCTCGGAAACGAGGCGAGGACTACGGACTCGGCTGACCCCACGACGGACGCGCACGAAGCCTTCGCTCATCCCGTCACTGAGACCAACCGCAACTTGAACACATTTGGTCGGGGTCACCGGTCACCGGTCACCAGTCACTCTTTCCTGCAAGCTTTCCTGACTCTTCCTATCTTGTGTGCTGTTTGCGAGATCTATTTGGAGGAAGAACCTGAGACGGCCAATGGACACACATGTAAGGTAGTTCCAAGATGTAATGCAGCACCCAAGTAGCTCAGACGCGTATCGATGGTATTGTACAGATGCATCGCCAGCTGCTAGATCCGTTTGGAGAGTCCCCACCGATCCCAATGAGCCGCGGACATGGGAAAGGAATCAAAAGGATGTTTGTACGCACGGTTGACAAAATCTACGGCTCTGCTCTTGGGGTCATTGAATCTGGAGAGTAGCGCATAGGATGCGAAAACGGACAGGACAGTCAAGCAGAAAGTTGGTATGAGAATTCGCCATTGTGCATAAATCGAATTAAGAATCAGGAGGGAGGTCAACATCGTCGCAAGACTGTCGCCGACATGAAAAACAAACCCGCGGCGTCATTCACGTAACGACATTTCTAGGTTTAACCAACGCGGTACTGCGACTGCAAACATTCCTATTCCATAGAGTGTCTTACAATGTAGTGAATTTCGTCTCTCTCGTCGAATCCTAGCTATCATCTGGGAATCGTTAGCGTGCTGACCGGCTCCTATGCGACGGCGCCTGCTCTTCGTCGATGAGTCCAACCTCGGGGAACCGCTCTCCAACTTCTAAGTCCCGTCCCACAACGACCAGTAGGTCTCGTCGTCCTTGCATTCGCCAGCCTGCCCAGGCTGACCGTGGTGTCGACACAGAGACGCGCTCACGCGAATGACTTCGGACTTGGCTAGCACCACGGCGGACACGCGTGAAGCCTTTGCTCATCCCGTTACTAAGACCAGCTGAAACATGGATCAGGACTGAGTTCTTGAATGACCCTGGCGGCCCATACGAAAACACGTGGATCACGGGCGGCGAGGGCGGATATTCGAGGCCACTTGCCATGGCTGAGGACAGCGATCCGTTAAAAGAGGACGCGCGCCCGGTGTCGTATGAACTTGAAGCTTCATCAGCGCCGCCGGTTCTTCGGCGCTGATTTCGACCTCCTGAACTTCAATTTTTGGCCCAAGGACGTGGGGCTGGAATCGGGAAAGTCGGCCGTGGTAATCGTCGCCGAGGGCGTGGCGCGGAATGAGAACCGATAGGAAAGGTGGAGTGACTCTATAAGGACGAGGGGCGAATGGGAGCTGGTTCGCAGTCCTGCGAATGACAGCAGCTGAAAGAAAACGTCAGAAACGACCTAATGAATATAGGTGAATACGCACTTCGGCGCGGAGGCCGAGACCCTTCCACTTGTACAGGAGCCTTCACCAACCATAGGCCGATCTCGACCTCTCCTGAGGTTCCACGTCGCTACTCACTTTGATGCCTTACCATCTGTGGTTCATCTTGCGCCGGTGTTTCACCGGAGTGCGAGGGGGTTACAGCCGCAGCTTGCGGCGCACTGACACGACCGAACGGAGGTCGAGAAGGTTAGGATATGCTTGTGCCTCCGATCCCAGGCGCCGCACTTGGGACAGAAAGATTTGGCTCTTAGGAACGGAGATTGGTCTCGCATTGCCGAAGGGAGAGTGAGCTGCCCGCGTACATGAGGGTGTCTTGGAAATCAGATCCCCGCCGGTGTGGTGGTGAAAGGGGTTCTTGTGATGGTGACAAGTGCGCATAACTTGGCGTGGAATCCGGCGTGGAAAGGACGCTGGGAGCCACTTGTGGAGGGTTTGCAGCGTCGGATCGAGGGATATGAAGGCAAGCGGCGCAGTGGGCAACCAGCTGCAGATTGGGTATCACGCAAACGAACGAAGGGGAGGAAGGCCCGTGGACAGAGACCAAAATAAATGGTGAATCGACTGAGAGGTAGCGAGGAAGGAATGACTCACCACTACGGCCCGCATGGAAAGCGGTCTCGGAGTGACCAATTATATAAACAGTTGAATTTCCGAGTGTTGCAATTTTTCTGCCACTTCGACTTCAATTCCCACACACTTGCCCACACCCACACAATCCATCTCAGAGACTACTGCATCATGGATCCCACATCACCATTTTCTCCCACTTCCTCAGGCTTAGAAACCTCCCATATGTTCAATGTCTTGAGTCTGGAGTCATTTGACTTTGCAGCTGCTCTTGGAGCAGCATTTTCAGAGGAGGATTTAGAGGAGGATGCTCACTCCCAACTTTCTCCTGAGCCACCTAGTTCCATGTCCACTTCTTCTGGCATGTCTGGCAAGATGTCTGGTCTAACCTCTGGGACACAGTTTCCACTTGGAAATGTCAAGCTGACTGGATCTACCTCTACCTGGGGTTCTAAGAAGAACTCCCCAACTGGCAATTCAATTCATGCTCACCGCAGGAGGAAGGAATTTAGGAAGAAAAAATCTAACAAAATAGCTCCACACATACAAATCCGCCCCATTATGATCAAGAGGCATGCAAAGCTAATGATTTATAAAACTACCTTCAATGCTTTTGATCTTCCCCACACTAAGGGTGGATGGCTTGGCCGTCGTATCACCAAATCCACTTCTCAAACTGGAGAGGAGACAATAGAAAGTCTGATGTCAGACAAATATAAATATGTCCCTATTGAAAGGTATGGGTTTATATGGTTGACTTGAGCATTGCTTATGGTTTTTTCAGCCCTAGTTTGGGTATTGCAGATAAACATGGCTATATTTTTGTGATTCGTCGTGCCCCACCTCCAACATCTCCTGATCAAAAGCCATGGTCAGAGTCTATAATGGATTTGGAAGAAGCAATGAAAGATGCAAGAACAATGTTGCATGTTCCAGTGAGGAACCTTAATCATCGCCGTGGAAAGTATGAGTATGTCAGTGGTGGGATCTCATATGGGGGTGGACAAAAGGTGAGTAAAACTATCAACTTATACTATCTCTTAAAACATTAATTATCTACAGACTCCTATGAACATGAGCTACCAATCAAAGCATCAAAAAGCAATTGCTGAGAACTTACTCAAGAATCAAGATCTCAACCGTATTGCCTCATATGTCAACAGTGAGTGCTATGATTCTCTAAAAATGAAAAGAAGTGTAAGTATTCCACAGCTACATTTGCTATGTCAGCTCCCAAGCTATATAAACACTATGAGAAGCTTGTCACAGACATCAAGTCACATCATCCTGAAGTTTGTCTTCCACATGCTGGTTCAGTTTTCATGGCAACTACCATCAACTTGGGAGACAATGTGGTTACAACAAGACATAGAGATCACCTAAACCTTCCTAATGGTTTATGTGCTGTGGTGTCCTTGGGGAGTTATAACCACAAGCTTGGTGACCATCTTGTCCTCCATGAGCTCAAACTCATCTTAGAGTTTCCCCCTGGCTGGATTATTTTCTTACCCTCTGCTAGCATTACACACTCAAACATTGGAATATCTGATAATGAGTGGCGTTCATCCATCACTTACTATACTGCAGGAGGACTCTTTAGATGGGTTGCATATGGGTTTAAAGGTGAAAAGAAACTTGATCCAGAGCAGTTTCAAAGGATAAAGGAACAGAGTGGCACTAGATGGAATTATGGCATAGATCTTTTCTCCAAGTCAGAAGAACTTGAAGAAGATATTAGTACAGCATTTCCTTAAGGTTGTTTTGATATCCATAGTTAACTTAGGCTATGTTACAATTACACCAGGAGTGTTATGTTTTGGTCTGTATCACATGAGTTGGGACTATCATGTGATCATGATGTCATTAGTTCTGGACTATTCTACCACATTCCATATGACAAGTCATAGTGACTCATACTATTACAGGGACTAGTAGTATTAGTGGAGTCATAACATCATAAGTGACTCATCCTAGTATTATGACTCAGTAGTAGTGACTCTTGTACTTAGTATATAAACTGTACCATTAGCGAACTTAGACCTTAGGTCTGAGTTCTTGTATGGCTAGGAACTGCATAAGTCCAGTCAACTTCCCAGTCTCTCCTCTCACAGACTTAGCTCTGTCATCACCAAAGCCTGCAAGGGTTCCAGTCCCACACCATCATTATAGGGCCCTATCAGCCTTATTGTTGTCCAGGTTACCCCCATCCCTCTGAGGTTACTACATGCCTTAGGGATAATGTAACGCTTCACTAAGCGTTAGTCTGACTTGGACTCGGGGAGTGTGGATGCAACACATGACTTGGTGGTTCTCGGACACTAGGTATGTTGACTGTCACGGACTGCCTCAGAAGTGGACTGACACATCGGTTATGACTACGACTGTCAGCGTATATTAGTCATGGACAGGGGTTCGGAGTGTTGTTGTAGCACAGACTCACACGCGGTGGAGCGTTCTATTGTCTTGTAGTATCACATGCCATGGACATGACTCATTCCTAGGATAGCTGTACTAGGGTTCGTGACTCATTACTTAGTTCAGACTCCGCTTTAAAGCGAGTCTTACGTGTATATAAGTCGACTAGTAAAGACCAGGGATCTCTATCCTGGTCTTCTTCAATTCACTATCTTGTTTCAGTTTCCTCTCTTTTCCAGTCTGCCTCTTTTCATCGTCATCTTTCTCTATCTCTTTCTCTTTCAGCTATTCTCTCTCATTATCAACTTAGTGGAGGTGCTATCACACCCTTTTCACTCTAAGGGGACCTAGTGTCAGCCAACCTAGTGTCCGAGAACGCCAGTTGCGTGTTGCAAGCCACACCCAGTAGTCCAAGTCGGACAAACGGTTAGCGAACTGTTACATTAAGACCAGGATCCCATCATGGCGTTGCAAACTACAAGAGAAAGTTGGGCATCAGAAGGGCCCTTTGAAGTATACGATTTACGAGGACCGGTACTAAGGGAAGTACCAGAAAGCTTCATCAAAGCGGCAGAGTGGCGTGTACACAACGGTATCGAACGATATCACGCCAAGTCAAACGCGCCAGAAGAATCCGGTTCGGAACATTGGTACCCAGTTGAGTTCAACTTCGAGCATCTCTGTTGGGTAGAAATCCGTTGGATTGAAAATCTAGAAAGTGGGGGACGTTGGGAAGCCTTCTGTATCGCCGGAGAAGATTTAGGGCTTGATATCACCCCACAAGATGCGGAAGATCAAGATCGGTTGGACCGAGCAAGAAGGATCCGAAGCACAATTGACAAAACCCCCACAACACGAACAAGCACACCATCAGTGGCTAGTGAAGCAAGTGCTATCCAAGTACGATCTCCAGCACCACAAAGAGGGAGCGATCAAATTATCGCATTACAGTTAGCTGAGTCATTGCATATACAAGAACCAGTCATGAGTCGTACAATGACCACGGAACCAACGACAGGCACAATCAACCCACACACGGGGCATATGGAGATGCCCATGAACCCAGACGACGTAGCACTATATCGCACTATAGGACCGGATCAGCCAGACCCCCCAATAGCTCGTGAAAGACAAGCATCGCCAAGAATCCCATTCGGATGGCCACGAGGAGGTCAAGGACCTGGAGGTGGACCATTCGGAGGACCACCAGGCGGAGGCGGAGGACCACCTGGAGGTGGGGGACTGCCAGCAGGAATCCCAATGCCAATGCCACAAGCGCCCCAACCAGGAGGGCAGCATGGAGACAAACTAGTAGGCAATCCGCCTATCATTTTTACGGGAGATCGCTCCAAGGCCGAGCAATTCATTACACAATGGCAATTATACGAAGGAGTCAATATCACCAACACGCTTATGCATAACCCTTACCAACGAGCTATGTTTTTCCTCACCTACATACAGGGGAATCTCGTTAACGAATGGGTTAAGGGAGTCAATGCATGGCTCCACACGCAAGTCACAACCCAAGGATGGGCCACCATCGACGAACGTCTCTGGAATGGGGTTATAGGCGCCTTCAACAGGCAGTATGCTGATGTACTAGAACAAGAAAAGGCGCAAGCTGAACTAGGAAGATGTTACGTGTCGATGGCACGTTCTGCTTGACTTGAGTGGGTTCTGAAGAATGGCTACTCTGTCTGTTCTGCGCCCGGAGTCGTAGCCAATTGGTGCGCAGTCTGTGGGTAAGCTCCTTCGGGTGCGGGATAATGTAAGGAGGATCCGTAGTTGCAAAGGCACAGAGGAGTACTCTGTGCGGACTCGGTGATAAGTGAACAGGGAAGCGCACGGGCTTATGCTGTCACTGAGTGGAGTGAGACTGGGAAGTCAAACGACTTATGCAGCTCCTGGTCTTCGGGTTCTGTGAGGTCTGCTTGGTCAAGAGTCGATGTGATTCAAGATCTCAGAACTAAAGTCTGAGAGTGCTACGAGTACAGGTTATATAGTACAAGTCGCCAAGCAGATACTATCAGTACCAGTACTTGGAAAGCCACCAAGTCGAGTAGCTACTATCGTAGGATTGCGTCATAGTCCGAATACCACTAGCATCGGTAGTAGGAACGAGTCATAACCGGAGTCAAGTAAGTAAGCATCAATGGGTCAAGTCTGTGCATGAGGGATAGGATGACGAAGTAAAGATGATGGTCCCAATGGTAGTCCGTATAGTAAGCACAGTAATGGAAGAGACGTAACATTACCCCCTCTTTAGGAGGCAAGTCCACATGCCTTAGACGGCTGAGGAGGCCCAACCCTCCCTCATCTTCGATCGTTCCTTATACCGTTCTAGTCCATCTCTGATCAACGTACCATTAATGTTCATGATACGCTCTAGGGAGTCCGCTCCCTCCAGGTGTCGGATGGAGTCCTGTTGCTCTATCAGTGCATGGTAATACCTTGCCTGTGCATCCTTCATCGACGCCAAGGCGGACTTCATCGCCATATGCTGTGCTCGATAACGGCGTACCTCTGCTCCTAAAGTGTGGTCCCCTTCTTCAACAAGGGCGTTGTCAATTTCGAACCGGCAAGGATGATCTATTTCGAAGAAATAGAGGTCGGAGGGGAGGTAGGTGGGGACAGAGGTGAGATCGTGGGATGGTAACGCCCTAAGACGTTGTGAGTGTGCGTTTGGGCTATGAGCCCGAATTCCTGCTACGTAAGTATCGTCTCCTCAGTCTAGACGAGTCCACTTGGCTGGCCACATGTTCCCCTGCGCATCTTGGATTTGACAAGGGATAAAGTCCCTCCCACAGTCGGAAACCGGGTATGGGGGGAGAGGTGTTCGCTTGATCTTCCCAAGATAAGAACGTGTCAGCATCCGCCCACCCGTCGGTATCTGTGACAGTGCCAAGATCTCCTCGTCCCTCATCTCTTCGGGGCGAGCCGTGTACCTCCTTGGCTTTCGAGTCTTTCTTTGGGTAGGGGTGGAAGAGGGGTACAGGGGATCGCGTATTCGTCCTCCTTGAGTTCGTAGATAGTGCTCCCACACTGTGCTGCCTCTTAACAGGCGGGGGGATGATGGTGGGTTCGGAATAGGGGACGGGGAGTGGGCTGGAGCATGAGGAGTGGGGAGACGGGGTAAGGGATCTGGTAGGGAGGAAAGGGGTGGTTCCGGCTCTATGGGTGAGTGCTGCCTCGATGTGTCCGTATGAAGCTTCCCAGGCGCATGCAGCATCTGAGGTTCGACGCACAAAGTCGGTGGGGATGAGGGTCTGTGGGATCGTAATGCTTGATCGTTCTGCAAGCTCTGGGGTTGACGAAGAGGATTCGTGACTAAGGGTAGGACTGGGAGTTCGCCAAGAGGAAGGCTCGAACCAGGGGCTCCTAGTGGCGTCCTCTGTTCCGTATCCAATACAGAAATCACTCGAGGCGGGTACGTGGACAAGTCCAGTTGCAACAAGCGAGTTCCTGACCAGTTCCTCAGCTCCACTGGAGGAGGGGGAGACACGTCCCTCTGATGGAGTGTCTGATACGGTGGACTGGAGAGCGATGGCATCGGAGGACATGAGAGTGTAGAGTAGTTGGATGAGTGGGGATGACTTCAATACCGCTGTTCTGATGGTCGTTTTATGGGTGACGGATGAAGGGTTACGTTGTTTAAACTCTTCAAGAGCTTCGTCAGCGTGCATATCTTTCCAGTCGACCCACTCATTATCCGAGTTAGGGTATCCCTTCCACTTGACCAGGTATTGAACCTTATGCCCCCTTCCATGTCGTCTAGAATCGAGAATTGCTTCTACTTCGTATTCTTCCGTTCCTTGGACTAGGTCAGGCGGTGGCCTCGTGTAGTTTGGACCGTGGAACTCCGTCTCGATATAAGGAGTTAGAAGGTCCACATGGAATACATCGTGTATTTTCCATGTTCCTGGGAGTGTCAGCTGATAGGTAATGGGAGATAAGACCCGTTTAATCGGAAAGGGGCCATGACATTTAGGGGCTAGTTTGTTAGAAGGCACATCAAGATGAAGATTGCGCCCTTCTAACCAGACGTATTCTCCTTCCTTAAAGGTCCGGCCTTCTTTCTTTGATTGCGCCCATCGCTGTTGTGCCTGTATGATATGTTTCTCGGCCTCTTTTCTGACCCTCTTCCATGTTTCTCGACGGAGTTCTAGAATAGGAATTGGGGTTGGGGCGTCCGAGATCTCGGCTCGTGGTTCATAACCCATGAGCATCTTGAATGGGGAATAGCGTGTAGTCTCATTCTTCCATGAATTGTGAGCGAATTCGGCAATAGGTAAGTGTTCCTCCCAGTTATCCATTTGGACGTTGACCCATGGTCTAAGGTATTGTCCAAGCCATTGATTGGATCGTTCGGATTGCCCATCGGTTCGAGGGTGATATGCTGTTGACATGTTCTGTGTTACCCCGATAAGACGACAGAGCTCCCTCATAAACTTGGAGATGAATCGGGGGTCTCTATCACTGATCACTTTGCTAGGAAGTCCGAACCTTGGGAATACTTTGCGGAGATATAGATCTGCTACTCCTTCGGCGTTGATAGATTCGTTGCATGGTATGAATATTGCCATTTTCGTGCAGTCATGGTCTGTGATGGTGAGGATCGAATCGAACCCATTTGAAACAGGAAGTTTCACAATAAAGTCAAGAGCGATCGTTTGAAATGGTAGGGCCTCATGGATAGGGGTGATGGGAGATAGTGGCGCTTTTCGGGTCTGGGTGTTGATCTTGTGTCGTTGACATTCGGCGCATCCCTTGATGTACTCTTGGACATCTTTTGCCATATTGGGCCACCAGTAGAATCGGGCCACTAGCTCCATTGTTCGGGATATCCCTGGGTGTCCAAAGGCTACTAGATCATGGTGGTTGTAAATGATCTTGCGTCGTAGTTCCTGGCTTCCAGTTACCACTCTTCTATGCTCCTTCCACCATTCTCCATTGAGCTTCTTGAGATTATGTGGGTCGATCCAGGGACGTAGTATTTCTTCGTCTTGTGATGAAATGAACCTAGGAGTGAGTATAGTTTCGGAGTCGGTTGTGGTGCCTGTCCTTGCAAACATGTGATCTGGAAGTACTGTGACATCTTCGTTATCTCGTTCTCCTTGATCGTAATCTGGTCGTCTAGATAAAGCATCCGCTCTTCCATTACTTTTTCCAGGTATGTGTCGAAGTTCTATGTCGAATTCGGATAGTTCTAGAACTTCCCTGGCTATTCTTCGGCTTATCTTATGGGGTTGTCGCCAGTATTGCAGGTTTGCATGATCAGTATGTACAATGATTTTATGCGGTGATCCTGCGATGAATGGCCTCCAGTTTCGACAGGCTTTGACTATAGCTAGATATTCCAGATCGTAGATGTCATAGTTTCGTTCTGCTTCCGTAAGAGTTGTGGAAAAATAGGCAATTGGGTGTCTTTTGCCATTTTCTCCTCGTTGCATGAGTACTGCACCTAGAGCGAATCCTGATGCGTCTACCTCGATCTCGAATTGTTTGTCGAGTTGTGGTTGCGCTAGGACGGGTTCGGATGTTATTCGCTTTCGTAGTTCGTTGAATGCTTCTTGATGCTTCGGGTCCCAAGTCCATGGTATATCTTTCCTAGTTAGCTCATTAAGGGGTCGAGCTATGTGGGAAAATTGATAGATAAAGGGGCGATAGAAATTGCAGAATCCTAGAAATGATCAGACTTGCTTTACCGAAGAAGGTGTAGGCCAATTTGCTACCCCTTTTACTTTGGCAGGGTCCATGCATGTTATCCCCCTTTCAAGGATTAGCCCCAGATAATCGACGCGAGGCGCCTCCCATATGCACTTTTCTGGTTTGATGAAAAGATCATTCTGCTCCAAGATGTCCAAGACTCCATGCACCGCTTCTCTATGTTGTTCCAAGGAGTCTGATGTTGCGATTAGGATGTCATCCATATAGACGATGATCTCTGTTCCTTTCCCCCTGAATAGATTGATGATTGGTTCGAGGATGTAGTCCATCATTGCTTGAAATGTGGCCGGGGAATTGGTCAGTCCAAAGAACATGACTAATGGTTCCCATAATCCGTATTTCGTTTTGAACGCTGCTTTGTGTTGATCTCCTTCTTTGATTAGGATGTTGTTGTATCCTTCTCGGACATCGAACTTGGTAAATATTCGAGCGTCTCGTACTTGTGAGATAAGATCTGGGATTAATGGGAGAGGATATCGGTTCCTGATCGTGAATTCATTAAGTTTGCGGTAGTCTTGGACAGGTCGTAGTTTTCCATCCTTCTTTCGAACAAAGAAGAAAGGAGATGCGTATGGGGATTTCGATGGGCGGATGTATCCCTTCTCTTGCATGTCTTTGAGGAACTTCTTTAGTGTTTCGTCCTCCATCGGGGTTATTGGGTATATTTTGCAATCTAGGGCCTTTGGTGCTCCCTCTTTTAGTTCGATTGCATGATCCCATGGGCTCGACTTTGGAAATCGTCGTGCTTCTTCTTCACTAAAGACCTTGGCGTGTCTTTGATATTCTGCTGGTATTGCTACCGCTTGTGTATATTGTCCTGCATCCTGTGCTAGCTGTGTAGAGATATTGCGATGCCAGCTCGATTCAGCTCCCAGGTCTTCAATTATCAGATCCTTTTCTTTGTCAGATAGTGGCTCCGTAACTATCCTGGCAACTCTTGTATTTGATATAGTGGATTGGGTAGTTTGATACCAAGATAAGGATCGTATGATGATTGGGAGATAAGAAGTGTTGATTGCAGCGTCCTTCCAGCTGAACTTTGGTTCGAAATTGGCTAGCCAGGGGTATCCTAGGATAAGATCCTCTAGTCCTAAGTCGGTTATCAGGAATCTCATCTTTGCATTTTTTTGTCCTGTTTGGACGTTGAGATCCACATATTCCGCGATCATTCCTGCTTTGTTGTTAGTCCCATCGATGTTCCAGATCTTTCTAGCCTGATCTAGTGGGTGGGATTTGATATGGAGTCGTTTAATGAATCGGGGATGAATGAAGTTATCTGTGGCTCCTGAGTCTACGAGAATTTGCTTATCGGCCCTTGTGTATGCGGTTCGGAATGAAACTGGTATTTTCATACTTCGAAATCTGGTCAAGTATACAGAGTTACATTGAAGCATACGGATAGCTCTTCCCCAGGCCATTAGGTCAGAGCTTAGGCAAAATCCTCGTTCATAAAGATGTCCTGGATCACTTTGTCCTTTTCCCCTTGATCCATGCCTCGTACTAGTTCGACCAGTTCCTGGGCATTGATCTTCTTGATAGAGTGAGATGGTCCATCGGTCCTGGATACGCCTTTACTAGCAATACTAGTATTGGTGGCGTCTTGTGAAGCATCACTGTTTTCATTAGTATCAGTGGCGCGGATCTGGGAGCTTTGGTTAGGACAATTGCGCCCTATGTGTCCTTGGCGCCTGCATTTGAAGCATTTGCCTTCTTTATGCAGTTGGGCTATTTCGTCGTCTGATAAGGCAGCCCGGGCACGGATACGTCCAGGGGTAGTGTCCATGGCATTGTTGTCTTTGGCAAAACGTTGTTGCCACTGCTGCTGAGTCGGTTTCTTGGGGTTCTTTGAAGGTCGTTCGAAAAAAGCTTGATATTGAAGAAATTTGCGATGGTACCTGATGGCTGCATCTTCATAATCCGCTACTGTGGTTAGCAGATTCATATTTTCGTCTTTGACTATAGCCCTTCGGAGTCCCTCGGGTAGTCCTTCGAAGTATTTCTTTCCCACCAGTCGTTCATCCAGATTGTACTCGGCGAGCCTAGCAAGTCGTTTGTATTCTGCCGTGTAGAAGTCTAACTTCCCTCCTTGCATTTTGAGTTGATTGAGGGCTGCTTCTGCTCGCTCCGCGCTCATGATGTCTTGGAAAAGAGTGGCGAAATCATGGATTACTGTGTCCCATATGAATTCGTCCGTTTTTCGTCCTCCTGAGCTTAAGTGTCTGCTGACCACTCGGATTTGGTCATTGACCCAATTTCCAACATTGGGTCTACGAATGAACGTGAGGAATAGCATGGTGCGTTCGAGGGGTGTAGCCATTACCCTGGTTCGATCATTGAGGGCTCTGTAGACGTTCCATTTGGTCATAAATCCTTCTACTTTGGTTCGATCTCCATCGAAGATTTCTGGTTCTCTTCCGATCAGTTTATCGGTGAGTCGATTTTCTGGGTTGTTAAGGGGTTGTCTGAGATCTCCCCCTCCTCCAGGGTTTCCCGGATCTCCCCCTCCTCCAGCATCTGGGTTTTCATCTGGTTCTCCGCTTGGAGGTCCCAATGGTGGTCCGGTTCCTCCAGGAGGTCTTCCACCAAGTCTTCCTCCTCCTCCGAGAGTGTTTCTGATTGTATTTGCTGACTGAGTTCCTCCTGCGGATATTCCAGCTCCAAGAGTTCGGGCCAATACGCTTGTTGGAGTGATCGTGGTAGTTGATGCAATCTGTGACATTCTAGAAGCCAACGAAGGTAGTCCGCTGATGGAGGGGATAGTGGGTCGGGTAATGTGTGTGGGAATGAGTTGAGCCAATGCAGCAATGGCGTGTTGCTCAATCTCGCTAGTGGGGATAACTGTGTCTGGATCTGGGGTATCTCCTCCTTCACTTCCGAATCGGAATGTGGTGGCAAGTGGTTCTTCTTCTTCGTCGTTGATTCAGAGTCCGTATTTGATATGTGCTGGTCTAGTGATCCTGTATCGTCCTTCGATTTGTTCTGTGATTCCCCACTGCAAAGTTTCAAAATTGAAATCAACGGCAGAGAGTCCTTCTGTGTCACTATCAGGATCGCTTGTGTAATAGCCTTGTCCCAGGTATCCGTCTGAGTACCACTCTGCTTCTTTGAGATATCTTTTAGGAACGTTGCGTTCCCCTCTCCTGTCGACGAATGCTGTAGAGGTAGCCACGGTTGTTGGGAGTTCTGAGATAATGTTACGTGTCGATGGCACGTTCTGCTCGACTTGAGCGGGTTCTGAAGAATGGCTACTCTGTCTGTTCTGCGCCCGGAGTCGTAGCCAATTGGTGCGCAGTCTGTGGGTAAGCTCCTTCGGGTGCGGGATAATGTAAGGAGGATCCGTAGTTGCAAAGGCACAGAGGAGTACTCTGTGCGGACTCGGTGATAAGTGAACAGGGAAGCACACGGGCTTATGCTGTCACTGAGTGGAGTGAGACTGGGAAGTCAAACGACTTATGCAGCTCCTGGTCTTCGGGTTCTGTGAGGTCTGCTTGGTCAAGAGTCGATGTGATTCAAGATCTCAGAACTAAAGTCTGAGAGTGCTACGAGTACAGGTTATATAGTACAAGTCGCCAAGCAGATACTATCAGTACCAGTACTTGGAAAGCCACCAAGTCGAGTAGCTACTATCGTAGGATTGCGTCATAGTCCGAATACCACTAGCATCGGTAGTAGGAACGAGTCATAACCGGAGTCAAGTAAGTAAGCATCAATGGGTCAAGTCTGCATGAGGGATAGGATGACGAAGTAAAGATGACGGTCCCAATGGTAGTCCGTATAGTAAGCACAGTAATGGAAGAGACGTAACAGAAGAGGCCTTCGTATGCAAAACGGAGATTTAGATGGACTAATCACGAGATTCGAACAATTGGTATGCCACGCCAACTACGACGTAAACCAGCCACTCGTCCTGTGCATATTCACAGATGCATTGCCACATGCGATGTATGAATACATATTCAAAAATGTCCAACCACGGGATTACGAAGGATGGCATGAAGTGTCAATCCAACAACAGAAGGTGTTTGTACACATGAAGAGTCGACTCGAGCAGTTCAACCCAAGAAAGAACGTGTCAACCGGGGTCAACAACTGGAAGAGCAACAACTACAACAACAACGCCAATCGATGGCGTTGACCAAACATTCCAAACCTCCCAGATCCGAATGCAATGGATTTGTCTCCAGGAAGAGCGCGTCTGGCTCAAGCAGAAGACTACGAACCAGGGAGGAACCGTTACCGACCACCAGAAGGGGTGGAACAAGGAACTGGCACACCAGTAGGACAAAGGAAAGTCCTTAAATGTTTCAATTGTGACAAGCCAGGTCACTTTAAAAGAGATTGTCGACAGCCCTTGCGGCAAAATCATTTCTATCGACAAAGTCAAGGACCACCGCGCATTCGACAGGCGGAGGCGGAAGAAGACGGCTTATATGCCGCTCGAAGCATCGTTGACGACCGTAGCGTCATTGAGGGACGCACTCCCCAACAAAAGGCTCAAGCCTGGCTCGAAGGAGTGGCCGAAGAACCAGATGAGGTTAAAGACCTTGTTATGCAACAATTGTGGAGGCAAGAGGATTTTCAAAATGCCTGAACCCAACGGCCTGGGTGAGGGCTCTTCGTTGTAACTCTGTATACATCACACGCTACCGTTCTATGCAAATTCCAGTGTCGATCCGTACCAGTTACTTTATGGCCGATAAACGAGCGCTAGTAGATTCAGGTGCCACTGATAACTTCATGCACCCAAATTTCGCGACGAAAATGAAGTTAGGGATGAAAGAACTCCCAACACTGCGAAAAATATTCAACATTGACAACACTACCAATAAATCAGGGAAGATCACGCATTACCTTGATTTGGACATATGCACTAAAGGGATCCACAAGGAAATGAGATTCCTTATCACCGACATCGGGAGCGAAGACATCCTCCTAGGTTACCCATGGCTGGCATCATTCGAACCACGATTCAGTTGGAGGCACGCTGTCATTGACGAGCAAGCCCTCCCAGTCATTATCTCATCCGTTAACCCTCACATCATCCAGCGCCAACCGGTAGTGGCTGCAACGATGACAGAAGTTGAAAAGCACCATATAGTCCGCACTCTAGACATGCAGGTTCGAGGAGTGTCCACCGAATTGGCAATTCAGGCAGGACAAAATCAAGTAGCCGCCGAAGTTCCCAAAGTATACGAATGGTTTGCCAAACTGTTCAGTAAGGAAGCATCCTCGCGTTTCCCGCCTTCAAGGCCATGGGATCATGCGATAGATTTCAAACCCACAGCTCCAGATGCACTCCCCTGTAAAGTCTACCCCATGACGCAAGATGAGGACAAATCACTGCTCAAATTCCTGCAGGAACAGGAAGCTAAGGGATACATTCGTCCATCCATTTCACCTTACGCATCACCATTCTTCTTCATACAGAAGAAAGACAGCAAGCTCAGGCCGGTACAAGATTACCAGCGTATCAATGACATTACTATCAGCAATCAATACCCTCTTCCCTTAATCACCGACCTACTCACAGACCTAAGCGGCGCAAAAATCTTCACGAAACTTGATGTCAAGGACAGATACAACAACATCCGCATCAAGGAAGGAGATGAGCACAAGGCTGCTTTCAAAACCAAATACGGGCTATGGGAGCCACTCGTCATGTTTTTTGGACTAAAAAACTCACCAGCTACGTTCCAAAACATGATGAACTATGAATATAGGGACACTATTGACTATTGGAATGCCAGGGGTACCGCAATTCGCATCTACATGGACGACATCGCCATTGCGACTAGCACCAACCTGGACGATCATATTAAGGCAGTATCAGCAGTATTCGAGGTCGCAGAACGATTGGACCTCTATTTCAAACCGGAAAAATGCACTTTCCATGCCCCACGTATGGATTACCTGGGGGTAATCCTTGAAAAGGGGATAACGCGCATGGACCCTGTCAAAATTGCGGGTATCAAAAACTGGCCTACGCCCACTAAGGTTAAGGATATCAGATCTTTTTTGGGCTTCTGCAACTTTTACCGACCATTTATTCGAGGATTCACACACATTGCGTGACCTTTGAACGAACTAACACGAAAAGATGCCGAATGGCTATGGACAGAACGATGTCAAAAGGCGTTCGATGAGCTATGGAACAGAGTCACAAGCGAACCAGTGCTAGCACACCCCAAACTAGACAAGCAATTCGAGCTAGAGGTTGACGCATCCGGATTCGCAGTAGGAGCAGTACTTCTGCAAAAGAAGGAAGACGGCAAAAGACACCCCATTGCTTACTTCTCGAAAACCCTCAATGAGGCACAGCGCAACTACGACATAGCAGACTTAGAGCTGCTCGCAGTCGTAATGTCCTTAGACAACTGGAGGTCATTCTTAGCGGGCTCTCCACACAAAGTCATTGTTTACTCGGACCATCAAAACCTGCTGTATTGGAAGGAGCCACACAAGATTAGTAGGTGTGTAGCCAGGGAAGTACTCCGCTTATCTGAGTATAACATTGAGATTCGGCATATCAAAGGAACGGCAAATGGACGAGCCGATGCCCTATCAAGGAGACCGGATTATGATCAAGGTATAGAGGACAACGCAAACGTGACTGTGTTACCAGAACAATTGTTTGCAAGAACTACGGTGACCATTGAACCACAACACCATCAAGACGAAGAACAGCTCAAGCCATGGATTGACCCACACCAACTTAAACAATTGCACGGTGTATGGTACAAAGAGGGACGAGTGGTCGTCACTGACGAACTATCAGGCAAGCGTAACATCATCAGAGCTCATCATGATCCACCTGTGCATGGACACCCAGGCATCAATAGGACCACACAAATCGTCGAACACAACTACTGGTGGCCACAACTATGTAGTGACGTCAAAGAATATGTGCAAGGATGCGCGGATTGCCAGTGCCACAAAGTCAACAACCGACCCACCAAGGCGCCTCTAAGGCCCATATATCCCAAACCCGAAGCTATGCCATTCGAAACTATTGCATTAGACTTCATCACTAAGCTGCCAGAATCACAGGGATATGACTCTATCCTAACTGTCACGGACCACGACTGCACGAAAGCAGCGATCTTTATACCCTGCAGGGAAGAGATCAACGCCGAAGGCACGGCAGCACTCTACATTCAACATGTGTTTGCCCACTTTGGATTACCCCGGAAAGTCATTAGCGATCGAGACCCCCGATTCGTGTCAAAATTCATGCAAGAAGTGTGTCGCATCACGGGAATTGAACGAAACCCATCAACGGCATATCACCCAAGGACCGACGGACAATCAGAGCAATCCAATCAATGGGTCGAGACCGCTATACGATTTATATCGGATCACCATCAGACAAATTGGGCCCCCTATCTCCCTATCACCCAATTCGCACACAATAATTGGCCAAGTGAAACCACGAGGAAGTCGCCATTCTTCCTTCTGATGGGTTATCATCCACGCACTGATTGGGTATTGGCGCCATCCCCTTTACCACAGGTTACATTGCGCCTTGAGCAGATGAAACAGGCACGAAACACGGCGCAACAACTCATGATTAAGGCCCAACAGTCATGGGTCAAACACCGCAATACGCCCAAGTACAAGGAAGGCGACCAAGTATGGCTAGAGGGCAAGAACCTCCGTCTTAATCAGCCAACCGCCAAGCTTGCGCCCAGGAGGCATGGCCCATTCAAGATTATTAAGGTACTATCGCCGGTCAGTTATCAATTGGCCCTTCCCACACAGTGGAGCATTCACCCCGTGTTTCACATCGATCTTCTCACCCCCTATTGCGAGACAATAATGCATGGGCCGAATTATCAACGCCCATTACCGGATCTGGTTGACGGGGCAGAAGAATACTCCGTGGAGAAGATTCTAGACTCTCGGAAGTTCGGCAGAAAACGGCGTCTTCAATATTTGGTCAAATGGGAAGGCTACCCTGACTCGGACAACATGTGGGTCGACAAGGATGATGTATTTGCAAATGATAAGGTACAGGAGTTCAAAGCTTTGAACCCCGCCAAGGAGACACATATAAGGAGCCTTGCAGTTGCTAAGTCTCCTTACCCCTCAGCTCTTCAGCACTCTCATCTCTTAACACTCCACGCTCATCGATACATGTCATCCAATGGACGCTCTGACCTTGCCGACGAAGCTACTGCTGGAGCGTACGATGACTCTGCCTCTGGTAACGAGGACGCCATTACCAACATCATCTACGACGACATCAGGTGAATGGCTACCGATCGAACAAACAGGATCCTTAGGGCTCAGGCAACACCATTTGAACCACGACCTGCATCCCCCAACACCATCGCCGACGCCTTCCAACAACTCACACTTGCCGACACCGCCGAAACTAGAATTGCGACTAACAATGAAGACGTCCTTACTCTTCAAGTCCCCGAAGCCGTTGTCGTTGGGGATGTTGACAGTGCGAGAGTGGCATCGGGAGCAGTTGTTAGAGGCGAGGAAGAAGCACGACCTGAAGAACCGCCGACGACAACAAGCCGGCTTACTACCGCTAGCCCGCTGTCACCCACTGATATCGGATTCTGCGATCAATGCCATGGACCTCGAGAATACTGCCATGGCCACGAGTCTCCAGCCCCTACTCCAGTCCCAGCTCCCGTCAACCCCGTCCCCGTCCCCGCACCAGCGCAGTGGTGCACTTTTGCCTCACTCGTGAAGAAGCCATGTCTTTGGCGGACAACATTGCCAACGCCCTCGAAGTCCATTGTCAAGATTCCCCTGAAGTACTGCCTCCCTACCCCGAATACCGACAAGTTGCCGAAGGGATGGGTCTATGACGTGGCCGAGGTCAAAGAGGAAGACCACGCCAACCAGTCGCTGTACACTATGCCGTGCCGCCCGCTCACCCGCACCATGCGAACGGAGGCACTCAGTCATCGCGCCGACCCCTATCGCCAGCTGCGCAGGGGTACGAGAACAACCAAGGGACAAGCTACGTCCCTTTTACCATCTTAGACGTGATGGGCCGTTCAGTACCTGCTAGGTACATCAAGGTCCATATGACCGACAACCCGTACGTTGAGGCCAGAATGACGATGGATGGACCTGTACATCGGGGAGAGATCCATGCGGCAGCAGTCCACGACAGGGTTGGGCGCACACCGGACATCGGCCCGGATGAGTTGCGCCTACTGGATCGCAGCTACCAGGACTGGATCATGGTTGATGAGGCCATTGCTCATGTTGGAGACCGGTCATTAACGGCAGAGGTAATGAGGTGGCGTGGTTTACAGAAGCGGATGAAGGCAGCGCAAGAATCGATTCGACAGGTAGAAGATCGCTTATTTGCGATGGCAGTCGATCAACGAGCATGCCAAACTCGGTTGGAGGAGGCGTGGGCCGTTCATAGAATTGAAGAAGAAATGAGGCGAGATAGGCGAGTTACCGCTCTCACGGCGTGGTCGGTAGAACGTGGGCGTTTACCCTGAAAAGGGGATAATGTCACGGACTGCCTCAGAAGTGGACTGACACATCGGTTATGACTACGACTGTCAGCGTATATTAGTCATGGACAGGGGTTCGGAGTGTTGTTGTAGCACAGACTCACACGCGGTGGAGCGTTCTATTGTCTTGTAGTATCACATGCCATGGACATGACTCATTCCTAGGATAGCTGTACTAGGGTTCGTGACTCATTACTTAGTTCAGACTCCGCTTTAAAGCGAGTCTTACGTGTATATAAGTCGACTAGTAAAGACCAGGGATCTCTATCCTGGTCTTCTTCAATTCACTATCTTGTTTCAGTTTCCTCTCTTTTCCAGTCTGCCTCTTTTCATCGTCATCTTTCTCTATCTCTTTCTCTTTCAGCTATTCTCTCTCATTATCAACTTAGTGGAGGTGCTATCACACCCTTTTCACTCTAAGGGGACCTAGTGTCAGCCAACCTAGTGTCCGAGAACGCCAGTTGCGTGTTGCAAGCCACACCCAGTAGTCCAAGTCGGACAAACGGTTAGCAAACCGTTACATCGACACTAGGTCCCCCATATATGAGAAGGCCTGAGAGCACTTCCACAAGATAAAGACAATGATAGAGAGTGAAGTAGAGATGGAGGAAAGGAATAGAGAGAAGAATGAGACAAGTGATAGTGGGCAGACTGAGAGAAAGAAGAGAAACTGATAGTGAATTGAAGAAGACCAGGATGAGGATCCCAGTCCTAAACTAGGCAACTTATATACACATGAGACTTGCTTTAAAGCAGAGTCTGAACTATGATAAGAGTCACAAACCCTAGTACAGCTATCCTAGTATGAGTCAATGTCTGTGAGCATGTGATATGAAAGAACAATAATGCCTTTGACAGCGTGTGAGTCTGTGCTACATTGATATTCCAGCCCCTGTCCATGACTAATTACCACTGACCATATAGTCATAACCAATGTGTCAGTGTCTTAAAGAATGACTCGTGACAGATAACCTAGCCTGTATTCAAGAACAAAACTGTTGTCACCATACCATAGCTCAAGCCAAGCAGAGTGGTCTGTCTAGCCATAACAAGGAGATCATCAAGCAAATATCAATTTACTTATTGTTGTGACATGTACTTTTTCTTTATTATCTCACTTTGTGAAATGTTGCTTTCTTAAGGTTGAAATGTAATATGTATGTATCTTATCTATCTATAGCTAGAGAAAGACAGGGGTAACCCCAGGGTATCAGAACTCAACCTGTACCCCCACCCTTTTAAAATCCCTACCCTGTAAAGGGTAGGTTATTTTAGTGTGCAGGGGTATGGGTTAAACAGGGGTAGTGGGGGTAGGGGGTTTAGAGTAGGGGTATAAGGCAATGAGCACATTTAGGCATAAAAACATATCAAACATTCTTTTGTGCTGTGTAAAACTTTGCACAAACACTTTTGGTGTTGGGTGTCATGGTCATCCCAAGACACTGACTCATTGGCAATGACTACAAGGGTCAGTGGTAATTAGTCATGGACAGGTACTGGGTTATTGTTATGCTGAGTTCTCACATGTTGTGCAGCACATGGTGCAGCATGCAGGCTACAGAAGACTCACCTTTGTAGTAAGGTGTTGATAGTCTTAAGCACAGTGTATAGAGCACGAGTGAATACAAGTGATATTCTGCTGGGGAGGGTAGGTCACTTTTCACCCCTCCTTATATAGGGAAAAGTGACCTCTATGGTCTCGCCATGTCCCTTGCACAACTGTAGCGGATGACTATCGGCTACATTAAGCAAGCTAAAAATAAAACGGGCTCGTCAAGGACAACTCAAGCTTGACACAGAGATAAATCACGCACTAAACTAACCAGTGTGGAGCGTGCTACACTTGATACCTTTATACAAGGTAATAATAGCGGTGTCACACCAAAGGCTAGTCTGAGTGAGAACCAAGAGGACAAGTTAGATTGGTGGTAAGGAAGACAATAAGAATGCAAACCTGAGTGAGAACCAAGAGGACAAGTTGGCTCTACTCAGGATGCTACAGGGTATCTTATATACTACTAGGGATGAGTCACTTACTAATCTACTGAGTAAGTATGTATGACTACAAGCTGACACGTTGTGTATCTATATTTAGCACTTCTATTGTGATTACTGATCACTGTGTCATAAGTGCTTACTTGTGCTGATGCGTCGCCCTAATAATAGAACAATGCTGACTGAAACCTAATACAGCATGTAATCTACATTACCCTATTGTTCTACGATGTTCCATGACATTCCAACCAATCATAATGTACACATGTCTAATTGTTGATAAGGCAGGTCCTTCCCAGGATCACGTGCCTTTATGACGAATACAAATGCACATGTTGGCATCATGTGACTAACCATCTTATCATATCTAATGATAAGGACTTTAACACAGAAAACAGAAAAAAATATATGTGTCCGTGACAACAACTATGATGAGTAAAGGCATCCACTATATCATGTTTTCAGTGACACCTGATGTGGAACACCCTAGAACATCTCAGAATCATTCACATGACCCTGATATGAGTTATGCCCATGGACATGCACAATGTAGCTACCTAATATGGTAATCATACTTGCATAGTCTACATATGTCATAACTGCTATAGATAAGATACATACATACTTATTACGTTTCAACATCACACACTGTCAAGCATCTTATTTCTTGTATATCACATGCTCATGGACACAACTCATTCCTAGGATAGCAATACTAGGGTTCATACTTATATTAGAGTTTGAGCTGCACTTTAAAGTCAGCACATATCTGTGTATACACATAATGATCCTGACTGACTTTCATGACTGTGGGTGAAACAATGGTGAGAATGACCAAATGTTCATGTGCCAGCTGATGTCAGCCAAAATCCAAGAATCCTGCATTACTCATGGGCTGGCTGATGTTGGCTTAGAGCAGAGTTGTCACTCTGAAAATGACATTTATACCTATGTAGTACAATGAAAACAAAGGATTAAAAATTCAAGAATATATTAAATACACACACACTCCATGACAAGAATCATTTAGGTAGATGAGTTGAACCAGTATCCTATCCTCACAGGGAGTGCTACATATGCACACATGCTCTGGAGTGATCCAGAGAGTGTGTATATGTCCTTTACCTTGTCTACATTACTATGAAAGGGATGGAATATAATCATTTGGGAAAGAAAATGTGATTCTGCTCTGTGGAAAGAGGTACTCTGGATACTGATCAAGCATCTGAGTGGGTGGCTATGAACTACAGCATGCACAATACATAGCCCAGAGCATGCATAAACACTCTGGAGTATATTTAAGGTACTCCGGTTTGTAGAGCATGCTCAGGACCATCTGACCAGACACCAGAGTATATGTGATTCTGCTCCATGGAAAGAGGTGCTCTGAATACTGATCAAGCATTGGAGTGGGTGGACCTAAACTACAGCAAGTACAATACATAGACCAGACACATAATGACACAGCAAGTTGCCATAGGGCTCAGTAAAGCCCAGGTGCAAATTTGCTGAGCACCTCAAGAAAGCCCACATCAGCCCATTGGGTGAAAGTGTCTGTAAGTTATGTATTGGCCCAAAAATAAGACTGCTGAAAGTTCGGATGGGGAAAGTGCCCATGCTGAGGAACTCTGCCGAGATAAATGAGTGGGCCCCTTGTTGCTCCTGAGTGAAGCTGCCGATAGCATTGAAGGGGCCCAATGTTGCCGTTGAGAAAAGTTGCCAATAACATTGATTCGGCCCACTGGTGCACATGAGAGGAAATGTTGATGAGCTTGAATGGGCCCAATGTTGCTGTTGTGAAACGTTGCCAATAACCTTGAATCAGCCCACTGATGCAAATGAGAGGAAATGCCGATGAGCTTGAATTGGCCCATTGTTACCCATGAGCAAAGCTGCCGATAGCCTTGATTGGGCCCAATGTTGCCATTGGGAAATGTTGCTGATAACCTTGATTTGGCCCACTGGTGAAAATGAGAGGAATTGTTGATGACCTTGAATGGGCCCATCGTTACTTTTGAGCAAAGCTGCCAATGGCCTTGAATGGGCCCAACGTTGCTGTTGAGACAAGTTGCCAATAACCTTGAATGGGCCCATTTTTGTTCATGGCAACAACTGCCAATGACCTTGGGCCCATTGTCATTCACAAGAAAGCTGTCGATAGCCTTGAATGGGCCCAATGTTGCCATGAGAAAAGTTGCCAATAACCTTGATTTGGCCCACTGGTGAAAATGAGAAGGAATGTCTATGACCTTGAATGGGCCCACCAGTGCAAGTTTGAGAAAGTGCTGATGCCCTTGAATGGGCCCAATGCTGCTGATGAGAATGGTTGTCAATAACCTTGAAACAGCCCATTTATGCAAATGAGAGAAAATACCAATGACCTTGAATAGGCCCATTTTTGCAAATGAGGAAAAGCTGCCAATGACTTTTAATGTGCCTGTAGCGGATGACTATCGGCTACGTCAAGCAAGCTGGAAAGAGAAATGGGCTCGTCAAGGACTGCTCAAGCCTAACGCAGAGATAGATCACGCGCTGAACTAACCAGTGTGGAGCGTGCTGGACTTGATATCTTTATTCAAGGTAATAACAGCGGTGTCACACAAAAGATCAGTCTGAGTGAGAACCAAGAGGACAAGTTAGATTGGTGGTAAAGAAGACAAATAGGAATGCAAACCTGAGTGAGAACCAAGAGGACAAGTTGGCTCTACTCAGGACGCTACAGGATATCTTATATACTACTAGGGATGAGTCACTTACTAATCTACTGAGTAAGTATGTATGACTACAAGCTGACACGTTGTGTATCTATATTTAGCACTTCTATTGTGATTACTGATCACTGTGTCATAAGTGCTTACTTGCACTGACGTGTCGCCCTAATAATAGAACAATGCTGACTGAAACCTAATACAGCATGTAATCTACATTACCCTATTGTTCTACGACATTCCTTGACATTCCAACCAATCATAACGTATACATGTCTGAAGATGATAAGGCAGGTCCTTCCCAGGATCTTGTACCTAATACAATGCACATCGTGTGACTAACCATCTTATCATATCTAATGATAAGGACTCTAACAGAAAAAGATATGCGTCCGTGACATTACCCCCCTTCTTAGGGATTAACGTCCGCGTTAACTTCTGTAAACTGGTTTGGCGATTGCCAAGGCAAGGATGCGTATAGGAGTGCTGCTATCTTTCTAGGTGCTCCCGGATTTCTGGAATGGAACTCCGTGACTTTTTCCAGTGCATGAGCTAGATTCTTAGCTGGCTCCCATGTATCCTTGCCTTCCCCATAGCCTTTCCAACGAACAAGATACTTGAGGGTGTGACCAAAGAGTTTTGAATCTCTGATATGGTCGACCTCATATTCTTCTTCGCCTTCTACTGTAATTGGCTCTGGTGAGGGTGGCACTTGCCCATTGACTTCGTTCCCTTTGTAAGGGCTGAGACGATCTACATGAAATACATCATGTACCCTAAGTGCAGGGGGAAGTGCAAGCTTATAATCGACGTCACTTCTGACTTCAATGACTTTGAAAGGGCCCAACTGCTTCGGTCCAAGCTTGGACGATTGTTGGTGAACCTTTATCTGCTTTGCTTGCAACCAAACTTTATCCCCAACGTTAAACTTGTATGGTTTCATATGTTGTTTGACATCTGTCTGCATTTGCTTTTTACTTAAGCGAAGGGCTGCCTCTCCATCTTTCCTTACAGACAGTAGGTGTTGAAGACGCTTGTCTAGAACTGGGATTCCTGTGGTATGTCCTATCAGAATTGTGAAATCTGGCATATAGCCATACAGCATCTCAAAGGGCATATGCCCTGTAGCTGAATTGAGTCTACTGTTGATCACAAATTCTGCTGTAGGTAACAGGTCTACCCAATCATCCTGACGTTTGTCAATGAAGAGACATATATAAACCTCGACTTCTTGGTTTTTACACTCGACTTGGCCACTAGCTTGTGGATGATAGGCTGTAGTAAGACCTGAGTCTATCCCTAGTCGCTTATAAAGGGCACGCATGCTTCTTGCTGCAAATTGGGGTCCCCTATCACTAATGATTTTCTTAGGGATTCCATGAAGCGGAAAGACTTGCTCAAAATAGATGGATGCAACACCATCAGCCGTGAGTTGCGTTGTCACAGGGAATAGATGGATCTGTTTAGTATAATGATCCACTATGTTAAGGATAGTGTCCTTCCCTCGTGACATTGGAAGTGGTCCAATCATGTCTATACCAATGATTTGCCATGGACCTTCTGGAACTTCTTGAGGCTGAACATGCACTTTAGGGTGTATATCTTTCCTATAGCGCTGACATTTGTCGCAACCTTCTACATATGCAGAAATAAATCCTGCCATGCATGGCCACCAATAATAGCGGCTAACTAGTTCTATAGTTCCGTTTTTACCAGGGTGACCAGTGGTTAACGAATCATGACATGATCATACCACATCTTTATGCAATTGCCTATCATTTGGCACATAAAGTCATCCCTTGTAATAAACAAACCCATCGTCTTCTTCCCACATCGCAACACCGTCTGTGAGAGCTTTTGGAGCGGTCTTATCTATACTTTTGAGACCCTCTATAACTTCTGCTTCTCGCAGACTTGCCCAGCATATGCGATCCCCTAGGGAGTCTATTTCAGGCCGGAAGTGAACTTGCACAGCGTTCAGAAAATGCTGTGGTCCTAAGACCTGGACTTGGCGATTGTTGTCTCTATCAGAAACATGGTCTTTTGAAAACCTACTTAATGTGTCTGCTTGCATTGATTCCCCTTTGTGATAGATTACTTTAAAATTGAAGTGACTTAGGTAGAGTGACCACCGTGCTTGTTGTCGATTTAGATCTCGCATTGTTGCCCACCATTCTATATTCTTGTGGTCAGTAACAAGTTCAAAAGGGATTCCCTTGAGGAAGTGTCTCCAATCCTCGAAAGCTCTAATGCAGCCTAACATTTCTCTGTCGTAGATTTCATAGTTATGCTCTTCTTTACTCATAGAGTCAGAGCGATAAGCTACGGGGTGCCAAAGACCATCTGTATGTTTCTGAGACAATATGCCTCCGGTAGCAAATCCTGA
The DNA here is from genome assembly GCA_963281015.1 of Lactarius tabidus. Lineage (NCBI taxonomy): Eukaryota > Fungi > Basidiomycota > Agaricomycetes > Russulales > Russulaceae > Lactarius > Lactarius tabidus. The sequence goes on along the minus strand of OY725468.1, from coordinate 5,602,696 downwards.
GGCATCGACTTCAACTTGTGTAGGCAATTCTGGATCGTAAACCTTGAGAATAGGTTCACAACAGAACATCTCCTTGAGCCAGTCGAATGCTTTTTGTTGTTCTGCATGCCATTGCCAAGGCATGTCTTTCTTAGTGAGGTCATGGAGTGGACGTGCTATAGTAGCAAAATCCTTAATGAACCTTCTATAAAAATTGGCGAACCCTATAAATGCTCTGACTTCTTTTAGCATTGTGGGTGTGGGCCAATCTTTAACTGCAGCGACCTTGCCAGGGTCCATCCGCACTTCTCCAGGTCGAATTATCATTCCTAAGTACTCCATTTCTTGTTTCTCAAATTCGCACTTTTCAGGCTTTAAGTAAAGATCATATTCTTGCAATCTTTTTAACACTTCGCATACAATTTTGCGATGGTGTTCGAGATTACGGCTATAGATGAGGATATCATCCATGTAGACCGCAACTTCAACCTGTGTGATTAGATCGACTAGGATTGAGTTCATGAGGGCTTGGAAAGTAGCTGGGGCGTTGTTGAATCCAAAACCCATAACTGTGGGTTTGACAAGTCCCCTATTGGTTACTATTGCTGCTTTCCATTCGTCTCCCTTACGGATTCGAATATTATGATACCCCCATCAAACGTCAAACTTTGTGAAGTATTGTGCTCCTGTAAGCCTATTGATAATATCTGAGGCTAGCGGCAATGGATAGCGATTCTTAATAGTAATTTTATTAAGATGCCTGTAATCTTGGATAAGTTGCAAGGTTCCATCTTCCTTTTTGATAAAGAATACTTGTGAGGCCATTGGTGACTTTGATGGTCTTAAATACCCTTTTGCGAGGTTCTCTTCCAAGAATTTATCCAACACTTCCTGTTCTATTATTGACATAGGATATGTCTTGACCTTCCAGTGTGTTACTGCATCTGGAACTGTCCGCGGCTATTGACAGTCCCGACACTAAAAAGACACTTTCAGAGCTTTGATCTGTTCATCTTGTTCTTGGATTTTCAGCATAAGCTGGGCCAACAAGTCTGCTTGTGTCTTGTTATCTTTGGCCGGTGATGGTTTTGAGGATGATGAAGCGGCTGCTGTGGCCATTGATGTAGATGGGGTTGAGACCGTTCTGTCAGTGGTAGCCTTTGCTGTGGCTGACTTGCCAGGCTTCCCAACGTACTTGGTAAAGCAAACCGTTGATCTGTGGCCAACTTTGCCACAGTGGTTGCATACGTCTCGTTCGTGCCCTCCGTCCTTTTTTGTATGTTGCGTCGAACCGCATCCATAACACTTCCCTTGCATGTGTTTCATATAAGCAGCCCTATCCTTCTTAGGGCCGTTGCTGTTGTTGTTGCCGGTGCTACCAGTGCGAGTGGCATCTACCTGCATTGTGTTTGGATCTGATGATGCCCCAAAGGGTGTATGGGAAGTTGGGTGCCCCTTCTTCTCAGCCAGGCGCTGCCTATAACACTGGTCTATGACCTGCACTGCAGCCCTTACTTCATCGAAGGTGCCTATGCAGCGGTCCGTGAGTGCCAATCCGTCTTTGACACCTTCTGAGAGGCCGTCATAAAAACATTGGCAGTGGTCGGCATCTGACCATCCTGTTTGACCTGTGTGCTGATCAAACTGTGCCATATACTCTGGCACCGATCCTTTTCCTTGTCGTATTTTCTTTAGCGCCTCCCGCACTGCTTCTGCTGTATCAAGAGGGGCGAACCTTCTTGAGAATTGGTCGACGAATGTCTGCCAAATCCCACCAAAGGGGTCCCGGCCGTGCTGCAATTCTTCCAAATGGGGGAGAGCCCATGTTTGTGCATCACCTTCCATTAGATTCAGTACTGACTGAATCCAGCTGGTCTGGTTTATAATCCACGCATTTGTGGGTTGATTAAATGTGTTTAGTGGGTCTCCCTGCGACTGTGCATAGTTGTTGAATGCAGCGAGGAAATGTCTAGCTTCGACACTTCCTCCTTTGCCGTCCCATGCTTTTGGTTTGGGAATGACATCCCTATTGCCTCCTCATCCTCCAGGGCGTGCAGCCATTAATGTAACCTGCTGTGCTAGAAGTCCGATGGCTTCCTATGTCCGGGACTAATCTTGTGAGGTTGTCTAATGTAGGTAGAGGAGCAGTAACAATCGGTGGTAAACCACCGCCTCCTCCTGGTGGTCCACCTCCTCCTCCTGGTGCACCTCCTCCGCTTCCTCCTGCTATTGAGTTTCCAGACATACTTTCGTCTGAATCTGGTTCGTTGATATCCTCGTCTGAATCAGGTGCTCTTGGCCCCCAAGTCATACTATCTAACTCCTTCCTTTGTTCTTCTGATAAATCTGCCCAATCGACAATATAAGCCGAGAGATCTCGAGCTTTTGCTTTATTGTTCTTTGATTTGGCTGGGAGATTCTGGCCGTGCAGTTGAGCTTTCCACCTAGTTTTCGCCACTGTTTACTTCGGTGGACAAAAGAGTGGGTTCAACTACAACTGCGGTAAAATATGAAGAGTTTGAAGGGGAATTGACAAGATTTGGGTTGTCTGGACCGGCGAGGGATGATGATGAAGAGGAATGAGCAGAGGGTTCGTACTCATGCTCTCTGGTTTCGTGGGGGTGAAGTAGGTCTCTTTCTGAATAAAGAGCTGGTCTTATATTGACGTTTCCTTCACCAGTCCACTCGTGCATAAGGAAATGCATAAGGTAGAAGTTGTGTACTCGAAATGGGGATGTTCCAATGAACCTGCCTGGTCCACCAAAATCTCTTTCTAATAGGTGGTATAAGAACCGGTTTGCTCTTATTTCGCTGTTGATATGCTCAGCGAATTGTACAGCAGCCGGTGATAGCTCCTCTTCTTCCTCCTGCTCGTAATTGTACTTGTCTTCTACTACTGTGCTGACCAACGATTCACGAGAAACATTTGGTGTTTGATTGATTAGTGTAGATGATGATGATAGAGGCGACACTGGCCAGAGACTTGGCACAGGTGGTGATGGTGTGCGAGTAGGAACATGTACTTCAAGTGATGTGTGTGTGGAAGAAGGAGTGCTTCTCCTTCTACAGAACGTGCAATATGCCTGTATTAGGCGGGAAATGACGGTAACCAGTTTGACGAAACTGGGGTGGACTATAGTGCAAGGGTACGATCGGCGCACAACGCTAACCGAAAGGTGGAGAGCAGATGTCTATCAAGCAAGACCAATACACCCTGATTGATGACACAGGGCGTGAGGCTGCGGCGATAAAGACAAAAGCAGGAATGGGGTATGAATGGATAGTACAGGAACACAAGGCTGTCTGCCACAGTCTCCTCGACCTTTTGGCTGCCTCTCACTCCGAAGAGCTCTTACAAGTGTTCTGGTTACAGAGGGTAGCTGTCGCATATACAGGTCTTTCACTGTATCGGCCGTTCTGCTCTGGTCCCCAGGCACACAGGTAAGGTGTATGTACTAGGACTATGTGTGCACTAGCCACCTAATGGGATAAGGGATACATGTCGCTGGTGAGCGAAGATGTGTCAAGAGCGAAGTATAAGAACTTGTCCTAATGTAGCGGATGACTATCGGCTACGTCAAGCAAGCTGGAAAGAGAAACGGGCTCGTCAAGGACCGCTCAAGCCTAACACAGAGATAGATCACGCGCTGAACTAACCAGTGTGGAGCGTGCTGGACTTGATACCTTTATTCAAGGTAATAATAGCAGTGTCACACAAAAGATCAGTCTGAGTGAGAACCAAGAGGACAAGTTGGTTCTACTCAGGACGCTACAGGATATCTTATATACTACTAGGGATGAGTCACTTACTAATCTACTGAGTAAGTATGTATGACTACAAGCTGACGCGTTGTGTATCTATATTTAGCACTTCTATTGTGATTACTGATCACTGTGTCATAAGTGCTTGCTTGCACTGACGTGTCACCCTAATAATAGAACAATGCTGACTGAAACCTAATACAGCATGTAATCTACATTACCCTATTGTTCTACGACATTCCTTGACATTCCAACCAATCATAACATATACATGTCTGAAGATGATAAGGCAGGTCCTTCCCAGGATCTCGTACCTAATACAATGCACATCATGTGACTAACCATCTTATCATATCTAATGATAAGGACTCTAACAGAAAAAGATATACACGTCCGTGACAGTGCCTATTAATGCAAAGAAGAAATACTGCCAATGGCTGTGATTGTGCCCAGAATATTTGATGACAATTGCTGCTTATAACTTTGAATGGGTCCATTCTTCATTATGAGAAAAATGCTAATAAATCGGCCTGAGGGGGGCATACAATAGGTTCCCTTTATTAATTTCTACCAGTATGGTGACATTCACTGTACTGCTAGAAGTCAATAAATGTAACCCGTGCTATCTCCTCTCGTATGAGCATCTGCCAAGGCTGATTTTATGGAAGAGGAAAAGTGGCTAGTAGCAGTATTGAACCTGTTAAGGTCTGGTGCTGCTACCTGCTAAGCCATCCGAGTTCATTTAGAAGCACTAACAGTCTTATTTCCTATTTGGTGAGTTACCATGTGGACCACATGTGGCAGCTAGCATCACATGATGGCACTGGCACGACCCCTGATAGACTGGTTTCAGATGGGGGCATGCAATTGGGGAGGACAAGGTCTTCCTGTACAGCATGGCAGCCAGCAAAATGCTCCTGCAGGACACTCTGGCAGTAAGTGCTCCTTTCCAGGCACAGCCATACTGCTTGTGTTGCTGATGGCTGGCCCAGCAAGTGAGGGAAGACTTAGATTGCAAGGGCCTCGCTGCCAATAAGTAATTCACTTTAGGGTAGGAATGCATACTCCTTCTACTCTATAATGTTCTGTACCTCTGTTATGTCCAATTCATCAAGCAATGACTCCAAACCGTCTGCCAGGGTATGCTGGTCCAGATAAATGTCCATAAACTCACCATGGATGACCCAAAGTCTATCCAGTTCCAACTCAAGCATATCAACTGCATTGAACTCATCAGACAGCAGCTATGTAACGGTTCGCTAACTGTTTGTCCGACTTGGACTGCTTGAGGTGGCTTGCAACATGTGACTGGTGTTCTCGGACACTAGGCTGGCTAACACTAGGTCCCCTTAGAGTGAAAAGGGCGTGACAGCACCTCCACTAAGTTGATGATGAGAGAAAAGAGTTGAAAGAGGAAGAGATAGAGAAAGAGGATGATGAAGAAAGGCAGACTGGAAGGGAAGAGAAACAAGACTTGATAGCGGATTGAAGAAGACCAGGATAGGGATCCCTGGTCTTTACTAGTCGACTTATATACACATAGGACTCACTTTAAAGCGGAGTCTGAACTAAGTAATGAGTCATGAACCCTAGTACAGCTATCCTAGTATGACGTAGTGTCCATCAACACCTGATACTACAAGACAATAAGACACTTTGACAGCGTGTGAGTCTGTGCTACAACGATACTCCGGCCCCTGTCCATGACTAATGTAATCGGACAAACGTAGTCATAACCATTATGTCCGTCCACTTCCGAGGCAGTCCGTGACAAGCTAGGTAAGTCAGATGAGGTGCTTGCTGTAATGGCTGTTAGGTTATGCAATGCACCAGATCAACAGTATTTTCCTTCCCATCCCACATCTCGGTGCCACTGCCAGATGGTGCACACTCTCCCCATATCCAGGCTATATCAGCAGAATTAGGGCTATTTTGTTATCAGAGAACATGGGGCTTACTGGGTGCTGTCAGGCAATTGTCTGTAACACCTTCTGCTTTGGTAGGTAGAGTGAGGTCAGCCCCAAGATGCCCAGCAATTGCCAACAGGTTATCAAAGTTTCTGCCATGCTTGGTACGCTGAGTGAAATCAACCATCAGTCCTTCATGTGCACTGGTGGAACACTCACATCACATTCCTGAGTGTTACGTCACGGTAGGGACGTTCACCCGATGTGGGTTATGTTTACAATGACAGGAACACTAAGGAGTCTGGACTGTGGTTCTGCATGAGAGTACTAAGTTCGAAGAGAACTTAGTAAGCTTCTGATGACAAGTAACTCTCTGCTTAAGTCAAACAAGGACTTTGAGAAGAGTTATGAAAGGGAATTCTTATCACACAAGTGAAAGAGTGGGGATGGTTCTGCTTGTTGTCTCTAGTACTGTAAGATACAAGAAGTCAAGTCTAAAGCTACTAGCTACCTAGCTATGAGACTTTAAAGTAAATGAGAACAATAGATAACTAGAGACCAATGTGTCAGTGGTACAGTACACGCCACTGAAACAGTAAGAGAACAATAGAGTACTAGGACTGAGTCACAAGAAAGTGCCCTAGTACTGAGTCATGTGAGTAAAGATGATGTGTCACCTAGCTTGGACCAATGTGTCCTACTAGAGTCATCATGAGTCATAAATACCAAGAAAAGGGTGAGAAATAGAAAGTAAAATGTAGGTGTCATAACACTGAGCTACCAGTAGCAGTGGAGCTCCCAGTGTAACAGTGATTTGCGAAAGTGGGAGTTCTAAGCCCTCATGCTGGGCTCCTGATGTGTGCACTGCCAGCAGGACATTATCATCTTCAAGTTCTGGAAGGGGCATTGAATTGATGCCGAAGCTGTATTGGCTTTGAGGTGAGCTTGATTTGTTCTCTGATGATATATCTGCCTCCATGTTGATGTCTTGATCTTCTGGCAATGGCGGTACATCCATCACCAAATCATCCGGACCTTCTGCTAATGGCATCATATTGATGCTGAAGCTATGATGACTTCCTGGCGAGTCCCCGGCAGCAATGCTGAAGCTATCTTCACTTTCAGGAGACATAGGGCTGTCCCTTGCAATGTCCACATCTGCTACAGAGTGCACTCCATGCCTTCCGCCCTGCCAAGCATTAACAGATAACAAAGGGTGCGACTTGTGCATGGATAATATAGAGTGGCTGATAGTGAGATAAGGGGAAATCAGATTAGGATGAGCCCATAATAATACCGAGGTTATCTGCCCAAGGTGCACTCTGGAATCAATTGCCGGTTCTGTGATGTCATTTTAATTGGAAATTCAGCAGGGGTGTGGCATGGCTTTTATGCAAGTTCAACTTCAATGCACTTATGCAGCAACTGTTTTCCACCCATTTTTTCTCTTCCAAACACCCATGGAGATCTTGCTACAGATTGCATCCTGTGTCGAAGCTGCTGCCAACACCTACCATGCAGTCCAACCAGTCTCCGATTCCAAGTTGGAGAAATGGAAAGCTGGTTTCAGGAGTGAGATGGTAAGCTCCATTTGAGCTAGTCCTGCCATACACTGATCAATCTCGATTGTAACCAGATCCAGACAGCGCATCACTACCAGCACATGAAGAACAAAAATGAGGGCCCTGTGCCAGTGCTGCATCCCACCCTGGCAGTGCTACTAATTGTATCTGCTAGACATGCCAACCTCGCCAAGATTTGTAGAAACTTCCCAGATGTGGGAAAACATGAGAACTATAACCCTCGCACCAAGTTCCCCGAGGACATTTCCGACCTATTGCCCCCTCTTGAGGACCATTGGTGGGAAGCGCTTGGTGAGCCATCGCCCACCACCACCACCTCATCTCACCATGCTCCACAGCTGCCAAGTCTCGGCAGAGACAAGATGTAATGGTTCGCTAACCGTTTGTCCGACTTGGACTACTTGAGTGGCTTGCAACACGTGACTGGTGTTCTTGGACACTAGGCTGGCTAACACTAGGTCCCCTTAGAGTGAAAAGGGCGTGACAGCACCTCCACTAAGTTGATGATGAGAGAGAAGAGTTGAAAGAGAAAGAAGAAGAGGAAGATAGTGACGAAGAAAGGCAGACTGGAAAGGAAAGGAAAACCAGAACTAGATAGCAAATTGAAGAAGACCAGGATAGGGATCCCTGGTCTTTACTAGTCGACTTATATACATGTAAGACTCGCTTTGAAGCGGAGTCTGAACTATGTAACGAGTCACAAACCCTAGTACAACTATCCTAGGAATGAGTCATGTCCATGGCATGTGATAAGGGAGAACAATAGAACACTTGACAGCATGTGAGCCCGGGTGAGTAATACTAATACACCGGTCCTAGGTTTAGAACATCATGGAAGGCCACAGAACCTAGCCTGTCACATGCCCTAGTGTTGTCTGATAATAACACAATGTAAGGTGATGGGGAGTGAGATAAGATAAGAACGAGTGCAGTCCCAATGATAATCTGCAGTAAGAAGTCAGTGCAGTTCGGTCCGTGACACAAGAGGCACACAAGGTGTCTCTAAATCTGCCAAAGGTGTGGCTCATTCTCCCCCCTCAGCCCAACAAGCCCAACAAGTCTGCTGATGTGGTGATAGAGGAGGTAGCTGAGGACATAGACAAGTTGGAGGACAATGACTACATTCTGGTGAGTTATCAAGACCTTACTTTATTTTTACAATTCTCACCCTTCTCTTAAGCCATCGGAGTCGACGGTCCCTCCCTCCTCCAGGTCGGCTTCTACCTTGGGTGTGGAGACAAAGAAGCAGAAGGGCGCTTCATTGCTTGAGCCCAAGGCTGCAAAGCAATGCACTGGTCCTTTGTGGCGCAGCATGGGCGTCCAGAGCCACCTCTTTCCAGCATGGACACTTCTGGCGACAATTTTAAGGTGAGTGGTTGGCTTCCTTACTGCCTCACTAGGCCTCACTACTGACCACACTTAATGACAGTGCAATTGGTGTGTAACAGCTGGTGTTGTCTGTGAGACAGACCCCTTGCACCCTTGCCACTGGTGTGCCGTGAAGAAGGTGTGGTGTAGCCTTATGCCTATCAATGAGAGGACTGGAAAGACTGCCAGATGGAAGTTGAGTGCCAAGGAAATCCATGAATATCGCATTCAGCAGCAGGAGATGGCTGCCGGCGGGGCTGTTGAGGTGTCAGGGTCGGGAGCATCGCCTTTGGCAATGCTTTTGGCTCTGGAGCTGGACAGTGAGTCGTCTCATTCTTCTGAAGCTTCAGCTGCATCCGCCCTGTCTTGCACTTGCACCCAACATACTATGGCTACCTCGGCACCCTTCTATATTGAGGTCCCTGCCCCCCCCAAGAAGGCTTATCGGTCTACTGCGACCACCGCCCCTGCTACCACTGTCACCTCTGCTACTGTTGTCGCCCCTGCTGCCGCTCGTGCCCCTGCTCACTCTGATACCATCACTCACACTCATGCCCCCGCTCGTGCCCTTGCCCCCACTGGCACTCATGCCGCCCCTGCTGTTCGTGCTCCTGAGCCTGCTCCCATTCTGGCCCCTGCTGCCGGCACTATCCCCTTAAAACCCTCGACTGCCCCCCCTTCCCCCACTCGCTTTCCTTCTGCCTCTGCCGTCAGCACTCCCGCCCCTGCTGCCGGCACTATTGCTTCCACTTCCTCCACTGCCCCCCTTGCTGCATTGCCAGCCACTGCTGACTCACCAGGCACAGAGATCCACAGTTCTCCCAATGCCAAATCTCCTGCACCAGCTGCCATGGCTCCTGCACTAGCTCCTCCTGCACTCTGCTGCCAATTCATGTTGCCCAGCAGCGTGAAACACTTAGGTTTCCATCACCTTGTCGGCAACAAAGTAACACCAACACCGTGCAAGGGAGTGTTCCTGACGGCCAATTGGCTGACAGGATCCAGGCCCTGGAGAGAAGGATGGACGAGTGGATGTGCAGGGATGATGAATGGAAACACCAGGTCAAGGAAACATTGAGGAAGAAGGACTTGTAGAGTTTCTATAGCATATAGCCCCCCCCTTTTTTTTCATTTCCATTTCTACTTATTTTCTTTTTCAAATCCTGTCATGCATTGTTGCTGATACACCCTGTGCCATGCTGGCAGTGTATACAGTGTTTTTTGCATTTCTAACGCTTACAGGACAGCGATGTCATCTGCACACCCTTGGCCCTTGGAGCCTGTATTGTGCTGGCATCAGCATGTAGCAGGATCTAGGCATTACATGTAGAAGACTACAGTGACGTGCAAGCTGAGTCATGTGGCATTGAGGCCAGACCAGAGCGACCAGGCTTCTTGTGAAGGCGAGGCACTATAGTGACAGTGCCTTTGCATTCCCTGAGTTGGTGCTCTCAGCTGGCGATAAGCCATGTGGTGGCCATGTACATGGGCACACGCAGCCTGGCAGCTAGGATAGCGGTCACATTCGACTGGCACAAGCGCAAAGTGTGTCGAACCTTCTAGAGTAAGGCTGACTGCTACCAAAGCTTCGAGGCACGACTGTGATGTTTGACTAGAGGATAGTGACTTGTGGCCTTGCTAGAGTAGGATGCAGATTGGCTGAGGCAGGGCGAGCACGAACCTTCGAGAGGTTTCTACTCACCCTCGGCCCTGCATATATAAGGACTGCTGTTGCTCATAGTTCGGCAGTTCAGCAGTGACCTTCAGCAGCTTTACTTCACATTTGTACCTTCCTTATTAGGCAGTATCTCATCTAAAGCCCAGAGTTCACCTTTCATCTCTGCATTCACATTTGTGATATCAGTTCATGTTCACACTTCATCATCGTCACTCTTGCCATTGTAACGAACCTTTGCACTTGTGTGTGAAGTCATTGTCTTTGACCTTGCATCTTGTGTGTAGCATGCATAGGCCATCATTGGTCATACTCACTCTTGCTATTAGTTTAGGTCTTTGCCATCATGTCTCGTGTCAGACTCGCCTTAGCTTGCAGTTTCTCCTAGTCTTGTGTCTTTGCTAACAAACTAGTGTGTCGGCTCATGTCTATATCCCTCATCCTTCCCAAACTCAAGCACTCTCGGCCTTCTTACACAGCTTGTAGGGGGTTTAGGGTATCACCAGGCTTCTTGCAGTCTAGCCCATGGGACTCTTCCCTTGCCGCCACCTGCTGCAATCTCTGAACAATTATTTAGATGGTATTGGCCAATGTGAGAAGTTTCAGTTCACTCATGGTATAGCTCACCCATATACTTGCCGATGAGGGCCCTCTTGTATTCATGTGCCTCATGACTGATTACTTCCCAGCTCGGCAGGATTGGATACCCTTAGCTGTCCTTCTGCAGCTTGATATTTACAGCCAAGTCCTTTTTCCCATTTTCTTGACTGCTGTTGCTAGGTTGCACCCCTAGAAATGCATTGTGTTAGCATTTGTATGTTAAAACGAACTGTGCTCAAACCAAATGACTCAGAAGTCCATTTTGAGAAATCGTCAACAAACAGCTCATTTTGCCATTGCTTGCAGTGGTCCTTGAAGGATGTGCTGCCCAGCTTGTCATTGTTATCATAGCTATGGCAATGTGTTAGACTGTGAAAGAGTATAGTGTGATATGCACAGTGTGATCACAGGCTTGTGTTCATGGTCCAAGTACCCCACTAAAACAGTGACCCGTGCTCCATATTGGCTGTGCATCATCTTAGAAAACTCCCAAAGTGTACTCTGCCCATGTTTATTGAACATCCTTACAGAATTTGTCAGTTTCTATCAGATAGAAGGGTTGACATCACCTACTGCTGCTGTACCTGAGGAGGAGGCTTTTGCTCTGTCCATTTCTTTGCCTCTGCTTGGTACTTCGCATGTGTTTTGTCATCCAATCTTTCTTCAACTATCTGGAGAGCCTTCCTGTAGGAGCTGATGTAAGCTACCAAACCTGGCCTCGCCCCTGACAGCTGGGTAGCCACCTCGCCAACTTCCTGGCGGTGGACATTGATCATAAAGTCCGTGTATGTCCATTTTCTGTGAAATTGGGGAGTCTTCTGCTCCTGTTTGCACCTATTATATAGATATCTGTGAGAAGCCTACAAATATATGAGAGGGGGAAGCCTAGCAGAGAGTGCACAAATGGTTTCAATTTGTTCTCTGTTGAAGTCCACATCATGGCCCTGACTTCTCTCAAGCTGGCTAACCACATCTTGAATTATGGTTGACCGGGTATCAGGATCATTGGCACTTCTGAATTCAGCAACTCATCTCTGAAGAATGCTGACTTGCTCATCAGTCAGTAAAACATCCTGGCTGGAGAGCACAGTGGATTCAATAGAGTGTATATGTTCATGCAAAGAGCATGCATACCTTTCATCATCGTCCTGGCCAGCACCATCTTCCGGATCTGGGTCTTTGTTGTTGTTGGCATGTTGCTGGGCAGCACTCACATCTTGTTCCTTGGCAGCATGAGCCTCCTGTTCCTCGGCAGCGTGAGCCTCCCATTCCTTGGCAGTGCAATCCCCCCATTCCTTGGCAACACGAGCCTCCTTGGCTGCTCGAGATTTTGTGGCTTCACAAGCTTCCCTGGCTGCTCAAGCTTTGGCTTTACCAGCATTCTGAGCACAGCCCTTAGCAATAATTTTATGGTCGCCAGAAATGATTGACCAGCAAGAAGATGAGCTAGAGTTGGTAGACCAAGCGGAAGACTCCTCATTGCTAGGAAATTCCAAGTCTTCAGAATTCTCATCGAACAAGTCACTGGAGAGAATGGTCCACTGGGTAGGATTGGCAGCTTCGTTGGTAGGCATTTATTGTATGCTGATAATGAGAGGGGCTGAGAGAGAATATTTGCAAAGTACAAAGTCTCGGCAGTGTCAATGTATTATAATGCATGCAGACATGCTTGATAGTGTGGGTATATTTATCAGGGGCTAAGCACCCACAGGGTTTCGGAAGCTCAGCATTCCTCTAATCAGTTGACAATTTGGAAATGGAGGCTATCCAGACTTTCACACTCACTCCCCTGAGTCTCTCTGATCTCTGTGCCCAATATCTCCAGGATTGCTTCTGATTCAAATTAAATGCACACTCATCTGATTCAATCAGTGTTGCTACAACGCCACCATTTCCGCCCTTGATGCTGCTGATCCCTTTAACTTCTGAGCTGGATTACATTGCACTCACTCTTGTGGACGCATTCCTGAGCTGTAGTGAGTGTATATATGAGATCTTTTCAACATCATATTCTCAGATATGAGTAGCAAACATAGTGTTACGGTTAGACGAACCACTCTGCTCGGCTTGAGCTAGGGTACTGTGACGAAAGTTGTTCTGTTGGATCCGGATCAACTGGCTCCGCAACTTGTGAGTAACTTCGGACGGATGCGGATAACCAGGTCGCTGATAAGGTTTGTAGGACCCTATGATAACAGCATGGGGCTCAATACCCTCGCGGAATCGGTGATAGCAGAGCAAAGTCTGCGATAGGAACGGTTGGGAAGTCGACTGGACTTATGCAACTTCTAGCCTAGAAGGCGTCGTAGAGTGTCTGATTGATACAAGAACTCAGACCTAAGGTCTAAGTTCGCTAATGGTACAGCTTTTATACTAAGTACATGAGTCACTATTACTATGTCATAATACTAGGATGAGTCACCTATGACGCTATGACTCCACTAATACTACTAGTCCCAGTAATAGTATGAGTCACTAATGACTCGTCGTATGGAAGGTGGTAGAATAGTCCGGAACTAATGACATCATAACCACATGATAGTCCCAACTCATGTGATACACCGATGCTGTGTAATCAGAACGTAACACATAGAGTGGGATGTTATGCATTATGCAGAAAGGGTCCCCAAAAGGCCAGCAAATTCAGGAATGGTAGCTGCAACAGCTACCAAATATTCTTTGAGAGAGATGTATCCTCTGTCCTCCACTGCTGAATCTATTTCAAGTCCTTGCATTATTGTTGACATGCAGGGAATTATAGTGGCATGGTACCTTCCTGGGATCTTGAACAATTCTCAGCAGGTGAGTATATCCAGCTGTCTGGTCACCAGCTCATATACAATGTATTTCAGAGAGAAATGATGGCAGCAATGGAGAAGTTGCATCCATTTCTTGGCAAGCACACAGGAGGTGCCTCCTGGCACAATGATCCTCAGTTTTTTCCTGCAGAAACAGAGGGCCCCCGTGGTGTAGTAACCCTGTCACCTGCATGGTTCCAACAAGGGCATGAGGTGGGTTGTTTTGGCAGGTCTGATGTGTCATTGGCAGCTGAATTTCAATTGAGATGGTGCAGAAATTCCCTCAGGTTAGTGCAAATTTTGCAAAGCCAGCTGCCTTGGAATGGTTAGACACTATTTCCCAATCAAACTCAATATTGAGCGCTATCCTGGCTATCATACATCCAGATCTTCACCACGCTGGTCGGGAGACCATGGACCAGCTGAGACAACATGATGAGATCCAGCCTCAGGATGTCCTCCACCGATAGACTTCTGCTTTCAACAGTGTTTCTGTCATATGCAACTGCCTCATGCCACCACACCGGGATGGAAAAACCAGAAAGCAGTGGTATGACCTCCTAGTAACCCTGGGGCACTACCGATGCTGCAATTTGGAGCTGCCGGGTGTTGGATCTTCACTAGAGTATGGCCCAGGTACTGTAGTTGGGCTGCTGGGATTGATGCTGGAGCATGCAGTAGACAACTTTGAAGGGGAAAGAGTATGCTATGCATACTTCATGAGAGATAGGGTGCATGAATGGGCTCATGTTCCTGGGAAGGATTGGATGGAGACGAATTACTATCAGTAGCATAATGTGCTATGTACTTCTTCATTCATTTCATTTATTCAGCAAGGCTCGAGTCACACATTGCTAACAATGTACATCAGCAAAATGGGGTGTAATTACTGCAGGCAATACCACACTTCAGCAGCTTGTCCATGGCTGCAATGCATCACAATGTCAAAAGAAAGAAAGTTTTTTAGAAACTTGCTGAATGACTCAGGCCATACATATTTCCAAGAAAGCCAAACAGTCGTTCAGCCAGAGAGGATTCACTTCTACTTAGCATCTTCCTTTTGCTTTGCATGGAATAAGCCACTAGAAAAATACATCAGCAAATTGGAGCATGTCAATTGTTGTAGTTCCATGGTTCTGGCAGCTTTTTTATCGTTGTGTTGTTGTGCTGAAGGGAAATTGAGGTGTTTTTTGGTAGCTCACCAATTATCATTATCTCGACATGATATATCCAGTGATATTTATTCAAGTCAATATGTATACCATCACAATGGGGCATGCACATTCTACACTTTTTGATACCATACCATCACACTTTGCATCTCAGTTTGTCTGTGCAAGACAAATCTCTTAATTTTTTTGTCAATACAGGCTACACATGCAGTGTATCTTGCCTTTGTAGCCATGATGCCAAGGCTGCCAAGATGCTACTAAGATATGATTGCATTGCCACCATAACTGGGCCATGAAAGGCTAGAATCTTGTTTATAGAGAAAGACAGGGGTAACCCCGGGGTATCAGAACTCAACCTGTACCCCCACCCCTTCAAAACCCCTACCCCTGTAAGGGGTAGGGGTTTTTAGCGTGCAGGGGTACGGGTTGAGTGGGGGTAGCGGGGTAGGGGGTTTAGAGTAGGGGTACAAGGCAATTAGCACATGTAGGCATAAAAACATATTAAGCATTCTTTCGCGCTGTGTAAAACTTTGCACAAATGCTTTTGGCATCAGGGTAGATGTATATCTTAAGTATCTAGGTCCGCGCGCGCATGCAGCATCCTCACAAGTGCAGAATGTAAACAACAGTGATTAGCAATATAAGATGCCATGCAATAATCTGCACGCCATGAAATTTCACACTCGTAATCGCCTTTGTTATATACACGCCCTATATAAATTTCTAAGGGTGCACATAAGTGCCACAGATTGGGAAATGCGGACAAGGGGATGCCCACTGCAGAACCTTGCTGAGAAAGTTACTGAGAACTGTCTGATACCAGTGATATCAAAGAAACCCCTCTTTATTGTTGGTATTGTACCTACATAATACATGCATAAGGGAGGGGGGATGAGTAAATACTGGCACCAAGGATCATATTGAGCTGAGCAGGAGTTTGAGAGACCTGGAGTGAGAGCTCCTTGGCCCATTTGGTTTCACTTCACCGGCCCAAAAAGATTTGTCATCTACCCCTCCGGTAGCCCCGAGACCCCCGAGACCCCTGAGAGGGGTAGGGGTTTGCAGGGGGTAGCAACATCTGTACCCTTACCCCTACCCTCCCATACCCTTCGACCATACCCTCAGGGTTTTCAAAACCCCTGTCCTTCTCTACTTGTTTATGGCAGTACAGATGGACCTAGCTAGATGGCAGGACTCCAAAAATAACAATAACAATGCACCTTGTTGCTGGTACCAAGGCCGGTACCTTAAGAGGGGAAATAGGGTCTGGGTGCAACATTGGAACTACCAGGCTATTCATGGATATGAAATTACACTTACAGCAGCTACAGACAGATCTAGAGCGGGCAGCCCCAAAAATAATAACTACTCTTCCTGTTGGGTACCTTTTGAGGGGATATTTTCACCTACAGACAATGGTTCAATTGCATCCTTTTATCCCCCATAGTGGAGGATGGAAATGTCATACTACCAAAGGTACTGAGTCATTGGAAAATTTTGTATCAAGTCTTCAACTCACTCATAATTCTCTATTCACCAGGAAAAAGGTTGAACACCAGGCATATCAATGGGAGTATGCTCAGCAAAAGCGAGCTCTAGGGCGAAGAAAGATCAGCAAGGCAGAGCACTCTCTATTGGAGAAATGGCAGGTGCAAAAGTGTCTGCTCATGAAAATGGAGGACCTACCGGTGTCCCAAAAGGCAGCTGTTGGCTGGTTATTTTGTTCTTCCTCCCATCATTTCTTTTTCACACAGTAATCAAGGGCTTATGTATGTGCACTTATTCTACACTTGCAAACAGTGGATCCTCAATGCACTCCCAACATGATGCAAGACAAAAAGCAGGCTCGGGAATACTTTCTAGAGACCAGAGAAACACTCCAGCTCTTCTGCCTTACTTGTTGGATTGAACAATTCCAGAAGCATGTCAATGATTTCATTCAAGAGCAACTTGCCGAGGCCGAAAAAATCATGACTGTACTGGAAAAAGAAGAGGAGGATACCATCCACCTTCATGGCTTACAACACTTGATAGCTGGTGCCATTCAAGAGGAGGAGCTGGTACAGCAGCCAGACCATGCTTTTACCTATGCAAAGCTAGACAGAGCAATCATATTGGATGGTGGAGGGTAAGTGATT
Organism: Lactarius tabidus; assembly: GCA_963281015.1. Classification (NCBI taxonomy): domain Eukaryota; kingdom Fungi; phylum Basidiomycota; class Agaricomycetes; order Russulales; family Russulaceae; genus Lactarius; species Lactarius tabidus. The sequence goes on along the minus strand of OY725468.1, from coordinate 5,585,714 downwards.
GAACTGATTTTCCACCTTTTTGCCTAACCTATATGCACGGAGTTAATTTGAGGAAGTTTCAGCAGTGTTATGGCTGGTAACACCAAGGACCCAGTGCTAGTTCATTATCATTTTTTTTCAGTAAATAAAATGCATGCCAGGACACATGGTATATTTTAGAAGAAATAGTTGAGTAGTACTGCCAAACCCCCAAACTGAGCAACAAGAGACTACAAAAAATTGGACACAGAATATCACCAACAGGTTGGTAAGACGATTGATTGGTGCCAATCCCAGTCCATTGAAGTTATTGGCAGTGGTGTGACAGGTTGCAGGTCCTGGGTAAATCACATCTGCCAATTAAATACCTGGCTACCAGGGCTGCTGTCAGGTCAAATGGAGGCATAACATTGAAGAACAAGTGCCACACATGACATCATTGCAATAACTCTCAAATTCCTATGGCACCCAAAGGCATCAAGGCATCTAAACTCTTTGAGAGAAAGTCCAAGGCTAAGGTGGTTGAGTGGAAGGCTCAGGAGCACTCCTGTGGAACTAGATACATCCCGGTAGAAATCGGCACCTCAACAAGCCTGCAAATTTCAAGGAGAGATGCTGTCAGAATGGATATAGTTAACCAGGAGGCAGCATTGCATGATGCTGACCCCCAATCCATGGATGTCAATGAGCCATTTTGGATAGAGGAGGATATCCCTGAACAGAGGAGAGTGAGTTTGCCCTCATGTCATTTCTTAATGCCATTTAATGTAGCACTTAGTCCCAGTGTCCCTACATGGAAGAGTTTATTCCTAGGATTGGCTCCTACTTGAATTGCCTTCTCCAATCTGAAGGTGTCCCAGTGATGACAATGTGCCAGAGCTGCATGTCCGCACCATTTGAGTGGAGGTGCACTGACTGCTTTCCCACAGTTGTGCTCTGCAAACACTGTCACCAAAACACCCACCAGTGGCATCCTTTCCACAGAGTTCAGAAGTGGTCAGGGAAATACTTTATTCCATCATGGTTGCAGGAGGTCGGAATAAGCTTGCATCTTGGGCACTCTGGGGGTTTATGCCCACTTCAAAGTGTAAGCCTTCAATTATTACATGCTAAAAATACCATTCTGAAGGCTTCAGTCACAAGGGCAGAGAAATGGTCATGGAGGCCAGGACAGCAGCTGCGAGGAACATGCTGCAGACTTTAGCTTTGGCAGCTCAAAGCCTGGATGTTATGATAAAGAAGGACATCTGATCATAACTGTTGTCAATAGGTCTGGCATTCATGAGATTGGTGTCAGCCGGTGCCGCTGCTGTGAAGCTTCCAGGCATGACATGCAGTTGATGATGGCAAAACTCTTCCCTGCAACATTTCAAGACCCAAAGACAGAGTTTACCTTCCAGGTGCTAGAAGACTTCCATTTGGATAATCTTGAATGCAAGACAACCCCAAGCCAGTTTTTCAGCTGTCTGAGGAGACTCACAAATGACAAGTTCCCAAATACAGTGCTGGTGGGAGGACTTGGTGTATCTGCCAAATATTGACTGACTGGCAGTGTCAGGACCGATATCAGGAGCTGCTGAGAGTGTGCTGACAGTGGAGGGTGCTCATTTCCAGAAAAAGATTTGGATTTGGGTATGAGGAACATGAAGTACCAAAGCCTGGATCGATAGCCATGTTCTGTGCTTTGTGTGCACAGCCTGGAATCAACCTCCCAGAAGATTGGAGAGAGTATGAAAATAGGTATGTAAATTGGTGTTGGTACCTTATAGAAGCTGCCAACATATCACTTTAGGGATGTCCTCTTCATGCAAGGTTTCATGATGGATGGGAACTTTCAGGCAGAGCACATGAAGATGAAAAATGTAATGGTTTGCTAACCGTTTGTCTGACTTGGATGGCTTGAGGTGGCTTGCAACACATAACTGGTGTTCTCAGACACTAGGCTGACTAACACTAGGTCCCCTTAGAGTGAAAAGGGTGTGACAGCACCTCCACTAAGTCGATGATGAGAGAGAAGAGATGAAAGAGAAAGAAGAAGAGAAAGATGATGACAAGAAGAGGCAGACTGGAAGGGAAAGATGAAACAAGATAGTGAATTGAAGAAGACCAGGATAGGGATCCCTGATCTCTACTAGTCGGCTTATATACACATGAGACTCGCTTTATAGCGGAGTCTGAACTATGCTATGAGTCACGAACCCTAGTACTGCTATCCTAGGAATGAGTCATGGGTCTGTGTGCATGTGATACTAGAAGACAATAGGACGCTTATTAGTGTGTGAGTCGGTGCTACAATGATACTCCAGCCCCTGTCCATGACTAATGTAATCTAACACTCGTAGTCATAACCAATGTGTCAGTCCACTTCTGAGGCCGTCCGTGACATTATCCCCTTTTCAGGGTAAATGCCCATGTTCTACCAACCAAGGCATAAGAGGATGTATCCTCTGATCCCTCCTTACTTCTTTGCTCACCTGCTCCCATACTCACACATCCTGTAATCGGTCCCAATTAGCCTGCTGATCCATTTGCACAGCAAATAACTGGTCCTCAATGTGCTGGATTTGCTCCTGCAGTGATGCGCTCTTTACCTTCAATCCCCTATACTGCCTCACCTCTGCCTTCAGCGATCGGTCCCCAATTCGATCCAACACATCGTCAACCACTGCTTGATAGCGATAGTCATCACCAATGATGTGAATTCGCTCTGCTGTTAACTCCAGTGCCGGAGTCTCCATGTTGTTAACAGGGGCGGCATGGATCTCACCGCGGTATACTGGCCCTCGCATACTCATGTGTGCTTCAGCAAACAGGTTGGGGACTTCAAGGTGGACTTTGACATATTGCACTGGAGTCTCGACTCCATTCTCATTGAGGATGTTGAAGGGGACATAAGCAGTCCCGCAGTTGTATTTGTAGCCCTGCAATGGCGGTGAAAGGGATCGGACTGTTGTGCGCTGAGACATGTGTGCTGTGCCCGAGTGAGTGCTCGGTTGACACTGCTGTAAAGCAACAGGTCAGTCGTTTCTTGTTTGACCGTGCCCACAACGTCCTCGACTGCGTACACCCACCCCTTGGGCAATGTGTTCTTTGGCTGGGTAGGGAGGCAGAACTGCAGCGGGATCTTGACCACCTTGTCTGAGGGCAGTGGCAAGTCGACCTGCCAATGCCTCGGCTTCTTCACGGTTGAGGCTAAGTGTCACCACACAGACGGAGCAAATGGGTTCGGGGATGGGGAGAGGGACAACGGGTTCTGGTATGGGGACTGGGGGATTGTGTTCGTGACAGTACTCTCTGGGTTCTCTGCATTGTGGACAAGGTGAGAGATCAGCGTGGGAGGAGTTGATGGAATGTGACCGATGGCAATGCGCCGTCAGTTCTTCTGGTCCCACTGCTTCCTGGCGAGGAGCAGCTGCGCCCGATGCCATGCTAGAGTGGTCTTCATACCCAACGACATTTCGTTTGGGCATTGAAACTTCATAGAGACCTTCTTCCGTGATGCCATTGGCAACATTAGTGGTGGAGACTGGTGAAGTTGGGGCTGGGGTGTGGATGGACATGGCTCTGAAAGCCTGGACAATGTCTGCAGCCTCGACAGACAAGGGGCTAGGTCTAGGACTAAACACAGCCACTTCAGCTCTGAGGGCGGCGGTGATGGCCTGAGTGCAAGTGTTGGCTGCATCAATGAGCAGGTTATGGATGTGTCGGATAACAGGCATCTCGTCCCCAGAGGTGGAGTCAGAATATGCTCCAGCAGTATTTTCATAGGCAAGGTCCAATCCTCCATTTGATGACATATATTGCTGAGTGTGTTGTCGAAGTAGATGAGAGTGGGTAAAAGCTGAGGGGTAAGGAGACTTAGCCGATGAGAGACTCCTTATATGTGTTTCCTTGGTGGGGTTTGAAGCTTTGAACTCCCGCACCTTATCATCCGCAAATACATCATCCTTATCGACCCACATGTTGTCCGACTCAGGGTAGCCTTCCCATTTGACCAAATATTGAAGATGCTGTCTTTTGCCAAACTTCCGAGAGTCTAGAATCTTCTCCACTGAGTATTCTTCTTCCCCGTCGACCAGATCGGGTAATGGGCACTGATAGTTGGGCCCATGGGTTATTGTCTTGTGGTAAGGGGTGAGAAGATCGATGTGAAACACGGGGTGAATGCTCCACTGCGTGGGAAGTTGCAACTGATAACTGACTGGTGATAGTACCTTGATAACTTTAAATGGGCCATGCCTTCTCGGCACAAGCTTGGCAGTTGGCTGATTGATGCGGAGATTCTTGCCTTCTAACCATACTTGGTCTCCTGCTTTGTACTTGGGCATATCATGGTGTTTAACCCATGACTGTTGTGCCTTTATCATGAGTTGTTGCACCATTTCCCGTGCCTGTTTTAGTTGTTCAAGATGCAATGTGACCTGTGGTAATGGGGAAGGTGCCGAGGTCCAATCAGCACGTGGGTTGTAGCCCATCAGAAGGAAAAACAGGAACTTCCTCGTGGTGTCACTGGGCCAATTGTTGTGTGCAAATTGTGCAATTGGAAGATAAGGAGCCCAATTTGTCTGATGGTAGTCAGAGATGAATCGAATAGCAGTTTTGACCCATTGATTCAAACATTCTGATTGTCTGTTGGTTCGGGGATGATATGCTGTGGATGGATTATGTTCGATTCCGGTTATGCAGCATACTTCCTGCATGAATTTTGATACAAATCAAGGGTCTCAATTGCTGATGACCTTTCGAGGCAACCCAAAGTGTGCAAATACATGTTGGATGTACAGTGCTGTCGTGCCTTCTGCATTGATCTCTTCCCTGCAAGGTATAAAAATGGCTGCCTTGGTGCAGTCGTGGTCGGTAATGGTGAGGATAGAGTCATACCCCTGCAACTCTGGAAGTTTAGTAATGAAGTCTAATGCGATAACTTCAAATGGCATAGCTTCGGGTTTGGGGTAGATAGGCCTCAAAGGCGCTTTCGTTGGTCTGTTGTTGACCTTGTGGTGTTGGCAGTCAGCACATCCCCTTACATAATCTGTAACATCGCCACATAGTTGTGGCCACCAGTAATTGTGCTCTACGATTTGTATTATTTTGTTGATACCAGGGTGCCCATGTACTGGTGGATCATGGTGCTCTCTGATGATCTTGCACTTGCCCAGTAGGTCTTCCATGACAACTACTCGTCCTTCTTTGTACCAGATGCCATTCAAACATTTGAGTTGATGGGGATCAATCCATGGTTTAAGACATTCTTCATCCTGATGGTGTTGTGACCTGACAGTCGCAATGGTTCTTGCAAAGAGGTGTTCCGGTAGTACTGTTACATTGGTGTTATCTTCAATGCCTTGATCGTAATCGGGTCTCCTCGACAGTGCATCTGCTCGTCCATTGGCTGTCCCTTTGATGTGACGAATTTCAATATTATACTCAGATAGGCAAAGTACTTCCCTGGCTACATGCCTACTAATCTTGTGTGGTTCCTTCCAGTACAACAGATTTTGGTGGTCTGAGTAGACAATGACCTTGTGTGGCAAACCAGCTAAGAATGACCTCCAGTTGTCCAATGACATCACCACTGCGAGTAGTTCTAAGTCTGCTATGTCGTAATTCTGCTGCACCTCATTGAGGGTTTTTGAAAAGTAGGCAATAGGGTGTCTTTTGCTGTCTTCTTTCTTTTGCAGCAATACTGCCCCTACTGCAAACCTGGATGCATCAACCTCCAGTTCAAACCGCTTGTCTAGTTCAGGGTGTGCTAGTACTGGTTTGCTTGTGACCCTGTTCTGTAGTTCATTGAATGCCTTTTGACATCGCTCTGTCCATAACCATTCAGCATCCTTTCATGTTAGCTCGTTTAGTGGTCATGCTATGTGTGCGAATCCTCAAATGAATGGTCGGTAAAAATTGCAGAAGCCCAAAAAAGATCTGATGTCCTTAACTTTGGTGGGCATAGGCCAATTTTTAATTCCTGCAATTTTGATGGGGTCCATGTGCATTATCCCCAAGGATTACCCCCAGGTAATCCATATGTGGGGCATGGAAGGTGCATTTCTCTGGTTTGAAGTAGAGGTCCAGCTTTTCTGCCACTTCAAACACCACAGATACTGCTTGGATGTGGTCTTCTAGGTTGGTACTTGTGGTGATGGCAATGTTGTCCATGTATATTTGTATTGCCGTCCCCCTGGTGTTCCAATAGTCAATAACATCCCTGTACTCATAGTTCACCATATTCTGGAACATAGCTGGTGAGTTTTTTAGTCCAAAGAACATGACTAGTGGTTTCCATAATCTGTCTTTGGTTTTGAAAGCTGCCTTGTGCTCATCTCCTTCTTTGATACAGATGTTGTTGTATCCATCCTTGACATCAAGTTTTGTGAAGATCTTTGCACTGCTGAGGTCTGTGAGCAGATCAGTGATTAGCAGGAGGGGATACTGATTGCTGATTGTGATGTTGTTAATCCGCCTATAGTCCTGTACTGGTCTCAGCTTGCCATCCTTTTTCTGTATGAAGAAAAAGGGTGATGTGTAAGGGGAGATGGAGGGACAAATGTATCCTTTGGCTTCTTGCTCTTGCAGGAACTTGAGCAGCGACTTGTCTTCATCTTGCATCATGGGGTAGATTTTGCAGGGGAGTGCATCGGGAGCCGTGGGTTTAAAATCTATAGCATGATCCCAGGGTCTTGAAGGCGGGAATTGTGATGATGCTTTGCTACTAAACAGCTTAGCAAATCGCTTGTAAACCTTTGGGACTTCGGCAGCTACTTGATTCTGTCCAGCTTGAATTGCTAACTCCGTAGATACCCTGCAAATCGATGATGAGGATTCGAGCGTGCAGACTATATGGTGTTTCTCCTCTTCCATTAGCACTGTTGCGATTACTGGCTGTTGTTTGATAATTCAAGGATTGATAGATGAAATTACAACTGGCAGAACCCGTTTGTCAATAATGGCATGTCTCCAGCTGAACTTTGGTTCAAATGATGCTAGCCATGGGTATCCGAGGAGTATGTCTTCGCTTCTGATATCTGTAATGAGGAAGCGCATTTCTTTATGGATCCCTTTAGTGTATACATCTAAATCAAGGTAGTGTGTGATCTTCCCTGATTTATTAGTGGTATTGTCGATGTTGAATATCTTTCTTGGCATTGGGAGCTCTTTCATTCCCAACCCCATTTTTGTTGCAAAATTAGGGTGCATGAAGTTATCAGTGGCCCCTGAATCTACAAGCACTTGCTTATCGACCATGAAGTAACTGGTACAAATTGACACTGGAATTTGCATAGAATGGTAGTGTGTGATGTATACAGAGTTACAACAAAGAGCCCTCACCCAGGCTGTTGGGTTCAGGCATTTTGAAAATCCTCTTGCCTCCACAATTGTTGCATAACAAGGTCTTTAACCTCATCAGGTGCTTCTGCAACTCCTTCCAGCCATGCTTGGGCTTTTTGCTGTGGTGTGCGTCCTTCAATGATGCTGCAATCGTTGACTATGCTGCAAGCGGCGTAGAAACCATCTTCGCTCGTATTGACCTGTCAAGTACATAAGGAGCCTTGATTTTGTTGGTAATAGGGGTTTGGTTTCAACGGCTGTCGAAAATCTCTTTTAAAGTGACCCGGTTTGTCACAGTTGAAACATCTGAGAACTTTCCTTTGCCCTACTGGTGTACCAGTTCCTTGTCCTGCTCCTTCTGGTGGTTGATAATGATTTTTCCCCAGCTCATAGTCTTCTGCTTGAGCTAAACGAGCCCTTCCCGGTGATAGATCCATTGTGTTTGGATCTGTCAGATTTGGGATGTTGGGTCAACACCATCGATTGGCATTATTGTAGTTGTTTGCCTTCCAGTTATTGAAACCAGTTGACGCATTCTTCTTCAGGTTGAATTGCTCCAACTGACTCTTCATGTGTACAAACACCTTTTGTTGCTGTATCGATGCTTCTCGCCAGCCTTCATAGTCCTGCGGTTGTATGTTCTTGAATATGTACTCATACATCGTATGCGGCAATGCATCTGTGAATATGTGCAAGACCAGTGGCTGGTTGACATCATAATTGGTGTGGCGCACCAATTGTTCGAATTTCGTAATGAGGCCGTCTAGATCTCCATTTTGCATACGAAGGCCTTTTCCTAGCTCTGCTTGAGCTTTCTCCTGCTCTAATACATCAGTGTATTGCCGATTAAAGGCACTGATTATGCCATTCCAGAGGCATTTGTCTGTTGTGGCCCATCCTTGGGTTGTGACCTGAGTGCAGAGCCATGCATTGACTCCTTTGACCCATTCGTTAACGAGGTTTCCTTGAATATAGGTGAGGAAAAACATAGCTCGTTGGTATGGGTTATGCATTAGCATATTAGTGATGTTGACCCCCTCATAAAGTTGCCATTGGGTGATGAATTGCTCCGCCTTGGACCAGTCTCCTGTGAATATAATAGGTGGGTTTCCTACCAATTTGTCTCTGTGGTGTCCTCCTGGTTGTGGTGCTGGTGGCATGGGCATCGGGAGTCCTCCCGCTGGTCCCCCGCCTCCTGGCAGTCCTCTGCCTCCTCCTGGCAGTCCTCCAAAAGGTCCTCCACCCGGTCCTTGTCCTCCTCTAGGCCATCCAAATGGGATTCTTGGAGACACTTGTCATTCTCTATTGGTTGGTGGGTCTGGTTGATCTGGTCCTATAGCTCTGTATAGAGCGATGTCATCTGGGTTCATCGGCCTCTCCATATGCCTGGTATGTGTGTTGATAGTGCCTGCTGGCATTTCCATGGTCATCGTACGACTCATGACTGGTTCTTGTATATGTAATGACTCAGCTAACTGTAGTGCAATAATTTGATCGCTTCCTCTCTGTGGTGCTGGAGATTGGACTTGGATAGTGCTTGCTTCGCTAGCTGTTGATGGGGTGCTTGTTCGGGTTGTAGGGGTTTCGTCTACTGTATCTTGGGGCCTCCTAGTGCAATCCAATTGATCTTGATCGGCTGCATCTTGTGAAGTGATGTCGAGCCCCAAATCTTCTCCGGCAATACGGAATGCTTGCCAATGTCCCCCAATTTCTAGATTCTCAATCCAACAGATTTCCACCCAACAGAGATGCTCGAAATTAAACTCAACTGTGTACCAATGCTCTGAGTCTGCTGATTCTTCCGGTGTGTTTGACTTTGCATGGTATCATTCGATACCGTTGACTACATGCCACTCAGCTCCTTTAATGAATAGTTCAGGTATGTCCCTTCATACCGGTCCTTGTAGTTTGTATGCCTCGAAGGGCCCCTCTGATGCCCAGAGTTCTCTTGTTGTATGTTGCAACGCCACAATGGGATCCTGGTCTTAATGTAATGGTTCGCTAACCGTTTGTCTGACTTGGACGGCTTGAGATGGCTTGCAACATGTAACTGGTGTTCTTGGACACTAGGCTGGCTAACACTAGGTCCCCTTAGAGTGAAAAGGGTGTGACAGCACCTCCACTAAGTCGATGATGAGAGAGAAGAGATGAAAGAGAAAGAAGAAGAGAAAGATGATGACAAGAAGAGGCAGACTGGAAGGGAAAGATGAAACAAGATAGTGAATTGAAGAAGACCAGGATAGGGATCCCTGATCTCTACTAGTCGACTTATATACACGTGAGACTCGCTTTAAAGCGGAGTCTGAACTATGCTATGAGTCACGAACCCTAGTACTGCTATCCTAGGAATGAGTCATGTCCATGTGCATGTTATACTAGAAGACAATAGGACGCTTATTAGCGTGTGAGTCGGTGCTACAACAATACTCCGGCCCCTGTCCATGACTAATGTAATCTAACACTCATAGTCATAACCAATGTGTCAGTCCACTTCCGAGGCAGTCCGTGACAAAAAACCCAGAGAATGATGTTCCTCTCTCTGAAGGCACAGGATTCATGGTCAGCCGAATACCCTTTGAATTACATCTACAGTCAGCATTTGAGAGGCAGCAGGTAAGCACTATCTTGGCATTTCTGCTGGGGGGAGCTCATGCTCAAAACGAGGTCAACATGCCATGATCACCGTGTGGTAAATAATGTAAACAAGCACGGTGGGCACCTTGAGTCAACTGGAATTGGTGCCACCGCATGCATTTATGGGGCTTTTGTACCCGATTCCATTGTTGACTTTCAAAAGGGAGAAGCATGAGTTCTCATTCCTCTCGGCACCTTGAAACCAACTGCCCAAAAGCCAGAAGAATATGGATTATTCTATATTCAAGGCCCTGAACTTCAACATGGAGGGAATAGAAGCTGCCTTCATCTCTTATGATGTCATGTGTCAATGGAGTGTTCATATGATGGAGAGGGTGAACGAGAGCAACTATCTAAAACTTCCCAACTACCTGGAATTGAGGCTGGTGATTGGCCTGTTCCATATCCACAGGCACCAGGATACCTGCCTAGCCAGATATTTGCCTAGTTTCATCAGGGGCGGCAGACAAATAGATGGCAAGACTATTGAAATGCTTTGGGCTCCTCTCAATGAGATCACCAGGAGTACAAGAGGAATGTCAACATCACATCATCGGGAGGTCATAGACGACCATATGAATTACTCCAATTGGAAGAAGCTCATTGATCTAGGCAAGTTCCCCTAGAGTTTTAACACCTCAAAGCTACATGGTTGGCAGTAAACACTGTGTCTAGATGCTACTGAAAGGCACTTTCAGGAGCTATGCTAAGTGCAGCAGCATTTGACTCTATCAATGCATCAGCAAAACCAGACTCAGTTCTTGATTGGACTGCCGAAGAGGAGAATGCACAAAGTGTAACACTTCACTAAGCATTCGTCCGACTTGGACTGGGTGTGTGGTGGTGCAACTTGTGGCTGATGTTCTCGGACACTAGGCTGGCTAACACTAGGTCCCCTTAGAGTGAAAAGGGTGTGACAGCACCTCCACTAAGTCAATGATGAGAGAATAGAGATGAAAGAGAAAGAAGAAGAGGAAGATGATGACAAGCAGAGGCAGACTGGAAGGGAAAGATGAAACAAGATAGCAAATTGAAGAAGACCAGGATGGGGATCCTGGCTGTACTAAGCTAAGCTTATATACAGTTACACACTGACTTTAAAGTGCAGCTTGAACTATAACTAAGGCGAACCCTAATACAGCTATCCTAGGATCGAGTCAATGTCCATGAGCATGTGATATACGAAACAATGATAACACTTGACAGCGTGTGAGTCACCGGAATATCTATCACCCTATTGTAGTCCATGACTAATTACTGCTTACAACATAGTCATCACCGTGTAGTAAGAGCACTTCCAAGGCAGTCTGTGACAACTGCAATCCCACTGATAGTCTGCTGGAGAGGTCAGCACAAGTCAGTCCGTGACACAAAGGGAGCGAGGTCGTGACATCAAAGTTATGGATATTTATGACATTAAGACAAGACAATGTGAGTCCGGTCAAGCTACAATAGCTTTGTACTTATGTAATTCTTTTAGTCCCTTCCCATGCAGAAATACTTCTTGAATTGACAGATAATGGGATGGGTGGCTCCACACATAAAAGGCACACAACATGGATCGGCAGTGGAATAAAGATTCAGGAGATGCAGTATGTCTTTCAGCAGCTTTCTGGCTGAGACCTCTGATAACAATTCAAAATAACACAGGTTAACCCTACTGGTGACTCCTGGGATGGTACCTTTGTAAGAGAAACCTATATTGGTGCAGAATTTGATGGAATCAATGAAGGAGAAGACGTCAATGAGTGCACATTACCTGCTGAAGAACATGATCAAGTGCAAACAGTGGTGAATTGGTCTGCCAATGCCAGCATAGATGCAGAGTATATTCCATTGCATCTTCCTTCGCATTTTGGATTCAACAGGTGCAGTCAAAATGCTGCCGAAGACCTAGCAGAGGCAGAACTTCGTCTCAGAGAAGGACAACTTAATGACTCTCTGCATCACATTCAAATTGCCTTAGGACACAAGTCATTTGTGTTCAGGCATGATGTTTGTTCAGCTTGTACACAAAGGCTCAAAACACGTGCCTGGGAAGAAGTACACATCGTTGAGTCGACAGTTCAGCACCATGCTTGGGTCTATATTTTTAGACAGAAGGCAATGGTGGACCTTGGGGCCAGCACTGATCTCCTTGATTGGTACAAAGTCTTGAAGCACCAGGACTTGAGCGGCAAGACAATTGTAATTTCACCACAGGTGCAGGAACAACAGAACAAGACATTGCCCTGGTTTTGGAATGGATGTTCAGCGGGACACTGATGTTGGGGAATGGATGGAAGATTGTACATCCCCCTTTTCTGTCCACACACTGTCAATCAATGTAACCATTGGCACACAGTCTACCAAGTGCATTGGCTTAGGGCAAAGGCTCAAAAGATGAGATGGATTGAAGAGCTTCAGTGTCTCCAAGTCAAGATGGAGTCTGCTGTCAGGTTCTTTAGCCATCAAGAGGGAGTTTGGCATGCAAAGGAGGGGGGCATAAATTCTCCCTCACAGCCAGGGCATGCTGTGTGGGTGGCCAGACAAGGCACAATGTGGCATTCAATGGCAATATAGGCAGAGTCAAAATTTTCCACTTTGCTGGAGAATGACCCACCTCCTGAATTTGCTAAAGTATTACAGCCACGATTAAGCACTTGAGGTATCAGCTAATTGTACATAGTATGGCCACTGATAGTCAATACAAGCCATACCAACCTCCTGGCAGCTTCCAATGGCACATCTGAATCATGTGTGCACCAAGGAAAGCCAGGTGAAGATTGGGAGGCACATGGCCATAATAGGTTATCAGTGGGCATTGGCAGCTTCCAAATGGAGATATCTGAGATCATTCACATGGCATAGCTTGCTTATCTGCAATCATTGGTGGCTTCATAAGGCAGCTCCCCTATACATTGCATTCTATCTTATCTCCCACATATCATGTCCTCTGAAACAGGAACCTCAATATTAGATGCTGCACTTGCCTGCATTGGCAAGAGAATATCCATAATTCTACTCCAATCTGGAGATAAGGATGAAAACTATGTCACCAGCTTACACAACAAGGTGGTAAGTGTCATTTAGTGCTCCTATATCAGTGTTATGTCTTCAAATCTGAATGTGAACTCCAGCTTGCTGCCATGTGGATTGTTGGTCTTCAGTCATCTGCCGGCAGCTCACCTGTTCCAGAGTCGATCAGGGTTGCCTTTGGCAGTTTTTCTGATATCAGGAATCCAGGCAGCTATACTGCTCCCTATGGGAGCTTGCTGCCGCAAGGCAAGGAACAGTCAGACACTGCCACATTTAATTTCACTGAGTGGTGGAAATTTGGAGAAGGGGAGACAATGGAAGAACCATTTGATGTCTGTGATGAGGTAGTGGAAGGGTTGTTGCATGCTCTGGGCATGGTATGCAACTTGCATTGATTACATGTCCTCTAATTAACCAATATGGCAGCAGGACACTAGCTCACATATTTGTGCAGATGTGATTGATCAGTTAAGGGATGCACCTATGATGGTCACTCACATTGAGGGTGAGGTCAAGTTAGTTGACAAAATGCTTGACAATGGCTGCAAGAATATCTGTAGACATTTTGGCCTTCTGTTTAGGAGACATCAGACTAAATGATAGCATTTGTACAACTTCTATAGCTACTGATCTTTGTTCCCCTCCTCCTCAATTAAACTCAGTACCTGGACCATCTTGTCCTCCAAATGCTGAAGAAGTGCTTCCAATTTATCTTTCTTCCTCATCTCATTCTTTTGAAGCCATTCAAGCTTTGGCCTGACCATTGAACACCATGTGGCAGAAGCAACCTTGGGACGATCCTAATAGTGCTAGTTAGCTAAGGCAGATCAGACTACTCATGAGATACCTTGCACATGAGCCTGCCCAGCTCAGCTTTGAGGAGTGTCACATTTTTCAGGAGCTCAGTGAAGCCTTTAGTATTTGTTGATGGGCTGGCAGATGCTACTGGTTCCCCCTGGACCTGATGTTGGCCCACATCAGGGTCTGATGACTCTGACTCTCTGAGGAGCATAACTCCCCTCCAGAAAGCAGAGTGCATCTGCAGAATTCAATAATGGCTCCTGTCCAGGGACATGCTACACGTACCTCCTCCTCAAAATTGCTGTTATTCACCTGAGATGGCCCTTGTTCCATTTCCTAAAAGCTTTTTCATATGGCTGATGGTGGGGATGTTTTTTAATTGGAGATCAGCAGATGTCCCTTGATAGTATGACATCACAAGCATTTATTTATGTGTGTGAATTGATCCAAATCCAAAACAAATAGCATGGGAACACAGTGATAATCTTGATGAAACATGGTGAGAAAATTGCCAGCCAAAGGTGGTTATAGGCCCATGCCAACTAAATTGAGTGAGCAAGCAGGCATTCCAGGTTCCACTTAGTATTATCCCGTGGGGCCTTCATCTATATCAAAAATTGCCTTCCGCAGCATCCATCCATTTTTAATAGAACCAGTGTGAATGAGCTGCTGATAAACTCAATGTCCCACTTGGGAGCTGCAGATAAGCATACAGTGGCCCCAAATAGTAGTTGCCGATAACCTCTCAGCAGGCAATCAGGAACTGCCAATGGTCTCAGGTGACCCAGTGACATGTGCACTGGTTTACCAATATCTGGCACTTGGTGCTGCTTCCTCCCATATTTACTGATATGTATGATAAGATATCTGCCTGTGACCCTTGTTTCCTGACAAGCAATTCACACTATCTCCAATCTCTTCACATGGATCCTCACCAGTCTGCTCTAATGATGGAAGAAGAAACTCTTTATGGCCATGCAGTCATGCTTAAGAAGAAGCTACAAGCTTATCATGCTTGTGAATCCAGAGATGAGATTGCTTGGCAGGATCAATTTAGAGAACTCTTGGTATTTGGTCAATGAAACCACAATTAGAAGGTGCACTAAGTATATTTTAGACAGAATCAATGAACTATTTTGAAGGACATCTGAGGGGAGGTGGCCAGATTCCTTGTGTTTGCCTGCTCTTATTGAGTTTTACTGTTGTGATGCACGAGTCTGAAACTGCCCCAAACGAGGCCCCAAACATCAGCTCTGTTCATGAAGATGATCCACAGGTATTGAGAAGCAGATTTTATACATCACCTGATAATCTTCCATCGCTGGATATACAGTTTGATGGTAGAAATGGTGCAGCTCAATCTCCTAATCATGGTTCTTACCTTACATTGCCTGCTCCCTGCCAAGAAATATGGCAGCTAGACCACTAGAAACCTTGCCGGCTGTAGGAGATATATCAACAAATACCCTAACAGCAGCTTCCAACCTAGAAGCTACAGCAATGCAACCTGGACACAATACTGAAGAAAGTGAGCATGCAATAAGCAATATTGCAAAGAAAGGGAAGGAGCATCAGCACCCATTCAGCAGCATGGCTAAAAGTAGGTCATTTAGTGTTATAGTACTGTCTCACTGAACAATGAATTGCTTCCAAAGAAATGGTGACACAATCAACTGCAAAAGGGAAAGCTCCTGGTCGTGGCACAGCTAGAAGTGAGTCCCTTATTTATTGCACCATCCCATTGAACAATATAATTTCTGCCAAAGCAATGGTAACACAATCAGCAGCCAAAGGGAAAGCTCATGGCCATGGCACAGCTAGAAGTAAGTGAGATATTTTTATGGCACTGCATTGCCTCATGATGTAATTGCTGCCAAAGTCATTGCAACAAGATTGGCAGCAAGAGGGAAAGCTGCTGACTGTAGTGCTGCTAGAAGTAAGTGAGATATTTTTATAGCATGCTATCCCAGTGAACAATGCAATTGCTGCCAAAGCAATTGTAACACAATCAGCAGCAAAAGGGAAAGCTACTGGAAGAACTGCCAGTGTACACTCCAAGGGAAATAAAGGGGGTGATGGAAATGTAAGTAATTGAGTTGAAATATATCCCAATGTCTAGAGGCAGGTGCTAATGAGGCCTGGCAGGATGAGCCCAAAAACAAAAACTCTAATGAGCCAAGGGGGGGAGGAATGAGAAGGTGCTTTCAAGTACGTTAGCTCCATTTTTATCTGAGTCACGCTTATAATATATGCCGCCATCTCAGGGTGAAAATGGTGATAAAATAGTTAAGCTCAACAAGGAGTTTGTGTACCTGAAAGACAGATGTGCTGGGTATGAGAGGGTAATAAAAGATCTTGAACCTAGATGTGATACACATGAGAATGCTTTGGAGATGCTTCAGCAGCAAATTGTATGTCTTCATGTTTTTCAAGGTACCCTAAGTGCCAGCTATAATGGGGAGAATTATGATCTCCTACCATAAATACAAACTATGTTGCATTAATGCAACCAGCACTCTACTGGGCCATTTATTTATTGATTTTAGGCTTTCCTGCAGCTTCTCGCACAAGTGCCAATTGCTTTGGCTCATTTCCTGTGCTTCAGCTCATGTTCTTGCACCCTTGGCTTGCCTTCCCACACTGTCTCACACTTTTAGCATTGCTTTCCCACGCTTCGGCCGCGCTTTCTCGCGCTTTGACCTCGCTTTCCCATGCTTTGGCTGCTTTTCAGCATTTGAGCCTTATTGCAGCTTCGGCTATTCAAGAACAATGGCTGCATTCAATGGGAACAAGCACAAAGCATGTTGAACCTTCTAGAGTAAGGCCGACCAGTATCAACGCTTCGAGGCGATGCACAGCCTCACTAAGTGTTGGGAGCAGATTGGCTGAGGCAAGGCAAATGTGAGCCTTTGAGAGGCTTCTATACACCTTCGGCTTTATGTATATAAGGAGTGCCAGTGCTTGCAGTTCAGCAGTGGACTAGCAGGGCGCACTAGCTTTGTCTCGCTTTTGTACCTTCCTTATTAGGAAATAGTTTCCCCTTCACTCACCCCTTTGCTTCATAGCTCAGAGGTCTTTTGACTCTGAATTGCCTTTGATTAATCTATTTTGTGTTCACTCACTTTGCATCCACCTTGCCATTTTGCTCGCCTCTACCTCGGCACCTTTGCACACCTTTCGCTACTTCGCACATAGGCCGAGGCATAAAAGGCAAAGAAGCTTACCAAGTTTCATCACGTGCCGAGGCCGGTGCAATAGTCAGCTTCGCTTCACACCTCCCTTGAACCTGATGTAGTGGATGACTATTGGCTATGTCAAGCAAGCTGAAAATAAAGACAGGCTTGTCAAGGACAACCCAAGCTTGATGCAGAGATAAATCATGCACTGAACTAACCGGTGTGGAGCGTGCTGAGCTTGATACCTTTATGCAAGGTAATAACAGCAGTGTCACACAAAAGGCTAGTCTGAGTGAGAACCAAGAGGACAAGTTAGATTGGTGGTAAAGAAAACAGAGGAATGTAAACCTGAGTGAGAACCAAGAGGACAAGTTGGTTCTACTCAGGACACTACAGGGTATCTTATATACTAGGGATGAGTCACTTACTAATCTACTGAGTAAGTATGAATGACTACAAGCTGACACATCATGTATCTATATTTAGCACTTCTATTGTGATTACTGATCACTGTGTCATAAGTGCTTACTTGTGCTGACACATCGCCCTAATAATAGCACAATGCTGACTGAAACCTAATAATAGCACAATGCTGACTGAAACCTAATACAGCATGTAATCTACATTACCCTATTGTTCTGTGACATTCCATGACATTCTAACCAATCATAACATACACATGTCTGATAGATGATAAGGCAGGTCCTTCCCAAGATCACGTGCCTTCATGACTAATATAAATGCACATGTTGGCATCATGTGACTAACCATCTTATCATATCTAATGATAAGGACTCTAACACAGAAAACAGAAAAAGAGATACACGTCCATGACACCTGAGACCTGGGTTGTGTTGTTTTGGGTTGTTTTCCCAAGTGTATAGGCAACCTAGCTCGTCATTTCTGGTGGCCAATGTGGGGAGGTGAAAGCATTAGGATACAGGCCTCAAAGAGCGATCTCAGCAAGATAGCAACGACTCTCCACCCCTATACATTCTTCTCATTGCCCTTGCCATACTTCCCTCACCCCTCGCATCACCAACAGCATGGCACTTGGGTGTGGCTTTAGAAAATTTAACCCAGCATGTGTACAACCTTAGTGGCTGCATTTGCAAAGTCTCGCGCTCCACAAAGGCCTGCACAACCCAGAGCGACCACCTTCACACCCCTTCACCCCTACCAGCCTGTGACTCCTAGGCTTTGCTACTGCTTAGGAGAATTTCAGGACATCATCGGCCTCTCACATCATGTTGCCTGATGGCATGCCATTCCACCGAGAGAGGACTGCACCGGCCCTTGACCTTTCAGATCCACTTGGGATCCTGCAGTACTTCAGTGATCTGGAATTCTTATTCGAAAAGCATCACATCTCAGATGACCAAGATAAGAAGGAGGCAGCAGTCTATTACCCAAGTGTTCAAGTAGAGCGAGCCTGGCAATATGACGAGGCCTTTGAGGACCCATCGGCTTCATTCAGCGATTTCAAAGCAGCCATAATCACACTTTACCCAGCAACCACAGCTGCCCTTAACCCATATTTCACTGATCTAGAGCAACTTGTCACCGAGCGCTCACATCAGCCATTTCACTCCAAAGCCAAACTTGGCAAATATTACTGCAATTTTCAGGTTATCTTGCAGTCTCTCATTGAGAGAAGTCATATCTTGAAGGGAACACAAGTGCGCCTTCTTTTTGCAAGCTTTGAGGCCAGTCTCACCACTGCTATTTGGACCCAACTCATGTGCACATTTCCTGATCAGCTTCCTGACGACTTATATCAGACCAAGGACATTTATGCAGCTGTACTACATGTTCTCACACAGTGCCAATTCGAATCGGTCTTCCTGGAGCCGAAGCAGGAAGTCTATCGCTCCCAACCCCAGTCTTGGCAGTCTCAGCATTGCCTCGGCCTCTGATGCCAACAGTCTGCACAATCTCGCGTGCCTCAGTAGCAGAAACACAAGCAACTGCAACACCTGAGTCATCAGCTACAGAGCCGATCGCTCTGTTAGGCAATGCCTCCCCAAGTATCACAGAGGTGGCCAATGCAATTCCCCCCAAATCAGTCATCCCCTACCTGATAGTAACCCAGTCATAGCACAAGAAAACTTGTGTGCCGTTGGCACAGTTTCAACCATCAGCAAAGATAGTGATAGTGTTTCCCTGGGCCTGAGCGCCCACAGCGATTCATCAAGCAACATTTCCTGCATCTTTCCTAACAGCAATGGAGTTCCTGAGCGAACTCACCAGATCTCAGCCACAGTAGCAAAGCGTTGTCCACAATGGACACAGGCAGTGACCCACAGGCACCAACAAATTTACAGCCAGTTGCCATCATATTTGCAACCCTTCACCCTGACTATGCTAAGCACTACAAACCTGAGCAATACATCGCACAGCGAAGAACCAAATGCAAAGAAGCATAAGAGCCAATGCCGAGCGACAATGCTCCAGTGGCTCTACCACCCATGCAGGCCACCCAATCGCACAGCCTCGCCCTTGCATGCGACTTCCAGCACCCTCGGCTTTTACAAGCGAACTTGCCCCTCCCTTCCCCTAGTCACACCCAGCATTCACCCAGGCCTAAGGGCCTGTATTTCACTTAGCATTGCCCCTATGTCCCAACAACAGCTGGCTCCCTTGCATTTTTGAGCATATTGGCCTTCCTTTGACACAGCAGCACCCAATTGAGGGGTCTCGACAACCATGCTGAGATGTTTGTTCAGTGCATTTTTTTGCCTTCAGATACAACGCCAGCAACATGCAGACTTCAGCGGATCATCAGGGCATTTGGTATGGTACTAGGCGTCGTCAAGAGTAGTTTCAGGTTGTGTGAACACATGCACAACAAGGGCAGCATGGCAGTAAAGCAAGCACTTCCCCTGATAGGATGCTCACCATTTCAAGAACAACTGCAGCCTTTCTGCCAGTGTGCAGTCTTTGGCAGCCCACAGCAAGGATCTAAATATGTTTCTGCCCCATTGGAGTGTTCCTGACCCCTGCAGCAATGTGCAAGAATTGCACATTTCGACTTC
The DNA here is from genome assembly GCA_963281015.1 of Lactarius tabidus. Classification (NCBI taxonomy): domain Eukaryota; kingdom Fungi; phylum Basidiomycota; class Agaricomycetes; order Russulales; family Russulaceae; genus Lactarius; species Lactarius tabidus. The sequence goes on along the minus strand of OY725468.1, from coordinate 5,565,745 downwards.
AGCAACCAGTGGTATCACTGCAGTCAAACTGGCTGGTGAACTGGATTTTGAGCAAGCAACAAATGTGCAGATCTTTGCGTCTTCCAAGCCCACTGTAAAAAATCTTTTGGGGCACTCAAAACGATTTCGAGCCGAGCAGACACCTGTGCAATAGCAGCGCCTTACACTTTCAACAATACAACCTCATCCTTCATCTGCAAGGGCATGTGCTTGCTAGCGACCATGCCACTGCTGTGCGGACGATCAAACTTTGCTGGCCAATGTCAAAGAGCACTAGGCTTTGGCAGCAGCACCAACAAGCCCTGCAGCAGCATGCACAGGCACTGTGTTTGGCCTTCTTCAACTCCCAGCCCAATAAGGCGACCCTGAAAGCACAACCTCTCTTGCAATTGAGCCACAAACACGCAGATTTTTGCATCTCCCAAGTATATTTGCCAATAATGTGCAAAGTGTTATACGAGCTTTCAGGCTCTGCAAATGCATGCACGATAGTGCTGACTCACACATTGAACGACCTGGTTACATCTCACATCGGCCAAAGGCTTTGTGCAATTGCAGGCGAGCCGCTTTTGCATGTGAGTTTCTACTTTGTCGACAGACATCAAATAGCATTACACATTAGTATACACACTTACAAGCTCTGTGGAGATGTGCACATACATGCCATTGTGATTTCTTTGATAACCCAGTCAGCACCAGTGTACAGATTGATTTTGGCCACACCTCCTGGAACTGTTTGTGGTGTTTGAGGTCTAGAAACTTGGATAAGGAGTGCACTAACTGTCTAAGTTGCACTTTCTAGGAGTTGGGAAACTTCCTCTTGATTGTCAGACTCGTTGCCTGGATTTTCCTGGGTTTCTTCCTCTTGTTCTTGAGGGTTTTCTTCACTCTCTGGATCTTCTTCAGAGTCAGTGAACTTGACATCCTTGTGATTGTTGTATTTCCAACTGTTAGTGTAAGGAGCCCAATAGACATTCTTGTATTTGTATAAACTGGATAAGGACTGGTAATTGAACTTGGTGAGGTGAGTAAGTTTCAGATATTCGTCCTTGTAGTCTTCTTTAGTAACATCCTTGTTACTACTTTGATACTTCCAGGGGAACTTTCCTGTGTTGCTATAGACCGGATAACTATTCCAGGTGGCTTTGATTCTTTGATTTATGTTTGAATAATATGTGTGTTGATGTAATCTCCTGGGAGTTTCTTGTCTTCTTCAGCAGTGAGGGGCCTAGTTTCTGAGGTATTGCTCATTCACTAGTGACTTGTTGAATTGACTAACAGTCATCCCACTTGTGTTCCAGCTATAGTCAATTCTGTATGCTGGTTGTAGGACTGCTTTGTCTGCAAGATGTGGATGGACTTGTCTTATGATCCACTGGTATTCTTCTGTGATGCCTGCTTCTGTGACTAGGATAAGGCTTCTCCACAGGAAGTCTTGGAAATTCAATGGGAAGGACATGATATCATGAAGGAGTTCTAGGGGTTTGTTCCACCAAATAGCACTTTGAGCTGCAATGAACTGGAGTTGACAGTGATGCTTGAATGCTTGGACTTCTCTGGGATTTCTCATGGGTAAGCTTTCTGATATGTAGATAGCTTCAGGGTAGTGACAATAGGATGGCCCAACTTGAGTCCGAAGTTGGTGCCTTTCTTCACTGCTAGTGGAAGGTTGTCTAGCAAGGGTTGGAAACACTGGTTCCCCTGGGTTGGCTTGATTGATTCGACGATTCTCCTCTGCAGGAGCAAGGGTCCTGTTCACAGGTTGTCTTGGGCTGCATGGCTGTCTTGAAGGTGTCTGCTTAATTTCTGTAGGGATAACTGGATTAGTTACTGGGGTACTAGGGATGTTCTGGGGGGTTGCTCTGTTCTGGAGACGTCTAGGGTTTCTGGAAAGGTTCTGGGAAGCCACAGTGATAGCCCAATTGGTGATAGGTTCCAGCTTAGGTACAAGGCAACAAGGATTCTACACTTTTATCCTCTAAAAGGTAGAAATTTGGCTCTAGGGCTCCACAACACTACACTAGGGGGTGTAGGTGGAGTAACTGGTCTGAAACCACACGTACAAACTTCTAACTGGCATGAACAACACTCTGTTCTGTGCACCTGGTTGAGATATCCTTCCCAACCATCAGTAGATGAAGCTGTGGAGGGGCTTGGAGGACTGCTGGAAGGGAGGTCTTCCCAAGGATCTGGGACTGGGGCAAATGAGGGGTTCTGTAAATGGAGATCTTCAGCTCTCCTCTGGATGGCTTCTGCAAACTCTGTGATTTCTGGATCAGTGGGTTCAATGGGTGGTTCTGTGAATGTTCTTGGGTTGACTAGGTTAGTGTCTGGATTATGAAAGGTGGTTTCCCAAGGGGCATTGTCCCAGGCAGAAAATTTGCACATAAATTCGGCTCCTTCTGTGATGACTACTAGGAGGTGTTCTTCCCCTCTTGTGATGAGGCAGATTTCTTGAAACTTGACTTGGACTTGATTGTAGTTGAGCTGGAATCACTCAAGGAAGTGGAGATATTCTCCTGCTAGGATGTGATGGATGATTTCCTTGCAACAAGAGGGAGTGTGAATGAACCAGAAATGGTCATTGTTGTTTCACAAGAGTACTGTTTCAGCTGGGTAGTTGTTGACTGTGGCTGCTTTGGATAAGTTCCAATACAAGAGTTGTTCTTATGCTGCACTGGTGGTGAGGTTGAGGGTGATGTCTTGGAAGTAACTGTAATCCCAAGGGTAGGTAACTTTACCAAATGGGAGAAGCTTGGTTAGAATGAGTGGGGGGTCAGTCCAACAACTGATCTGTGGATCGAAACTTGCATTTGAGAGGGTGGACTCAGGGTAGTAGGTTCTTAACTGACGATGGCGGTGCATATCAAGGAGTATTTGCTCTCTTATGATGTGTTCCTCCTCTGGGATATGAAGTGGAAGGTGTGTGACTACTAATACAACCCTGCTTTATTGGAACAAGGTGACAACTACAATGTAACTACTTACTAAGTAGTCACAAAGGTACATTACTGTAGGTGGTGATGAACTCAAAGGGGTCTAGTGGGAGGCAGGGGGCAAGGCAGTAAGCAAGGAGGTGGGGGTGCATCCTTGCCTTGTCATCAAAATGATACTTTTGATAGAGGGTGTATACCTGATTGTTCTGAAATGAAAGGTAACCAAAGGTGGCTACCACACGTCTGTCCAAGAAATTGTGCACATCCAACACGATAAACAGGTCCTTGTAGGCCTGTCTTGTGAGTTCAGGAAGGGGGGCAAATGCTCTCCTGATTCCTTCCCTGAAGTCATACCTGATGCTCCCCAATGGAACATTGGTGTTGGGGAGGTCAATGATTGCCTTTGAACAGGTGTATAGGGGCTGGATACCAAGACTAATGGTGATGTCTTAGTAGGTGGGGTATATGATCTAGTAGTGGGGGAGGGGGCCTCAGAAAGGGATCACACCAGGGAAGTGGGGGGGCGTGTGCAAATGTTGGCAGCGAATGGGATGTTGTTGACAAACCTTGGACCAAACTCATCCAAGGGGCAGTGCTCTGTTCCTCTCAGAGTGGCAACTAGGATGTACTGGTGGGGATGGGGGCCTTGCACGCTAATGCACAGAGGGGGACAGATAATGAGGGCTGGGGGGTGGTTCTCCTGCTCTTCAAGGGGCTCTGGGATTACTGGGGGAAGCATGTCTTGCTCAGCACATAGAGCAGCTGCTTCTTAGTTGATGGGGGAGTCAGGAGTGGGGGGACGAGGTTCTGGTTCAAGTGGATGGAGATCTGGAGTTCCTATCCACAGGTAACCTACTGCAGATGCTGGACGAGGGATGGGTGCAACAGGAGTAGGAGTAGATGCCCAAACAATGGGTGAACTTGAACCCGCAATGGGTAACAAGGGGGATGGGGAGAATGGTTGGGAAGGAGGTGGTGACAATGGGAGGGGGGCTGGGGATGGGTAATGAAGCTCTGGGCTCACAGAGCACAGGGGGTTGGTGTTGAGATAAGAGAGGTAGGGGAACCTGGAAGGGGTGGTCTGTCTTCAAGGACTTCCCTTATTTCTGCAATGGGGGCAATAAATGTGACTCTTGGCAAGGGGGGCAGGGGCTGTGATCATCATGCAATTTTTGCAAACCCATAATTGGGGTGTTCACAAGGGGAATAATATGAACCTGACTCAGTGTCCCAGAGACTGAATTGAGAGTGATCAAATTCAGGTCTGTTATCAGACACTGAGTATTGACAATGATCCAGGGTCAGGAATGTCTAAGACTGTCCAAGTGTGGCAACTTACTATGCAACTTGATAGTAAGTCTGTTTGGGCACAAGGAGCAGGGGATAGACCAGGGATCAACAGTGAACACTGAGGATAACTTGGAGTACACTCTCCCGTCATCTAAATTCCTAAAGCTGATAAGTGACCCAGAAATATCTAGGAAGGGCACAAGCTGGCTATACCAGCTATGATCAGGACACATCCCTCTGAACACTTATCTACACAGATTCAAAAGACCAGAGAGCACAAGCTGCCCTGCATGCAGTCATCACAATGAGTCAACACAGCACCTCCTACTGGACTGTCTAATGTATGTGCACAAAAGATGGCCACTAATCACAGGGAAAAGTATGAAGAACAAAGAATATGGGAAGCTGCTCGGAAACCCTCAAAACGCGAAACTCATCATCATCTTCATCATGGCTACAGGAAGGTTTTCACAAGAATATGCAGGACAGATTAGGAGATTAGAGGAAGAAGGAACCAGACACAGGGAGGCAGGCATAAGAACAGAACAACAGAGAGGACTAGAGCCATGGACAGACACCCAGCAATAATGCAGACACATGCATGCCACACATGCATACACACCATCACCACTCAAACTTTTATCCCCATGACTCGCTGGACCCAGAATAGGTCTACTCAGGATACAAAGAAAGAGGTGGAAAACATAGGAAGCACATGCTACCAGACTGAGCAAGTACACAAGACCCGGACAACTCAAACACAGCACCTCACGCCATGGTGACACACATGCCCCACAAATTTCAACACCTGATGGGAAGCTATGTTACTCCCTTGTGGAGGGAGTGGGGGGGACCTAGGATATCGGAGCAGGAAATGAAGACTACATGTTGACTCAGCTGTTTGTACTAGAAGTGAAGTGCTACATGGGGCTACATGTCTCAAGATGCACAAAAATGGATTCAAAAAAAAAAAAAAAAAAAAACTTGGAGTACTTGGATACCATGAGCAGTCACAGACAAGGATGTGGAAGAGTCCTTTAATGGAGTCCTGCACAGTGAACTAGGAAGGGTGCAAGTGGGGATGTCACAAGTGGACAGTCTGAGGGACTGTCCATTGTATTGAGCTAGCTTATATACCTGAGTATGTAGTTTAGGGTGGGTCACTATCCTATCTGCAGGTGCTGCAGAATGGAACCTGGTAGAACACCATGGAAGGTTTCTAAGTATAGTAGCCAATGGCATTAATCCCCGTGACTTCATTTACTGATCAACAAAGTCTGTTTATCAATCAACAATACTTTGTTGATTGGTCAACAAACATAACTCTGAAACCTTGTTACAAAGGTTTCCCAATATCTGGCTTCCAGCCAGTTATCTTAAATGGGGGATGATTTTCCAATCTCTTGAGACACATCATTCTGAGCAGTCCAATCTGGACCATTCAAACTCTTGCTTTTCTAAGCCTTGGAAGTGCTATTCCTCCACTCTCTTGATCCCCTTGGGTTTGTCACAACCTAAGGCATAGGTTTGTGACACCCACAGAATAACTCTGATACATGTCATGAACCCTAAAATCCCATGATCTTGACACTCACCCCTTCATAGTTGACTGCTTGGGCTGGCTATATCTCTGACTGCAGCAGCTTCAGCAGCATTTGGCTCATTAGGGCCATTACCCTTTTCAACAGATCCAAAATATCTAGCCTTGTCAGCAGCTTTGGCATGCCCATTGAAGCCCCTGAAGATGGCAACATCATACAGTATTGAATGGGCCTGTTGAAGTGGCTGAGGTATTTTGCCAATGGGTTTGGATAGGCCCACCCAGAGTCTTGGAACACAGGACATGATACCACCTGTGATTAGATTTCAAATGACATTGCTTAGAGCTGACAGTACCTGCCCACCATCTGAGGCAATCTATCTCCCATTATTTTAATTTCTCAATTGCCAATAGAAATTCTAATTTTGCTGACCCTAAAACTAGCATGACAGGCCTGCATTAATCTCAGATTGCCCTGGAAAAGCAATATCAAATTTTAAAATGGAAATCATTTTAGTGCACCTGCAAGAATGCAACCCTGTTGGGCTACAAAAACAACATGAGGAGGTCTTTTACATATGTTGCACACAGATGTTAACACTGTGAAATTCTTGTATTTAATGCCATCATTACACCCCATCACCATGCCATCAATTTCAGGCTGTACAGAACTTCAGCACTCTTGACATATGGCAGACTCATGTAGGAAGCAATGAATTATATCTGATGTACTCAAAGCACAGTTTGTAAAGATGTAAGGAAGAGCAGTACAGCATTCATAATGAGGCTGCATGGGTTCCTGCTTATTTTCATACCAAAGCAGAGCTCTGGAATGATTGGAGGAATGTAGTTCATGCATCACTTCAAGCTCAATCATGTCAAAAGCTTTCCCAGAGTTCAATGAAGCTACTGATTCTGATTACTTGTCACGGACCGGTTTGCGCTGACTGATCATGCAGATTATCATTGGGACTGCAGTCGTTCTCATCTTATCTCCCATCCCTCATTGTGCACAGTATGTATGTTAGACGATTCTGGGACATGTGATGGGCTAGGTTCCACGGCCTTCCATGATGCTCCAATCCTAGGATAGGTGTATTAGTATTACTCATTCTGACTCACACACTGTCAGGCATCTTATTGTCTTGTAGTATCACATGCCATGGACATGACTCATTCCTAGGATAGCCGTACTAGGGTTCGTGACTCATTACTTAGTTCAGACTCCGCTTTAAAGCGAGTCTCACATGTATATAAGTCGACTAGTAAAGATCAGGGATCCCTATCCTGGTCTTCTTCAATTCACTATCTTGTCTTGGTTTCTCTCTCTTTCCAGTCTGCCTTTCTTCGTCATCATCTTCCTCTACTTCTTTCTCTTTCAACTCTTCTCTCTCATCATCAACTTAGTGGAGGTGCTGTCACGCCCTTTTCACTCTAAGGGGACCTAGTGTTAGCCAGCCTAGTGTCCGAGAACACCAGTCATGTGTTGCAAGCCATCTCAGTAGTCCAAGTCAGACAAACGGTTAGCAAACCGTTACATTACTTCTACTCTATTGAAACATGTTTAGTTTTCATTACATTGATATTTAAGTCACTATAGACCTGTTTTATAATGACTCAGGGATGTAGTATTCAGATTAGAATTCTGATATTCACCCACCCAGAACAGTGGCTAAATGCAGTTCCAAAGTCCATCAGAGTATATCTCAGGACTTCCATCTGTTCATTATATGACACTGTTCATGTCATCCAGACCAATACCATTTCCATTGGAAACATGAAATGATCATGATGGGTAACAGTCCTGAGCAGGTAGCAGTCCTAAACAGGTAGAGTCCTGAAGGGGTAACAGTCCCAAGCTGTTCTGCTATCTTTTAACCATTCTTGTGTGTCATATCTTCTGACTTGAATGGTCTTTTGTCATAGAATGTTGATTCAGTTCAGGACCATCCCTCCAATCCATAGTATTCAAATTGGGTGTCCATATTCTGGAAGCTATTTAACATATCATCCAAGGTTCCAAAGAATATTATCCCAGCTGCAATACAGATTAAGTCGATGTGATTCAAGAACTCAGACTTAAAGTCTAAGTGTCTTACTGATACAGTTTATATACTACAAGTCACCAAGCAGATACTATGAGTACCAGTGCTAGGAAAGCCACCAAGTCAAGTAATAGGCATAGTAGGGTTGAGTCATAGTCCAAATACTACTAGTATCAGTAGTAGTATGAGTCATATACAGAGCAGAATGAGTAAGCAAGTATGAGTATAGTCTGTGAATGGAGGGGATGATGACAAAGTAAAGATGACGGGCCCAATGGTAATCCATATAGTAAGCACAGTATAGTAAGAAAGATGTGACATTGTAGTCATTTGTACTTACTCAGTAGATTAGTAAGTGACTCATCCCTAGTAGTATATAAGACACCCTGTAGCGTCCTGAGTAGAACCAACATGTTCTCTTGGTTTCTACTCAGCTGTCCCTAACAAGCACCTGCCTTTGAGTCCCTTGTATAAAGGTACAAAGTCTTTGAGCCTGCCTGTCATGGACTGCCTTGGAAGTGGACTGATGCAATGGTTATGACTATGCTGTCAGCTTACATTAGTCATGGACTGGGGCTGGGATATCAATGTAGCACAGACTCACACACTGTCATGGCATTATTGTTCTTTCTTATCACATGCTGATGGACATGACATCATACTAGGATAGCTGTACTAGGGTTTGTGACTCATAGCATAGTTCGGACTCTGCTTTAAAGCAAGTCTCACATGTATATAAGTCAACTAGTAAAGACCAGGACTCCCTATCCTGGTCTTCTTCAATTTGCTATCATCTGTTCCTTTCCTTTCCAGTCTGCCTTTCCACTTGCATCTCTTTTACTTCTACCATCTCATCGTCTATCTGGTGGAGGTGCTGTTACACCCTCTCACATACAAGGGGATCGAGTGCTAAGCCAGCCTAGTGTCTGAAGTATGAGGTCACATATTGCAGAGCCACTCCCATTGTCCAAGTTGGACAAACAGATAGTGTACCGTTACACTGCCACTATTGTTTGACAAGAGGTGCATGATTTATCTCTGTGTCAAGCTTGAGTCGTCCTTGACAGGCCTGCAACACTCTTTCAGCTTGCTTGATGTAGCAAGGTAGTCATCTGCTACAGTGCTGAGGTAGCTTCTGTGTGGGGCAAGGTAATCAGTGGTGCAAATGGTTTGAGATTCAATGAGGCCTTGCAGCCAAATGAGACAGAGGTAGAGTGGAGAGTTTGAGGGGATTTGGATTCACAAGTTGTAGATAAAGTACAAGACAGTGCTTTAGGGCACATTACCTTTATATACATATAGTGGTACAGTAATGAGTCAGTAAAAGTCATGTAAACTAAAAGAGGTATCCTAGGAATGAGAGTCAGGGATAAGAACAGTGCAGCCTCAAGGTAAGTATGAGTTCATAAATAGAGAGGGAAGGAGAACATAGTAAACATATGAGAACAATAGTCTGTGAATAAGGAACAAGAAAGGGGAGAGGCAAGTGATAACAAGAAAGAAAAAAGGTGTCCAAATCATAGCCACATTGTGATATGATATCATGACACAGCATCCCACTACATTGTCCTGGCAGAATGAGGTGCCCATTTGAAATATTATCTCAATTAAATTAGCATAAAAAATGAGCATCTTAAAATGCCCAAGCAGGCTTGACTTCAACTGGATGACAAACCTTAAAAACATGAGTGCTGATGATGAATTCATTCCCAGTCAGTGGCCTACACTCTATGATGTACTACTACTACCACACTGAAAGATCTGAAATAGCACTGTTATGCCTGGAGTTTAAGGACCACATGCTGACCCACCTGTCATGATTGCTCTAAGGACACCAACTGATGTAAGTAGTCATGGATAATAGGACCAAAACAAAAAAAAATGTATGGAAAAAAACATATGATAAGAAAAAGAAAAAAAAACAGATGGGAAATAACCATGCTCTCAAACCCTAACCCCCTAAAACCCAGTGGGAAAGAAAGCCTCAACAGGGGCAGAAGGAGGGATATAAGAAAAAGAAACATATGAAAAAGAAAAAACTTATAAACCCTAAACCCTGGTGGAAAGAAAGCCCCATGGGGGCTGAAGGAGGGCAGTGTGGGAAAAACCAAGGATGGATTTGGAATCGGGTCGAGGAGGGGGTTGCGAGGGTGTGCTGGGCTATTTGAAATTCGGACTTCCCCATGGGAGTTGCAGACTCTCCCGACCTTGCAGGTCCTATTTGGATACTATTTCGAACGCAAATCTCGTGTCCTTGAGCACCCAAATATTTTTTACTACGGGCGCTACATTGATGATTGTATAGCTATCGTTTACGCCGAATCTAATCTAGAGGCGATTTCGTTACTTACATCACTAATTCAATTTGATAATTGTGTAATAGAGTGGGCTCCCCCCGGTTCATCACAACCGTTCCTGGATATGTTGTTATACCAAGATGGTAATAATGAATTACAATATATGCCTTATCGCAAAGCAGGGAACCACCAAGAAAGAATTCCATGGATATCCGCCCACCCCCTAGACGTTAAAAGGGGCACATTTTTGGGCGAGATGTCTCGATTGGCAGTGCTCAGTTCAACTAGAGAGAACTATATAGACGCACTGAAAGGCCTTATCAGCCTCTATATCCACAGAGGGTATCCAACCGATTTGGTACATAAATGGTACTATAGCAACATACAAGTTAGATGGGAAAAGAAGCTGGAAAATCGACCGGCTCCGACCACGGACACACTTGTGCTTAAGACCGAGTACAATCTCGCATGGAATTACTTTAATGCGCATGAATTAGGACAGACTATTTTTGATTATTGGGGCGAATGGCTTAGAAGGTCGGACGCCGGGGAACATAACATCGACTACCCCGCACCTCACCAAGTGAGTGGAAGGTCAGGAGGCGCTGCGGCGCCCGATGAGCTCTATGATCTGAGGGATACCAATATCTTCAATTCCAGAGTTATCGTCTCGCGAAAGCGGACGCGTAATATGCTGGACTTAACAAACCTTTGGAAAAAAACTGTCCTGGAAAGTATAGAGAGGGATGTGTTACAAGACGTTGCCAATTCGGTACGTACTGCTGTGGCTAGGCCACTTAACACGCTAGATTACGACATTAATACTGCTGTCGTCGGTCTGAGACCGACAAAAAGGTCTGGAGTAGACATAACATACGAAGACGATAGCGACCAAGAAACTACTTGGGTAAACCGTCGATCCCCCGAACCAAGAACCAGCGATGCTTGGCGCTCCGGCGCAAGCGGTACCTGGGGACGCGGAAGCCGACCTTAGGGAAGGTAACCAGTGATATTTGAGGACCCAGCGGCCAAGCCCGTGAGGACTCTACTTTGTGTATGATTAGCCCACCCCTACGGGGGAGCGACTGACTATTGTTATGGCCCGTGTTGTTTAGTACCTTCGGCGAACGGAACTCGGGCCTTTATATGGAACTAACCATAATCCTTCGGGGAGACATGTCTTTGCGGAAAAGCTAACGAACTGAGTGACAGCCGACCTCTGTGAGTAGGCCACAATCTCCTGTAAAACGGTCTTAAGTGTGACAGCCCCAAGTGCGCCCTATAGAGGGGTTGCATAGGGCGGCGATTTAGACGTCAGTGCCTGCGGGAGTGCGGCGAGCCCAACTATACAAGTCACCTCCCTCCTCAGGGGGCTAAGCTTAATACGACCTAATCTGCACATTGCCTCGGGGTGTAACCCCTTGCTAACTCAATATCATGTCACCTTGGACACTTTCATATGTATGCGCTATACAAATTATCTTATTCATAAGTTATCTGCATTAATTTGCATTTGTACTACAGGCAGACCTAGCACGATAAACGCGAAGTCAAGATTTTCGGAGCACAAACTCCTGCTATACCCTAAACCTAAACCCTGTACGTTGCGAACGTTTAATCACTAGTAGCACAGCACTAAGCACTACCTTAGAAACCCTAAACACCTAAACCTAACCTAAAGACGACCCTAGCGAAGAAAGGGCCCAAGATTAGGGTCACGTGACTTAAGCGCTCACTTGCTGAGTAAGCCGGTCACGTGCCGTGAGTACGTAATCATGCCATTATTATTGAGGCAAAATTATCTCGATTACGTCATATCACGTGACGGCTGTTCTCGAAGGTTCTAGGTATGTCACATTTAATGTTTCTACATTTCATGCAATTTGGACGTTGGTACCACGCGACCAGTAACCCTTTGATGGGACAACAAGGCGCAAATACGTGATAACCCATACAAGCGGGGGTTCATGTTGGGGTTGAAATAATACCCCGTGACCATCCAATAAGGGGCCGTTGGTGGCTTCCTTTACATGGACTGACCAGTCCCTGCGCATGAAAGCTTTGTGAGGCGGTTATAGAAAATGACCTTAGCTTACGCAACTCTCCACCTCTTAGAAACACGTGACTGTTCCATCGGCCGATACCTCGCTCTTTAGCTTGATTACCGGTATAGTAATTCCGATGGTCCGTGCGCTGACAACGGTAACTTAGCTTCACCCGGTCCAATCACTGGCCAATGATGAAGTAATGAATCTCCGCTCGAATGGGACCCTGATGAGCTTATAAGCGAAAGGGATTCCGGCTTGGTATGTCAACCAGCCCTTGGTCCCTTCCTCCTTACCACCAGTGCGTTCACGACACCTTCGGTGTCGTATTACACCCTCCCTAAGCCGATGCTAGCCTGTGTGTGTGGAGGCGTCCAGGACGCTCTTTTGCTGGTGTTGCATGCGTGATGTGTACATAATCAAATGATAGACATTATTTTCGATTTGTGTGCTGACTGTATGTGCTGTGGGTGTGACCCTAGTCCCTAGCTGTAGTGCTACCCCTAACACCTCACGCAGTCACTCAATGTGTCTGTCTCAGTACAAAGGGCTGACTCCCTCCTTCCATATATGGCCGTAGGGGTCACCCCTACGCTCGACATAAAGTGCTCATAACACCTCACGCAGTCACTCAATGTGTCTGTCTCAGTACAAAGGGCTGACTCCCTCCTTCCATATATGGCCGTAGGGGTCACCCCTACGCTCGACATAAAGTGCTCATAACCCTAAGATTCTCGAGCGATAGGACTTCGTCATTGAGCGCAACGGTTCCCAGGGCTTCAGCGCGTTTCTCGTCCCGCGCTCCGATACGCCATCCGTCGCGTTTAAGAGGGCCCGGAATGACACGGTGCAGAAGCGAGACTACACGTGACGGCACCATGGCGTGCATATCGGCGTGCCCTTCAACCCCAGCCAGCACTTCCAGATGAACTTCGATAAGGAGATTCCGGATGGTAATCTATGGTGATACTACGCTCAAGCGGACCGCCAGGACGACACGCATCGCACTTGTGGAGAAACTGAGTGGGTGCCAATTCAGGGTCACGCGAGACAGTTTACAGTATGGGTCCCATGCCTTCCAGGTTTGTACTTTCGGTTGCTGTCTCTTTGACGCGTCGTTGACATGTTTGTCTGCGATCCAGCATCCGTATTAACAAGAAGAGGTCGGTCGGGATACGATGACAAGGTTCATGAAGGTATGCTAACTTACTCGATCTGATTATTATTCTCTACCCGTCGGCTTGATCGTACCTGTGCCGGTCCAGACACGGTTGAAATGAAGGTGAACAAGTGAGCCTACCTCGTTCGATATTGTGCATGCAGTCCAAGAACCCACCACATGATAAAACCAGCCTTTTGTACAGCCTGGATGAAAGCTTTGATGGTGGTGAGTTCCTCGACTTATTTTCCTGGAACCCAATTCACCTGTTACAAGGCTCAACGACCACACGACCAGGAAAGTGCTGGCTTGAATGGGATCGTTCGTGCTGATACCGGCCTGACCACTTTTGATCAATAGGCTTTCTCATAATATCAATACATCTATGCTCTGACCGACGTGACCGCAGGGGACCTCCGCTCAAATACAATCAGATACGGTTGGGCTCTCAGCATCACATTTTACAATTGGAATCTCGTGTATGTCACTATTTACTACGCAACTTGTACAGCGTGAAGACTGGACTGATGGGCACGTGGTTCATTACTGCGCCCTTAGTTTCTGTCCTGTTAGCCCAGTATGACGTTGGAATCAATGAAATGTTATTTATGGGAAGCGGTATATCGTTCCCATGAATAGCCCATCTTTTCACGTAGTTACCACTACCAGTCACCCACTGTACATTATTGCGCCCAGCGCAAGTACTAAGATCATATAGCCAGTCGTTGAGTATTAATGGTAAAGAGCTAGGTTAAGGCTAAATGAACCCATTATCAAGCACTGTAATTTAAGTTTTAGGTGGTGGTAAGCCGCAGGCTTGGGCTTCTTCACACCAATATAATTTTATGGTCAAATTTTTTGTCAACACAGGCAGATGTGTTTTTTTTTTATGGACAAGCGATATATTGAGTAGCAAAGGATAGTAACTAAGTTATATGACCTAATTACCTGACAATCCTACACAACGCACTGAAGCGAACCTTGGAGGCTCGAAACCTGTGGAAAAATGCTGTGACACACACCTGATATCAGGTAGTGTGGGGCTCAAGTGCTTGGGGATAAGTCCAGAAGAATGCCCTACCCACTAAAAAACCACATTTCGATATATCCAGTCTTCTGGGAGGTTGCGGTGCCTCTTGTATAGGGCTCTATCCCATGTGTTTTTGACTAATTTTATGTAATTTTCTTTCCATAGCACTTTTGTTGGTATCGTCTTATCTTCGGATAACCTCCTGTTGATCACTCTGAGCCAGGCGGCCTCTACTTCCCTGTCTGTGCATTCTCTTTCACGGATCGTCCTTTCGCAGCATCCAAAATGAATGAGATACTGGTTCCGATAAAATAGTTTTCAGTAGGCATGTGGCGCCTGGGTCATGGAGTTTGGTTGGTTGGGTCGAAACACTCTAAATGGGTGTGCTGAACAAACACAGTGTAGGTAGAGGTGGATGATGCCAAGTCAACGAGTGTGCCTAAACACTCTCATACTGTGGTTGTTATGCATGCTGCATATGTCGTTCTTACACTTGTAAAGCATGAGGTACAGTAATCTGCTAAGGAGGTGATACGACAACAGATTTGGATGAATGATGTACATTCTGAGTGCCAGCACTGACTGTGCAAGTAGCTTGGCACAGTGCATACACTGTGTCGGGCTGGGCGGGGTTAGGTTTTCTTTTTGGGTGTAGTTGTGAGGGCAATGGAAGGGGATATGGGCAAGGGTACATGTATGTGTATGTTCATAGGCGCCGTGTGTCAGTGTGCATCAATGGGTCTG
Organism: Lactarius tabidus; assembly: GCA_963281015.1. NCBI lineage: Eukaryota > Fungi > Basidiomycota > Agaricomycetes > Russulales > Russulaceae > Lactarius > Lactarius tabidus. Next base: position 5,550,659 of record OY725468.1, on the reverse strand, counting down.
TCAAACTGGCCTGGTCGGAATTGCATCTGTCTAACTGGGGGGGAATGGTCGTCACGGCTGTATGTGAGTATGCATTGGTACTTCTCTTTAACGTCCATGCACCATGGGGGTAGAAATGCTGACTGGAGGGGGTGATTGAACAAGATCGTGTTGTTGAATGGGGTGTGTTTGGCAATACTCAGGAAGGTTTCAGTGTATGCAGGGGGAAACGGGTGGTAATAAATATCAATAAAATAGGTAGTTGTGATCTCACGGTGCATGTTTCTGTTTGCTTGGGTGGTGGGTTAGACCCTGCAGACCAAGAGTGTGGATAGTTGGTTCATTTTGACAGTGATGATGTGTCACTGTAGCGGCAGTTAGAGCATGTCAGAAGATCAAGCTGGCACCGAGAGTACCGTTGTAAAGAGATGGAAATTGTAGAAGTTGAACACGTGGGTGAACATAGATGCCGAAGGGTGGGGGAGGACTGCACTCCTTGAGAGGCTGTGACCACAGTGACATGGTGATGTGGCGAGATCCATGTACAGCACAGAGGCATGTGGGCGATGTATATTGCACAAGGATATTGGCTGTCTGGAGGAGTACCGGGGGCAGTATTGGCGCGTTCTCAACTGTGTGACCGTGTTCAAATACGGGTGTGCTTAAGTTGTAGGTATGGGGCTGGGGTATTAACTGCAAGTTCGACCTTGCATTACAATGAGAGCTGGTGGCGAAGATGCCCTTGAAGTGGAGTTGGGGACAACAATGTGAAGTTCATTGGGTTTGTCAGGGGAGACTATCTATGCACAGAGGTTGTTGGGGGTCCTGCACCGTATGTCACAGCGTTCAGGTATTCAGTGTTGGGTTGTTCTCACTTTCGCTTCACACGAAAAAACTCTTCAAGCTAGCTTCAAGCTGCAAGGCTTCACGTCACTCATTCCCCAATATCTTAGTCTTACAATGTTCTCAGGTTGTGTTTGTTTGTTGGTATGATGGCTATACTGCGCTCCATGATGGGGCATTTACTCGTTGGTGTGTCCTGCTGTTTCCAGCATTTTTCTGCAGGGTAACTCCCCTGTGTTTGACATTCTGTGTCTGGAATTCTGATCTTGGGAGGTCATTGCCTCTCCTAGGGGTCGGTGGTGTTCCGTGGGTGCATATTTCTGTGTGTCGTCTGTTTCGCAACCCATCCTTGAAACCTTCACCACATGGTGGTTACGGTTCAAGGCCCCCCCCGAGGGAAGGGAAGGAGATAGTGAGGAGATGATCACGCAGGCAGATGTGCAGGCAGATGAAGATGGACACAGGCCTGGGACAGAATGGTGCGTGTTGTGAATGCGCTGAGTCAACGAGGCATCACATGACTCACATGACTAAAAGAATTACTAATGCAATGGACATCTCAAGTATTCTGCGATACTAGAACAGAAGAGGGCCCTTTGGGCCCTCCTCTATTCTCTTAAAGCACCCAGCATAGACCAAAAAAATTGTAGTTACATTAAATTGTCAGATAAAAAACAAAGGAGAAGAGCCTGAGGAACAACCAGAATCAGCACCAGTATACTTTGCTGTGTGCCCAGAATCTGCACCAGTGGAGTGTGAGGCGAATGTGGCACCAAACTCTGGCTGGTTAAAGTCTGACCAAGTGGCTGAGGCAGACAAATTGACAAGCCCCATTCATAGACTGCAAAATAGATCATGTGAACAGTCAGGTGATTAAAAACACTGCTTCGAGCACAGACTCCAATGTGGCAAAATTCCAGACTGTGATCAGCAATACACCTTGCAATTTTGTCAAATACAGACAGGGAAATAGCTAAAGGTAAAGACACATGAATAAGGTACACAAAACAACAGAAAAGTTTATTAAAAGTTAATATTTGAGCAACACATGAGATGTATAAATTACATTCAAAGTCCAACAACTCTGAAGACAAACATTTTGCTTTAATATATTGTATAGGAGGTTGAAGATGTATCCATGCTCATGTATCCCATTCTGCACTGTTTTGAAGCTTTGATTGCTAAGGTGATTCCTAAGCACATGTAGTACACGAAATGTATATAAAGCCCATGTTTTTGAGGGCAAAATGTCAGAGTTCTCTCTCATCCATTTTGCCTGCTGTCACACATAATAGTCATGTCACCACAGGGAAGTGGATGACATCACACTTGATCAAGTGTGAGGCTACCCCTATCTCATCCCTATTTTAACTGACTCTGTCTCACACTCATTGTATTAAAGAAAGAAGAACAGTCTATCACGAAGAAGTAACACATCAATGTCATGATCAAAGCCTAGGTATTGTGTTAACTTTTGCTCAGTCAAGCACTGTTGCTGACCGCCAATTTGATCACCTGATTATCTTGCACTTGGACATCACGACTCAATTATGGTTGCACAACCTCACAAGTAGGCCCACAATTATAGTGCACCGACGTTATGGAACAAGATATTAACCTACCACTGTTGGGCCCAGCTGGAGGGATGGCTGGCAACCCCTTCGAGACTTTGCAAGCAGGACTAGCTCCTGATGTGTACCAGGCTATGGAAGTGGTCCTCACTAGTTTCAATCAATGCTTCCAAGCCCTGGAGCACACCATAGTTAGTTCACAGAGTATACAGAGTGCAATTCAGAATGGTTTTGCAAGCGTGAACTTTTATATTAATGTACTCATGGCTGCTGCACCTGCACCTTCAGCCCTGTCTGTTCAGCCACTGCATCTCTCTGCACCTCACATGATGTTGCAGCCCTTTTCTGGGATACAAAATGAGAATGTACAGGCTTGGATTTCATTGGCTGAGGAAGCACTCACCATGAGCCAAGCCCCAAAGGACCTCTGGACTTATGTTGTAGTCCAATCTCTTCAAGATGCAGCTGTGACCTGGTATATTGTGAAGAAACACGAGAATAACAATCAAACCTTACCATGGGACGACATGAAGAAAGCTATGTTAGAACAGTGGGATAACCCTGCAAGGATTAACGAGCTATGCATGTGTCTTGACACAGTCCCCTGCAAGGGAAGTATCTCTGAGTATGCTTGACAATTCCAGGAGATCAAAGCACAGATACCACAGAAGGACATGAGCCCTGGCGATTGCATCTACAAGTTCATCACTCACCTGCCACTGGAACTCTATATGACTCTTATTCCTTGAACTGATCAGCAAGAGGTCTCATACTTTTACTCTGCTGCTTAGATCTGGGAAGGACTCCAGAAGATTCCACAGAAACTTGCAGCTGTGTTGCATCCAGAACCTTCAAAGTTCCTTTGAAAATTTTGACCTCCACCACCATTGACACAGTCAGCTATGATGATGCCTTACCTCTCAAGTGCATCAGTGTCTTTGATTTCTGACCCAATGGATCTAGATGCAATGAGCATTGGTCACAATCCATGCAAACCACCATCCACTGTACATTGTTCAACTGTAACTTATTCAGACATCTTGCATGTGATTGCTGCAAGGCACCACATTGGGCCACACCTGTTCCAGCACTGTGAGAACATTTTTGTTGCATGAAGTCCATGCATTTGCTTGAAGAAGAAGGTGAGAGGGAAGATGAAGATGTTGATGGGGTGTACAACCCTGAGGAGCTTGATCCAGAGGAAGAAAATGCAGAGGAGTATGACCCCCACAAGCCTGACTTGGAACTCTAATACCTTGTCAATGAAGCTAATTTAATGGAGCAGAAGAAAGAACTTACGAAGGAGGAGGAGAAGGCCAAAGAAGAAGACCTGTTCCAAATCACACATGCCTATTGCAATTATTGTGAAGGCTGTTCTGACTGGAGCACTTGCTTACCTGGAGCTAACAAATGGAAGCCAGGCTCTCCCAACCATGATGATGACAACTGGTGACCACAGTCTCCTGACAAGCTTATCTAAAGGCTCTGCATTGCTGGGCTTCTTCTACGACTCCACCTCTAGGACTAGGTGAGGAAAGGCCTGAAGAAATGCATTACATCATGCACCCCAATCTACCAGTTTACCAGATGGAGATAGGCCCACCAAAAATCCTATCTTCAACAGCTGCAAGTGCTTGTATCCCTATGAAAACCATCCTGGATACTGGAGCTGAATCGAACTATATTGCTGCTAAGAAAGCTTGGGAAGCTGGTGCACAAATTTTTCCAATCACCATCTGGGAGATAGTTGGAGCTGGCCAGACAACAACTTCAGCTTTTGCAACGTTCACACTTAATATTGGTGGAATTCTCACCCAGTGCTATGCTTATGTGCTTGACAACACTATGCAGTTCTGTTATGACTTGCTCCTGAGGTGTGCTTGGCTTAAGAAGTATAACACATCGCCCAACTGGAGGAACAACACATACAAGTTTGAGCACCCTGAGACTAAAGTCCACTTCTGTGTCAAACCTACTGGTAGGCTCGTGCCAGTGACCAGCCTGTATATGATAATTCCTGCGGAGACTACTGTCAAGTGTGTAGCCAGTTGATACTTCTCACTGCACTCCTCAGCTTTGTTTATGCAGATACGCCCATCTTCTAGGAGGCGACCGAATTCTATTGTGCCTTGTCGATTCTCAAGGAAACGTCGTAATTCTTCATGATCGTCTCAATCGCATCGACGTTGCCATACAGTCCAGGTCAAGATCGGTCAGACCTGCCTCGTCGCATATGATGAGTCGAAGTGTATGTTGGCTGTTTACGCTTCTGCAAGAGTATGTCCATCGTTGTGACGGATTCTCGCCCTCTGAGATGGATTTCTCGTAGATGCAACTCTTGGTCTTCGACGAAGAGCTCAAGTCTTTGCGGGGACTCGGGACACCAATTGACCTAATGATGTTCTATAATTCGGGGGTATCCATCACTCAGGTGTGTTTCGTCCACGGGAACGAAGAAATCCTCTTTATCGACTCGAACACACAGGCGCGGATCTTCTCACTGAGCACGCTTCAGCCCAAGTATTTGCTGTCCATCTTATCTTTCTTCCTATCCAATACTAATACTTCGTCTCAGACCTGCTTCTCTACGCCTACCGCAGATGCCACACGCGATCTACTCGGCCCCAGATGGGTCATGTGTTCTCGTTGTACACCACGAAGATGGCGAGCGTACAATAACAGCTTATCACTGGTCGACATTCGCATCTACCTGAGGAATTTCCGTCACACTCCCAGACCTCCCTGTCGACCTCGACGCAGCGCTTTTCACGTCAATCGTCAATCGGAGTAACATCCACCACGTCGGACTTGACCTGAATACTAGATTTTGTTGTTCAGTTGTTCTTGACATCACCCGGAAAGCCACCAAATTTAGATTCGAAGAGCGGCGGTCAAAAGGGTCATCTGGTCACAGCAAACAGACGGTCCACAACTGTCTGATTTATTGCCATAGCGACGTCTGGACGTGCTTCCCTGTTGGATGGTATGAGTCGATTTTCCAGTCGTATTGGGCCTCGAAGGTAAGGCGTTCAATTCATGTCATAGAGAACGACATTAAAGGGATGACTTGCTTCTATTTTAGCCGGTAAAGGTTGTATCGTTGATGGGAGAACAGTCTGTCGGGAAAAGCTTCACCTTGAACCATCTGGTGGACACATCTTTTGCCGGGGTGCAATGCGTACAACAGGTTTGTTTCTAGCTGCTTACTATCCAGGAAAGCAATCCTGACTCATGAACATACTTAGAGGGCTCTGGATGTCCATTTCACCAATGGAGGATGCGCTAATCGTGGTGCTGGATTTCGAAGGTGTGCTCGAACGGACCTACCCTATGGGTTGAACATAATCTGAAATCCCATGCGTAACAGGCATGCACAGTCTCGAGCGTTCAGCGCAAGAGGATACACTTCTCGTACCTTTCAATACTTCCATTTCGAATCTTGTGAGTGACTAAATGCCCGTCATTACACGTTATCGATCTCACCGTGATAATAGGTTCTATTCTGCAACAACTTCGCTCTTAGTTGAGATATCAGTGGCCTCTTTAAGTCTTTCCAGTTCAGCTTGTCAGTGTTAGATCCAGCATCAAACCCTTCACTCTTCCAATCAATGCTTGTGATCATCATCAAGGTACGAACACTTTATTTGGGTGATTTGGCACCTATGTGACCTAACTTATTATGACAAACAAAGGATGTCATCGACTCAGACAAAGCTGAATTTACGAAGGAGTAAGGGAACAATCCCTTCCTGCACATTCCTCTCTCATCTACTCAATACACACATGTTCACTTTCAAATTCCAGAAGATTGTTCAAGATGAGCAAGACGCGAACTTCATCACACGTCTTCATGCAGGAAATTGCAAATAATTCCATGGCTGGTGATAGAGTCGAGAGTTCTACAAACTTTTTTCGTCTGTCAAAAAGAAGCTCGGCCAACAAAAAACGTCTCATCGTACCGCTGGCAAGTTTTTACACACACTCAAAACTTTGATGGCGAGGTTGAAGGTCCGTTTCTTGTCAATTTCCTGGATCATTGCTGATGAGTGCTGCATGCATAGGCAAACGATTGGGGAGCCATGTCACGTATGTTCCTGTGCTCTGGAGGTCGTTCTCTGCTGAACGTGCATTTAAGAAGCTATGGCCACACATTGCGAATTCTCTCCTCACAATCTTTGCCCGTTGCCCTGGAGATGGGATACTCCAAAGTGGTTCCTGAGCTTGAGCCACTAAAGGTACGGTTCACATAAAACTCGAAATGAGCAACGGCGAACTGAACACGTCAGGGCTTTGACACGGACCTTGTAGTCGAAGCAGAGGACACAGAAGCACGATTCCTACTCGCAGGACCGGATATCCCAATTGCTGATCGCGAGCACCACCTGTCCATCCTGCGTGACTCCAGGGATCAAGTCGTATCTCAGCAACATGTCGACGACTCAGAATGGACCTCCGATCTTGTTCAACACTTGACTCGTGTCGTCGACTGACGTGTTGCCCATGTCGACAAATGGCTAAGGTCAAACATACAACGTTTCCAGGCTGAGCACGCAAGCATCGAAGATCTCCGCCGAACATTCAACAGCGGGGTAATAGACCTCCTGGCAGGCGTCCAGCTCTGCAGGTTGCAATGCGCTACCTGTAACCTGTTTTGTATACAGAGCCGTTTTCATGAAGGCGACCACAATTGCTTGACGAGTCACAAGTGCATCTATGATTGTACTTTCTGTGTCCAGGAGCTGCTTTCTGCCAGAGTGTGTGGTCAGACGTATGTCCAGCCAATTTATTTGATGCTGATTCATGCTAACTTGATGCCGTGTAGTGCAGGTCACTCGGGAGATCATGTGTAAGCCTCCGGAAGCCTGTCATTGCTCAATTGACCCCAACTGTCGCTTTCAAGGTGCCACATAGACGCTCATCTGTGTGGCCGGCCCTGTGGACTCTCCGGAAAGCAAGGTTGCGTTGACAACTGTGTTAAGGTAAGACCTCTGATTCTGCTAGATTGCACAGTCTAAATTTTAATATCACACTAGCCGGTCTCACATGAAGGTGACCATGTTTGTTCGGCACCAGTCCATACACGTGGTCAGGTATGTTTCGGTATTAAACCGCTTTCTGGACCTTGCTCACGTATGTCATTAGCCGTGCGATTTAATCACCTTGAAGTTGTCAAACGGGAAGTCATTCACGTGTTCCGGGATATGTCACGTGCCAATGTGAGTTAAGCGCATGTCGATCGCAACAGTTGCTTTGATATTTAGGCGGCGCAGACCTGTTCCTACAGTCGTATCATCCAGGTGGTCTCTCCACATGGGGATTCGGTCCCGAAGTGTGTGCGGCACTGCGCCCGGGTATCCTGCAAGCATCTATGGCGGCACTCTCGCCTGGTGGACCGTGACTTGAAGAGTGCGGGTGGGCATTCCTTCTCTGGCAACTATACTCACACAATGGCAGTTCGACCCGCTCGTGCAGATGCTTGAAGGATTCAATGTGCAAGAAACCGAGGCATTCGCATGTGTGCTACGTGCGGTGAGCCGAGGCGGTCAACTTACCCCCAAACTTCGCACTATTCAAAGGGTACAAAGGGAGATGCCACTCTAAAATGGTCGTTGCGACAACCCCCTGATTCGGTATCAGAACAGAACCGATCACCTTCGCGTCACTTTCCGCCTCCTGTTCGGAAGTCAAGGCCGGAGCTCTCCTTTTAGGGATTCCGCAATTTATTATGTTTTGTGACTCGCAATACCATAACTTGATTCAGTTAATAAACATGCCGCTGGAAGGATCTAGGAATGTCTATCTTCTATCCTCAGATGTCACGTGGTAAAGAGGAATTGTGGGAAAGCGCCAGTAGACACACATTGTCGATATCTGATTTGCAGCTCCTTTCAGATCTCGAGACCCTTCCCGTCGACCATTACCTACACGGAGCCGCCATAGATGTCGAGGAAATTGCCTACACCTTTATCGCAAAGCAGGTCGACAGTGTGGTGTCCGGAATCAGTCGACAGATCCTCTCAACTCAAAAAAAAGGAGTGCGACAAGCAAGGTCAACGAGAAGTGGAAGCGAGGAGGCCAGGGAAGTTCATTCCCTATGATCTAAGTTTTTCCACCAAGTCAAGGATGTGTATGCTGAGTGCTCCACATCGTACGTCCCCAATGATATCCGAAACAGGCTGATGTCCTAGCTTGGTACAGGCACACAATTGTCTACCTCGATCACTTCAAAGTCAGGAAATCATCCTTCTCCTGGGGTGTATGTTAAGATATTTCTCTCCAACCTGGCGTTTCTCATCGATTCAACCAGATACTTACTATATCGGCGGCCGTCAAGAGTCTCTACGAGATGCTGAGGTAGAATATCATATACATCTGTTGCGCCTAAGCGCCGACGAGAGTCAGAAAGTGCAACTCGACTCATCTTACATTCTGACACCTATTCTCGAAAAGAGACTTACCCATTTGTTCCGTGTCTCCTTGTCAACCTCTGTAAAGTATGGTCTCGGCTATTGATGTTAATCCACGCTTAGCCTTTCTGCTCTGATCAGATATTCTCATCTCCTAGAAGGAGGTCGAATACTCTTGGGCCTGCCTCGTCGATCCTCATGGAAACATCGTAATATATGTCGAGAGTCTCAGCCCCATCGATGCTGCCATACAGAGGCGGTCATTCGCGAGGTTATTCCACAAGGACAAGATTGGCGAAACTTGCCTTTTTGCCCTTGATGAATCGAAGCATATGTTAGCTGTCTATTCATCTGCCAGGGTACGTCATCAATAATGACCATTTCTTGGCCTCCATGTAACAATGCTCGATAGGTGCAGCTGCATATCTTTGGGTTCGAGGATGAGCGTGGGTCCTTGCAAGGGATGGGATCTGCGGTTGACCTCCTTCCGTTCTCCAACAACAGAGAGTTCATTGGCCATGCGTACTTCGTTCATGGTTTCGAAGAGATTCTCTTCGTGGATTCTACTCAAGCGAGAATATTCTCCTTAACAATGTTGCAGCCTAAGTATGCCCAACCCTTTACTGCCTCAACTTCTCTCTACCAATTATCTGACGCTTAATTGCAGACCTGCCTCTCTACAGCTACCAGAGGTACCACGCGTAGTCTACTCTTCTCCAGATGGATCATGAGCTCTCCTCATTCAAGAGAAAAAAGGCGCAACCACGGTGACCCGGTGACGGCGTATCATTGGACGACTTTTGCGTCCACTGATGGAATTGCTATCACGCTTCCTGAATTTCCCGTCGACCTCGAGGCGGCGCTTCTCACTTCCATCGTAAATCGGAACAACATCCATCTCATTGGTCTCGATATAACCGCACAGAATTGCCGATCTGTCATCCTTGACATCACGTGCAAAGTTACCGAGCTCTCGTTTCAACAAGGAATCAACGAGTCACAGGACAGAGACTGCCCATAACTGCTTGATCGATTGCCACTCTGATGTCTAGACACGTTTCCCGGTAGTGGCAGCATTGAAACGGCGCACGATAACATATTCAAGCGAACGGGAGCGGAGGACGCTGACTTTCATCGCGGACGATGATCAGCACCCATATTCCCTTCGCTTTTTTATAAATGATTCCTTGAATGATTCATACTTTCACAAAGACATCACGGAAACCAACGGGCGATGTACTCAAAAGTATCACTGTCTCCGCAAGGACCTTCACCTCATTTGTGCGCACGTTCTTTTCCAGTCCGGAGTGACCAGTCTCCCGTTTCCGAGCTGGTGAATGGCTGGTGGACTTACTCTGTCTCATTCCCATCCACATTGCGGTCATGCATGATAACCAATTTGTCCACTCAAGGATGGCATTTTGTTGGCACAGCTGGAAATCTCGTTACTTGGTGCTGAAGTGAACAGAATTGCAGACAGCTTGTCAATTGGGTGGTACAAGTCCATTTCTCAGTCATATTGGGCTTCGAAGGTAAGCCCTCCGTATTGTCATCCTAAAAACCTTCCTAATCGCCTTCGTGAAAATTATAGCCAGTGAAGGTTGTGTCGTCGATGGATGAACAATCCATTGGTAAAAGCTTTATCCTGAATCATCTAGTCGATATTTCCTTTGCAGGGAGTGCAATGCGTACAACAGGTCAATTTTTGAAGTGTTTGTGGTTTAATACAATAACTGACCTTGCTCAGAGGGGGTTTGGTTGTCTGTTTCTCCCACCAATGATGCACTTATTGTTGGGCCTGCGCTGGACTTCGATTTAATGCCACGTGACATGCGTACCGCTAACTGAATTTCCGCGAATGCCAGGTGTTCACAGCTTGGAGCGTTTGGCCCAAGAAGATACCCTCCTTGTCCTTTTCAATTCTGCCATATCGAACCTTGTAAGCTATTGACTTATCCTGTGATGTTTGTCGTCGTGCTGAGGGTAGTGCTTGCGTATAAGTTCTATTTCGAAATAACTTCGCGCTCAGCAGAGATATTACTGACCCCTTTCAGTCCTTCCAATCAAGCGCCTCCATTTTAGATCCCGCCTCCAATCTGTCACTGTTCCGGTCCATGCTTTTAGTTCTAGAGAATGACAGGGGTAACCCCAGGGTAGCAAAAGTCAACCCTGACCCCTACCCCTTGAAAACCCGTACCCCCGTCGAGGGTACGGGTTTTTAAGGGGTAGGGGTAGGGGTTGAGCGGGGGTAGGGGTTACCCCCAGGGTTTACAGTAAAGGTACAAGGTGGTGAGCATAGTTAGGCATAAAAACCTGTCAAGCATGAATTCGTGCTGCATGAAACTTTGCGTACATGTTTTTGGCATTAGGGTAGAAGTATTCATCAAGTATCTAGGTCCGCGCTCACATGCAGCATCGTTACGAGTGCAAAATAAAATCAATAGCGGTTGGCAATATAATGCGCCATGCAAGTTGTTGCACGCCATAAGACTTCGCATATCTGATCGCCTCTATCATATAAACACCATACATCAATTTCTAAGAGCGCATGCAGGTGCCACGGACTGTGGAATGCAGACAAGGAAATTCCCAGAAGCTTGCTGAAGTTTGATACCAAACAATCCCTTCTTTATTGCTGACATGATCACATTGTAGATACATGATATATGCATGAGGGAGGGGGGGATGAGTAAATACTAGCACCAAGGAACACAATTTCCATGATACAAGTTGAGTGCTTGCTGAAGCAGGAGTCTGAGGGACATAGATTGAGAGCTCCGCAGCCCATTCGGTTTCACTTTCACCAGCCAAAAGTGATTTGTCATCTACCCCTCTGGTACCCCCGAGACTCCCGAGACCCCCGAGAGGGGTAAGGGTATGTCGAGGGTTGGAAAATCCATACCCTGACCCCTACCCTCCCATACCCCTCAACAAAAACCCGGGGGTTTTGAAAACCCCTGTCATTCTCTATTTAGTTATCATCAAAGTAAGGAATTTCTGACATATGTGATATGATGTCTCTCATCTTCTGCGCCGCCACTTATTCTAGGATGTCATTGACTCTGATGAGGCCGAAGTGGCAAAAGAGTAAGTCTTAAAGAATTGCATTGTCCTCGGTCCCCTAACGTTGGTCTTAGATTCTCGTTGAAGTTCCAAAAGATAGTTGAAGATGAACAAGATACTAATTTCATCACTCGTCAGACTTTTAGAGTATGCCAGACCTTGTGCCGTGAACGTGACGGGTTTGTCTCTATTCATTCAACCCTGCACTCATCCCTCTTGTGCCTGTCAAACTGAAGGTCACGGGATCCAGACCGGATGCATACTGTATCAATCTTCTTTCTCCTCACGTATAACATAAGTTACTAGTACAGTAATCTTTCGAAATGTGTCGGTATACAACAATGACAACGATTGTGGCGACGTCGCCCTTCAATACGCCGTTGAGTTCTCCGAGTCTCCTGCACATTCCTGTGCCTGTCCAGAAGAACAAGGTGTTGGGTGCACAGTTTTTCTCAAGTTGGTTGCCATGTTGTCCATGCGGAACCGATCATCAAAATCAGGAGACTCGGACCGCTCTCCGATCGTGGGCGCAAACAGTCGTGAGTTTGTTCTTTGTTTAGATATGCATAAATCGGGTAGAATCTATTCCCTGCTTCAAGTAACTTACTGTACTCCCCTGCATTAATGAGATTCGTGTTTGTCGTCTCCAAGTCTTACGATTCGCCGTGGTGCACCACCCGATTTTGTGACCGACCTGACGTCCAACAATGCTATGGCGTCTCCGTCTGCGTCATTCATTCCTTACTTGCCAAAAATTGGCATGGTGACTTAGGACTGCTATTGATAAAATTTAGTATGTACGTATTATTCCACCCTCATAACAGGAAAACACTTCGTAACAAAAGTGGCTCAGATCAAACTAGATAGCAAAATGATAGCGGGTACTGTATGAAAGCACATAAGGAGCGTAGAGTACTATAACAAAGAAAAAACAAATCCGGTGGTACGCAACATGTGCAAGTAGAACTGTTCAGTTCGGCTCGGGGATTGCTGCTCTGTTTGCAACGACATAGCCCATGGTTCTGTACCAATGGCCAACAGACCTCCACGCAGCGACCAGAAAAATCTCATGCCTGCGGGCAATTCGCGAGCGTAACTTCCACGTACTGAGTTTGCTCTTGATCTCAGAAAAACAGAACGTGACTTCGTCCATGTTAGGGCGCTTCCCAGGATCTTCTTGGACCATGTCAGCGATAAGTGGCTCTATGAACTCGAACCCTTTGCATTTCTGGAGTCTAAGTTAGGAAGTTGTTTCATTGAAGGGTTTGGGACACAGACTTTTATATAATCTTCGCGGACCAGATTTCCGAGGTAGTATACGTCGGTAGGAAACGGGTTACATGGTGTCTTACCATCCTGATGTTCCGGCACAGACTTATCGCCACCTCGTAGGGGTTGGTCTACAGGTGGCCCTGCAGCAGGGTCATATTGGCGGGAAAGACCGAAATCAATGAGAAAGTATCTCGTTGGACGCCGTGTCCACGAATATGCCTTAGCCTTGCGGCGAAAATCCTTACTTAGATCCCTCTCAACGGGGTGGAAAGACTCAGGATACATATTTGTTGGGTCTATCATGATATTTTCCCATGTGCAGTCCCTACCAAGATCATATTAGGCAAGGAATTCGTCGGGGGAGTATGGTAGTGAATATACCTACCGATGAGCGACGTGATTTGTGTGCATGAATTGTATCCCCTTGGAAAATGAGCGACTTGACTCGAGTCATAGGAGAAAACATACCTCGCATACTTGTGTGAAGAAAGTAACAAATTCTCCGTACGTTCGAAGCGGAGGGTCGTAGAAAGGATGCAGCAAGGGATGCACCATGATAGGTTCCTCATTTGGTAGTTGAATGAGATCCAGCAACTGCACACAGCGGTTTCTGGGGTTTGAAGATAGAGGCTCCGTGGAGAAAAGCCTGTTAATTTGAAGCTCATATGGACCCTCTTTGCTAGGGAGCCGTTTCAACATCACAGGTCTTCCATCAGAGATCCGAGTAGCATCCATGCACACGCGAAGCTGAAAGTTCATGAGCACGGGCACTCGGAGTAAAGGCATCGGCACCAACAGACTGGCTCTGACCGTCTTCAACATTTAAATAGTGTTTTCCTGTCGTGACCCATGATGGCTTCCAGCCAGTTCGGTATCGAGGCCTGAGCATGTACCCAGCTTGCTTTAAGGCTTGTTGATTTTCAACCCACCAAGTCTCCGGGCCACCAATTTCCCCACGCCATACGGTAGGATTGTCCAGAAAGTCTGGGTACGATTGTGACATCTAGAGTGGGAGAAGGGGTAGATGGGTGCAGGGTGTTGAGGTCAAGGGCATTATTGCTGGTGCTTCATGAACTAATCTTCGATAACAGCACATATCTGGCATGCCGTACACTGCACATGCATGATAACGGAATCAACGTATCCGAGTCAACTGTCAGTGCGTATACAATTGTTACCTACAGAACTGTTTCTTGTGTGCAAAAAAAGAGTTGCAAACGGGGACAGCCACTAATAGGATTGAGTATAACACCGTATCTGTCCTCATCGAGGCCTCATCCCTGACCTCATAGCCTCAAGGCCACAAGCATCAAGTTACGACACAGGTTGTTGTTCCGACCGTCAACGTCGCTCCGGAGAAAAGGACGGGCACCGGTTTCCGGGATGCTCTATCTTCTGTATCTCATACCTTTCCAACTTCTCTGAAAAACAATGCTTGGCGACCGGGGATCTAGATTCATCAACCATACATAAGACCCAGAACTAACCCTGAGTATCAAGTTTTGTGCCCTCCCCTTTCCCTCTCTTTAAAGCTCTGCAGGTTCAGATCACTCTATCACACATATCATTTCATGTCTACTGCCATGTTTCCGGATTTATCTCCTCCGATTGTCAATGGTGTTCACACAGCGGCCAGCCATCATGCAAGGAAGGGCCTTCTCAACATTATTCGGGACAGCTTCACAGGCGGCAAAATTCGAAGTGGCGACTACTACTTCAGTAGAACGCGTACAATGATTAGAGAACACTATCCGGGGCTACCACTCAGAGACCAAAACACCATTCACTACGAATTTGGATCGTGAGTTTTGCGAAGCTGATCTAGGGTGTGTGGGACTAAGGGTCAATGGGGCAGAGTGGTAGGTGTACAAGATGCGTTGGAAACTGCCCAAGGCCCATTAGAAAAA
This sequence comes from Lactarius tabidus, assembly GCA_963281015.1. NCBI lineage: Eukaryota > Fungi > Basidiomycota > Agaricomycetes > Russulales > Russulaceae > Lactarius > Lactarius tabidus. The sequence continues at coordinate 5,535,617 of OY725468.1, read as the reverse complement.
TATACCCGGGCTCGAAAGTACAAGCGTGTCTCTAGAAAGCTATTCAAGATTGTCGAGGTAACTCCTTGTCTCCTAGCAAGGAACACAACTTGACTTTCCGTAGTGTGCCTCTAATCTAGCCGACACCAACAATGTTATGGCCCAGTTTTTGGCGGGCTCAGGCCCTGGGAGTTGTGCGCTTACTTGCCTGCCTGCTCCTTTCCCAAGAGCTAATGTGATTCTCTAGCTCCTCCTCCTCCTCCAGGCCCACCCTTAACGAGAACCCCCAGCACCTTCTCCAACCTCTTTGGCGATTCCCATGCAGTATCTACACTGAGTGAGATAGATGTTAGCAATGTGGACCAAGTTGAGATGTCCAGATTCGAGTCAGAACCTACTGGAGGTCAGTTTATAATATCTCGTGGTGTTGGTGACAAGGCTGATCATTTCTCCAGAGGCGGCTGTTATCATGGACCTACAAGACCGGGATGGGACTACTCGGGAGTTCGTCGCTACGTTCCCGCTTGAAGCTACCTCAGGTCAGACTCGGAGGGCACACCAAGGAGGTGAGATGCTTCCGCAGGATTAACTGGTTAGCGGCTGACACATTGGCCAGCCGAAACAGCCACGATATACTCATGGGACAGCCATGGTGTCTATGGCCCTTCAGAAGTGGGTGGTAACTTGGGTCAATGAGCAGGGGAGGGCAGCGGGTCGTGCCCACGCCGTACTTGACATCCTTTCCTCATGGTGGTATTCATGCCCTCGCCAGTATATTATATGAACTTTTATTTGTATTTTTCTCCTTAGTGCAGAAGGAGGGCCCAGGGTTGGCCTGTCTTTTGTCTACACAAAGAACGACCTTATTGTCCATGAAATAACATATACACCTGCCAGCTTTGCCCATCTCACCCATAGGCCTCTCGATACCAATGAACACCTGGCACTGAGTTTGATATGACAATGATGGCCATTAGCAGGTGAGCGCTACGAGAGCACAGCGAGGGAATGAAGAGATGAATTGCGAACGGGACGTGTTGAACGTTCAGGGCGTGGCCGTTGGGTCTCGCCACGGGGACTTGCGCGGGGAAGCTAGGAAGGGTCGAGGGTCGAGCAAATAAGCAGGGAAGTAGTCATTGTAGCCTTTAACTTAATCGGGGTATAGATCACCGGAATGTTTTTGTACTGCATAGGAAGAGAGGAATAGGAGGGGGAAGGGAAGGGGAGAGGAGGGAGATATCATCCCTCCCACCGCCTGCACTGGCAATACCTGGTATCCCTATTTTGTAAGCCCACATTGGGACTTTTTTGTCACGCTCGAGCTAGTAACCGGAAAGCGCAGATATCATTTCGAGCAAATGCAGCGCCATCACGTCATACTGTACCGTGACTGTACCGGACAGCGACACTCGTCGTGAGAAGGACCATCGATCGTCTATCGAATAGACAGACACTGGTGCTCTCGTAGCGTGCATCCGTCATTTAGGCTTAGCCTGAACGGAAATGTGAAAACTTTTGCGATTGCATATGCATCCATTAAGGGATATATTTGTCCAGTCGGCCAGGGGCCCAGGTCTGCAGGGTCCGTCAATACCTTTTTTGCCCACTATCAGCCGGAATAACGAAATAGATAGGAGATGAGCAATCCTTACAATAGCATTGAGAGCTTTGACACTGGCACGGTTTACTATGTTGCTCTGCATGTTCATCGTGGCGTCCACCAATGGGGTTAGTCGATGTATCTTTTAGACTTTTACTGTATTGACTTGCCCACGCTCATTTCATTTAGTGGTCGGCTTTATACACTCTATGATCGACGCCGAATTCTTCATTTCCTGCTTCGTTTTTTATTATTTGTATTGTCGTGCTAAATTTTTGGCTCATCAACCTCTTCTTCGCTGTCATCACCAACATGTTTTCAGTCATCTGAGAGGAAGCACAAAAAAAGCGCATTCAGCGCTGCTCTGTGAGTTTCCGTTATCACGTCGTTCTCATTCAGCCCAGTAAATGATATATGATATATTTAGCCTTCGGGCCATTGTTGACGAGCAAGATGAGGCGTGGGCTATTGGAGCGGATGACCGTCACCGTGTAGCACGCAGAAACGTCGTCCGGGGAATATATGACACATCAGGTGGTGTCAGGCCGCTCTAACCTCTCGCCCTTGCTTCGCTTGTTCTTCAAGCGACGTGGGAGGTAGATATCGGCCCCACCTACCTACAGGTTCTCAACATCGGCGAGCTAGTGCTCACTATCGCGTTCGACATCAAGGTCGTAGTGCGAATCGTCGCACATCTCCCGGATTGGCGCAGCTTCTTCGTGCAGGGCGACGACTACCTTGACCTCGTGCTCACAGTTGGCTCCACGCTCATTCAATTACCCGTCGCGCACAACTCGCCAGCATACCCCTGGTTGACGATCTTCCAGCTCACGCGTTTCTACTGCGTTATCCTCGAGATCCCGATTCCCGCGTATGAAAGCACTCCTGCTGTCTGTGTTCGGGAATATGCACAGCCTGGCCAATATGTCTCTCTTCCTCATCCTCATGAACTATCTCTCCGCACTCTTTGCCTCACAGCTCCGACGCGGCGACCTTCCGAGCAGTCAAACCATGAACTTCGGACAGATTTTCACTTCGTTCTTAGCGATCTACCAGCTCTTCTTGTCTGAGAACTGAACGAAAGTCTTGTACAGCTCTGCGACGGCACTGCCAGAGATACCCCTCCGACAGTCGTGAATCATCGTCCTCTTCATTGTAGGATGGTTCTTCGTCGCGAACTGTGAGTTACCATCTTCTTTTCCGTCAAGTTCTATCAAGATTGCTGACTTCAAGGATACATAGTTATCGTGCTGCATGTGCTTATCACCGTCATTAACGAGAACTTCAGCACTGCTGAGGAGGCCAAGCGCAGTCAACAGGCAAACCTCTATTTCAGGACGCAGGAGCCCGACAAGCACAGGCCGGCTTGGGTGCGCAAGCTCAATCCGTACCGGTACTTTAAAGCCTCTCAGCGTGCGATCGTTGTGGAGGACCTCCCTTCAAATATCGTGCTACCAATGCACTGGGCCGCCAGAAAGCCCTTGTACAAAACTACGGCCTCCCAGTGCCCGAAAGCCGGCCCAGCGTGAGTCCTCTTCTACTTCCCCTATTCCGTCCTGTCTAATTCGGTTTTTGGTGTAGGTCCGCACAACGGGAGGCAGAAGAGGCGTGCACCATCTTGCGAACAAGTCTCTTAGTATACTGCAGAGACTTTGTTGGTGACACGTAGTCGTATGACGTACCCCTCGCAACCTCTCCGGCACATCCGCAAGCATAGCACCACAATGCAGAATTCTATCGATAAAGAGACAGATGGGCACCTGTCAGTTCCTGTCTTGTCCTTTATCCCGTTAATTTATAATCGACGGCTCAGTGATCTTGCAGCTCTTAATAATGATGGTCCGATGGCCGGACTTGGAGAGGTTAGCGATGCCTTGGACGAGCGCAGAGCTATAAAGGCCTACTTTATCCGCGACCACCCGACCTACGACAAGACATTCTGGATCTTTCCTCAAAAGAACGGCGTGAGGCGGTTCTGCCAGATGCTCGTCCGGCCCGCGGGTGGCGACCATATCTTCGAGGAAAAATAAAACCTTGATTTTTTTCTTTATAATTATTTCTGACGGCCTCCATCGAGGATTGCACATATCATCTTCCAGCTCGTCTTGTTGCTGACCGTCATTGGAGGGATCGTCGTCGAGTCGATTGCTTCGCCCATCCATCGCCGGAAGTACTACTTGGAGCACAGGCTTGTGCGCGGTTCCTGGTTCGATATTGCCGAGTCCGCGTTCGGATTGACGCTGCTGATGGAGTCCGTCATCAAGGTCGTCGCAGATGGGTTCATGTTCACCTCGAACGCGTACGTGCGGAGTATCTGGAACATACTTGCTTCATCATCATGACTGGCCTCCTGGTGAACGTCACCACCGGCCTCATTTTTATTGGTGGTCTCAGTCGCTTCACACATGCACTCAAAGCGCTACACGCTCTCAAACTGATCACGCTAATAGAAAGATGCCGCACGCTCTACATTCGAGTCACTAATAATCTCCGGCATCATCGATGCATCATCCGTATCCTTGACGCCGCATTGCTCGCACTCCTCTACATGATCCCATATGCAGTCTGGGGTCTGAACATCTTCCAAGGACTGACAAACGAGTGCCATGACGCGAACGCAACCGGACACAATGATTGCATCAATGAGTACGAAAATAACGTCGTAGGTGATGCCGGCGCGTTTTCGTTCCCCATTCCCCATCTCTGGGCGAACCCGTCACTGTCTACGACATTCTCCTTTGATTTTTTCCGCGTGTCGCTCCTCATCCTCTTTGAGATCGTCTCTCTCGAGGGATGGATCGACATCATGGGCGTCGCGACCAGTATCACTGGGCCGAATCAGCAGCCGACTACCAACACGTCGCAGGTCAACGCTATCTTCTTCTTGATCTACAACCTTCTCGGAGCCGTCGTCATCCTCACGTTGTTTGTTAGGTAAGTTTCGCTCTCACCGCCTATGTCTGCGCCTCAAATTGACCATTCTTGGCTAGTACCATCATCGAAAATTTTAGTGCGAAGACGGGAACCGCCCTGCTACTGTAACACAGCCTCAGCGGGAGTGGATCGACCTCCAAAAGCTGATCAAGTGCCAGCGGCATTTAAGCGGCCAAAAACGCGGCCAACGTGGAGGTTCAGGGCATGGTGCTTCGAGATCGCGCGGTATAAAGCGCAGCTGGTGGAAGCAGATGATGACGGTGCTCTTCACTGTCCACGTTATCGCACTCACGTACGTGTCCCTCTGATTGCCCGTAACAAGGCTAACTTAGACTTTTTAGGACACAAACATTCTCTCCACAAAATGTTGCAGACCGAAGTGAGTCACGTAACTCAGTTGCTTTCGAGCGTTTCGCTAATCAGCCTCGGGTTCTGCAGATGATTTTTTCCTGTTCATAACCGTCATATATGTCATCGACATCCTCGTTCGTTTACACGGTCTGGGCTGGCGAAGCTTCCGCGCCAACGGCTGGAACATCTTCGATGTCATCGTTGCTTCACGCATTTCGACCTTTCTATATAAATAAGTACGCAGACTATCATGCACACGAAATAGCATACTAGATAAACAATTGCAATTTGCATAAACGGAGCCACTAATACTATCATATTGCGATTACCAGAGCCATGCGATCTTTGAAAAGTCAGGCAAGCGGGTCTGGGCATCATGCTCACTGTGGACGTCCCTGGTGATCTTGCCATTCCCAATGCTGCTGTCCACAACAGCATCAGGGTACTTTACAATTGCTGTCGCCCACTCATGGGTGAGGCTTGTCGTGGTGTCAAGGTCCTGGGCGAGGTCAGATGGCAGAAACTCGTCACTCGACTTGAAGTGTTCTGCTGCTTCTGCATTCTCCAAGTTTAAAAAATGGTAGTTCGAGGAGAAAGAAAGACACATACCGGGTAGCTCGCAGGTAAAGGGTATATCGCTGGTTTGTGATAGGAGGTGAGAGATACGTGGGAAGCGAGAAATTGAAGGGAAGCGACGACGGCGCCCGCACGTGGCCCAGTTACAGGTGTGGTTAGATCTGTGCGCGCTTATGTGTTCTGTGGAGGTAAGGGAATGTCAGGGTTTAGGTAGAGTCAGGAAGCCAAGCAGGAGAAAGCAACGCGCACCTGTGAACATTACTAAGTCATTGAAAACAGCACCACAATCTTCCCATCCACAGGTGACAATGTCCAGTCTACAAGCAGCATTTGCTAGCTGACCCCCTCCATGTGTCGGGGAACCAGAATGCGAGCTTGCAGGGTCCTGGTGGGTACTGTCATGGTATTCAACAAATGCAAGTGGAGTGCCGTCAAGGGGTGACGGGTCTTCCGAGTAAGAAAGTGAGAGTGGGCCAGGCAAAGGTGGAGGTGAAATACTGCCATCAAGGGCCCATCGAGCGACTGTGGAGGCTTGGACGGTTTCGTTGCAAGGGGAGGCGGACATTGTCACCTTGCTGTAGCAAGGTCTCAGTCGAACTCGCGTGAACCGCGCGCCTAGTTGGAACTCCGCCGTCGTGAATCCGTGACAGTCTTTGACTTTTCGCATCGGTCACACGGTCCGGCCCGCTCACGCGCGCTTATTTTAAAGCTCCGCTTATTTTGATCTTTCCTTCGACTTTTTCTTTTCATTCATATTTCATTTTTTAGACACAAATAAAATACCATAAAATGCTTAAAATTTACTATAAGATAAATAAAGACAAATAACGCGTAAAAACGCATAAATAACACGTGTTTGTGTATCGGCATGTGTGGGAGGATGGAGGAGGGGGGGGGGACAAACAAACAAACTCTTTCCCGCACCCAAACATGCCCACTTTCGATATCCCCACAGGCCCCGCCATTACTCAAGGGAGTCTCACTTACAACGTTGCCAGGGAGGAGGCACGCCGCGCCAAACGCCGAATTACAACACCGCGGAAGGGAAGCCTCGCATATGACTGCGAGAAAGCCGGGATGACATACAAATGGGAGAACACCGAGGAGTTCCTGGTCTGGCTCGCCACCGAGCAGTCGGCCAAGTCTATAGAATTAGTCGTGAGTCAAATTGAACATTCTAATTCACCGGAATGGCGGGAACGGCGCGTGCTTCGGTGCTCGCGTGAATTCATGGGCGGGAAGACGGACTACCAAAATAAGTATCAGCGGGACCGGAAGATACCATCAAAGAAGACCGGGTGCCGATGCCACCTGACGATCAAGCGTTACCCGCAAACGTATGCCATTCTTGGCAAGTATCAGGAGGAGCATGATCACCCGCTCGGCGACGACAATCTACGATTCCTTAGACTGTCAGGCAAGATCAGAAATCTAGTGATGGATATGGTTTACATTGGCGTTGACTCCAAGGTTATAGTGAGTCATAGGGGGACTATTCAATTCCGAGCTAATGGCTATTGTATTGACCAGATGAAGCGTATACGCGAGTCCTGCACGCGAACTGATCACGATTACTACATCACGATGCGTGACATAAACCGGTACCGTCGCATTGTTGTGGATGAGAAGATCCGGCTTGATGATAACGATGCGATCTCGCTCCGCCTCTGGGTGCTCCGGCTCCAGCAGGACGGTGCTGTGTGTTTCCTGAAGGACAAGATTGACCCATCCCCACCTGAATCTGGGCTGTCCCAGGATTCATTTGTTCTTTGCATTCAAACTAAGTTCCAGAGGGACCGCTTTTTGGCCCTTGGGTCCGATTTTGTATCTATTGATGCAACCCATAACACTACACAGTACAAAGGGCTGCAACTTTTTACCCTGCTTGTGAGAGATCAGTGGGGCCATGGTGCGCTTTGTGGCGGATTTCCGTTTATGGATAACTGATTTCCGCTCCGTCCACAGGCGTTCCCGTTGCCTGGATGTTGACGTCAAGCAGCACGGAAGCGACGATCAAATATTTTTTGAATTTCGTAAAATTGCAGAGCCCGCAGATCTTGCCAGCGGTCATTATGACCGATCGCAACAAAGCGCAAATGAATGCGATCTCGGCTGTGTATCTGGACTCCACGGTGCTGCTCTGCTGGTGGCACGTGCTCCGCGCGATCCGGATGCATTTCCGCACGGAAGAGTTCCCGGAACTTTGGGAACACGTCCGAGAATGGGTCAAAACTTCTGATCAAGCAAAGTTTGATTCTGTGTGGGAGTGGATCCAGACCGATCCCGCGGTCCCCAAGAGTTTTGTAGATTATCTACAGAATAATTGGATGGGCATTGTGCCCCTCTGGTCAGGGATCTATAGAAAAATGTGCTCGATCTTCCAAGAGGGTGACACCAATATGTTGATTGAAGCGTGAGTTATCTTATCGCATTAAGGGATAACAGCGATCGCTCAAATCTACTCTTATCTATAGGTATCACCATGTCCTGAAGTCCATGTGGCTCGATCGCAAACGGAATCGCCGTGCTGATCATCTTATTTACACGCTCAAAGAGGAGATGCTTCCGTATTATGAGACCCGCCATAATAGCCAGGAGCTCGGGTTTGACGGCTCAAATTTAGCCCAGAAGCGTCGCAAGGAAATTCTCGCGAGATCCCCGGAAGTTCCTGCCGAGTCTATTCGCGCGCAGGGAGACGGCGACCGCTATTCCGTGCAATCGGTAACCAACCCGTCGCGTACCTATCTAGTCAAGCTATGCGACAAATCTTGTGACTGTCCGGACTGGCCCAGAGTACGGCTCTGCAAACATGTCGCCGCCGTTGTCCATTTTTTTGAAACTGTGGAACTGACATTTGAAACTGTGGACCTGCAAATACATTTCCCCCCTGTGCCTGAGACTGTAAACCCGGCTGTGGCCCCGGCTGAATCGGAAGACTCGCCAGATGCACGCAGCGATGCATCTGCCGCCATTCTGGAGAAGGTTATTTCCGTCTCCAGGGAATTTCTAAGTGATGGTGCTCCCTCGTCTCCGGGCACCATCCGGAGTCTCCAAGTGGTTGAGGCACACCTGACAGCGGTTGTCCGGAGCTCAAGGTCTTCGGAAAGCCCACTCCCCGATAAGGAGGAGATCGCCCCTAACCAACATTCATGGACCGAGACCGCCCAGCAAATGGGGGTTCAGCGACGGAAGCGGCATCGCCCCGCCACTGCATCCACCACCGAGCCCTCGGCCACCCAACGCATTGGGGAGCTCAATCGCAAACGCCCCCGCTTACAGGATAAGGATCTGTACAGCAGGGGTATGAATTCGGGCAGACACGCCGCGCCGGATGCACAATCCGCGGCCCAAAATGTTGAAGCACGAGAACGCGCAGCACTTGGCGCGGGTCCTGTTCTCTCACAGGCTCGCAAACGTGGCCGCAAGCACGCTGGCACTCCAGCCCTTGCACTTCCCCCATCTCCCTCCCCCCTCCAGTCTTGGCCGCCCCCTCACTCGCCGTATCACGCGTGGTACACACAGCCCGCAACATTCAATGCTGCCGCCTCCACGCCCGGTCCCACTTACGAGGGCACCTCAACCGCCGTCGCCACCCCCCCTGCCCCAGCTCACGCTGCATGGTATCCCGCACCCGCCGCAGCCGCTTATCCCCTTGGAGGAGGAGGTTACACTGCACACTGGCCTTATGGCCAATTCTATCCCCCCCAACCTCGTTAATTACATTAGTTAGAATGTCTTTGTTACCCAATAATATGAGATCTTGTCCAGCTGCCCTCCCTCCGAAGAATTGAGAGATTCGACATAATTTATCGTTGTATTATGAGTACTTTACATTCTCCTCTCGGAGCGGGAGATGTGTTCTTACTTCGTCCCCTCTCGTGTTCTCTTCCTCAGTCCTCTGTCCTCCCTCTTCCCTCTCTCCCTTGCCCACCCCACTTTGCTTTGCGCTTGTCTTCCTGCCCCTGTCTTGTCTTGCTCGCCCTTGTCTTGTCACGCCTGCCTTGCCCTGCCCCGCTCCCGCTCCCGCCCTGGCTTTCCTGCTCACCGCAGTGTGGTCGTTTCGTCTCACTTTTTCGCCTGTCTTCGCCTGTCTCGACGTCCCCCCTCCGCCTTTATGCTGGCCTCCAAGATTATCTGTGACGACACATACTCGACTCCTTCCCCGCACCCACCCTCTTCCTCCCTCGCGCCGTCGCGCCTCCTTCCCTCTCGGCCTCCCTCCTCCCTCTCGTACCCCCACCAACCCCCGGTTGGATCATTTTATTGCTCGCGCCCTCCTGTCACCTCGCTCTTCTCGCCTCGCGCCTCTCCCTCGCTCATCTCGCTCCCTCCTCGCGCCTCCTCTCCTCGCTCCTCACTCCCGGCCTCCTTGTTCCTCCCCTCCCTCCCCTCTCTCCCAGCCTCCTCCCTTACTCCTCTCCTCCCTCTCCCTCCGCCATCCTCTCTGCCCCTCCTCACACCTCCCTCCTCCTCTCCCCTCCTCTCCCTCCATCCCCCTCCCTCTGCGCCACCTTCCACTACCCCAACGCCCTGGTTGGATCATTTCATAGCTCACGCCCTTCACCGCACCCGTTTCCACCTCTGTGCCGCCTTTGCGGCCCTCCACCTCCTCCAGCGCGGTCTCGGCCTTTATGCTGGCCTCCAAGATTATCTGCGACGACACATACTCAATCCTGGTGCATCGTTGGCCAGGGCATGTTCGCGCTCCTCCCTCGTCTCTTTCCTCGCGCCCGCCCTCTTCCTTCCTCCCTCTCTCCTCGTGCTTCCTCTCCTCTCCTCTCCTTTCCTCTCCTTGCGCTTCCTCTCCTCCCTTCTCTCGCGCCTCCTCCCCCTCTCCTCGCGCCTCCTCCCTCTCCCCTCCCTCTCTCCTCCCGCCTCGCGCCTCTCTCTCCTCGCCTCCTCTCCTCTCCCCACCTCTCTCCCCTCCCTCTCATCTCCCTCTCCCCTCCCTCCTGCCTCCCGCCTCCCTCCTCGCGCCACCTTCCTCTCACCTCGCACCTCCTCCCTCTCACCCTCCTCCCTCCTCGCGCCCTCCTCCCTCCTCACGCCTCCTCCCCTCCCCTCCCTCTCTCCTCCCGCCTCGCGCCTCTCTCCTCCTCTCCTCTCCCCGCCTCTCTCATCTCCCTCTCCCCTCCCTCTCATCTCCCTCTCCCCTCCCTCCCGCCTCCCACCTCCCTCCTCACGCCACCTTCCTCTCACCTCGCGCCTCCTCCCTCTCGCCCTCCTCCCTCCTCGCGCCCTCCTCCCTCCTCGCGCCCTCCTCCCTCCTCGCGCCCTCCTCCCTCCTCACGCCCTCCTCCCTCCTCCCGCCTCCCCGCCTCCCCTCCCTCTCTCCTCCCGCCTCTCTCCTCCTCTCCTCTCCCCGCCTCTCTCATCTCCCTCTCCCCTCCCTCTCATCTCCCTCTCCCCTCCCTCCCGCCTCCCACCTCCCTCCTCGCGCCACCTTCCTCTCACCTCGCACCTCCTCCCTCTCGCCCTCCTCCCTCCTCGCGCCCTCCTCCCTCCTCGTGCCCTCCTCCCTCCTCGCGCCCTCCTCCCTCCTCGCGCCCTCCTCCCTCCTCACGCCTCCTCCCCTCCCCTCCCTCTCTCCTCCCGCCTCGCGCCTCTCTCCTCCTCTCCTCTCCCCGCCTCTCTCATCTCCCTCTCCCCTCCCTCTCCCCTCCCTCTCCCCTCCCCCTCCCCTCCCTCTCCCCTCCCTCTCCCCTCCCTCTCCCCTCCCTCTCCCCTCCCTCTCCCCTCCCTCCCTCCCGCCTCCCACCTCCCTCCTCGCACCACCTTCCTCTCACCTCCCGCCTCCTCCCTCTCGCCCTCCTCCCTCTCGCCCTCCTCGCGCCTCCTCCCCTCCCCTCCGCCTCCCTCTCCTCGCGCCTCATCGCCTGTCTCCTTGCCTCCGCCTCCTCTCCAACCCTTATTGATGGGTGGAGTCTCAGGTCCATCCACGGCTCGGCACCCCTCTTCCTTCAAGACGGCCGCGACCCTCCCTCCGCCGTTGCCGTCACCATCGCTCACCTCCCCCTCTCCCCCTCTCTCCTCTCCTCTCTCCTCTCTCCTCGCCTCCTCCCTCCCTCGCCTCCTCCTCTCACCTCCCCCTCTCCTCTCGCCTCTCTCCTCGCCTCCTCCCTCCCTCGCCGCCTCTCTCCTCCTCCCTCTCGCATCCTCTCTCCTCGCCTCCTCTCTCCCTCGCCTCCTCTCTCCCTCGCCTCCTCCCTCCCTCGCCTCCTCTCCTCTCCTCACCTCACCTCACCTCTCTCCTCCCTCTCTGCTCGCACCTCCTCCCCTCCCCCCTCCCCTCTTCCATCTCTGCTCGCGCCTCCTTTCCTCTCTCTCCCTCTCCCCTCTCCTCTCCTCGCCTCCCGCCTCCTCTCCAACCCTCATTGATGGCTGGAGTCTCAGGTCCATCCACGACTCGGCACCCCTCTCCCTTCAGGACGGTCGTGACCCCTCCCTCCGCCGTTGCCATCGCTCTCCCCTTCTCTCCTCCCTTGCCCTCCCTCCTCTCCTCTCCTCCTCTCCCCCCTCCCTCCTCCTCTCCCTCCGCGCTCCTCCACTCCCTCCGTGCTCCTCCACTCCGCCTTTCCCCCGCGCTCCTCCCTCTCCTTCTGCCGCGCTCCTCTCCTCTCCTCCTCGCCTCACAGCCTCTTCAATGGCTGGAGTCTCAGGTCCATCCACGGCTCAGCACCCCTCTCCCTTCAGGACGGCCGTGACCCCTCCCTCCGCCGTCGCCATCGCTCTCCCCTTCTCTCCTCCCTTGCCCTCCCTCCTCTCCTCTCCTCCTCTCCCCTCTCCCTCCTCCTCTCCCTCCGCGCTCCTCTCCTCTCCTCGCCTCACGGCCTCCTCGATGGCTGTAGTCTCAGGTCCATCTACGGCTCGGCACCCCTCTCCCTTCTGGATGGCTGCAACACCTCCCTCTGCCGTTATCGTCGCTCCCTCTCCTTCTCCCTCGCCCCTCCGCCTTCTCTCTCCCTCTCCCCCTCGCTCTGCCCTCACTTACCCCGCCCTTCGCCGCCCCCCCTCCCTTTCCCTGCCCTCGCCTTCGATGCCCCTCTCCGGCTCGAGTACCCTACGTATTTATTTCATTAGTATTAGTACTTCCCTTGTTACTTATAAAATTAATATATTTGATTCTAATTTATCTAAGTCGCTTGATGTGCAAAATTAAGAGGTTAATTTAATGAAATTTATTAGTTAAAAGTTGCCTAATTTGTGACTACAGTAAAGTGCGAGAATACTGTTAAAGCGGAGTTTTAATTCTCTGCACGGACCGCAGCGGAGCGGACCGTGGGACCGATGCGAAAAGTACACAACTGACAACGCGTGCGCCGGACGGGCTCTTAAGTTACTGTAATAGGAAAAACAAAACGTGAACATGATCGTGAACATGATCATCCTGGGATCTCTGGATGCCGATTTACTCACGAACTTTGTCACAAGTACAATAGTCCTCACTGGCAATCTGCTTGCTCTTGAAATTGACAGAAACGACCGCCTTCTTTCCACCTACGAGTCGAGAGCTCCAGCGTCTTGTCGGGTTGCATATTTAGTAACCATGGCTGCGCTCCGTTGAATTCCCCGCTGCCCTACCTTCTGCCCTACGTCTCCTTCATCCTCTGCTGGTTCAGATCATTCAATGACTGATAACCTCCCCGATTACATCCGGATCACTCAGGCAATCGCTGAAATCGATGATAAGCTCAAGTCTCGCCCATATGGTGGTTTCTGGAGGATTTTTCCGGGAAGACAGCTACAAATCGGCCAGGACTACATGGATGGGACGCGCAGCCTCATTCTGCACTGCTGCTCGTTGATGAAACCCGAAGACTTAGACCGTGTCCATAACGCATATAATGAGTGAGTTTGCAGACAACACAGACCATATCTTTGCTGAAGTGCGGTGAAACAGAGCAAGAGAGGCCATGCAAGTCGCCAGTAATACGTCTGGGATCCGGTGGTTTCGCGGTGCGATAAAGTTTAGACGGCTGTCCAAGGGAAACTACGAAATAGTCAAGGTACGACTCTCACCTCTCTACGAAGCAGGGCTGTCCTAACATTCATATAGGTCACATCGAATCGAGTAGTCGACGATAAAATTACAGGTCCATTGGGTGGCAGGGGTCCGCCAGGTAGGACCAGTCCTCTAGCTCTGAGCATCAACTCACGGATGATGTCAAGCTAGGGCACCACCTACCACCTCAGAAGGACTCAATAGAACGGATCCGTCAGGTACTGTAGGGCTGAACTAGTTGCCGTGTACGCTAACTCACGGTATATTTCAAGCCGGAGCAACAGCCACACCAGAAGAACCCAATACACGCCCACCACACAGCTCCTTCACAGACTCGCGTCCAACAGCGACCAACAGCATACCCGAGTGGACTCAAGACATCGAAATCACGCTGTCATCTGGAGCTGCCGGTAGTGGAGTACCGATGGACGAGGTTCTCGAAACTTATTCTTTCATATACGACCCCGACTTGGCAACAAGTGGGACGAGTATCGCCTCCTATAAAACCGAAAAGAGTGTGAACTCTCGCAAGAGCCGCTATAACGTTCGCCCTTGACATAAATACGCCGATCACGGTTACTTAAGGCCCCAAGGCCCTGGATTGTTGGGCGTCGACGACGCTTTACTTCCAAAGGTGTGCAATTCTATTGGTCCTTGAGATACCACAACTTCGATTGCTTCACTTTTCAGACCGAGCTGAGGGACACGCCGCCCCAATCCCCAGCCTCTGACCCGAACCGGACCAACGGTTCCGTTCGGGGTTCAGCAAGTTCCTTCTCCTGGAGCCCTCACCAAGGGGACGGGTTTCTCAGTGCGAACCTGGCTGGGTTGACGGGTTGAGCACAGGAATGCAAGTCATTCGACTTTGAAGTATCGAACAGGAGCTGACTTTTCGACTATTGTAGCTAGGAGCATGAGCTCCGTTGACCTTTTCGGCTCGGACTCGGAGGAAGGCACAGATTGACTGACGGCTTGTCTCGTACGATGCTTCATGCTCTTTCATCGTGTATTTCTTTCCCACTAGCATATTTATATCCTGCCTCTGGCTTGCCTCCCAGACGGTACTATTTACCATTTCGCATGGTGTTGAGGAAATTTTTTCGTGAAGGGATCGCCACTGTATGACGTGATCCCGATAAAATCAATGTGTTCAAAAGTTGGCACACTGTGCCGTTATTCATAGTACAACGGACGTTAGGACGAACACGACTACCACCACAGCGACGGACGTGGCGAGAACGCGACGACATTGAAGACCACAACGACCGTAAACTGACAAGCATGGCAGCGGGAAACGAGGTGGCATCGGGGGACAGGTGTTTTTTATCACAATGTCAGAGTAGCCACACGCTAGAACTACTGTATGTAAATTAATAATTGACGACTCGGAGAAAAGCCACCGGGACGATAGATACGATACGAGTCGTAGTGCAAAAACACCCTGGCGGGTATGCCACCTGTATCTCCTATGTGGTGCAAAGTCCAAGATGAAGGAGAAAAAAAAATCAACTCAAAATTTGATAGCGAAGCGACGTTCTTGTTTCACATGCTGTCGGTCTCTGTGTCCAAGTCCATTTTGAGGGAGCCCTGTGAATTGGTCACCTTTTGGGTGTGCTCCGAATCAGGGGCGTCCGTGAACCGTGTCGTCGTCGTCGTGGCGAAAGCGATGGCACCATTCGACCGTGACGTGTTGCCAGCGGACGTCTTTGATAGCACCAAAAGTGGGATGGACTGCATGGTAATGCGGCGTGTGTCTTCCGAACTGACGCCGCGGCCGACGCGGACGATGATAAGCGTAAACTGTACCGAGGGACAAGACGTTAACACAACCGGCGGCAGGCAAGGAAAAGTGTTTCGAGATAACGTACGACGATGCCCTGAGTGTCAGAGGAGATGGTAAGGAAGCAAAAACCGATGAGACGCGGGTTTAATGACCGTTTAAGTGAACCTGCTTACGATTATGGGAGAAGTCTGTGTGTAAGAATAGGTGAGCAGTGGTAAAGACGGAGGTGGGAGGGGAGAACTCACGATATCGAGGAAGATGTTGAACATGTTGGATTTGAGCACTAAGGCGGCCACGTTGCACGCCAATACAGTCAGGTAGATAGCACCTGTTACCAGCACGAACACATGAGGACACCAGGTGCTTTTCTCAAAGAAAAAAATGTTTTCAACGTACCAGACTCAATGACGATGATAGAGATATGCGAAAGGTTGGCCTTCATCTCGGCATTGCGTGTCTGGCATTGTGTCCGCCAAATTCGGAATGCGATAAGTCCTGATATGACACTATGAGTCATGTAGTTGAAAAATGAATTAAGTGCACATACCAGTGCAGACAGTGTTCACTGTGAGCGTGCAGGAGAAGAACGCATTTGTAATTCGCTCTTGTTCAAGACTAAATAGGGGGCTCTGCTTTGCTGTGAGTTGTGACAGGGTCCAGACTGCGGCAGTTCCAGTTCCTGGGTACACAGTCACAGTTGAGCAAGTGCCCACACTAAGAGGTCATGAAATATATTACCTGCATCAGCGATATAAAGAAATGTTGAGAGAATGAGGACAAAAAGATTCAAATTCCAGACAACATAGCATCGATACAACTAGGGAAGCAGAAGATGAGCATTTCGACAGCATTGAAAGGTTATTGGAGGACCAACAATGAAAAGGTCGGACACTAGCGTCTCGACGAGATATACAGACGTCTTCATGATACTGAGCATTGAGGTGACATCAAAGTAATACTGATCCGCGCTTTGATCTGTCTCACTATCCTTGTAGGCAATGTATAGACGAAGGACGTCGATGGATTGATGCTAGGAGCAGCCCATCAGACTCAGTAAGTAGGGGATCTGGGAAGAGACTAACCCAGGTAATGAGTAGAAACAGAGTGATCGAGACCACTGGCAAGATCAGACGGAGGTTCCCACCTGCCCTTCGTCGCTGCTTGTTGATAAGGACCTTGATGCAATCGGTCAAGAGGACGAGGTACACCCCTTGAAGAAGGTAAGGGCGACATGTGTAAGGGGAGAGGGAGGGGCGAAGACATACCATAGAGCACAGACTCGACGCAGAGGGCAAGGAGCTCAGAGCTTGAGAAGGAGAGTACATTTGCCATGAGGGATGGGAGGGATAGACGGAGCCTGAGGGAATATGGTAGGGAGGGGGTGCCAACCAAAGAGAGGGTTGACACTGCCTCATATGTACCCGTTGATGAGTAGCGCTCGTTGGGGCGACAAAGTCGTGAAGAAGCCCCATGCTGCCATACAAACCGTTTCATCAGGCTCGCCAAGAAAATAAAATACACATCACCGTCCCGTTTCACCTTTTTCGCTGACGAGCTGCCATTTCCGATCTGTTTGAGGAGAGCCGTATTCGCGGTCTTCTCCACATCGACAGACTTTTCAATCGGGTCGAACTGGGGCAAAAATAACGTGTTTCATGCGCAGGTATTTCTGCACAAAATGCATGTATTTGGTACGTTGCAAATCTAGGAACGTATATTCGTAATCGCCAAATAATTTGCCCATGCTGTAGCTCTCGAAGTGTTTTAGGAGGTAGAGTTTGCTCTTCAGCTCTTCTGGGTAGTCCGCGACGGTATACTTCTTGCGGACGTACACCGTACCCTGGCGGCGCGACGATATGTAGTCGAAGTGCCTGTCGTAACGGATCAATCAACACGCCGTAGAAAAACAATGAAAGAGAGAGAACGCACTGCTTGTCAGCGGCGAGGACGAGCGGAGTGCTGTCGTTGAAGTGCACACCAGTCGACCTGTCCGCGAGAGCATAGCCCATCCCATACTTATTACCGTAGTCGAGTAAAGACGCGATGAACACGCGCTCCTCAAGCAAGTCTACGTCGTCATTTGGGTCACGGAAAAGCAGACCCTGCGAGTACACATCGAAAGCCGTACAGAGTCTCCGCCGCCGCATCAAATCCCTTGACTTTGGGTGTAGTAGCCATAGCGCTGCCTGAGGACCTTGCGCAACCTGTCAGCTCCCGCACAGGAAATGCGTAAGTAGGTAGTAGGTGGGGGCTGCTCACCAAGGGTCTCCTTCACGCGCACTCCGACACGTCGCTCACCTTGCGTGGACTCTGGCACAACATTCTCCGCGTCCTCAAACGGCGACTCGACGGATCACAGTGGGACCTGAGCAGGCATCATCTGCGCTACGACCCTAGCCTTTTGAATCTGCGACTCCTTCATCCGCACCTCTTCTCCTTGCTTCTCGCACGCCACAACGCCGCCCTCTGTGATGTCTTGCAATCGACTGGAAAGTTTGAGCGTCTTAACAAGCGACTTGGTCGCCGCCGTTTCCTTCTTTGCGACTTGCAATTTACGTAGGAGAGTCGGTTCACCGTGCGCGGCGCGACCATGAGCGGCTGACGTGCGAAGCTAGGCAACGCAGAGATGCGACTGCCGGGATGTACTGCCTTCTGGAATCGCGTTCCTGCTGCGCAAGACTGCTTGCGCTACTGGCGCTTGGGGTGGGAGGCTTGTTGTCATGCTCCGTGCACGGCGCGACGTCCCCGTCGAGTTGGCACGCCTGACATAGGTAAGAGAGGTTCGCTTGTGAGACGGGGGGCGAGATGTGTCGGAAGTCGGGTGGCATGTCTCGCGCCGAGATGGGGATGTAGCCGGGAACGATAGCGCATGTGAAGAATCCGTGGTCGACAATGTCGTGTAATGAGGGGCGTTCTTGTGGGTGGGGGGTCAGGATCTGTTGCATAAGCTCGCACACGTCGACCGATATGTCCCGGTGTGATGGAAACTCGTATTGGTTGTCGCGGGTGTGTCTGCACGGGATCGAGGTTAAATTACTAATGGGCTGATAGCGGCAAACTTACTGATACACTTCTTTGACGTCTTTGGTTTGAAAGGGCGGTCGGCCGATGACGAAGGTGTACAGTATGACACTGATGGACCACGTGTCAACTTCAAAACTGTGTCTGTTCGGGGTGTCGAACAATACCTCTGGTGCAATATAGTTCGATGAACCGCAGATAGTTTCTTCCACTCCTCGGGGCTCTCGATGAGTGCAGCGAGACCAAAGTCCCCGACTTTGATGTTCATGTCCGCATCAAGGAAAAGATTGCCAAGCTTGAGGTCACGGTGGATGAACTGATGGGTGTGCATGTAGTGGCAAGCACCAATAAGTTGAGCTATGAAAAACCGGGCTTCTGGCTCTGTGATGATGCGACGGCGGTGGAGCATGTTCATGAGAGAGCCGCTTGGACACAGCTCAAGGAACATCTAGACATTTTCTTCATCCTCGAACAATCTGGCCTTCCTTGTGATACGTCTGCAAACGTTCAAGTCGATGGGGACTTTCGAAGATCTTCACTTCTTGGAGACATGGATTGCTGATTTGAGTTCCCCACCTTGTAAGTTAGCTACCGTTGACTCGGCTACCACCAGATGTGTTCATAACTACCTTGTTCTGTCCTCGTCAGAACATGACAGTCATGAAGTTGGTTTGGAAAAAGGTGCCGTCGTCAAACTTGAACGAGTCTTTGATTTTGAGCTTCAAGATGCTATGACCAAGTTGGGACGGAGTTGAGAGGCGAAGAGCTGCAGCAGTGCTGCAGCCTACAGTGTCTCCGATCTCCGGGCCTGAGTGGAACGCGGCGTCAAATGAGATCGCTTACATTAAGCGCCTTTAACACGTCCACGTGGCATTACACACGTCACCTCACTCGCCCCCAGTTCTCTCCAGTAGGTCTTCTCCCCCCGCCAAGGTATCCTTGTGCACTTCCTGGCCGTCTCACCATCCCTCCTCGAGCTCATGTACGGTTTCTCACATCTGCTACCTTGCGACTAACGCCACATATCCTTTTACAGCGAAACAATTTCGTTTGAAGAACCCGATACATTCTTCCCTCTGCGGGGCGCCTTGACGAGCCCCGACTCTTTTCCAGCCAAGGACAAGCTCTCACCCGAGGCGCAACAGCAGCTCGCGTTGCAGACTGCCTTTCCACTGGCTACTTGTCCAAACCGGGCCCCCTTTCGCCGTGCAAGCCCAACTCGCCCTACGCGCTGCAAACCCCAAGGTCGTCGCTCCTTACGAACACTACTCGGACGATGCGCGAATGACCGGGAACGACGAGTCTAAGGCCGGAGACGCAGTCGTAGATGCGGTGTCATGTGGCTCGTGGGTAGACTGGTGCGGAGAGGTCGTCTGCGAGATAGAAGACTCGTACATCTGACGGGTCCGGACACCCTCGATTCTTCAGAGCCTCCCTCGTTTTCGTGAGTCGCCAACCTCTGTTTGTGCCGTAGTGCTCTCATCGCCGTCTCAGTGAACCATTTCCGAACCCGCACACGCTCGCGTTCGATCACATATATCCCGTACCCGCTCAGGCCCTCAGTAGCCCACCGCGCACTGTCATTCTCTACGCCTCCTTCCAATCTACAAATTTCTGGCAACTCCATTCACACCTCCTGCGGCTAGCCAGTGCTCCCTACCCCAGAGTCCAATATACATCGTCAGACATCCCTCCTTATGTCGTAGGTGAAAAGGGCTACCTCTCTAGTTACGGCGTCACGCTCGACTTGAAAAAGATGGATTATCTTGCTCTAGACGATAGACGTTCGCATAGTAGAAGTAAGTTTCCTTTTAGTTCTCCCTTGCGACTCTTCTCATGCTAAAGGACGCTAGGCCCCACATCGGAAGACGACCAGACAGTATATGCCAATGATCCAGAAGCCCACTTAGACAGCGTCCTGCAGCTTCCAGAACAGTACCAGCTTGGACGCCGGCGAGCCTCTGATAGCAGACGGGGTAGCTCGTAACTTCGTAAGCCTCCTGCTATTATCCCCATTAGGTTCCTACTGACCTTTTCGTATAAGAGATTGGTATTCTTTCCACTCAGCTCGTCTCCGAGTCGTTAACCCCGCTACAGACATTAAAACAACTTGTCCATGACTTCCCAAGATACGCGACTTCCCTCGCCCGGCGCCTTGTCCCACAGTCCGGTCTCCTAGAGGAAATCGCTTCGAACACCGCCAAAATACGCCCTGGCGTGAACGCGGTCTGGATGAACGGAGCGCAGGCATCATCTAACGAGATGAACCCGTATAGGTAAGGCATTTTCACTGTTAGTTACATCTGACTGACGTTACACGCGATCCTCCGAAGCCTTCTTCGGTTAGTACGCATGGAAAGGGACCTCATGCTATCCTTGACGTCCCTCGGCCTCGCACCCGGAGAAGCGTTCGAACTTCTCACCCATCCCTCTTTCGGGACTTCGTCGCAGAGCGGAGGCGTCACAGAGAATCTTTTCGACGCCAGCGATCGTGCAGAAAGCGGCAGTCTCGCCTTCCGGTGGAATGACATTGAAAAGGACAGTCGGTGAGTGTCCTGGTTTTCGCAGTGCCATCTCTTCTCACCTGCGCCCAGCTACTCACGCTATCAGACATCTCTATACGCAGTACGTCCACATTTTTCTTTCGGGTGTTGCGCGCTACTAATCGAACGCCAGCTCTTGCGCCCGATGTACCCAGGTCAAGCGCCGAACATCCGTCGCATCCTGTTCAACGTCATGGTCGTCTTAGACCTGTCCCGACCCGAAAGCTTGCACTTCATTGCGAATACCATCTCGATGCTTGTCGACCGCTCCTACCCGACGCATATCGACTTCGCAGCCATCGTCGAGACCGAAGACGGTGTGAAAATGGCGAGTCTACTATTTGACGCAGAACTACAGCCGTCTCGCGACGATCAAGTTCTTCCGTTCGGTGCGTGAAGCATGCGTTCGGCTATTCACACCCACTCATTATTCTATGGCAGGTTCTGGATCTGCAGGGCGAGAAAGACGAGTTGGGCTGGTCCGACGTACAGGCGCAATTCGAAGCGCTCGTATCAAGCGAGGAGATCCACGAGGGCGGTGAGCCAATATCGTTCCATACCTTGACCAGCGAGACTTCGGAAGTCTTTGAAGAGAGGATCAGCAAGGCTCGGGCGTATGCTCGACGGCTGGGCACAGATAACGCCTCGTCGCCCAGAGGCCATCTGTTTATCAACGGAAAGTACTACGTGATCGACGACGTATGTTCACCCAATTCCTGGTTTCAACATCCCCCAACTCATCCCCATCCGTGCAGAACTTCTTGAACTCGCTACAAGCTGGTGTCGGACAGGCCCTTCAATGTTTCCAAGAGAAGGTCAGCATTTTGTTCCTGCGCGCTGTCGGCATCTAACTTTTTTTTTTTGGTTAGGTCTACAAGGGCGAAATTACGGACGATCAGGCGGACGAGATCGGGAACCACTTTTACGATTTGCCGACTACCATGAAGAAGCGGAGTCGTCACGTCGTCCCTCTGTGCACCAGCGTGCGCATTATTAACCTCCCCGACTTGCACAAGCAGGCTGGCCTGCATGTTTCTCCTGCTTCATTTATCTACCCCGGTGAGCACCCCTCCAACTTCAGCGTTCCTGGCAGCCGATGGCGGCGTACTGCAGCTTCTGAGCAGGTCCCACTGTCTATCTACGTGGTCGGCGATCTTGATACCGAAGAAGGCCTGAATTTCTTGCGAGACGCTCTCGCATTCGCCGTACGTCGTCGAATACTTTTCTTTCGCCTCTAGCTTGATAGACCATCCAAATAGGACACCGGTTCTGCACGCTCACGTATCACCTTCCTCCACAACCCGTCATTGCCGAACAGCGACCCGGGACGCCGCACACGTCTCCTCGCTATTCTCACATCTTATTTACAAGGACCTCCTCTCAAAGGCTACCGCGTCGCAACTACTTCAGGTCCTCGGACCGCGTGGCGAGTCGGGATCAAAGCAGCACAGACAGACCGTCTTGAGCATGTCTTCGCCGCTCGGCGAGATCACCGGCGGCGTCGCGCTGGCCGACATCGACCAGAACGATTACCGGCGATACATCGAGGCAGGCAGGTTGGTCGCGAACACAGCAGGCCTCGCCCCCGGCGCCTCGGGACTGCTCATAAACGGCCGAGTAAGGATTATATTTCGCTTGTCTGCCCGCTTCCGTCTGCTGACTGTGGTTGCAGGTCGTCGGCCCTATCGCTTCAGGAGAATTCACCATGGATGACTACGAAATTCTTCAGGACTACGAATTGGCAAATCGCGTTCAGCCTGTGGTGAGCGCTCTCGAGGATATCGTACCCGCTTTCGCGGGCTATGACCGGTAAGCTCCGACTCTGCGTTTTGAAAATACTGTTATATTCACTGGATGTAGAGCGACGGCGGCCGACGTCGTGTCGATGGTGTCGTCCGTCGTATCAACGTTGCAAGTCGAGGACCCGACCCGATCGGGTATCGTTAACAAGGGCCCGGTGACGCGCAGTCAGGATTTCACGCGGATGGATGATCAATACACGTTCGTGATCTATCGACCCCGCGTCGATTGCCTGGCTGACCTTAAGTTATATCCTGTCAGCGCGTTTACCGTGGGCGACAATACGACGGCTTTGCATCGATTTGTTGTTATCTTAGATCCTCTGAGCGAGCAGGCTCAAAAATATACCAGTCTCTTTGAGGTACTTTTGATTCAATAACGCATTTATTCGCTTACTGAGGTTGCTCCCCTTACAGTGACTCTTGAATATTCCGACGGTTACCGTGGAGTTCCTACTCCTGCTGCCGGAGTACTCAGAGGTACGTCATCTAGCCAGTATTGGCAGCCCACGAGCCTCTCTTATCATCGCGCTACAGCTTCGGTTGAAGCATTTCTATCGATACAACCTCATACCTTCTCTTACATTCGATGATACTGGGTACGTATCATCCAATTTATGTTTCCAGTTTTTCTCTTATACTATTCCCAGACATGAGATT
Organism: Lactarius tabidus; assembly: GCA_963281015.1. Taxonomy (NCBI): domain Eukaryota; kingdom Fungi; phylum Basidiomycota; class Agaricomycetes; order Russulales; family Russulaceae; genus Lactarius; species Lactarius tabidus. Next base: position 5,512,369 of record OY725468.1, on the reverse strand, counting down.
CCAGCGCACGTGCTCTTCCGTGACCTTCCAATCGAACTGATCTACACTCTCGGCCTCGACGAGCCGTCCTCGTGGCTAGTGCGTCCCCGCGAAGCGCTCTACAACCTCGACAACATCCAACTCGGCATTCTGTCCGGCCACGAACGACAACACGGCGTAGAAGCGGTCTTCGAACTCGATTATATCATCGTCGGTGGCCATACCCGCGAGAAGGGCACCAACTCCCCTACACGCGGCCTCTAACTCCAACTCGCAGCTCACCATGGCAAACCAATTGACGACATGCTCATCGTAGAGAACTTCGGGTACCTGCAGTTCAAGGCGACCCCGGGCGTGTATCACCTTGAGATACGCGAGGGACGCGGACGTGACGTGTTCGCGGTGGAAAGCGCGAGCTATGAGGGGTGGATTAGTCCGACTGTCGAGGAAGCTGGGAATGAAGTTACCGTGACGAGTTTCGAGGGATTGACGCTGTATCCTCGTCTGGAGCGTCTGCCGGGCCAAGAGTTCACTGATGTACTCAAGGAACCCAAGGTGGAGGAACTGGAGCCCACCGGGATCGTCGACAATATCCTTTCGCGGTGAGTTGCAGCTCCTTTCTTGGAGCTATTTTAGCTGACGACACTCTGGCGCTAGCATTTCGTCGGTGTTCAAGTCATCGGAAAGTAAGGCGGAGGCTGGGGTGTCGAGGCAGAGGCACGCCGAGATTAATATATTTACGGTGGCGTCGGGTCTATTGTACGAGGTGAGGTCGACGCGATGTCAATCCACGAGGCTCGCTGCTCACGTATTTTCCAGATATTCGCGTCAATCATGATCCTGAGCGTGCTGCGCAACACGAAGCACACGGTGAAGTTCTGGTTCATCAAGAACTTCCTCTCCCCGTCCCTCCTGGTACGATTTCCCATCCGCCGCGTCGTGGGAACTGGCTGACTTAACTATCCTGGGCAGGAATTTATTCCACACTTCGCTGAGGAATACGGCTTCCAATACGATCCTCTTCAAGTTCCTCGACGTCCTGTTCCCTAGGGACCTCGACAAGGTCATCTTTGTCGACACGGACCAGATCGTGCATACAGATCTCAAGGAGCTGATCGACGTCGATTTTCACGGCGCACCTTATGATTATACCCCAATGTGCGACAATAGCGAGGACATGGAGGGCATCCGGTTCTGGAAGATGGGATACTGGGAACAGTTCTTGCGAGGGCGCCCCTATCATATCAGGTAATGCTCGTTGTTTCTGTTTTTGGGGGTACTGATTGATTGGCCCCACAGTGCGTTGTACGTAGTGGACTTGGTTCGGTTCCGTCTGATGGCCACCGGGGTACGTGAAGCACTTCCTTTTAATCTTTGCCTTATGAAGCCCACGTTTCGATTTGTAGGATATCTTGCGCAGTCATTATCAACAGCTTTCGGCCGATCCCAATTCACTCGCTAATCTCGATCAAGGTGCGCTCGTCGCATTCCCTGGAGCGTAGACTCGCCTTGACATTGACAAATTATCTTAGACCTCCCGAACAATCTGCAAGGACATGTTCCTATAGTAGGGTTTATTTTTGCTTACTTCTTCGTTCGCAGTTCTCTCTACATGAAGACTGGTTATGGGTAAGTTCTATCGTGTATTTCTAGTACGATGCTGCTGAACACGTTCTTTCAGTGAAGCTTGAAGTTGGAAGGATATTGTGTGTGTTCAGACGTTCAAGCGAACTTAAACCCGAGAAGATTAACAGGCCGGAGTCATGCAATACTCGTCGATAATTTTCAAGGCGAACGGACGTCGCTCATTGCCCACTCGCTCAATGCACGTATATGATACACGTGGAATTGTCCCGAAAAAACGACCTTTATCCAAAGGACCGAACCAAGAAAATATGTATCGCGGGGAGGAGGTGAGAAGATATGTGTGGATATAGTGGTAGCATGGATCGTGCATATCGGAGGGGCCTATTAGATCGTACATCTTTGCAATGAATGTTGTGCAATACTGAGAGTGAAAAAGAACGCGGGAGTGAGTGTAAGAATGGCGAACTCATGGCGCGGGTCATTTTCTCTCTACCTGAACGAAGCTTTCGACGGCTTCGCACTGACCCCACCGCCATTCTTGCTCCCGCTCCCGACGCTTCCACCGGCACATGCACTCACAGAACGAATCGACAAAAGCACCTCCTCGCAATACTTAAGCTTATCCAGCAGCCTTTGTGCCAATTTAGCTTGTTCGGGGTCCGAAGGCGGCGGGAGGAGGGCGCGCGCCATTACTTGGCTTAGCGTCCAGCGCGTGAGCCCATAGTTCTTGTCGATGTTGGCGATTGAGAGGCCTTGCGCCGAGAGTATGATCTTCGAGTGGTCGTAAAAGTTGAATTGCCAGCGGGCACGAGTTAGCTGGGGGAGATCTGGCAAGCACACGCGCACACACCCGGAGGACGTCATGGCTAGAATACAATAACGTGTTTCATGCACAAGTATTTCTGTACGAAATACATGTATTTGGTACGTTGCATATCCGCAGATCTAGGAACGTATATTCGTAATCTATAATTTGCCCATGAGGTCTCGAAGTGTTTTAGAAGGTACACTTTGCTCTTCAGTTCTTCTGGGTAGTCCGCGACGATACAGCCCTTGCGCACATATACCGTACCTTGGCGGCGTGACGATATATAGTCGAAGTGCCTGTCGTAGCGGATCAATGCGCCATACTAGGGTAACGAAAGGGATAGCGCACTGCTTATCGGCGGTGAGGACGACTGCTGTGCCATCTTGGAAGTGCACACCAACCGACTCGTCCGTGAGAGCATAGCCCATACCATACTCATTACAGTAGTCGACCCAAGGCGCGATCAAGACGCGCTCCTCAGGCAAATCTACATCGTCGCTCGGATCATGGAAAAGCATGCCCTGCGAATAATGAGGGGCGTTCTTGTGGGTTAGGTGTAAGGATCTGATGCACGAGCTCGCAAACGTCCCTATATAACGGGAACTCGTATTGGTTGTCGCAGATACATCTGCGCGGGATCGAGGTTAAGTTGCCAATGAGTTTTGTACGGACGGACTTACTAATACATTTCTTTGACGTCTTTAGTTCGGAAAGGTGGTCGATCGACGAGGAAAGTGTAGAGGGTGACACTGATTGGCCAGGTGTCAACGTGTCAATCTCGAAACTGTGTCCGTTCGCGGTGTCGAACAATACCTCTGGTGCGGCGTGCCTCAGACGGTCTTCTTCCGCTCGCCGGGGCTCTCGACGAGGACGGGAGACCAAAGTCGCCGACTTTGATGTTGATGTCCGTGTCAAGGAAAGTATTTCCAAGTTTGAGGTCGCGGCGGGATGACCTAGTGTGTGCATGCAGTGGCAGGCACCAATAGGTTGAACCATAAAGAATCGGACCTCGGGCTCTGTGAAGATGCGACGGCGGTGGAGCATGTTCATGAGAGAGTCGCTGGGACAAAGCTTAAGGGTCCTGTACACGTCTCTTCATCTTCAAAAAAGTCCATGAAACGAACGATGTTGGGGCGGTCTAACGCCTTGTGGATTTTGATCTCTGCACAAAGCTATAACTGGTTCACCGTCAAGAATAACCTAGACACAGTGAGCACGTACCCGGGTTTAAGCTTTCTTGGTCTTGAGTGAACTCTTCGTTACGACCTAACAGGCAAGGTAGGTATTGCGGTTCCGATCTGAGATCTAGTGCCACTTAGTGTGAAAAGAAAGTCATAAGGAAGAACGATATTGAAACGTACTTCTACCGTGGGAACGTCTATCGTTGAGAGCGAGATAATTCAAGTCTAGCATGACGCCGTAGAGAGAGAAGTGGCCCTAAGATTCATTGGGAGGGATGGGTCTGAGGATGCATCGAACGACGAACTCTCAGCGGGAACTGAACAACCGCAGGAGATGTGAATGGAACGGGCGGAAATTTGTAGATTGGAAAGAGGTGTAGAGGATGGCAGTTCGCGGTGGACCGCACAGGCCCTGAGGCCTGAGCGGGTGTGGAATAAATGTGATCGGACGCGAGCAGTGTGCGGCTTCGGGAATGGTTCACTTAAGTTGAAACGTGTACATTTAATAGCGTAAACAGAAATTGGCAACTCACAAAAACGAAGGGGACTCTGCAGAATCGAGGGTTTCAGGGCTCAAGACCGTCTGTCCGTACTGCTTTGATCCCGACTCGCCACGCGGTCCAAGGACCTGAAGTAGTTGCGACGCGGTAGATGATGGGTTGTGAAGGAAGGTAAGACGCGAGCATGCAGAGCCGGTCTATCAACTAAAGTAGAGACAAAAGAGAATCGACAACGTACGGTGTATGTGAGCGCGCCTCTCGGAGGTTAATAATGCGCATGCCGGTACCCAGAGTGACGACGTGACGACTCCGCTTCTTCATGGTAGTCAGCAAATCGTAAAAGTGGTTCCCGATGTCGTCCGCCTGATCGTAATTTCACCCTTGTGGACCTAACCAAAAAAAAAAGTTAGATGCCGACAGCGCGCAGGAACAAAATGCTGACCTTCTCTTCGAAATATTGAAGCACCTGTTCGACTCCAGTAGATTGGAAGGAGGCGTAGAGAATGGCAGTGCACGGTGGGCTACTCAGGGCCTGAGCGGGTACGGGATAGATATGATCGAACGCGAGGGTGTGTGGCTTCGGAAATGGTTCACTGGCGTTGAAACGTGAGCATTTAAGGGTATAGACAGAGATTGGCAACTCACGGAAATAAGGGGGGCTCTGAATAATGGAGGGTTTCCAGGCCCGTCAGATGTACGAGCCCTTCCACCTCGCAGACTCCCTCTCTGTACCAATCCACCCACGAGCCGCACGATTCCGCATCTACGACTGCGCCTGCGTCCCTCGACTCGTCGTTCCGGGTTCTTTGCACATCGCCCGAGTAGTGCTCGTAAAAGGCGACGATCTTGGGATTTGCAGCGTGCAGGGCGCGTTGGGCTTGCACGGCTTCAAGGGCACCCGGTTTGGACAAGTAGCCGGCGGAAAGGGTAACGCAGGCTGCTGTTGCGCCTCGGGTGAGAGCTTGTCCTTCGTTGGAAAAGAGTCAGGGCTCGTCAAGACATCGAGAAGAGAGAAGAATGCATCAGGTTCTTCTAACGAAATTGTTTCGCTGTAAGATGATATGTGGCATTAGTTGCAAGGTAACTTACAGTCCCCAGAGTCCCTTGTGATGACAGTAATGGTGATGAATGCGAGGAGCACCAGCCATATGCAATGTAGTAGAGGACACGGCCCTTGTGATAGCTTCGATGAGAGAAGCTGTATTGGTGCAGAAGGCATCTAGTGACGCGGTGACGCGTCACTTTTGGCTCCCTACCGAATCGTCGTTGATTCGATTTCGAACTTGTTCAAGTTCGTCATCACTTTCACGTTTGCTCAACCTCTTTCACGAGTGACCCTGCTGCTTAGTGCAGTCGGTTACCTTGGTTAGATCAGTTGCTGCATTTTGTGACTCCTCATTCTGCTTCTTTTCTTATCCTGACTCGGAACTCCCAGCATTTTTTTTGACTTCATCATTCTGAGCCATCTCATTGTCTTGGACCTTGTCACTTTGCTTGTCCAACTGCTCTACCTCTCCACATTGGCATTGTGTTCTCCTGTACCCTGAACAAGGCCTTGAACTTCACATTAGTTGCTTGCTTCAGCCTGGTCATCAAGTTTGTTGTCTCACATTTTTTGGTAGTGGTGTTAATTAATTCAGGATGAGCAGGACTGTGACTATGTCTGCTCCACCACATACATGCTGGGCCCTTGCAGATGCCTGGAGATCTGGATATGTGATCCTATGTGCCAATGCTGAAGCCATCCCAGCCCCTCCCTCCCAGTCACCACCAATCATAGACTCAGAAGGCCTTTGGGGAGCCCATGAGTGGACCATACACCCTCAACTTTATCAGCAACAATTTCCATACCTTTCCTGGATATCTCTTCACCCTTCCAACACTGTTCCCTCTGACTTTGATGTCTACACCCCAACAGTTAAGAAGACAATGTGGCACCCTCATCCCACCAAGCTCAACCTTCATGTCATTAATCCCACTGTATTGTGTGCTCTCACAACAGAATGGGAGTCTATCAAATCTACTACAGAAGATCTCTTTCAAAAACACATCATGTCTTCTGTTCAGCCCCCAAAGGAAGCATTTTTCAGGGCACTTTCTGCCTTGGATAGACTAAGGGAGGATTTTGAAGCCTGGCGGGATTTTGTGCAGGTCTTTAGGAGCCTACAACGTTCACTTTTGGAGCTCAAGGCATTTATAGACTGGTACAAAGACATCAATGCTGGTGCTGGCTTTTGTTCTCCTGTTCGCACACCAACTCGCGGTGCTATTTTTGAAGATGTGCAGGCATATATCAATCATCAACATTGGTCCATAGCAGCATTCCTTCTCATTCCCAAGTCAGCCTTTGATCTTGACTCCAGCAGGGAAGCCTCACTGTTGTCTCACAAGTTGTGTCAAACAAATACCACATCACACCATTCCATTCCCCACACTCTTTCTCACTGGTATTATCCACCACATGTCTCCAACTATGTCTCAGACTTTGAGACTGCTGCTCGTGGTTATGCAGACCGTTTGGATGTGTTCAATCCAAATCAGTCACTCAAGAGGAAGCTAGAAAAAATGGAGAACAAGAAGAAGGATGAAGGTAAACAACCCCATTTGCTCTTTCTTAGATGTAAAGTAATGACCTGTGAAAATAGCTGGTCGCAGAGCAAAAATAGCCAAGACCACTATGGCCACCCTGACTAAACAACCCAAAAGTAAGGAGCTGAAAAATGCAATGGATGTTGGATCACCACCAGAATGGTATCCCAAGATACATCAAATTTGGCTGAAGGCCATGACCCAGATTGACCACTGTGACCTTCGCCTCATAGAATCACCTCGCCACTTCTCTCTCCCCCCTACCCACCTCTTCTGGAAAGCCAGTGAAAAGAACCAGGAAGTCTACTACTATCATTTCTTTGTTCTCCATTGGGCAATTAGGAGGAGAGCTCAGCAGACCTTACCACCCCTTAATATCAAGGAGTGGAAGTGCATTTTGGGAGACAGTCACTGGAAGGCTCAATGGCCAGAAGCAACAAACAACACATCTTCTTTTGATGCCAAGATGTTTTGGAAGCATGGGAGCCCACTTCTTTTTGGAGATGAGGAGAATGTTAAAATTGTGTCAGGGGAATACAACCCCACAAGTCCATTGCCATGTGGTTGTCCTGTTCAGATGGATACTGCCAACAACCAACTTGTTCAGCAGGTGGCTTTATACAATCTAAACCATCTCCATGCTGTTGAAGAGATAAAGAACATGGAGCACCATCTGTTTCCAACATCTTTTGCACAAAGGTGGACAGGTCAGCGAGCACTCATGGCCAATAGAATGGTTACACTATGGAATCCAGCATCTGGAAATCCTGATGTAGCATTCTTCCAGAACAAAGAAGTATGGAGATTTTGGCTTAGAGCAGTGCGCTTAGTTGTACAGGACTGGGATGGCTTTGACAGCTGGAACTGGGGTGGGCTACAAAATCTAAAGGATATAGATATAGACAAGTTACCTAAGGAGGATTTTGACAAATTCACTGTTTGTCTGCTGGTGTTCTTTATCCATTCATTTGCTACACAACTAGGTTACTATCCATCTCCCTTGCTACTCCCACCTGTTTATGCTTCACATTACTGCCCCTTACATCTACAAATTTTTGGTAAGGGGAAATCAATTCACCCAGGTAGATATGAAACTGTTGAGAAATCCTCTTGAACTTCTACCTCTGGCTTACTATATGTTGGGCCCAGTACACCACAATCCACACAGACTTTATATTTCCTTTATCTTCTTTGTGGTCCTCCTTCACTTTGTATCTTGTTTTGATCTGGACTTGTTTTTTCTTTCTTCCCTTCCCATTTCTCCTCCTTGATTCACTCTTACTGACTCACTCCTGTTGTCATGATATTGCATCCTGACACTATTTTCTCTTTTACTCCACTATTCCTCCAACCCATTTCTTTGATTTCTGAGTCATTACTAGTACTGGTATATTTGGGTTATGACTCAGTATTAGTATCTGGCTCCCTGCATGTGACACACTCCTACTACCATTGTTCTAGGCTTTCTGATTGGTTAACTCAAGCACTATAAGTATCATCAGTAGTATCTGTAGTGCCTCAGACTTGTCTTTGTTTATCACTTGTGATTGTACACTTGTCTCTATAGAACTCCATCTCCACCTCTGTCACTGTTGGCTGTCAAAACCTCATCATGAATCTTGTATCTATTGACCCACTGACACATTTACTTCACAGACTCACCCCAGCACATGCATTACATCACTTTGTCCCCACAAGGACAAGTCTCTTCATGCCCTTGCCTTCCCTACACCCCTGCACCCCATGTATCACCAAAACAACAAATCACAGTGGCTAGCTTAACTCACACCTTCCTGGCCAACAATTCCTTACTCTCTACTAGTGTTGCTGTGACTCCAGCTTGGTGTCACAATCCTGCTCACAAGACACTGACTCAGCAGTTATGACTATGCAGTCAGCGATAATTAGTCATGGACAGGGGCCAGAATATCAATGTAGCACAGACTCACATGCTGTCAAAGGCATTATTGTTCTTTACCTATCACATGCTCATGTACATTACAAATCCTAGGATAGCTGTATTAGGGCACTTACCTAGAGTTCAAGCTGTGTTTTAAAGCCAGCAAGTAACTGTATATAAGCTAGCTCTAGTATGACCAGGATCCTCATCCTGGTCTTTTTCAATTCACTATCTGTTGTTGCTTTCCTTTCTCAAAGTCTGCCTACTCTCCCTCACCTCTTACTTCTCTCTCTTTCCTTCCTTCATCTCTACTTTTGCATTCACCAGTGTCTATACCTTGTGGAAGTGATATCACACCTTTGCACTTCAAATGTGGATCTAGTGTCAGCCAACCTAGTATCTGATTACACCTAAGTTATGTGATGTGACCACTCATCTCATGTCCAAGTCATACAAACACTGAGCAAAGTGTTACATTAAGACCGGGATCCCATTGTGGCATCACAACAAACAAACAGAGAATTGTGGGCCAGTGAAGGACCCTTTGAACCATATGAAGCATGTATTGGTGAACAACAAGAAGTACCATCTCAATTCATCAAAGGAGCCACTTGGAGGAATGATGGAGCTACAGAAAGATATGCACAGTCAGATGCTCCTGAAGAATCAAGACCACATCAGTGATATCCAGTTGAGTTCAATTCTGAACACATCTGTTGGGTAGAAGTCCATTGGATTGATTCAACAGAACTCAGAGGAGGGTATTGGGAGGCATACCACATTGCAGGACAAGATCTAGGTTGTGATATCATGATTGCTGAAGCAAATGAATATGATGTTGCATGATGAACAGAGAACACCACCAACTATAGAGAAACAGAAGAACCATCTTCAATTTCAAGGGCTAATACCCCATCCATGGACAGCAGTCAAGCCAGTGTTATACAAGTACTACCCTCTCCAAGTCCAAGAGATCGAGAAATTGCAACATTAGCTGAGTCTTTACATATTCATGAACCAACAAGTCAGACTATAGCAACAACACAAGTAGGAATCATTAACCTGTTAACAGGTCATATGACAACCGAGGAAGACATTGCCCTATATCAAGTAATTGGGCCAGATAGAGCAGATCCACCAGAACCATTTCCTGGTAGGGGATTTCCAATATGACGACCAAGAGAACGAGGAGGTCTGCCAGGAGAAGGTCTACCAGGAGGAGGTCTGCCAGGGGGTGGCCTGCCAGGTGCAATACCACCTGTATTCCAAGCACCAAGGAATACTGGAGGCAACAAATTGGTGGGAAATCTACCCAACATATTTACAGGAGATCACACCAAAACAGAAGAGTTTACCACCCGATGGAAGTTATACAAAGGAGTCAACATATCTAATACATTGATGCATAATCCCTACCAATGTGCAATGTTTTTTCTCACCTACATCCAGGGACCCCTTGTCAATGAATTGATCAAATCCATGAGTGGGTGGTTATGACTACAAATCACACATTGAGGAATCCCAACTGGAGACAAGTGGTTATGGGACAGTACTCTCAGGTCTTTCAGCTGACAATTCACAGATATATTATCACAAGAAAAACCAAAGCAGCACTGTGACAACCATTGAAGATGGAACAAGGAGATCTAGATGCATAAATCACCAAGTTTGAACAGCTTATACAACATGCAGGACTAGATGTCAATGGCCCAATGGTCATTGATAAATTTACAGATGGGTTGCCCAACAATATGTACAAACACATCTTCACCCATGTACACCCACGGACCTATGAACAATGGTGCAATGCGGCCATCAACCAATAAAAAATATGGGTCCATGTCAGAGGAAGGCTAAACCAGTTCAAAACAAACACCACAATACTGCATCCTTTCTGTTACGGTTAGACAGACTGCTCGGCTCTGCTTGAGCTATAGCACTGTGACAAAAGTTGTTCTGTTGGATTTGGATCAACTGGGTCCGCAACTTGTGAGTGACTTCGGACAGATGCGGATAACCAGGTCGTTGATAAGGTTTGTATGACCCTATGATGACGGCATGGGACTCTATACCCTCACAGAATCGGTGGTAACAGAGCTAAGTCTGTGATAGGAAAGGCTGGGGAAGTCGACCGGACTTATGCAGCTCCTAGCCTAGAAGGCATTGTTTGTCTGATTGATACAAGAACTCAGACCTAAGGTCTAAGTTCGCTAATGGTACAGTTTATATACTCACTACATGAGTCACTACTACTGAGTCATAATACTAGGACGAGTCACCTATGACGCTATGACTCCACTAATACTACTAGTCCCTGTAATAGTATGAGTCACTATGACTCGTCGTATGGAATACGTTGGAATAGTCTGGAACTAATGATGTCATACCCACATGATAGTCCCAACTCATGTGAGACTTCGACTCTTTGTAATCAGCACGTAACAATACTCCCTTTTCAGGTGGAACACCCACGTTCCAGATCCTGTAGGAGTTCCGCAACTCGTCCCCTTGCTTGTACAATCCCTCTGCTGTTAGCCTCTGCCATCCTCTCCAGCGTGTTATCCTGCTCAAGTCTCTTTATACACTGGTCCTTCTCCATCTGTACCTGTCCCAAACGTTCCTCCAACTGCTGTAGGTCATAGAGGAGGTTGGTCAACTTAGCATCCAATCCCCTATAATGTCATACTTCTGCTTTGATGGTGTGGTCTTTAAGAGCATAGAACCCTAAGTCCACCTCGTCACAGTATGGATAACGATGACTGAGGAACCAGAGGTCCGCCTTTGAGTAACGAGGGCGACGATATAGATCAAAGTAGGGTTCGGCATAAAGATAGTCGGAGTAGGGAGTGGGACTTCCGGCACGATAACCACAGACTCGTGGATTATCGGTGTATTCAACCTTAGTAAACTTAGCAGGCCATAGACGACCATCAGGCCCCTTGATGTGCATGGGCACATAATAATCGCCTAGATTGTAGCTGTAACCTTCAGGGGGTGGTGTCCATGCTTCTCGAATTGACACAACATCTTCCTTGTCAATCTCCGTCCTCCTGTCGGTATCTGTGTCAGCAAGTTGATGTCCTCCAAGAACCTCTGCTCCGGGGTCAGCCGAAACCGATGCAGCTTCTTGACTGTACGAGTGGTGTCTATCGACCGGAGATCCTTCGCATATCCCCCATGTTTGATCAAGTATGGCCCCCAGATAGTCAAGCTGCAGAGGGATTGGTAATGGGGGAGTGGAATGTTGGGAGGCAGAGATGGAAGTGGGGTTAGTGGTGATAATGTCTGTCAGCGAGGAAGGTTCGGAGACAAGTTCCTCGAGGAGTTGTACATGAGGGGTACATCCTGCTCGGCCGATGAGTGTTTGGGGAATGGAGAACTCCATGTATCTTGGAACAGTGGGATCAATACTCTCGGGAGTACTGGCTGCAGAGCGATGAGGGGAGTCGGTGGGAGTTCTCCAACTCAAGGGTTCGAAACAGTTGATTGTGTGCCAAGCCTCGTACCATCCCCTGTCCAGATGAGTGTTGGGGGGCGAGTCCTGAGGTCCAGCATAGCTAACCGTTGTTGTGGGTAGGGGACTCGGGGCTCCAGCTTCAGAGACGGGACTCTCGCACTGAGCATAAGGTAGGGCAGCATAGATAGCATCTTGGGACATTGACATGTTACTGTAAATCCACGAGTGTAATGTGGGGGTTGATTCTTTGGCTGTACTTTGAGTCTGCCTTATATGTGTGATTGCCCTGGGATTTTGTTGCCTAAAATCTTCCAAAGCTTCTGTAGCATGCATATCGTCCCAGTTTACCCATTTGTTGTCTGAATCTGGGTAACCTTTCCACTTGATCAGATACTGTACCTTTCGTCCCTTCCCATGACACCTGGATGACAATACTTGCTCCACTTCGTACTCTTCTTTGTCATTGATAAGGTCAGGTGGTGGCCTCGTGTAGTTGGGACCGTGGAAATCCGTTTCGATATATGGGGTTAGAAGGTCCACATGAAACACATCATGGATCTTCCATGTCACTGGTAGTGTCAGCTGATAAGTAATTGGGGATAAAACTTTCTTTATGAGGAAAGGTCCGTGATGTTTTGGTGCTAATTTGATAGTTGGTTGTTCCGTTCGAAGATTATGCCCTTCTAGCCACACCTTGTCTCCTATCTTAAAAGTCCGTCCTAGGTATTTGGAGTGCACCCATCTTTGTTGGGCGATAAGGATTGCTTCTCGTACTTGTTGTCTTGCTTCGGTCCATTCTTCGATCTGCGTTTCTACTCCTGGTAACAAATTAGGGAATGCTACGACTTCTGCTCTTGGGTGGTATCCCATTAGTACTTGGAATGGGGATCGCTTCGTGGTTTCATTGTGCCACGAGTTGTGAGCGAATTCAGAAAAAGGTAGGTACTTGTGCCAGTTGTTTTGAGCAAAATTGGTCCACGGTCGCAGCCATTGTTCAAGCCACTGATTGGATCTTTCTGATTGCCCATCTGTTTGAGGGTGGTAGGCTGTAGATGCATTGACCTTAATCCCCATTTGTTTGCACAGGGTTTGCATGAATCGGGAAATAAAACAGGGATCTCTATCACAGATTACTTTTGAGGGTAGTCCATATCGCACGAAGACATTCCTGAGATAAAGATCAGCGACTCTGTCTGCATCTATGGTTTCATTGCATGGGATAAAGATCGCCACTTTGGAGCAATCATGGTCGGTTATAGTTAGGATGGAATCATAGCCTTCTGATTGTGGGAGCTTGACGATAAAGTCCATGGCTATGGTCTGAAAAGGTAATGCATCGAGTTCTGGTGTAATAGGATTCAAGGGTGCCTTCCTTGCTTGTGTATTGACTTTGTGCCTTTGGCATTCAGCGCATCCCTTGACATAATCATGTATGTCTCTTGCTACTTGTGGCCACCAGTAATACCTTGTGACTAATTGTGTTGTTCGTGAAATCCCAGGGTGTCCATAAGCGGGTAGATCATGATGATCATGAATGATTTGCTGCTTTGTGTCCTTTCCTAGAGTGATCACTTGTCCTGTGCCTTTCCACCAATGCCCATTTATCTTTTTCAGGTTATGTGGATTTACCCAAGGTCTCAGGGTATTGATATCTTGGTCCTATATCAGGGGTGTAGTAAAGGTGGTCAGGGCACGTGCAAAGAGATGATCCGGTAATACTGTGATGTTCTCGTTATCTCGTTCTCCTTGATCATAATCTGGGCGTCTAGATAGCATGTCTGCACAACTATTAGTGTTCCCAGGTATGTGGCGGAGTTCAATATCATATTCAGATAGCTCTAGAACTTCTCTAGCAATTCTTTGGCTAATCTTCTGGGGTTGTCACCAGTATAACAAATTAGCATGGTCCGTGTATACAATGACTTTGTGAGGTGATCCTGCCAGATAAGCTCACCAGTGCCTTAGTCCTTTTACGACTGCCAATAGCTCTAGATCCCAGATATCATAGTTCTGTTCTGCTTCAGTTAGGGTCGTGGAGTAATAAGCTATGGGATGTTTCTTCCCATCGTCTCCTCTTTGCGTTAGTACTGCTCCTAATGCGAATCCAGATGTGTCTACTTCAAGTTTGAATGGTTTGGTCAGATTTGGTTGGATCAGGACTGGTTCTGATGTTATTCTTTGACGAAGGGTTTCAAAAGCGTCTTGACATCTCGGAGTCCAGTTCCATGTAGTATCCTTTCTTGTGAGTTCGTTCAAGGGCTTTGCAGTGTGTGAAAATTGACAAATAAAGGGTCTGTAAAAATTGCAAAAGCCAAGAAAAGATCGGACCTGTTTTACTGTTGTGGGGATGGGCCAAGATACGACCCCTGCAACTTTGGCAGGGTCCATGTGAGTTACTCCCTTTTCAAGGATTAGCCCCAGATAATCGACTCGTGGTGATTTCCACATGCATTTCTCCGGTTTCAGGTAAAGGTCTAGTTCTTCTAATCGATCCAAGATTGCATGTACAGCTTCCCGATGGTCCTGGAGTTTGGCTGTTGTTGCAATTAGAATATTGTCCATATAGATAATGATTTCAGTGCCCTTTAGCCTAAATAGTTCGGTTACTTCTTCGAATTCGTAGTCCATCATTGCTTGAAATGTAGCCGGTGCATTGGTTGGTCCAAAGGGCATGACTGTCAGTTCCAATAACCCATACTTGGTTTTAAATGCTGCTTTAGGAGTATCTCCTTCTTTGATGCGGATATTGTTATACCCCCATCTAATGTCAAATTTGCTAAAGATCCAGGCATCTTTGACTCGAGCAATAAGTTCTGGGATGAGCAGTAATGGGTATTTGTTTTTGACCATGTAGTCATTGAGTTTGCAGTAATCTATAACTGGGCAGAGTTTTCCATCTTTCTTTTTGATGAAGAAAAATGATGACACATAGGGTGACTTTGACTGTCAAATATATCCTTTTGCCTTTTCCTCTTTGATCCATTTGAGGAGTGCTTCATCTTCGGCTTGTGTCATTGGATATATTTTACAGTCCAGTGCTTTTGGTGCCCCTTCTTTGAGTTCGATCACATGGTCCCAGGGTCTAGATGGTGGGAATCGATGAGATTCTTCTTCGCTAAAGACCTTCTTGTGGCGTTGATACTCTGGTGGAACAGGAACTTCTTTGACATATTGGTTGATGTTTTGTGCTAACTGAGTAGAGATATTAGCGCTCCTGTGTCCTTGTTCCATCAGTTCCTGAACGATTTGGTCTTTCTCTGTGTCTGATAAGGGTTCGGTGGCTATTCTGTTCAGGGATGTATCCGAATAGGAAATAATTGGTTTGATCTGCAGTGATCGCCAATCTAGGGATCGGATCACAATTGGAAGATATTTGGTATCGATGACCGCGTCTTTCCATTGGAACTGGGGTTCAAAAGCAGCTAGCCAGGGGTATCCTAGTATCAGATCTTCAAGTCCTAGATCTGTGACCAGGAATCGCATTTGTTTTTCCTTATCTCCAGTACAGACTTCTAGATCCACGTAGTCCTGGATAAGGCCAGCCTTATTGTTAGTCCCATCAATATTCCAGATCTTCTTTTGTTGGTCCAGTACTTGGGTACCCAATCCTAGTCGTTTGATAAGTCTTGGGTCAATGAAGTTATCAGTGGCTCCAGAGTCCACTAGTATACTTTTGTCGGCCATTGCCTTTGACATGCGAAATGAAACAGGGATTTTCATACTTCGATAATGAGTTAGATATACAGAGTTACATTGCAGTCTACGAATTGCTCGCCCCCAGGCCGATGGGTTAGAGCTTAGGAAAAATCCTGACGGTTCTTCATGAAGACTTCTTGGATAACTATATCCTTGTCTTCATCATTGAGTTCCTTGATCTGTTCAATTAGCCCTTTGGCATTGAACTGTTTCTTTGTAGTATTAGTCGCTTGAATCTGGACTTTGTCCTCTTGATTTCCTTGAGCCTGTGATGGGCGAGGTTTGTCAGGACAATTTCGACTCATGTGTCCTTGCTTCCTGCATCGGAAGCACCCCCCTGTTGCCATCAATTTGGCGCGTTTGTCTTCGGTGAGTGTGCCCCTGGCACAGATATGTCCAGGGGTAAGATCCATGGCATTTGAGTTCTTTGCAGAACCAGATCCTTGCCCTTGGTGCCAGTTTTGGTTTGGGCCTTGTTTGTTCTGCGGTATTTTGCCCTGGGGTACCTTGCCATTGAAGAAGGTTTGGAGATACAACCACTTTTGCTGTTGTTCGACCGCTCCTTTGGTCCATTCTTGCCACGAGTTTGGGCATCTTCCTCCTTGACTAATCATATTGTAATGGAGCATTTTGGGGAGTCCTTTGGCAAACATGGTCCATGTACCCTTTGTGTTAAGATCGTGCCCAGAAATTCAAGCCAGTTGTTCGAATTTGGCTATATAGCCATCTAGATCTCCATCCTTCATACAGATTTCCTTAATTGCTCATTCAGCTTTCTCCACGCTCATGGTGTCTGTAAAGGCATCTTTGAACCAATCTATGATGGTGCACCATAAGTATTCATTGTGGACTTGTGCTCCTCCGGCTAGTTGATCTCCTAGCCATTCAATCTGTGCTGCCACCCATTCTTGGATATTGGGCCCTTTGATAAAAGATAGGAACAGCATAGCACGGGTGAAAGGGGTATTGATAACATCAGCGCCCCAATTGAGTCCATAATAGATGTTCCATTCTTGGAGGAACCCTTCAGTCTTGCTTCGTGTTCCATCAAAGACTTCTGGTTCGCGTCCTACAAGCTTTCCTCCTCCATGATTTCCCCCTCCTCCAGGTCCTCCAGGATTTCCCCCTCCTCCAGGAGGTCCTGGTGGTCCTGGTGGTCCTGGTGGTCCTCCTCCCCTAGGAGGGCCTCAACTCGACCAATATCCTCTGCCTCCTCCAGGAGGTCCTGACAGAGGTGGTCCACTTCCAAAGGGGTTAGAGGGTACTGTAAATCGAGCAGTTCGGCCCAATATAGTTGCTGGAGGGATAGTGGTAGTTGCTGCAATTGAGGCCATTGTATCAGCCGGCGTTGATGCCTTATAGATAATGGATGGCTCGATTTTGGAAGAGGAGACATCGGTGGGAATGTGGCTAGCCAGCTGTTCAAGTTGCTCTTCAGCTGCTGCTGCTGTGTCTGTGGCAGGAATCTCAATGTTTTTGTCTGGAGTATCTTTGTTGTCACTTCCAAACTTGAATGCACTTCGGGGTGGTTCTTCCTCTTCTTCTTCTTCTCTGTCCAATGGTCCCCAACGGCTTTGATCAACTCTTTCTTCGTCGTAAATGCGGAGTCCCAATTTGACGGGTGCAGGCCGTTCAATTGCAAATCCTCCATTGTCAGGAAGTTTTCTAGTAACTCCCCACTGGAGAGATCCGAAATTGAAATCAACAGCAATGAAAGTATCATTGTCTGCAGAATCGTTGCTGGTAGTATAGTATCCCCAGCTGTATTCTTTGTCCAGTCACTCAGCTTCTTTGAGGTATCTTTTAGGGACATTCTGCTCCCCCCTATGTGAAACATAGGTGGTGATCGTGTTTGCTCGTGGAGTCGCCACAATGGTACTGAGGTCTGAGTTAATGTTACAGTTAGATGGACCGCTCAGCTCTGCTTGAGCTATAGCACTGTGACAAAAGTTGTTCTGTTGGATTTGGATCAACTGGGTCTGCAACTTGTGAGTGACTTCGGACAGATGCGGATAACCAGGTCGTTGATAAGGTTTGTATGACCCTATGATGACAGTGTGGGGCTCTATACCCTCGCGGAATCGGTGGTAACAGAGCTAAGTCTGTGATAGGAAAGGCTGGGGAAGTCAACCAGACTTATGCAGCTCCTAGCCTAGAAGGCGTCGTTTGTCTGATTGATACAAGAACTCAGACCTAAGGTCTAAGTTCGCTAATGGTACAGTTTATATACTCACTACGTGAGTCACTACTACTGAGTCATAATACTAGGATGAGTCACCTATGACGCTATGACTCCACTAATACTACTAGTCCCTGTAATAGTATGAGTCACTATGACTCGTTGTATGGAATGTGTTAGAATAGTCCGGAACTAATGATGTCATACCCACATGATAGTCCCAACTCATGTGAGACTTTGACTCTTCATAATCAGCATGTAACAGAAATGATCTAATGCTGTGGAATCTGTTATTGAGGGAGAGACTGGTACCCTGTGCCCAAATGTTCCATCGAGGTCCAAGACATTGGCAGTGGCATCCGCCATGGTATTGGCAAATGAAAGGTGAGCAAGAGGTTCCTGCTCAACCCTCATCTTGGTGTCACTGGCAGGATCTTGTGCAAGGGTGGGTGTAAGGAGAGGAGATGATGGTTCGAAAATATCTTGAGTTGGCATGGGTATGAGTGGAGTGAATGATGCTTCAAAAATATCCAAGAACATGGCATCCACTATTGCAGTGGCAGATGAATCATAAGCAGGCTCAACCTCTGTCTTGGTGTCAGGATCTTGAGTTAATATCAGTATGAGAGGTGTTGATGGTGGGGTGGGTACAGGGAAGGTTGTGCTAAAAGATGCCATAGCAACAGGAAGGAGGGGGGGTCAAGGAAAGAGTGCAAGGAAAGAGCAACATGGCAAAGGGGCCTGAAAAGACTTGGTTAGTAGTTGCTGAGGAAATAGTTGCCAAGGAAAGTATGAAACACACCTTTGAGTGGTGCTGCAATGCCTCGAAAATTGTGATGTCCATGGCAGCAACATCACAGTGAGAGTTGAGAAACATGAGTGGCTGGCCCGGCCCGGTACTTGGAGGACGGGATACTGTCTATGGTCAATTGCAAAATGCCCAGACCTGTGACCACACCAAGTTGTGTGGTCTCTGATTCTCTGACACAGCACAGGGCAAGAATACCATGCGAGAACATCTTGACATGCACTTTCAGCAGAATCATAATGTATTTCAAAGCATAGGGCATGGCCATAGCTGGAGCTGGTTCCTGGGTGTTGAGGTGAGTCATGCGTGAGTCATGACAGAACACATCAAGAATATGTGTGGTTATGACAGTGCCATTATCACACCACATTCCATGTGCTCTAACACAGGAATCACATTTAGATCAAATCAGTAGAGTAGAGACATAGCAGACATACTGCTGTTGTGACAAAAACATTGATCAAACTCAGAGATTGTGACCAAGGTGTAGAGATTGTGTGCTTGTCATTAAGGGGCCGTGATCAGTAGTGTATATTTCTGCACATTACAATTATATTGGGATATGTGTGGAGGAACATAGTAATCGCAGTGATGTTGCAAACCTGTTGCAAATATTGTAGGCCTGTTAAGATCGTCATGATTTCTGTGATTTGTCACGTCATGCTATGACTTTCACCAGAAAGAGGTGATCACCTTGCTTGACAAGGTCATATCCCAGGTCGAAATGACTAAGCTATCTGTCAGTCTCATGACTTCCCTAATTTTCAGTCTCGTGACTTCAGTTGTCTAGTGACTGGCAACAGTCATTTTTGGCTGTCGGTGTTCCTTTTTTGCGGTGTGAAAATTTATTTGTGTACAGCGTTTACTTTCACACAGTGATGTTCTTTGACATCTCAGTGTGCCTAGTTGTTGATGCAGCATGTGAATGGTACAAATGCATTAACCAGTTTGTCTTTCTGGTCTCTGTCTTTGCCCATTCTCTTTTCCGATGAACAATTTCATGTGCTGTTGTTCTTTGCCACTTCGTCTTGGAAAGGGGTCTGTCTTTTCCCTTTCCTTTTCACTAAAATGTTAACATTTTCTCACCAACATAGGGGGTTCCCTCTTTATACAAAAAGGAGGTTGCCACCTGCTGTGCCTTGTATCATCTTTCTCATCATACTACAACATGCAACACAATTTACAAAGTTATCACACTGAACTTCTTTGTATTCCTTCTTATTGTGCTTCCCCTCTCTTCTTGTCAGGTGTCGGTTGGCAAACCGAAGACTCTGGAGACATGCTTGTAGACAAAGACTGTAATGCCAACACCGTTGCAATTGTGGTCGGCCACGTCCTCGACCACCAACTCTTTGTGACCCCGAATGGGAACTACAGCAAGGATGAATTCGGCGACTTTTCTACTACAAAGTTTCTTTTCCTCATAGGTAAGCCGACTGACACCCCTTTCACTGAGGATTTTGATAAGGGGTTGGAATGCTTCAGCAAAATCCAAAATCAGATCACTTCCACACCAAAACAACTCAACTTTATCACCACCACTGGCCAATGCAAAAGCTTGCAGCTTACCCGCAACATATTTCATAAGAGAGTAAGGGGTTTTTTGGGGGGGGTTTCTCTAACTCACAACATCCTCGCAGATTTCGGACGTCAATTGTCAGTAAGCCAACTTGAGCAGAGTGCAAACTCACATTCTTCTTCATAGCAGACAGCATAGATGAAATGACTGAAACTTGGCCCGTCAAAAGTGCACTGAAACCGGATTTGGATAAGGTTAAGTTCGGTTTTGAGGCCTCTCCTCTTCCTGTCTATGTCAAACATTGCTTCATCAAGCCACTTGACATTCAACACATGCTCAAAGGCGCCCTTGTCGAAGTCTACTTTGAGTTGCGGCACTTTTGCATCCGAAAGAAAAATGAAGTTTCTTTTAATTCTTTTAATTCTAGTGTTCAACAAGTTATTATCTTGCAACCCAGTAAAGCATGTCCTTCCAATGCTTACAAAAGGCGCAACATACTTGAAGGTCTGTTTTGGCTGAACCCTTCCCTCGCTGCTTGCAAGGAGAAAGCGAGTGTCCCTGCCCTTACAAAACCTGTTCAAGAAACGAAAGAGCAACCCATCACCGGTCTCATTATTCCTTTCTATGTTTCTTTTCCTTTCTTTGATGTACCTTCCCAACAGAATGCAAACAGCCCTGTGTGTCCGCAGTGCTGCCCCCTCTTTCGGATTCGAGTGCATGCAATGTTCCATATCCTTTCCAATCTCACGCTCTCTCGTGCACAGTTCATCCCGGTGACTCTGCCACTGCGCCCCCCCCTGCAGGGCGCTCTGCAGTTTCTCTGCATGCCACAATCAATCCCGTTTTGGGCAGACAACCTCCTGCACAATTGTCCTCCTCTTTGTCTCTCCCCAGTTCTCCTTCAGGTTGTCTGCTCCCCGTTTTTTCTGTTTCCCCAGGCTAATGACATTGTTTAAGGCATTGAAGAATGTGACATTCACTCAGACGACAGGAAAGGAGACAAAGATTGAATGAACTTTCTCATGTTATGGGGCTGCCATTGGCAATCTGTACACATGGTTTGAAAAACAGTGGGATAAATGTGTAAGAAAGAGATTTTCCCCTGCACACTTGGTTTTGATTATGTGTACAAATCTTTACAATGTACAACAAGTTTTGAAGGCAGCAGGATAAACATGTGGCAATGAAATTTTCCCCTCCATGTTTCTGTTCAAATGCCTGTACAAGGACTGTATCGTAAATATTTTCCTTTCAGAGTGATCGCACAGGTAACTTGATTGAGAGGAACATGCTCTTCTTGTTTTCCACAGTGTGTTCTAGCACAACCCTTGCAATTTGACAGTTTACTTACGGTTCCCCATTCGCATCAAATACTATGTTTTAAAAAATTGTCCCCCTACTTTACAAAAACCGGTGCTATACACATGTAATCAGTCAACGTCCTCCAAGCTTCCCCCTTGAAAATTTGATACTCCTTTCCCTTTCTCATCCGATGTGTCAATATCCCTACTGAAAATGTTGAGACATTCTTCAGCAGTTAACTTGGGCAGTCGTCCTACTGGCTTGTGAACTCGTTTCCCTCATGTCTCGCAAGTCTTAACAAACAAGTTCTCAATGAACTGCCAATAAATCATGCCTTGCAGAGTGTTGAATGAATGCTATCACAAGTGAACAAAACAACAAATATGTTCCTGCATCCTTTACACACCTGAGCATCTTTCCTGGAAAGGACACAACCACCAGGAAAGTATCCATTCCCAATCATAGAAGATGGCCACACCTAATAAATAATAAATTTGATAAAGGGCAATCGTGCATATGATAGGGGGAGAAAGCATACATATCTCTCCTCAGAAAGAAAAAGGAATGTGTTGTTGTTGTTGTTAGTAGTCAAAGGTATGACCACACCACTACACTTCCTGATATCCTGTTTGACAAAGCAGACATTACAGCGGTAATGCACATTACATGTGTTCACGACGAAGATGAAAAGGGGTTCATTGGCAACCATGACTGTCTCTGTTAAAAAATGGAATCACACTGGACTCTTCCTTAACAGGGTAAGCCAATGCATATGTCAGCAAGGTGCCCCTTTTCCCCTGTGGAACAGAACCAATAAATGGTGTGACAAACATGCCTTTTACACTTTGTATGCACCTGTCCCAAACTAATCAAAATTCCCGGCACGGTAACAAGTCAACATCAGTTCTGCAAGATTGTCTAACTGTTCATCCTCCTTCTGGAGTTCTTCACTTGGATGTGTCGTAAACAACTTTTCATCAAAATCTCGGAGGAGCCTGATAGTTTTACGTCCTCTACCCCGAGACAAAGCCACATATGCATTGAACACAGTCAGCCTTCCAGAAGGAGGTTTGCCCAAATCGATAATGATGCTTTCCATGGTCTGCCCTTGAGCCTTATAATCGGTAAAAGTGTACACAGGCGTGAGTGCATATTGCTCTCTCTCGATGACCGTGTTTGTGACACCTTTGAGAGTAAATGAACGATGTGATGGAAATATTGGGATTGTTCCCTGTGGTAACCCTGGCAAAGTTTTCTTTGCTCTGAATAGAGGTGTAAAAAGTATTGCTGCAGGAGGATATGACAGGAAAACCTTACATGACACAGGCTCATTCACAACCTCTCTCGGGTCGAGAATGATGTCTGCAACGATGCTGCACAACCTGTTTGCGAGATCAGAATCGGTGACTATGTTCATGAGAACCATGACCTTCATCCCGACTGCCAATTCCACTTTGTGGGGTAAGTGATTCGTCTCTTCCAATTTAAAAGAAGCAACCACAACTTGTTGCTGTAATGTTAGTGTGTTGTGTTTTGTGCTGTCATGTGTGTACAAGACATAATGAGTGTGTCCTGTTTTGTGACAATGTTCTTCCAGTTTTCGATTGTTCCAAAACATTTGAGATCCATTCCGGGGTGTAACAAGAACAGCATCGTCCCATGGAGAAGAAGCGAAATCTGGGACATCACACACTTTGAGTTTGCAAGAACCAGTTTCCTCAGTTCTTCCATGTCATCCTTTGTGCAATCACCCATCTGAGCCCTTTTCAAAATGGCATCCCACTCAACATCCGTAATTCTCATTTGTTCTTCCAATTTGATAACAACATCAAACTGTTCATAGAAACTTCGACCGAAAGTGCTGCTGTCGTCGGGTGGAAAGGAATAGTACAATTCGCGCTCAGAATTAGCCATGGGCAGAAGCTGATGGAAATCTCCCAACAACATGATGCTGAGCCCACCAAATGCAATTGACAGGTCGACAGATTGGATGCCGGTACAAACCACACCTGTGGCTTGAGAGAGGAAATCTAATAACAGCGTCGTCATCATACTCATCTCGTCAATCAACAACCATAACACTCCAAAGTTTTGTTTGCAGTGTGTGCCAATTTCTTTGCTTGGGTGCATAATCCATTTCTCAGTCACCGGTTTTCTGACTGGTAATGCTGCCCAACTATGCAATGTTTGCCTGCCGATTAAGCTGGCAGCAACACCAGACATTGCCATTTTTGCAAGAAGGTGAGACACCCCAAGACTGTTGAACAAATCAGAAATTGCATTCAACATTGTTGTTTTCCCTGTCCCGCCTTGGCCATGAACAATCATAAGATGCTGTGAGTGTTCTTCATTTCTTAGGTGTGCTCGCAAATGAGACGTCACAATTTTGAAATACCATTTGCTGATGTTCATTCAGAGGTGTCGAATATACAGAAGGATTGGTATCCACATTTGATTGAGACCATGTCACGGCTGCGTCCCTTTGTTCGGGCTCAGCAAAACGAGTCAATATATCGCTGTTTTGCAATGTATGCTCGTCAAACGACAGAGTGTCTGGTTCAACATGTTGACTTGACTTCATTGCCTCTTCCCACATGGAAAATTGTTCTTGTAACTGTTCAGTCGCTTGCATTGGTGGCTTCTGGTACACCGTCGGGAATATGGAGCAAGTCAACACTCCACTGTCCAGACCGACAGCAACCGCCTCGTCTGTGTAATGTTCCTCACTTGCTGAGAAAGGCCGATCCATGATGCTCCACATGTCCTCTTCAGTTACTATGTGTGCGAACTGTTCTTCTCCCCCCCCTTCTGGATTGCAATCCTGTGACGGGAAGTGGACGTCTTTGCCTCTGTCTTTGCTGAAATTTTTGGCTGCTGTGCCTGCCTCGTGTTCTGGTTCCCTGTCCTTGTTCTGTGCGCCCTCAGAACATTCATGGTAAAATTGTATGTTTTCCATGATTTGTTTCTCTTCTTCACTTGCATCATTCACAAAATCTTCATAAGCCTCCAAAAAACTTTGCCCTTCTTGTTTCAAATCGGTAATGGAGTCCCAAGGCTTGAAGAGTGCAAGCATCGATGCCTGAAAAAGAAAGTGTCTGTTACCAGCTTTGTTTTTTGGAAACCACTGGCCAGGGATATACAGCATTGTCTCATCACCTGCAGAACAAATCACCCTGCACTGGTTCTCTCTGTTGCACCCTGCCTTGTATGGCACTCACTTGTTTGGTGTGCAACCCTGTGTAGATGTTGACTCTTTTAGCTGTTTCCCGTTGTAGGTCCCAAGGAAAAAACTGAGATATGACCAACTTTGCAAACCTTCTCCTCGATCCATGTACTTGCAAATTTGGTCTCGTACCTGTAATTGTCCTTCTACCATTTCTATGGTGACATATTCGTCCTGCCCACATAAATCAGAAAGACACTGAAATTAATATGTTTTTTGGTGCCTTACATTTCCTGGTCCTTTGGCAGTAATATCATGTTCCTCTGTTGTTGTTTCTCCCAAAACCTCCATGTCTACCCTGTGAGAGACTTTCAAAATGAATAAAGGCATTGTTTTCATATAAAGCTCACCGCTGTGTTTTCAACTCAGGATATGCTTTTTTCAAGAGGGAAACAACAGAATACCAATGGATGGTTTCAAAATGATGAGATTCATATCGATTGCCCCATCCCATTAGATAACTGATGACCTCAGGTGCACTAAGTTCTTGCTGCTGACTGAGTGTATTTGCACACTGTTGGATGAGCCTTTTATTGAGTGCCTTCAAATCTCGACTTTGTCCTTCATCATGTTGGTCAAAAGCTAACATCTTCACAAGGAGTGCAGATGTGTTTGAAGAACGTCTTTGCTTTTTTGCCACATAGTTAGTGATGTACCAAGCGATGTCCTTTGTCTCTGTTCCATTGGAAATCAATTTGATGTCATGATTTGTGCAGAGACATTGTAAAATTGGTGGGCACCAATTATTGAAATACCCATATGTCCTTTTCGGGCCACACTGCCCATCTTGGTTAACCCAATCCACATCGGAAAGGACAAATGGTGCACGATGTTTACACGCCAGCCATGTCTTTGTCACCTTCATACACGCAGATCCACATTGATGTACCTGCACTGTTCTTGCAATACGAGCCTCAACTTCCTTGCTTCGCTGATCATAATGTTCATGCTGTGGATTGAGTGGACGTGAAAAAGCTATGTTCTTTTGTTTCAGTATTGACAATACTTGCAATCCGATGTGTCCTGCGATGTCCGCCTTGACATTTGCAGATATAAACATCTTGACAGTGTTTCGAAACTGCTCAGACAGCAGAAGTTCTTTCATGTGCGAAGATGTCACAGAACCTTTGAGCCACAAGACCATGTGCAAATGAAGCGTGCCTCTTCCTTGAGCCTCTACAGTGCCGATGTAACTGTCCACAACACTAAATATCCCCTTTTCCCTGTGAATGGCCTTGCCGTTCTTGTATCCTCGAATTCCAAGCAGGCATTGCAAAACTGCACTGACAACAAGATGAAAAAAAGCAGCTGACACAAAAGGATCGGAAGCAATGGCAATAGATGAAGGTGACTTGTCCAAAGCATCAAAACAGTCAAGGTCAATGTCTCAGCCTGTCAACACTTGAGCAATGGGATCCTGCATGTCAGCAGGGTTTATTGTTAGCCAAATC
Source organism: Lactarius tabidus (assembly GCA_963281015.1). Classification (NCBI taxonomy): domain Eukaryota; kingdom Fungi; phylum Basidiomycota; class Agaricomycetes; order Russulales; family Russulaceae; genus Lactarius; species Lactarius tabidus. The sequence continues at coordinate 5,486,190 of OY725468.1, read as the reverse complement.
GACAGTGGGTTCTTCATCATACACATTCCCCAGATGCAGGATTGAATTTTGATTTGGGATTCATCCATCCCCATCACTTTCGCCCTGATGCTACAGAGATGTAGACAAAGGGATCGGATAACAGGATGGCTGTACAGTCGCCCCGCCTGTTCTTCCACGCCTGCTCTGGCTAAATCTTCTGGTTTCAAGTTTTGGATGGCATTCTCGTGGCAGCAGAATGTGTCCTTCGAAATTTGTAACACTGCCACACCGCAAATTTGTCTTTTCTGCAACACTCCAAAAACCTGAAAAATAAAATGTAGATCATGGCAGAACCGTTGATCACAATAATGCAAACACCATTGTGCATGCACATTATATGACACAGAATGCTGATGCTGTGCTTCAAAACTGCCCTGTCCATATGGGAACAAGCAAGGAAAGCTTCCCAGCAAATGGTTTGGGTTCTCGGGCGTTGCCGTTGTGTTTTGCCCTGCTGAATTTACATGCGGGTATTCGTTGACAAAGTCACTGCTTCGCCAAACTGCCCAACCACCTTCTTTGTCCTTTTGAGAAACATTCAACAGGGCATGTGCAAGCACCTCATTATCTCTCACATCATTTGCTGCAACATCAATTATGCCAAGGGCTCGCAGAGGGATGGAATTCACTGTAACAGTGCTATGATGTTCATGAAACTGTGCAGTGTGTGTAACATACCTTCCTCTGACAATGATCCTTCTCCTTCTCTCTCTCCAACTTCAACATCTTCTATGTTGATCACACCTGCGGCTGCTGCTCCATGCTCTACGCAAATATCATAGTTCAGGTTTGCATAATGCAATCAACACGATTCAGTTTTCATACCTGGCCTTCCCCCACCTTCTCCTTGCCATCTTCGGGGATGTAACCATCCATTTCATCTGCCAACAAAGATTTGTTTGCAGAATGGCACACAAGAGAACTAATCTCAAAAGGAACATCATCTAATGGAAGTTCATTCAACCATTCCATAGAAACTTCTATTTCAGCATAGAGGGGATTGTTTTTCTTCAACCATTCCAATGCTTTGCACACCCACCTTCTGTTCACTCGCAAAAAACCAGGCAATGTCTTTTCAGGTAGGTTCCCAGGACCAACAAATGTGATGCCAACTGTGGCAGCCAATATGCAGGAAGGTGGAGGCATTGTCTTGTCTCCTGTCCTGTTGGCCACATCCGACGTGTTAAGGCGATATGTTGAGATGTTTCCTTGCAAACCACTGTGTAGACCTTCACTACCAGCCCACATTCGAGCTCCCTTTTTCTTCGGATACAACTTGATGATGTATGCTGCTGGGAAATGGCACACAACCAGAATCTGCTCAAGGAGAGTCAGGATTTTCAATTCCAACAGCACATCACCAATCCACATGCCATTTGCCAAAGACATCGCTGGTGTTTTCTTCTTTTGCAATGATGATGTACACAGTGCACAGGTACACACAACTCTTGCTCCTTCATCATTGACTTGTATTGATCCATCTCTCGAATGCAGTAACATGCCCTCCGTCAAAACGTGAGCAGAGTGTGCCACAGAAGGCACCAATTTGTTGTCTGTCTGCAATTTGGACAGTAACATATCATTCATGCCTTGTGAATAAAACCGTCCAGCACACACAGCACATATCCCCGTCGTCAACACTGCATTACCCATTGCATCAATGAATTTTGTGATGCACTGCCCTCGAATGTCGCCTGGAACTGTTTCAAAAAAAACATCATCAGACATTGCCCTATGGTTCTGCATGTTATGTTGCCCTTCACTGTCTTGTTCGGTCTGTCTTCTCTTTTTAGCTTTTGCAGTGTTCACTATTGCAGTATGATCTTCTTGCAATAAGGAAGTCACAGCTTCTTTCAATGCAGCACGAGAACATTTTTGCAAACATGTAAAACACCAACTCAGCAAAGTGTCCTTCAGCTCTTCCATGGAAAGACATTCCAGCGATTTCACAAATGTTGAAACTGTATTCATATTCATTGCAGATTCCAACAATCAACTCCCACCAACCTGGCATTTCTATTCAAACCAAAACACACCAGGATGAAGCACAACTGAACTCATACCTGTGCAGCATCTGACACCATATCCGATTTACCTTGTCAACAACACAATGTCAAAACCTGTGCATGATTGTGCCCATGTCACGACGTCACCTGACCCTCCCCCTGTCCTTACAACCAAATCCTGTGCTCCGACATGCTTTGTAACAGCTCCAAACAGACTCCTCTCTTCCTCTTTGTGCACACATGTTTCATCTGATTTCCTGAAACAAGATCAGTTACTACCCTACTGTGAAATGTTGAACGATCGAACCATGGCTCTCAATTCCTCAGGATTTACACTAATTTCGGGACTGGCCTATTTTGAGAACCCGCACATGTCCCCCGGGTTGTCAGCAGATTCATACTTCTTCGACATTATGATGTGCACCTGTGCACTTGAAGATGAGAACCCATATGTCAAATGCAGCCTCTGCATTAACAGCACCACAGATTGCACACCTATGGCTTGTAACATATACATGATTAACACAAAGGTAAATACAGAAAGAAGTTTCCAATGTCTTATGTTCCATTTCACATTCATTAATGTCAATTTTTCCAGGTTGCTGCCTTCTGCCCGAACATGCACCCCCCAAGCCCGATATATGGAAAGCAACTATTTGCGTTCATAGGCGACTTCAAGATGGTGAGCATTCCAGAATTCACACATGCACTGCACATTTTCCTTATAACATACTTAGACCATGTTGTTGCATTCTTTCCCACCACATATACTACAACTGCATCACACTCACACAATGATGACAGTTGCAGGAACTGTTTCTGCTATCGACACAGACAATGGCTACTTCGAAATGTGCATTTCCATGCACATCCAAACTGTCCCAGGTCTTGCAACTTTGACAGCTCGGATCAACATTGCCTTTTATAAGGATTGCAAAAATGTGGATGAATGCCTTCTGTGTTTGTCCACTGTTGTCTGTGTTAAAGGACAACTCATCGGTGTCATGCTGTCTTTTGCTTGCATGGAGGCCGAAGATTTCATCTACCTTTCTGATGTCAATCGAGAATCAGATGGGGACACATGGTGATCACCATTTCGTCCAAAAAAAAAGGGGAACAACAGTAGGAAGCTACTCACAATTTTTGTGAAATTTACGTTGTGAATATTATTACACTATCAAAGACACCTGTAACATGATTGAAACTTGGGGGCGACACAACATAACTATGACACGATACAGAACAAACTGTGGCAACACCACTTGATGTGCAAAACAGCTTTGGGGAAATATGTCGTTCATGAAATTGGGGTTTTTTTTCCCCCTCCTTCCACACCTCACTACAAAAGGCCTACATTACAACTGCAACGCCACCAAGTAATGATTTTAACTTCCTCCCATAAAACCTGATGTTCTTCACCACACATTGCTGTCACCGTTTTCCTCGGACCAATCTATCGATGGAAAGTGTGAGTGAGAATCTACAGTGACAATGATAAGTCCGTGCTCATAAGTAACAATTTCTCCTGTTAAAAAAATTTCTAGATTCAAAGGAGGGAGATGCTGATCAGCTGTTTGTGAAACAGCAACCATAGCCATAACGGTCAACGGTGCTGGAAAATGGGAGAACATGATGTGTTGGGTAGGTGCAACGAAAAAAGAATCACTGCCCTCGTCCATTCCCACCACCAGTCCTTGCACGGTCAATCTTCCCAGTGTATTCATCTTGTATTCCCCGCCTGTTCTTGCCGAAAAAAGATGTGTTATCTGAAATCTGGTATTAATGAACGAAGACATAAACACATTCAAATGAAACAAAACATTTAGGACATCACCGATAAGTGAAAACTCGTCATCGTCATGCATTGCACTTGGAACATGTATTCCATGCATGAACATACAAACCTGCAATGCAAATTGTCAAAACAACTCCAACAACTGTGCTTCACTCACTGTTGCATCAATTTGATAAATGCCACCGCTTACTATGTCGATTCCAAGCACTCTATGCAAGAACAGGCTGCACAGGATAACTTCCCGTACCCCTGCTTCCGATGCACAGAGAACTTCACAATCACAAAACACACCATCTGTTCCCGTGACTATGCATGAGTTCTTGAGAAGTGCACCACAAGTTAGAAAACATACACCAGATTTGTTTGCTGCCATGGTAATGAACATAAAGAAATGGAAACTGGTTGTGTAATTGCATATAGGGGTCACCGGTCCCGCCCCTAGTGGAAATGATTGCAGGACATGTAACAACATAACCTCCCTTGACCACATCTTTTTCATTTTGTCACACATGCAAACCATGGTTTCCTCTTTCACTGGCAGTGGCTATCTCCATTGCCATGCATATCTGGAAAATTGTCGCCCATTCTATCAAACAAAAACCAAATTCTTTTTTATTGTCAACACTGCCATCCCCACCATCACTTCTGGGATTTACAGGAACTACATCTTTGCAAGTTTATGTTATTGGCAAAGAAATTCACATGACACCTTCATGCCTGGCTTATACAAAATTCACACAAAGGTATACAACACATTTTCATGTTTGCTCGCAGATTACTTATGCTGCCTCAGATTGTTACCTTCATTCCTCATGTTCATAAACCAAGCCCCATGTACGACAATGATGCTCTCACTTTGATAGGGGACATTCAAACCGTATGTCCCCTTTTTTCGGCACAAAATTGTAACAAAACGGAGACAATACTGAGTCATCTCAAAAGTTGGAATGTTTGGAATTTGACCACGACTTTTGCGAGCTACAAAATCAAGCACCGGCAAAGATAACAATTGCTGGTCTCGTTTGCAGTTGCAACAAGCATGCAAAAACATTCACAGTTTCCATTTCTCAGTCCATTTCCGGACTCAACAACCTGGCCCCACTGACCATCAATATCATGGTGGATCCTTCTGACTCATCCATCCCAACTCAAATCTTACCAGACTTGAACACTATTGTCATGTTCTCTGCTTGAATCATGAACATTGTACATGACACTCTTTGCATCACCAATGAGGATCACTCTTTCTTTTACTCTTTGCAGCACTCAGTCACAGAGAAGACAAAGAATGCCACCTCTCAAACTTGAACACACACTCTTAAGACTTATAGACACTGCCATGAACGATAATTCAAATAAGATATTTCACTTTGCCCTGTGAAACTGCTCCTTTCACACTCTGTTATATACATGGACTACCTCCAACCCATTGAACCATCAATCCAACTCCTTACATTTCATATGATCAACTAGCCTAGTACCCTTGAGCACATAGTCCAAAAAGATTGCTGTAAACTGGGTTGCAACTTACTTAGACTCCAACTGCACTATGCTGAACTATTTTTCTCAATCCCAAGCAAGGTTAAAGTTGCTGAAGTCGAACTGGCCCAGCTCAACCCCCCCCCTAACACGTCACGTGCAGCATCACATGACACAAACTCGAACATTAACACTGTAAACTAGGATTATTTAGCTACATGTGTGACATGTCATGTCACAGGCACGGATATTAATCTGTTACATATTATTTGATTAGTAAATTTATGTGCCTAGGTCACATGACCCAGTAAACATAAAATGACAGTATGCAATGTACCCAGCAATTTAGATTCCCATGCTCTTCCCAAATGCTACCTCACCCAAACACTTTGCCACCCAAGAGATATTGCACGCAGTCAAAATGCAGGGTAATACTCCCAGAAGGCCATAAATCAAAGTCCTGTGATAAGTGCCTCATTGTTGCCAGAATTGGCATGCAGAAGAAGCAAAAGCGGGAAAGTGCTGATGAAGGACCAAGCCGCCCACCAGCTATACCTTCAGAAAACAGTCATCTTGATGAAGGGAGCAATACCAACCAGAAGGATGAGGTGAGCAGAATGATTTTTGGTTTTTAAAAGAACCCTTACCTGAGTCCTGACAAACATTTTAGACAAATGTTCCCATCAAGTTTAAAGATGAAAATGCCATGATGACACAACTAAAAAAGAGCTTCAAAAGAAGTGACCGCATTTTCTTCTATGCATGCTATGACTCACCTGAAGATCCTTTAATGTCTGACGAGGATCTTGTCAGCACAACCGCACACAAAATTTGGAAGGTCACTGGTTACCGCTTCTGGTAAGAGAACCTCTAAGTTGTGAGAAAACAAACTCACACACACAAACAGAATAAAAGATCACCAAATACTAGAGACTGGCCATAAAACTCGATATTGGTGCTGCCAAGATGAAAACCATAAGCAAAAGTGCTGTCAAAGCCAGAAGGAGGGGGTCATACACAGAGATACAGTTGGGATGCACTGCTACAACTGCAAAAGCAAGTTAAACATCGCATATCGTGCAAATCCAAGTGGAGAAAAGACATACAGCATCACCATATCACTTGAACATCACATGAATCACACCCCCTGCTACGATGTCTCATTACACCCTGAAGCCGCTGTGTTGATCTGAGAAAATCTGGAGTGGTTTTCACCACACAAAGTTGCCAAAAAGGTTTTAGTAATCTACCCATCCATAACCGTGACCCAGGTTCACACGGCTTGGACAACCATGAGCGAGACTCTCTGGAAACAGAATAGGGAACAGCTACCTTCTGTCAAACTAATTCTAGGTGAACTTGAGGATGATGTTGCAATTCTTCGTCTGCCAGGGATGGACGGAGTTGAACAGGTCGCATGGGTGATGAAGAAGGTGGTCTTGCAGCTTCAGGGAAAGATTGTTGAAATAGGGATTGACGCAACCTGTGAGAGATCATCTAATCATCAGAAACAAAGTACAAACTAACAAAAACAGACAATACCAATTCCCGTCACCTAGAACTATACACAGTCCTTGGGGAATATGACAATGTCGGCTTCCCTCTCTCTTACTGCCTTTTAACAACAGCATCATCAGTAGAAGACGGAAAACATACAAAAGCATTGGAGGCATGGGCAGCTGCCCTGCGCAACAAATATGGCATAGTCCCAAGCTTTGTCCACACTGACAAAGACATGGCAGAAATTGGTGCCAGTTGTCGAGTTTGGCCTGAGGCGAAGCACCAACTCTGTTGGTGGCATCAGCACGAAGCACTCTGAAGACGGCTCAAAGGAAACCTACCCACCTCCGCATACAATGCTCAGCATGCCACCCATGAGCATGCCTTCATCAATACCACATTCAAGCCCTATGGCTGTGCTGATCCAAATGACAGTGAGGGAGGTGTTCCTGGGGAGATCTGTGAGCGGGCAATACATGCAAAGAATGCAAACACCATACCACTCACCAGCGAAGACCCGAATTCCATCAAGATTCAGATTCCCATCACACATCTTACATGTTCTAGCGAAACCGATCAGAGAGCAAGCAATAACACAGGTGAGCCAACTCTCACCAGTGATCACCCCAGAGTCTCCGCACGCTCGGCCAACACCACAAAGCTCATGATCCATATTCCTGCACTTCCAACAATTTGCAATTCTGATCTAGTAGATGAAGATGAGCCTGATGCTGATGAAGAGATAACAACCGGACAACACACCTTTTGCCCACTTGAACACCGTGATACCATTGTCGACATGATGGAGCAGCACTTCTGCGTGCATCCTCTCATCCCCGGGTATTCTGCACCAACGCCTGAGGGGATCAAGGCATGGGCCGTGAAGCAATTGTATGAGTTTTGTGTCCTACATAACTTACCAAACCTTTGGGCTTACCTATGGGAGAATTGGTATCGCCGCAGAAGATGGGAGTTGTGGGCGCAAAGTGGTAATCCTAGGGAAATACTACGCCTGAAAACTACTATGTTCATGGAGGGGCAGTGAGTAAATCAGGTCATAATAGCAAACAAGTGTCACTTACCATAACATGTAGTTGGCGGCACGTGAAGGGGGACTACCTCTATCACTTCAGTTTGCCCCGGCTAGACCTCCTCGCATGGGTCTTGATTACAAAGCTTGTGCCGACATATTACCAGAAACTTGAGGTGATGTTGAATGACATTGGACACTTCCATGAGCTCCCAAAATGGAGGAGAGATTTCAAGGCTGAATGGATAAAGGCAATGAAAACACCAATTATGATGCCGATGAATGAAAGGTACTGTCCAGACATCAAACATTTTGTATGCACCTGCCTGCAGTTCATCGTGAGCCGATTCCTGTTGTGCAAACACCTGGTCCAACAGTTTCACCCGGTCAACCCCCGATTTTTCTTCAAAGTAACACGAAACTGTACCTTACCATTTTGGTCCCACCCCTCCCTCAAGCCTTTTGCAATAACTGCCGATGCAACAGAGCCAGAGTTGGCAGATGATCCGAAGGCAACAGGCAGCAATCACAACAACTTGGATACAGGATACAATCGGCTGAATTTGGCAGCATACAGAATCGATGACACATCTGACGACGACGATGACAGGCTGATTGATACTGAGGGAAGAGGGGACGACACTGTGACTGAGAAAAACATGGCCAAGGAGAAAATGGAAAATTACATATGCATTATCTGAGATTTTGCCGACGGCCTCGAGTACCAGGTCAAATTTCAAGATCCCCGGTTCTTGACGACATTGGAGAGGGACAGCACTGGGTTCATGAGGCTTGCACAGAACTGCCTCAGTCGTGAAAGATGGCAAAATTCGAGTCGAGTGGCGTCCCCAACAACATGGGAAAGGTCTACAGCAAACATGCTCTTTTATCGAGCTCGTCCATCCCACGATCACGGTGCATGACAAAGACATGTACTTATTCTTTGAGTAATATAGAAGTCTTCCTCACACATTGTCTTTATCTGTTCACACGCTGCACATTCTCCAACTGCGTTTAGTCGGAAATAGATTACCTGACTTGGAAGGAAGGGTCTGATAACATGGCTCACAGCACTCACATGACATAGCACATAACAACAGAAATGGGGTTGAATATAACATGAGACACAAAATATGTGAGAGAATACAATAACCATGAGGTAAATTACTAGACTGCTCGCATCACATTTGCAGTTGAACACGAGCGAACTTCGGGTGTTTTAAGTCAGATGGCACAGGATGGGATCTGTTGCTACTGAGTGAGCTCCCCAGTCTGGACAATGAGTGTGATCGCTCTGAAAACCGCTCGTCAAGTTCCACAGAAATGTGTTTGAGTTCATCATGGTCAAAATAGTGTCACATGTGGCCCACAGTGCCCACCATAGGAGTGGATGCAAAAGTTGTGTGATCACTGCAGATGGTGTGCTCCAACAGAGTGCGATGCACAAGGGTGGGTTGAATGTCCTCAATTTTATAGTTGTCTGCATCTTGTTGAAAATTCGGACACCAATCCTTGTCCTCGCCCTCACCCTCACGTCGCCCTCCTTCTTTGGTGTTGCCGCAGGTTGGCATCCAGGCCATGGTCCTGAGATCCATCATGTGAGTTAGAGAGACTGCACTCCCTCCTTCTAAGACCCTCTTCCACAACACGCCTGAGTACTTCCACTTTGTCAGCATTTTTTCTACCTCACACCGAAGCAGGTTGACCTCGCACACCTTTTTCCAAAGAGTGTTCTTGTCTGTTTCACAGAGAGTGCACAGTTCATCGAGTGGTGCCTTATGTGTCACAAGCGCTGAGGTGAGTCTTGCCATGTGTGATCAGAGAGTAGCAATGAGCAACTCTAGAACGGTGCCTCAGGTTAGTATGAAGACAGGGAATAGACAGAAGATTGTAACAAACCTTTCATATTCTCTAACGCTTGCGGCACAGTGTCTTCTCTGGCCGGAATTCTCCAAATATCCCTCAGGAGTAGGGAAGTGTGCCTTGAGGCATTGGAGGAGGTAAAGTGCCACAAAGGTGATGGATGAGTCCTGTGCGACTTTGTGGTGGGTTGGTCAAACCAAGGGGGTGGGGAAGAGATCGAGCATACCTTGAATGATGTGGAGACAAGTCTTGTTGGTGACACGGTTGCAGTTGCAAAGTGTGGATGGACCAGGGTTGTGTGCACGGGGCATATCATGGATAGAGACAAGGTAGGATAATTTATGAGTGGTCGTCTGTGCAGGATCGCAGTCAAAGGCGATGAGATAGAGAACCAGCATACTCACCTGCTGCTTCTCTCTCTGCTTCTCAGCCTCGTCACTACTCGGCTCCATTTGAGCCACTTCAGAATCGGTGAGGGGCTTGAGGGCGGTGGCGTGGATGAGGGGCAAGACAGTAAGGCAACACCAGGGCAAGTATGGCAGGAGGTAGCAGAGAGGCAGCACTGGGCACAAGGAGAGTGACTAGAGAATGTCGCCATAAGAAGGTTGGGTGTGCGTAAGGAGATGGCCATGGCGCGATGAGGGAAGGTGGTGGAGAGAGCCTAGACGGCTTGAAGCGTAGGAGCCTTGAGGTCTTGAGGGGAGGACTTTGTGAGGACTTAGTGAGATGGCACACATGGTTGACGGGTTCCCACACGGGGCAGCCTGGTCAACTGTGCATTGTGAGCTTATTTTAGGCTGCCTGCCCTCACAACACCTTGCACAACAAATAAGCTAAATGCATTTATCACAGCATAAGGTCTCGAACAGAGGCAAAGTCATTTTTCGGGTGAGGTAGCATTTGGGAAGAGCATGGGAATCTAAATTGCTGGGCACATTGCATACTGTCATTTTATGTTTACTGGGTCACATGACCTAGGCACATAAATTTACTAATCAAATAATATGTAACAGATTAATATCTGTGCCTGTGACGTGACATGTCACACATGTAGCTAAATAATAGCTCTTGAAATTTCGCATCGTTCCCATGGACCGGACCGCTTCCCGGGCACTAATTTTCAAACTCCGCAACTTTTGAATTTTTGGTGACTTTCACTTTTTCATTTTTTCTCATTAAATAGTGTACTAGTGTACTAGAGTAAATACAGAGATAATACATGATTAAATAACGTGTAAACAACACATAAACAACGCACTTTGTGTACTGGCGTGCCGTGGATTGGGCAGGAGGGGGGGACAAACCATCCCACCCAAACCCCCACCATGGCCACCTTCCATATTCCCACCGGTCCTCCCATTTCCGAAAATAGACTCACATATCGTGCACACAGACAGAAGGCGCCCTGTGCCGAAGCCCCTGAGCCCGGGAGCATTACATATGACCGCGAGAAGGGGGGGATGAAGCAGGAATGGGCGGACTACAACACCTTCCTAGATTGGCTCGCTACCGAGGAAGCTGCAAACTCTGTTGAGTTTATTCTAAGTCAGGTGGAGTGTTCAGATTCGCCGATTTGGCGGGAGCAGCGCGTGTACTGGTGCGCACGGGAATACTCTGGCGGTAAGCTCAATCAGGAGAAGATTACCAAACGGGAAAGGACGATCCCGTCGAAGAAGACAGGTTGCTGGTGCCGCCTGACAATCAAACACTATCCGCACACCGACAAAATCCTCAGGAAGTACGAGGACCGGCACGATCACACGATTGGAGACGAGAACCTCCGATTTACCAGGTTGTCGGACACAACAAAGGCACTGGTAATGGATATGGTTCGCACCGGGATAGACTCCAAAGCAATAGTGCGTGACAAAACTTATTTTTATTCCCGGTCTAACGGCTATTCAGCAAAAACATGTGCAGGAATCTTCTATGCAAAGTCACCGCGATTACCACATTACGACACGCAACATTACGTGTCTCCGTCGGATCGTGGAGAACAAGGAGATTAGGTACGATGAAAACGATGTGATCTCAATTAGGGTGTGGATCGTGATGATCCAGCAGGACAGAGGCAACACAATCTTGAAGGACAAGTTGGACCCCCTGCCACAGGAATCTGGATTATCCTCAGATGACTTTGTGCTATGTATTCAAACTAAATTTCAGAGAGATCAGTTCAGGATGCTTGGGTCAAACTTTTTGTCTATTGATGCTACCCACAATACATGTCAGTACAAAGGGCTGCAGTTCTACACTCTAGTTGTGAGGGATCTCTGGGGCCATGGTATGCTTTGTGGCGTATTTCTGCTTTGGGACACTTACTTCATTTCTGCTCCGCAGGTGTTCCTGTCGCGTTCATGCTATCGTCAAGCGGGACGGAAGCAATGGTAAAGTTTTTTCTCAATTGGGTAAAAGAGCGGAACCCGGAGATCAAGCCCGCGATCATCATGACCGATCGCGACCAAGTGCAAATAAATGCAATCAAGGCCATCTACTCGGACTCCACAATATATTTGTGCTGGTGGCATGTGCTCCGCGCCATGCGGACAAACTTCCGTACAGAAGAATTCCCGAAACTTTGGGAACGCGTCCGTGAATGGGTGAAAACCCCTGACCGATCAAAATTTGAATCTTGGTGGGACGAGATGCAAACCGATCCCTCAGCTCCCCAGAGCTTCATTGATTATCTCAAAGTGAATTGGATGACCATTGTGCCCATGTGGTCAGGATCAGTACGGAAAAATCGCACAATCTTTCAAGAGGGCGATACAAACATGCTTATCGAATTGTAATTATCCTTATCGTGCAGGAGATAAGTGAGATCGCTCAAATCTAGGTTTTATCTAGATATCATCACCAGCTCAAATCAAAGTGGCTTGGTGGCAAGCGGAATCAGCATATCGATCATCTCTTACATGCGCTCATCGCCGACATGCTTCCTGATTATGTCGCCCGCTACGATAGCCAGATGCTAGGGTTCAAGGGGCCGGATTTAGCAGAGAAGCGACAGGAGCAAATTCGCGTGCGAGCACCGGAAATGAACGCCGTCTCCATTCACGACCTAGGCAGAGATCTCTTTTCTGTGGAGTCGGCCACAGACTCCACTCGGAAGTACCTGGTCGACCTGGGCAAACTTTCCTGTGACTGTCCAGATTGGCCCAAGGTTCGGCTCTGCAAGCACGTTGCCGCTGTTAGCCATTTCCATGGCAAACAAGTTGGAGTGGCGGAAGTTGTGCTCCCCAAAACACCGCCGCCAAATCTGCCAAATCCGGAAGCTTCAGATACACGCAGCGATGCAGGTGCCGCTACCGCTTCGATTTTGCAAAATGTGATCTCGGTTTCTAAAGACGCCCTGATCGACGGTGTTCCTTCGTCAACGGAAACTGTCCAAAGTCTCCGGGTGGTTGAGGCACACCTCACCGCTGTTGTCCGCAGCACCCGCTCCACAGAGAGTCCACTCCCAGAGAAAGAAGAGATCCCACCCAATCAACGCGGCTCAATGTGGGCCGATACTGCTAAGTGCATGGGTGCCACACAAGGCCGGAAGAGACCCCGACCCAGCACACCTGAACCTCCAGCAACAGCACGCATCGGCAAACTCAACCACAAGCAAGCGCACATCAAATTTACAGACCCCTACAGTGGGGGAGTCAGCTCTGGTTGAGCTGCAGCACCGGACGCGCGAAGTGCTGCCAAGAACACTGAAACGCGCGCATGTGCGGCAGCCGCAGCCAGCGGTGCAGGCATCCCACAGCCCCTGAACACCCTTCCCTCTGTTCACCACCACCCGCCGTCTGCCTTGCCCCCCGCCACGTGGAGCACAGGCCTCCCCTCTGCACCTACTGCATGGCGCCCCATTCCCGCCCCATTCCCCCCTACATACCCATACTGGCCTTACACGTACTTTCCCCCCTCTCGTACTTAGTTCCGGCATTTTAGATAGTAGATCTCAAATTTTTTTGGGTAGTACAGTATTACTCCAATACATTATTTTGAACATCGATTGTCGTGTGTGCACCGACGCGACTTCTCCAACCCTCCCCTCGGCTTCCCTCTCCCTCTCCCTCCCTCCTTGGCACCCTCACCCTCCTTGCACAGGATGCTAGCGGGAGCGACCCGTTTGGACACGTGCACACAGCCAAGTTGTGTGGTTGTTTCGTCTCCCATCTATTCGCCTGTCCCAACATCCCCCCTCCCCCTGTGCCACCTTCCACCACACCCTCTACTGTATCCGTTTCAACCCCTCCGCTCCCTCCCTTGCCCTTGCCCCGCTCCCTCCCACCCTTCACCTTGCACTCCCCCCGCCTCCCCGCACTCCCTCTCTCCCTCGCACTCCCTCTCTCCCTCATGCTCCCTCTCTCCCTCGCGCTCCCCTTCTCCCTCGCGCTCCCTCTCTCCCTCGTGCTCCCTCTCTCCCTCGTGCTCCCTCTCTCCCTTGCGCTCCCTCTCTCCCTCGCGCTCCCCTCTCCCTTTGCCTCTCCCGCTCGCACTCCCTCTGCCACCTCTCTCTCTCCCTCCCTCTGCCTCCCTCTGCCTCCCCACCCACCCTCTCCCACCTCTCCCTCTCTCGCCGTCGCTCTCCCACTGCCTCCCCTGCCTCCCTCGCCCCCTCTCTCCCTCACGCTCCCTTGCCCAAGGGTGCATCTATACTGGCTTCCAAGATTATCTGTGGCGACACAAACTTGGACAAGTCCTGGTGCATCGTTGACCAGGGCATGTTCACACTCTGCAAGATCAACCAGATGGAGCGGGAGATGTGCTCCTACTTGGAGTGGCAGTTGATTGTTGACCCGACGACGCTGCACGACTTTGAGAGCCGTGTATGCCCAATTTCGCGGGTCCTCGCTCACCCTGTGTCGCTCGCTCTCCCTCTCGTGCACTCACACTCTCCCTCACCCTCCCTTGCTCCCTCCTCGCTCTTGCGCTCTCTCCCTCCTCACTCCCGCCCTCTCATGCCATCCTCCCTCCCTCTCTCCTCCCTCGCGCCATCCTCCCTCCCTCTCTCCTCCCTCGCGCCATCCTCCCTCCCTCTCTCCTCCCTCGCGCCATCCTCCCTCCCTCTCTCCTCCCTCGCGCCATCCTCCCTCCCTCTCTCCTCCCTCGCGCCATCCTCCCTCCCTCTCTCCTCCCTCGCGCCATCCTCCCTCCCTCTCTCCTCCCTTGCGCCCTCTCCCTCTCGTGCCCTCCTCCCTTGCCCTCCTCCCTTGCCCTCCCTCCCTCCCTCCTCCCTCTCTCCTCCCTCGCGCCCTCTCCCTCTCGTGCCCTCCTCCCTTGCCCTCCCTCCCTTGCTCCTCCCTCTCTCCTCCCTCGCACCCTCTCCCTCTCGTGCCCTCCTCGCTCCTGCACCCTCCTCCCTTGCCCTCCCTCGCTCCTCCCTTGCACCCTCCTCGCTCTCGCCCTCCTCGCTCCTGCGCCCTCCTCGCTCCTGTGCCCTCCTCCCTTGCCCTCGCTTGCCCCCTATTCCCTTACCCTCCCTCTCCCTCTCCTCCCTCGCACCCTCTCTCCTCCCTCTCTCGTGCCCTCCTCCCTTGCCGTCGCTCGCACCCTCCTCCCTTACCCCCCCTCTCCCTCTCCTCCCTCGTGCCCTCTCTCCTCCCTCTCCCTCCCCCCCCTCCCTCACGCTTTCTCCCCTCCCTTGCCCTCTCCCTCCCCCCCTCCCTCTCGTGCCCTCCTCCCTTACCCTCCCCTCCCTCCCCCCTCTCTCGCACCCTCCCCCCTCTCTCCTCCCTTGCCCTCTCCCCCCCCCTCTCTTGCGCCCTCCTCCCTTACCCTCCCTCTCCCTCTCCTCCCTCGTGCCCTCTCTCCTCCCTCTCTCGCGCCCTCCTCCCTCTCTCCTCCCTTGCCCTTGCCCTCCCCCCCTCCCTCACGCTTCCTCTCCCCCTCGTGCACGATCTGCCTCCTCTCCCTCCCTCGCCCTCACGCAGCCTCTCCGCCTCCTCTCCCTCCCTCTCCCTCACGCACCCTCTCTCCCTCTCCTCCTCGCACTCCCTCCGCCTCCACCTCCCTCTCCGCCTCCCTCCCTTGCCTCCCTCGCATACACTCCGCTTCCCCCTCCTCCCTTGCACACCCTCTCGCGCATGCTCCACCTCCCCTCCCTCCTTCGCCCTTGCCATCTCTCCCCCTCCCTCACCCGCCCCTCACCCCTCACTTTCCCCTTAGACATAGAAATATTTGTATTCACTCTTAGATAGTTTCAAATATATTTTATTTGCTAACTTAAAAAGATTGTGTATTGCAAAAAAATAAGTCATTAACTTTATGTTAAGTATTAACTAATAAACTTGAAAATCTTCCATCGAAAATCTTTTATTTAGGCGGAGACTGAACTTTAATACCGGAGCGCCGCGGTCCGGTCCGTGGGAACGATGCGGAAAGAGGCTGCCTCTAAATAATCCTAGTTTACAGTGGATAACTTCCCATAACGATTTGGAGCTCCAGATTTCTTCCAAATGCTATTTTCGCAAATTGGAATTTCTTTGATCCAAATTCTGGAAACCCATAACTCTGTAGCACCAAATCTAGAGTACCATATCCAGATTAATAATCAAACTGATTGGGAAAGACCCTCAGATGTCGGCTTCGTGAACAAACTCTTTTGAACCTCACTTGGTTGTTCCTTGGGTTCTACTTTCGAAATTGTGGTCTGAATCTTTCCCTTTCCTTGTATTTTATATCCATTGTTCTTGTAACCTTCCAAATAATGAAAAACTTCCCTGGAACTCATATCTCAGCAAGGCATTGTGCAACCCTTTGTGTACTTCCCAAACATGCTGCACTCGTGTGCACCTTTAGCACCTCAAGCAAGATACACTTCACATGGAGGCAGTTGTATATACAAAGTCTCACAATGCGCGAAGGTGTGCGTTACCCTTTTGCGCTGCCAGGCATTCAGAGTTGGAACGGCCTGTGTTCGCATTCTCGAGTGTGCTGCACCTGTGTGCGGTCTTAGTGAATCGGCAGAAAGGTGTCCCTAAACACAGCGGGCACTTTTTCAAAGTTCCATGCCATGTGGAGGCCTGCATGGCCAGTTGTTACACTGTTTACCTCTCTCAACTCAGAGAACACACTTATGAAACAATGACTTGGTACTCTAAGGTTGATCACTTTCATCTAATAGTACGGGTGCAAGGACTCGTTCTGCATCACCTAGAAGTGCATGTGAACTCTCTGGATGCTCTTCGGTTTGTTTGCAGCTTCGACTCGTCTGATCCTGAGGGTCTGCTGACTCTGCTTAGCCACCAAAATGAATCAAGATCTTTACTTCACAAAAGCAGACATATTTCGACCCCCGCACCTCCAAATTAGGATCTGGAGAGCTAGCTGAGGTTTGATGAGGGGGGGGGGGGCCTCTTCAGATTTCAGAGTTTGGAGCAGGCATTCTGCAGGGTTACCGTGCTTGGTCATCACAAGCGAGATCAATCGACACAAAATATAAAGTTTAGAAACGATTTTGTGCTCCAAATCGTTACAGGAAGTTATCCAGTGTTAATGTTCGAGTTTGTGTCACGTGATGCTGCACGTGACGTGTTAGGGGGGGGTTGAGCAAGGCCAGTTCCGAAGTCGACACCTAGTGATAACAATGACGCGTTAATGACGACCTGTCCTCACTCTATTCTCGCCCCTCCATACAGAATAGTCCCCACTGGCCTTCCGTCAACTTGCATTCCCTAGGTCCCTCTGTCCGAACGCTCAACCAATCTGATTGCGGAATGTATCACGATGATATTTCGTCCCTGGCTAATTTTTCCAGTACGGACATAGATCCATCGGATCGTGGTTCTGTGTTCACGGCCAACATGTCGACATCGCCCCCCAGCAGTCGCCCAAGTACCCCAAGCGGCAGTTTCCGCGGGCAATAGCAACCCCTGTCAGTGTGGTTGGAAAAGTCAGGAGAAGGGACGAGGAGTAGAGGCCCTATGCAATCGTCTCCTTCGATCCGTGCGGATAAGCGCCATATCAACCTGGGTTGCCTCCCCTCGACCTCTCGTTGCACGAATCGACTATTGGATCAACTGTGTTTCAAGATGACAGTTCCTACAGTAGTGTCTCGTAACTCGTTGACAATGACCTACTCCGGCAATCTGCGTTAACCAACACACTCCTAGTCCCACCTCTCCAGAGTACCCTGAACGGCGACGTCGATGGCAGAAGTGAATACTCATCTAGGGGTCACCAAACTAATGACACCGCCATGTGAGTGATCATCCCGTCCTACCCCCCTTACCTTCCTCCGTTCGTTCCGTTCTTAATAAGAGGTTCTTTCTCGAGGTTATGCCATTCCTGCGGTCCTCTAATTGAGGGTGCGTTCGTTGGATCCCTCGGGACCACCATCAAGCACCATCTCAAGTGTTTCAAGAGTATTGGCGGTCACGAGGATCACGAGAGTATTCCGCAGATCATCGAGGTTACAAAGTCGCTGCTGAGGGAAACGCAACTCGGCGTCGCATCTGCGGAGCAAAAGGTCGAGCTCCAGCAGTACAACACTAATTTAGTGTTCGAGCCTGGAGATGCCGTAGTGAGTCCTGACTGCCAATACCAAGCCATTTTGTGAGACTCACGTCACCATTTTTTCGTGTATGCCTGCAGAACATGGACCTATTAGCCGAAAATCGCTCACTCATGCATGCAGCAAAGCTCTTTCGCCCGCCGGATACTGGCTTCGAATGGAGTGGGTGGAGCGAACTGTTCGCCCTTCTCTTTGATAACTGTTGCAAGTCAAGTGGGCTGGTATGGCGATGTAGTTTATTAATTGCGGTGGCGTACAGTGGTCATGACAAAACCAAAGGAGGAGGATGGTATCACGAAGTACAACGTTAGCCGCCGAGTATGCATTCCTTCCACTTCCTCCGCCTGTTTACCAACTAACTCTTATAATTTCGCCTATTCCTTTAGATCTATTGACACTTGGAAACTTTACCGATCCTCCTACGCTGTACGGAAATGGATTGCTACGCAGCTTTGGTGGAAACAAGGGAGGTGACGCACAGGAAAATACCGGTCTCACTCCTAATGCAGCAACTGACTGGCGCGTCATGTTCCCGTGCACTATTCTGTACCCCGGCCGACTTGGGGGGCTGTATACTCTATACGCCGAATCATCACCAGCGCGCACAGAATGGAAGGAGAAACTTAAGGAGGCAATTGAGTTATGCAAGGGTGTGCAGGAGTCGGACAGGGTTTTCAAAGTTGAGACGATCAGCTCAGACACATTCGTGTCATGGAATTCGGGGGGCTTGTTCACCGGCAAGGTCACTTGTTCCGTCCCATTGAGTAAGAAATTTGACTTTGAAATCCGTATTTCGAGAGTCTAATCTGTTTTGGTTTCTCAAAGCTACCGCGGATGGGCGTGCTCTTGCCGCAGTCGGTTGTGACGAAGGTGTCTGGATTGGGTTCCTCCATGATCCCAGATGTGAGGGTTGTGTTACTGTATGTCAAATTGTTACTCATCGGGCTTGCAGCCGTGCGCAGAGCGCTTCACCCAAAGATGGTCACACAACTTGCGATGCTCGAAGATTTCGGGATCTTCCTCGTGCTGCCAACGAAGTAAACTGCGTTTTCGTTCACATACCCTAGATTATCTGATCGGTTACTAGTCACTATTCGCGTACCACATTGAAGCGCTGGTACCCACATACCCCCAGAGCGGCAACACGACACGGCAGAAGCTTAATGGCTCAAAAGATGTTCATTTTTTCAGTGTTGGGAGTCTCGGGGGCCGGACCCTTGTAATTTACAATGACGAAAAAAGGGGTAGGTCATTGTTCAGTTATATCTTGCTGCTTAGATTAGTCAGCAGGGGTCGTCCTCTTGGTGACAATGAACGCTCATCTCCACCACACTCGTCTCGCCCTCGTCCCTCCACCGACACCCTCGATGACCACCGTTCGGCGCAACTCGTTTCAAAACCCACATTCCTCCTGACGTCCCACCAAAACCAGCGTCCTATGGAATGAACCTATGGCCTCCCTTGCCAGATGCCAAAGTTCAGCCCACGTCACCTGAGGTCATTCAAGACATGACAGGTTCCCTGCGATAATGAAGGTCTTTCCTTGGCTAGCTCAGCACCTTCCCATCTCCACCTTCTCTTGTTCCTAACCTCACAGGTCGGGGTCGCTAGCGTGCATCAAGTCCGATATTCCCGCAATACCTACCTTGCCTGTCAGGTCGTAACGAAGAGTTCACTCAAGACCAAGAAAGCTTAAACCCGGGTACGTGCTCACTGTGTCTAGGTTATTCTTGACGGTGAACCAGTTATAGCTTTGTGCAGAGATCAAAATCCACAAGGCGTTAGACCGCCCCAACATCGTTCGTTTCATGGACTTTTTTGAAGATGAAGAGACGTGTACAGGACCCTTAAGCTTTGTCCCAGCGACTCTCTCATGAACATGCTCCACCGCCGTCGCATCTTCACAGAGCCCGAGGTCCGATTCTTTATGGTTCAACCTATTGGTGCCTGCCACTGCATGCACACACTAGGTCATCCCGCCGCGACCTCAAACTTGGAAATACTTTCCTTGACACGGACATCAACATCAAAGTCGGCGACTTTGGTCTCCCGTCCTCGTCGAGAGCCCCGGCGAGCGGAAGAAGACCGTC
This sequence comes from Lactarius tabidus, assembly GCA_963281015.1. Lineage (NCBI taxonomy): Eukaryota > Fungi > Basidiomycota > Agaricomycetes > Russulales > Russulaceae > Lactarius > Lactarius tabidus. Next base: position 5,465,900 of record OY725468.1, on the reverse strand, counting down.
TGAGGCACGCCGCACCAGAGGTATTGTTCGACACCGCGAACGGACACAGTTTCGAGATTGACACGTTGACACCTGGCCAATCAGTGTCACCCTCTACACTTTCCTCGTCGATCGACCACCTTTCCGAACTAAAGACGTCAAAGAAATGTATTAGTAAGTCCGTCCGTACAAAACTCATTGGCAACTTAACCTCGATCCCGCGCAGATGTATCTGCGACAACCAATACGAGTTCCCGTTATATAGGGACGTTTGCGAGCTCGTGCATCAGATCCTTACACCTAACCCACAAGAACGCCCCTCATTATTCGCAGGGCATGCTTTTCCATGATCCGAGCGACGATGTAGATTTGCCTGAGGAGCGCGTCTTGATCGCGCCTTGGGTCGACTACTGTAATGAGTATGGTATGGGCTATGCTCTCACGGACGAGTCGGTTGGTGTGCACTTCCAAGATGGCACAGCAGTCGTCCTCACCGCCGATAAGCAGTGCGCTATCCCTTTCGTTACCCTAGTATGGCGCATTGATCCGCTACGACAGGCACTTCGACTATATATCGTCACGCCGCCAAGGTACGGTATATGTGCGCAAGGGCTGTATCGTCGCGGACTACCCAGAAGAACTGAAGAGCAAAGTGTACCTTCTAAAACACTTCGAGACCTCATGGGCAAATTATAGATTACGAATATACGTTCCTAGATCTGCGGATATGCAACGTACCAAATACATGTATTTCGTACAGAAATACTTGTGCATGAAACACGTTATTGTATTCTAGCCATGACGTCCTCCGGGTGTGTGCGCGTGTGCTTGCCAGATCTCCCCCAGCTAACTCGTGCCCGCTGGCAATTCAACTTTTACGACCACTCGAAGATCATACTCTCGGCGCAAGGCCTCTCAATCGCCAACATCGACAAGAACTATGGGCTCACGCGCTGGACGCTAAGCCAAGTAATGGCGCGCGCCCTCCTCCCGCCGCCTTCGGACCCCGAACAAGCTAAATTGGCACAAAGGCTGCTGGATAAGCTTAAGTATTGCGAGGAGGTGCTTTTGTCGATTCGTTCTGTGAGTGCATGTGCCGGTGGAAGCGTCGGGAGCGGGAGCAAGAATGGCGGTGGGGTCAGTGCGAAGCCGTCGAAAGCTTCGTTCAGGTAGAGAGAAAATGACCCGCGCCATGAGTTCGCCATTCTTACACTCACTCCCGCGTTCTTTTTCACTCTCAGTATTGCACAACATTCATTGCAAAGATGTACGATCTAATAGGCCCCTCCGATATGCACGATCCATGCTACCACTATATCCACACATATCTTCTCACCTCCTCCCCGCGATACATATTTTCTTGGTTCGGTCCTTTGGATAAAGGTCGTTTTTTCGGGACAATTCCACGTGTATCATATACGTGCATTGAGCGAGTGGGCAATGAGCGACGTCCGTTCGCCTTGAAAATTATCGACGAGTATTGCATGACTCCGGCCTGTTAATCTTCTCGGGTTTAAGTTCGCTTGAACGTCTGAACACACACAATATCCTTCCAACTTCAAGCTTCACTGAAAGAACGTGTTCAGCAGCATCGTACTAGAAATACACGATAGAACTTACCCATAACCAGTCTTCATGTAGAGAGAACTGCGAACGAAGAAGTAAGCAAAAATAAACCCTACTATAGGAACATGTCCTTGCAGATTGTTCGGGAGGTCTAAGATAATTTGTCAATGTCAAGGCGAGTCTACGCTCCAGGGAATGCGACGAGCGCACCTTGATCGAGATTAGCGAGTGAATTGGGATCGGCCGAAAGCTGTTGATAATGACTGCGCAAGATATCCTACAAATCGAAACGTGGGCTTCATAAGGCAAAGATTAAAAGGAAGTGCTTCACGTACCCCGGTGGCCATCAGACGGAACCGAACCAAGTCCACTACGTACAACGCACTGTGGGGCCAATCAATCAGTACCCCCAAAAACAGAAACAACGAGCATTACCTGATATGATAGGGGCGCCCTCGCAAGAACTGTTCCCAGTATCCCATCTTCCAGAACCGGATGCCCTCCATGTCCTCGTTATCGTCGCCCATTGGGGTATAATCCTAAGGTGCGCCGTGAAAATCGACGTCGATTAGTTCCTTCAGGTTCGTATGCACGATCTGGTCCGCGTCGACAAAGATGACCTTGTCGAGGTCCATAGGGAAGAGCCATCGAGGAAGAGGATCTCGTAAGTTTGATGATCCGTTGCTTTTCGCGTTGTTGTCGTGACCATGTTGGCCATTTGTAGGTGACGAGCTTGTATTGGAACTCCTCAGCGAAGTGAGGAATAATTTCTGTGCAAAGGTAGTTCAGTGAGGTAGCACGGACGGGGATGAGGAATAGATCATACGAAGAAGGAAGGAGCAAGGAAGTTTTCAATGAACCAGAACTTCACAGTGTGCTTTGTGTTGCACAGCACGCTCAGGGTCATAATCGACGCGAACCTCTGGGAAATATGTGAGCAGCGAGCCTCGTGGATCAGCGCTCAGCATTGACGATGACCTCACCTCATACAAGAGACCCGAAGCCACAGTGAAGATACTAATCTCACCATGTCTCTGCGTTGACACCCCTGCCTCTGCCTTGCCTCCCGGCGACTTGAACACCCACGAAATAATGCGCACGCCGTTGCCCAGAGCGACGACGTGACGACTCCGCTTCCTCATCGCGGTTGGCAAATCGTAAAAGTGGATCCTCATGTCGTCCGCCTGATTATCCGTGATTTCGCCTTTGTAGACCTAAACAAAAATTTAAAAAAAAAGTTAGATACCGACGGCGCGCAGGAAAAGAAGGGTTACCTTCTCTTGGCTGTCCGACACCAGCTTGTAGCGAGTTCAAGATGTTCTGCACGAATGGAAATGAGTTAGGGCACGTTGAAACAAGGAATTGGGTGAACGTACGTCGTCGATCACGTAGTACTTTCCGTTGATAAACAGACGGCCATTGAGCGATGAGGCGCTATCTGTGCCCGGCCGTCGAGCGTACGCGCGAGCCTTGTTGATCCTCTCTTCGAAGACTTCGGAAGAGCCGTTGCCCAAGGCATCGAATGACATTGGTTCGCCGCCCTCTTGAATCTCCTCGCTTGACACGAGCGTTTCGAATTGCGCCTGTATGTTGGACCAGTCCAACTCGTCTTTCTCGCCCTGCAGATCCAGAACCTGACGTAGAAATAATGAGTAAGTGAAATAGCCAATACACATGGGTTCACTCACCGAACGGAAGAACTTGATCGTCGCGAGACGGCTGTAGTTCTGCGTCAAATAGTAGAATACCCTCGCCATTTTCACACCGTCTTCGGTCTCGACGATGGCTGCGAAGTCGATACGCGTCGGGTAGGAGCGGTCGACAAGCATCGAGATGGTATTCGCAGTGAAGTGCAAGCTTTCGGGTCGGGACAGGTCTAAGACGACCATGACGTTGAACAGGATGCGACGGATGGTCGGCGCTTGACCTGGGTACATCGGGCGCAAGAGCTGGCGTTCGATTAGTAGCGCGCAACACCCGAACGAAAAATGTGGACGTACTGCGTATAGAGATGTCTGATAGCGTGAGTAGCTGGGCGCAGGTGAGAAGAGATGGCACTGCGAAAACTAGGACACTCACCGACTGTCCTTTTCAATGTCATTCCACCAGAAGGCGAGACTGCCGCCTTCTGCACGATCGCTGGCGTCGAAAAGATTCTCTGTAACGCCTCCGCTCTGCGACGAAGTCCCGAAAGAGGGATGGGTGAGAAGTTCGAACGCTTCTCCGGGTGCGAGGCCGAGGGACGTCAAGGATAGCATGAGGTCCCTTTCCATGCGTACTAACCGAAGAAGGCTTCGGAGGATCTCGTGTAACGTCAGTCAGATGTAACTAACAGTGAAAATGCCTTACCTATACGGGTTCATCTCGTCAGATGATGCCTGCGCTCCGTTCATCCAGACCGCGTTCACGCCAGGGCGTATTTTGGCGGTGTTCGAAGCGATTTCCTCTAGGAGACCGGACTGTGGGACAAGGCGCCGGGCGAGGGAAGTCGCGTATCTTGGGAAGTCATGGACAAGTTGTTTTAATGTCTGTAGCGGGGTTAACGACTCGGAGACGAGCTGAGTGGAAAGAATACCAATCTCTTATACGAAAAGGTCAGTAGGAACCTAATGGAGATAATAGCAGGAGGCTTACGAAGTTACGAGCTACCCCGTCTGCTATCAGAGGCTCGCCGGCGTCCAAGCTGGTGTTGAGTGGGTACTGTTCTAGAAGCTGCAGGACGTTGTCTAAGTGGGCTTCTGGATCATTGGCATATACTGTCTGGTCGTCTTCCGATGTGGGGCCTAGCGTCCTTTAGCGTGAGAAGAGTCGCAAGGGAGAACTAAAAGGAAACTTACTTCTACTATGCGAACGTCTATCGTCTAGAGCAAGATAATCCATCTTTTTCAAGTCGAGCGTGACGCCGTAACCAGAGAGGTAGCCCTTTTCACCTACGACATAAGGAGGGATGTCTGACGATGTATATTGGACTCTGGGGTAGGGAGCACTGGCCAGCCGCAGGAGGTGTGAATGGAGTTGCCGGAAATTTGTAGATTGGAAGGAGGCGTAGAGAATGACAGTGCGCGGTGGGCTACTGAGGGCCTGAGCGGGTACGGGATATATGTGATCGAACGCGAGCGTGTGCGGGTTCGGAAATGGTTCACTGAGACGGCGATGAGAGCACTACGGCACAAACAGAGGTTGGCGACTCACGAAAACGAGGGAGGCTCTGAAGAATCGAGGGTGTCCGGACCCGTCAGATGTACGAGTCTTCTATCTCGCAGACGACCTCTCCGCACCAGTCTACCCACGAGCCACATGACACCGCATCTACGACTGCGTCTCCGGCCTTAGACTCGTCGTTCCCGGTCATTCGCGCATCGTCCGAGTAGTGTTCGTAAGGAGCGACGACCTTGGGGTTTGCAGCGCGTAGGGCGAGTTGGGCTTGCACGGCGAAAGGGGGCCTGGTTTGGACAAGTAGCCAGTGGAAAGGGCAGTCTGCAACGCGAGCTGCTGTTGCGCCTCGGGTGAGAGCTTGTCCTTGGCTGGAAAAGAGTCGGGGCTCGTCAAGGCGCCCCGCAGAGGGAAGAATGTATCGGGTTCTTCAAACGAAATTGTTTCGCTGTAAAAGGATATGTGGCGTTAGTCGCAAGGTAGCAGATGTGAGAAACCGTACATGAGCTCGAGGAGGATGGTGAGACGGCCAGGAAGTGCGCAAGGATACCTTGGCGGGGGGACAAGACCTACTGGGTGACTTCCCGTAGGATCTAGAGCCGCCAGATTCCGTTCCAGACCGGCGCTTCTTCTAAATGGCCGAGGTGCCAGTGAGGCACACTGCTCACATAATTCTCTCCATACTCCGACTAGGGTTGCCAGACGAAGAATCAGACGGACCCCCCTCCACCCTCCGTCAGAGCATTTGTAACATGCTAAACTTTAAATGCCGAGATGCCAGACCAGGTTGAAACTTAGTGGAGGATGTCTGAGTGCGTGAGCATGTTAGCAGAGGATGAATGAAGTGCGAAACATGTTATTACTGCACTGACACCAGTCTCATTGAAGTAAGCAAAAGATGAGACAATGCACGTCTTCTCTTGTCATGGCTTGACATGAAATACTCCCCAGAAGCATCGAGGGAATAACCATCAATGCAGGGAAGTGTCATTGCAAGGAATTGGATTCGATTGTATTCCATGTAACCATGTCTCTGCAAAGCCTTTGGTTGAGGGAGCACTCAAAGGTTGCAATATTATTCAAATCGTAGTAATAAAAGGATGGTTATTACCTCTGGCATACATATGCTACCAGGGAGGGAGTACTGTACAGTAACTTATGGTCAGAGGTAGGTGCAGCTGGAGTTTCGCTGTCGTTCCCCCCTGCGCCTTCTGCCTACGCCAAGTTTCATCATCTTTGTCGTCGTCGACATCCTCTTCATCACCCAAATATCGAATCCATGGCCGCGAGGTATAGATACCGATAGGTCTTGAAGCTTGAAGCTTGAAGCACTACTAGTAGCCTGAAGAGCCTTGAGCCTGCCCGTTGGTCTGATTATTTGTCATCTATTCTATGCTTTTTTTTTCTCCTGTCCACGGGAACACTCACATCTCCAGAATTTACTTTCCTGATTACAAATGTCAGGTAGAGCCGGTCTGGAAAATAATCTGGCAGCTCTAGATCCTACAGGAAGTCACCCACTGGAGAGAACTGGGGGCGAGTGAGGTGACATGTGTAATGCCACGTGGACATGTTAAAGGTGCTTAATGTAAGCGATCTCATTTGACGCCGCGTTCCACTCAGGCCTGGAGATCAGAGACACTGTAGGCTGCAGCACTGCTGCAGCTCTTCACCTCTCAACTCTGTCCCAACTTGGTCATAGCATCTTGAAGCTCAAACTCAAAGACTTGTTCAAGTTTGACAACAGCACCTTTTTCCAAACCAACTTCATGACTGTCATGTTCTGACAAGGACAGAACAAGGTAGTTATGAACACATCTGGTGGTAGCCGAGTCAATGGTAGCTAACTTACAAGGTGGGGAACTCAAATCAGCAATCCATGTCTCCAAGAAGTGAAGATCTTCAAAAGTCCCCATCAACTTGAACATTTGCAGATGTATCACAAGGAAGGCCAGATTGTTCGAGGATGAAGAAAATGTCTAGATGTTCCTTGAGCTGTGTCCAAGCGGCTCTCTCATGAACATGCTCCACCACCGTCGCATCATCACAGAGCCAGAAGCCCGGTTTTTCATAGCTCAACTTATTGGTGCTTGCCACTACATGCACATCCATCAGTTCATCCACCGTGACCTCAAGCTTGGCAATCTTTTCCTTGATGCGGACATGAACATCAAAGTCGGGGACTTTGGTCTCGCTGCACTCATCGAGAGCCCCGAGGAGTGGAAGAAACTATCTGCGGTTCATCGAACTATATTGCACCAGAGGTATTGTTCGACACCCTGAACGGACACAGTTTCGAAGTTGACACATGGTCCATCGGTGTCATACTGTACACCTTCGTCATCGGCTGTGTTACGATTCACCAATCGTACTGCCTGACTTAGGCATAAGGGGGTCTTGATGAATGACAACGGCTACACAAGGACGGTCTTGACTTCTATCACCTGCTGAAAGGGATAGGAATGCTGGTATAATATACAGAAGTGGATGATCCCAACAGCCTAGGTTAAAGGCGAAGCAATGACTGTATCTGCTTGGGTTTGATAAAGCTGAGGGGTTTCTACACAGGAAGGGACGACTCCGAGCTAACTGGGTGAAGCTTTAAAGAAACTAAGCTAAAGACTACTGCTCGAGCTGCAGAGTCTTATATACCGTATAAGTAACACATTCAGGCTCCTACTGAACCTGAAACCCTATAGTAATCGTCCAATGGCATACCGCCATCAAGCCACAGGGGCTTATCGACCGTGAGTCATAGATAAGGGCCTCAAGGCATACCTCATGCCAGGGGCATCCAACACATGTCCAATGCATGTCCATATCTCCCACCAATGGGATAAATACCTCTGCGCACCATGCGCCTCATGGCCTTCTCGCCAAGCCCGCCTAGATCCTTCCAGAACCTTTCCGACTCCCAGCCAGAATCCTCCTAGAACCTTCCAGACTCCTCATGGCAGACCATCTGCCTAGACCCTGTCTAGAACATGACATCATAATTCATCAGCTGCCCATCACTTATCTGGTTAGACCCCTCTAGGCTCAAGTCTGGCCTCTGGGTCTGGGCGTCCATCACATGACCCAGTCACGTGACTTCTCCTGGTGGTCTTGCTCCGAACTCGTGACCCATAACTTATTTGTTAGATCTCTGTGATCTGGGTTGTAGTCACGTGGTCTTCATCCTGCCTGTAACACTGCCAGTGTGCCGCACAATCACATATTGCCGGGTACTCACTGCACGTGCCAACGCTAACTGCTCTCCCAGAGCTTTGTCTTCGGCTTCTTCGGCCATCTTCTGCTTCTTGAAGGTGCACGCTTTCTGAACTAGCACTCCAACCTTCGCCTTGCTATCGAACTTCATGCTTTTCTGGCACGTCACGGGTCAATCCATGACAGGCTGACCGCCCTTTCAAACCAAAGACATCAAAGTGTAAAGTCTAAAGTGTCCTCCTCAGCATCTGGGAAAGATAAACTAAGATTTGTCATAACTAACCTAAAGCATCTAAGTACGGTTAGCTATAGTTGAAAGCACATACAATAGAAAAGTGGACTCACCCTCCTCAGCGTCTGGGAAAGACAAACTGAGGAAGGAAAAAGTGTCATACAATTAGATATATGCAAATGCAAATCAGCTTAGTAATGTGAAAAACTAAGGTCAAAGCAACAAATAACAAGTTCACGCATTACCCTATTTCATTAGCGAATGTCACGATCTCACACTCCCCCTCAGTGCGGACACCAGTTCCACACTGACACACACCCAAACAACCTTGCAGAGTCACAAAACGTGGACCAGGAAGAGCCTTGGTCAGGATATCGGCAATGTTGCCTGAGGAGGGAATCTGTCCGACAATAAGCTCTTCATTTTCCACGTGTTCTCGTACCCAGTGATATTTCACGTCGAGATGTTTTACCTGATTATGGAACGCCTGGTCACCACAGAGCAGCACTGCAGCTGAGTTGTTGCATAGAAGTGGGGTTGCACAGTGCAGGTCAAAACCAAGTTCACAGAGCAAGGTTTGCATCCATACGAGCTCCCTACCGGCTTCAGAAGCAGCCATGTATTCTGCAGTGCATGTTGAATCGGCAATGGTCTTCTGTTTCTTTGACGACCACGAGACAACTCCGCTTCCCAGTGTGAAGCAGTACCCTGCAACAGATCAACGGCCCTCAGCTCCGGGATCATTCGCGTAGTCAGAGTCACAGTATCTGATTAGCGACAATGAAGCTGATGATCTGCCGAGTTCCAAAATCATGTTGCGAGTTCCCTTCAGATAGCGAACCACTCAGACGGCTGCCTGCCAGTGTACATCATGGTAGCAATCGAGGAATCGAGAAAGTTTGCTGACTGCAAACATGATATCCAGTCTTGTGCCCGAAGCGACATACATGAGAGAGTTGACAAGGGATTGATAAGGAATCGTGGCAAGTTGTTCGTGTTCAGCGTCCTCGAGAGGAGTCTGCGAGTCCGGCCTTAAGAGCTGAGCGCCATGGACAATGGGGGTGCTTGGGTGTTTGGCATCACTTTGCCCATAAGTGGACACAATCTTGTCAATGAGGGCGGTCTGGCTGAGCATGATAGTTCTTCAATTCCTGTTGCAATGCAGAGCAATGCTGACAATGAGTTTCGGTTCCCCCAAGGCGGTGATTTGCCAGGTGGATTCGAGCTCAGACTGGAAGTGTTCAGCCTCAGGTTCGTTCAAGGAAATAGCCAGCATGTTGTCAATGTGAACAGTGACAATTGACACTTCACCACTCTCCGATTGGCACAAATACACGCACCATTTGCATTCAGACCGTGAGAAACCCCAGCTAAGGAACGAGGCGTTAAGCGAGCAGTTCCAGATTCGTGAGGACTGGTGCATTCCATAGAGACTGCGGTGCAATTCCCAGACGTGAGCTTCCTTTCCAGGTTGGGTAAACCCAGGGGGCTGTTCCATAAACTGAGTTTCCTCCTTCGGAAGAATCCTGTAAAGGAAGGCAGTTTTGATGTCATATTGTCGAATGCACCAATCGTTGACCACGGCGATACAGAGGATAACATGAAGGGACTCCAGGCGTGCCATAGGAGAGGTCGTTTTACTGAAGTCTCTCCCCCAGACTTGCTGAAATCCTTTCGCTACCCACCTCACCTTGTGTCTCACCAGATTGCCAACCTCGTCTCGCTTTAGTCGGCAAACAAATTTGCCCTGCAGAATGCTACGATTGGATGGGACTTCAGAGCGTGGAACGAGTTCATACACGCCCATCTCGTGCAGGCTGTTAAGCTCTGCTTCAGCCCCTTCCAGCCATTTGTTCTGGTCGCCTGACTCAAGTGCTTCGGCCCAAGTGGGTGCGTCTGGGTTCTCTACATTGACGAGAAGGATAATCTCATCAATCATCTCTTGTAGCAATGTGTCCCTTTCGGTCTCAGCGGGGGAGTTCTCCTCCAGCACATTTGTGGAGTCGATATCCTTTGCTTTGACCTTCGCAGCAGTGCACTGGGAAGCAGCTTCACGAACCTGCTCAAGGGCTCGTGTCACAGCTCTCCCGCAAACAAGGCCATCATTGGTCTCTTCCCAGGGCAAGGTTGACACCTTATTCTGAGTCGATCACCTAGGCACTCTGTCCACCTCTGCGTGCATAGACACAGGGGGTGCAATCATGTCATCCAGCGGTGGTGAAGCTATGCTTTCATCAACATTCTGGGAGACAGAAGAGGGCACTGTGACACCTTCCTCCGAATCCGGTGCTGCACTTACATCGACACCAGGGAGCAGGGGTCGATCCTGGTTGTTGAGATGCTCAACGAATGTGACATGGTACGAGTCAACAATATGTCCGCTCCCCTGGTGCCAGCACCAATATGCTTTGGCACTCGATGCATAACCGATCAACACATATTCCTCCGACTTCACTGCAATCTTAGGGTTAGTCCCGCTCGTGAAGATGTAAGCGCGACACCCAATTTTGCGAAGGTGGGAAAGTGAGGGGCGAATGCCGAACCATAGCTCATATGGTGACCAGTCATTCGTTGCCTTTGATGCGGTGAGAGTGGAAAGGTAGGAAGCGGTGAGAATGAATTCATCCCACATAAAGAGTGGGTGTCACGGACGCGTATATCTTTTCTGTTTTTCTGTATTGAAGTCCTTATCATTAGATATGATAAGATGGTTAGTCACATGATGCCAACATGTGCATTCACATTCGTCATAAAGGCACGTGATCCTGGGAAGGACCTGCCTTATCATCTATTAGACATGTGTACGTTACGATTGGTTAGAAGGACATAGAATGTCGTAGAACAATAGGGTAATGTAGATGACATGCTGTATTAGGTTTCAGTCAGCATTATGCTATTATTAGGGCGACGCGTCAGCGCAAGTAAGCACTTATGACACAGTGATCAGTAATCACAATAGAAGTGCTAAATATAGATACACGACGCGTCAGCTTGTAGTCATTCATACTTACTCAGTAGATTAGTAAGTGACTCATCCCTAATAGTATATAAGACACCCTGTAGCGTCCTGAGTAGAACCAACTTGTCCTCTTGGTTTCTACTCAGGTGCGCATTCCTCTTGTCTTCTATAGTAACCAATCTAACTTGTCCTCTTGGTTTCTACTCAGACTTATCGTTAGTGTGACACCGCTGTTATTGCCTTGTATAAAGGTATCAAGTTCAGCACGCTCCACAACGGTTAGTTCGGCGTGTGATTTATCTCCGCGTCAAGCTTGAGTTGTCCTTGACGAGCCCGTTTCCAATTTTCAGCTTGCTTGACGTAGCCGATAGTCATCCGCTACAGTGGGGTGTTGCATGATAGATGCATTGCTCGTGCTTTGTTCATCAGTGTTCGATGTAGTCTTTCTACACAACCATTTTGGGCAGATGTATGTGGTGCAGTGAATTGATGTGTGATTCCTCTTTCAGTGCACCAATGGGCCATTTTGTTCGATCGAAGTTCTCCATTGTCGGTGACGAGGTAACAGAGCTTTTCACCTGACTGAACCTCTACGGCCATGAGCCATTCCCGCAGATTGTGTGAGGCTTCTGCTTTAGTCTTAAGTAGTTGCATCCAATGGTAACCAGAGAAGTCATCGATGATATTCATTATGTACAAACAGCCAGAACAAGCAGTAACTGATTGTGGACCTGTGAGATCCACAAAAATGCAACCAAGACATCTATCAGCCTTCCTTCCTTCACGCAACTTGGGTACCGGACAATGTGTCTGTTTTCTGCAAATACAAGTGTCACAGGCGTGCAGTGTGAGCAATAAATCGACTTGCATACCTGTGGCAATTTTGTTTCACACCATGTCCATTACAGTATGGTAGTTGGCATGGCCAAGACGACGATGCCAAGTTTCAAGATTGGGAGTTGCAGTGAGACTGGGGAAGGCAATGCATGGAGTAGTGGATGGGATGAGGGGGAATGGGGAGGATTGGATAGAGCCAGGGAGAACATACAGACGCAATGAGTTTCTCGTGCAGTCAACCAGCTTCCTGCCAGAGGAACGGTCAAGTACTGTGCATAGTCCGTTGGCAAAGCTTAGCTGATGTCCAGAGTCGTCCAGTCGACTTATTGATATGAGCCGGACGCCAGCATTAGGAGCATATAGGACATGACGAAGAACAAGACATGCAGATGTCTCAGGGATTAGAATCTCAACAGTACCCATTCCAGTGGCGGACACCGATGTGTTACCAACTCCCGTTATGGTCCGAGGCTCTATGAGGTTAAATTCAGAGAAGTCTGACCAAATGCAGGATATGTGCGTGGATTCCCCAGAGTCAAGATAAAGTGGGGGTTTTCTGAGTTGTGAGTAACTAAGGACATATCAGTTGCTGCTAAGAGAAATGTTGCCATGTCATTGAACTCGCTGTTGCCCCAGCTGGGATCATTGTTACTGGTAGCCCACCAATCCATGTACTCCCCCTGATCGGCGGCGGTCATGGCAGCCTCGACATTGACTTCGGCCACGGAAGCTTGGGCAATGGGTTCAGTTGAAGGGTGGTATTTGACACTGCTGATCCAAACCGTTCCGTCATTGTTGATCTTTACGAGAGAGTTGGAATCTGAGGGGCTAAGTGGGGGACGGGCGCATGAGGTCTCACAAACTGCATGTTGTCGCACGATGGCTTCAGCAGCCGATTGGCCTGCCATCTTTCCTCCAGGAGAGATGCAAAACTCGATGGAATGGCTGGACTTCTTACAGTTAGGACATATGTTAGCACATGGAGGAAGCGAAGCTGGGAAGGCTATGGTGGGGGATAACGGGGACGATGGGGCACTTATAGGGACTGTGGGGAGAGGATTTTGGCTCATGACAGGCGAAATAGTGGGGAAGGTGAGCTGTTGCCCTCCGTTTTGGGTGGCTTGGACCTCATAAAAGAGGTGTAGGCGACTGTCCAGCATTGGGAGGGTGATGGTGCCATCCATCAGAGCTGGGGAAAGAGCCTCATATATGGTGGGATGGGTGAAGCTAAGGCCATGGACGGCGAACAAGAGGCCCAGTCTATCGATGTCGACATGGCCAATTTGTCCAATTCGGTAGATAAGGTCTTGGAGGTTGTTCATTATCATGTCGTGATTGACGGGACTGTTGTCGAAGTGTATTTGCAGCATCTTCAGCAACAGTTGTGTTTGGGATATCCCCCCCACTTTTCGTGGCGATGTTGCAGGAATTTGAACGCCTCAGCAGAGGTTCAGCAGTGATTGATGAGTTGACTTTCAGTTGGGAACATGCAAGAGTGCATGTATGCTAGAACCATTCGATCGTTGCCTCACCAGTTGTGATTGTTTGTGTGACTAATTTTCTTGTTTGGGCATTTGAGGATGCCGAGAGGGTATACGTCCAGTTGTCCCATTTCTAGCACATTCAGGAGCTCGCATGACCAATCTAGCCAGTTATGAGCATTGAAAGAGAGGCACAGATTGGGAGGCCATGGGGGAACTCCCACCATCGTTTTTTCTTTCACAGTGTTATCATCGGAGTCAGAGTCGAGGGGGAAACCAGTGAGTGTGCGTTGAGTGGTTACATGTACGGGAGGTTCCAATAGTCTGTGTTGCGGTGATGGTTCATCATCCGAGGAGGATAGGTATACGCTGCCGAAAGGTGGAGGTTCTGTGTGTGTGTTGCGTTGTTTTTGTTACCTGTGGAAAGGATGGGAAGGATGCGGGGAGATGTGGTGGGTCATCACAGGGGGTAAGGAAAGGGTTCTTGCTACCTGGCGGAGCAGCTTTTCGGGACAGCATAGACATGTAGGTGTTGTTCGGAGTACGGGTCAGTGTAGACATTTTACTTATCAGCAACGCAATTACGACAGGGATGAGGATGGGCTGGACGATGGTCCACACAGCAGACAAGGGGCATTCGGATGATGGTCTACAACACGCAACAACAACGGTTTGCACAACAGACAAGGGGTGTTCGGATGATGGTCTATGACATGCAACAACAACAAAGAATTTGTGAGTTCTGCCTTCTGAGGCTTGAGGACGGACGGGATGACGGGAAGCTTTCACAGGGATCCCAATGGGCCCATAACCTGTAAAGTCTAAAGCGTCCTCTTCAGCGTCTGGGAAAGATAAACTAAGATTTGTCATAACTAACCTAAAGTGTCTAAGTATGGTTAGCTATAGTTGAAAGTGCATACCATAGAAAAGCAGACTCACCCTCCTCAGCGTCTGGGAAAGACAAACTGAGGAAGGAAAAAGTGTCATACGATTAGATATATGCGAATGCGAATCAGCTTAGTAATGTGAAAAACTAAGGTCGAAGCAACGAATAACAAGTTCACGCATTACCCTATTTCATTAGCGAATGTCACGATCTCACACAAAGAAGTGTATCAGTAAGTTTGCCGCTATCAGCCCATTAGTAATTTAACCTCGATCCCGTGCAGACGCACCCGCGACAACCAATACGAGTTCCCATCACACCGGGACATATCGGTCGACGCGCGCGAGCTTATGCAACAGATCCTGCCAGACCCCCCACCCACAAGAACGCCCCTCATTACACGACATCGTCGACCACGGATTCTTCACATGCGTTATCGTTCCCGGCTACATCCCCATCTCGGCGCGAGACATGCCACCCGACTTCCGAGACATCTCACCCCCCGTCTCACAAGCGAACCTCTCTTACCTACGTCAGGCGTGCCAACTCGACGGGGACGTCACGCCGCGCACGGAGCATGACAACGAGCCTCCCACCCCAAGCGCCAGTAGCGCAAGCAGTCTTGCGCAGCAGGAACGCGATTCCAGAAGGCAGTACATCCCGGCAGTCGCATCTCTGCGTTGCCTAGCTTCGCACGTCAGCCGCTCATGGTCGCGCCGCGCACGGTGAACCGACTCTCCTACGTAAATTGCAAGTCGCAAAGAAGGAAACGGCGGCGACCAAGTCGCTTGTTAAGACGCTCAAACTTTCCAGTCGATTGCAAGACATCACAGAGGGCGGCGTTGTGGCGTGCGAGAAGCAAGGAGAAGAGGTGCGGATGAAGGAGTCGCAGATTCAAAAGGCTAGGGTCGTAGCGCAGATGATGCCTGCTCAGGTCCCACTGTGATCCGTCGAGTCGCCGTTTGAGAACGCGGAGAATGTTGCGCCAGAGTCCACGCAAGGTGAGCGACGTGTCGGAGTGCGCGTGAAGGAGACCCTTGGTGAGCAGCCCCCACCTACCTACTTACGCGTTTCCTGTGCGGGAGCTGACAGGTTGCGCAAGGTCCTCAGGCAGCGCTATGGCTACTACACCCAAAGTCAAGGGATTTGATGCGGCGGCGGAGACTCTGTACGGCTTTCGATGTGTACTCGCAGGGTCTGCTTTTCCGTGACCCAAATGACGACGTAGACTTGCTTGAGGAGCGCGTGTTCATCGCGTCTTTACTCGACTACGGTAATAAGTATGGGATGGGCTATGCTTTCACGGACGGGTCGACTGGTGTGCACTTCAACGACAGCACTCCGCTCGTCCTCGCCGCCGACAAGCAGTGCGTTCTCTCTCTTTCATTGTTTTTCTACGGCGCGTTGATTGATCCGTTACGACAGGCACTTCGACTACATATCGTCGCGCCGCCAGGGTACGGTGTACGTCCGCAAGAAGTATACCGTCGCATGAGGGCGACCTCCATCTTAGCACGGGCTGGTCTTGTCCTATCCCTGCTTACATTTCCAGCTCTTTCTGCTAGCTCTTCTCCCCCTGTCAAGGTCTCCCAGCGCACTTCCTGGCCGTCCCCACCATTCCTCCTCAAACTCATGTATGGTTTCTCACATCTGCTACTTGCGACTAACGCCACATATCCTTTTACAGCGAAACAATTTCGTTAGAAGAACCCGATACATTCTTCCCTCGTCGGGGCGTCTTGACGAGCCCCGACTCTTTTCCAGCCAAGGACAAGCTCTCACCTAAGGCGCAATAGCAGCTCGCGTTGCAGACTGCCCTTTCCACCGGCTACTTGTCCAAACCGGGCGCCGTGCAAGCCCAACTCGCCCTACGCGCTGCAAACCCCAAGGTCGTCGCCCCTTACGAACACTACTCGGACGATGCGCGAATGACCGGGAACGACAGTCGTAGATGCGGTGTCATGTGGCTCGTGGGTAGACTGGTGCGGAGAGGTCGTCTGCGAGATAGAAGACTCGTACATCTGACGGGTCCGGACACCCTCGATTCTCCAGAGCCTCCCTCGTTTTCGTGAGTCGCCAACCTCTGTTTGTGCCGTAGTGCTCTCATCGCCGTCTCAGTGAACCATTTCCGAACCCGCACACGCTCGCGTTCGATCACATATATCCCGTACCCGCTCAGGCCCTCAGTAGCCCACCACGCACTGTCATTCTCTACGCCTCCTTCCAATCTACAAATTTCCGGCAACTCCATTCACACCTCCTGCGGCTGGCCAGTGCTCCCTACCCCCGAGTCCAATACATCGTCAGACCCATCCCTCCTTATGTCGTAGGTGAAAAGTGCTACCTCTCTGGTTACGGCGTCACGCTCGATTTGAAAAAGATGGATTATCTTGCTCTAGACGATAGGCGTTCGCATAGTAAAAGTAAGTTTCCTTTTCGTTCTCCCTTGTGACTCTCACCCTAAAGGACGCTAGGCCCCACATCGGAAGACGACCAGACAATATATGCCGATAATCCAGAAGCCCACTTAGACAACGTCCTGCAGCTATTAGAACAGTATCCCCTCAACACAACCTTGGACGCCGGTGTGCCTTTAACAACAGACGAGATAGTTCGTAAGTGTCCCGCTCTTTTTCTATCAAATTCCTACTGACCTTTTCGTATAAGAGATTGGTATTCTTTCCACTCAGCTCGTCTCCGAGTCGTTAACCCCGCTACAGACATTAAAACAACTTGTCCATGACTTCCCAAGATACGCGACTTCCCTCGCCCGGCGCCTTGTCCCACAGTCCGGTCTCCTAGAGGAAATCGCTTCGAACACCGCCAAAATACGCCCTGGCGTGAACGCGGTCTGGATGAACGGAGCGCAGGCATCATCTGACGAGATGAACCCGTATAGGTAAGGCATTTTCACTGTTAGTTACATCTGACTGACGTTACACGAGATCCTCCGAAGCCTTCTTCGGTTAGTACGCATGGAAAGGGACCTCATGCTATCCTTGACGTCCCTCGGCCTCGCACCCGGAGAAGCGTTCGAACTTCTCACCCATCCCTCTTTCGGGACTTCGTCGCAGAGCGGAGGCGTTACAGAGAATCTTTTCGACGCCAGCGATCGTGCAGAAGGCGGCAGTCTCACCTTCTGGTGGAATGACATTGAAAAGGACAGTCGGTGAGTGTCCTAGTTTTCGCAGTGCCATCTCTTCTCACCTGCGCCCAGCTACTCACGCTATCAGACATCTCTATACGCAGTACGTCCACATTTTTCGTTCGGGTGTTGCGCGCTACTAATCGAACGCCAGCTCTTGCGCCCGATGTACCCAGGTCAAGCGCCGACCATCCGTCGTAACCTGTTCAACATTATGCTCGTGACGCGACGTGAATATCCTCGGCGTCGGACATAGTGGATATGGTGCGTCCCCCTTTTCTTGGCAAGTTCGTAATGTATTGATTTCATGAGCCTGTTTGGCATTTTTCCTCTCAGGAATTTACGTTAAGCAATATCAAACGCTGTAATGCAGCTTCTGTGCCGTAGTCAGCAGCCCTAGAATCGCGCCACCACTCCAGTCTATTGGGTCATGATAAGTTAAGTGATGTGGTCTAGTCTAGTATGTGAGGGCGGAATGCATCCAAAGCTCTAACTGTCCACAATGCGAGTATAGATACATGATACGGATAGTCCAAATAATAGATACGCCGAGTCCACAAAGAACGCTGCAATCAGAATCATACATAGAAGTGTGCGCTTTTGACTGGCGTTATCACGCTGGTTGTATATGGTCTACTCTGGAGTTGTCGATGTGCGGATTAATCCAGGTGAAGTGGGGTGACAACAGTTTCACGTACGGGAATGATACAGTTGGGGGTTGTCCGGCATCCACTTTGATAACGGCGACATGGGAATTCTGGTTGAGAACAATCACTTCAGCGTCACTCGAGGGGGAAATTTGTCCAAGGGCGCACGTCACTAAGCACGTTGATGGAGCATACTGTCCCATGCATGACTTGCCCCCGGCTGTTCCACCATCTGACACGGCTGCCAATCTGCATTGATTGGTTCAGGTCAGTACAAAGCGAAGCCAAAATAGATAACTGTGGCTTACTTGGGGAGGGGGGTTCATAGTCCGAAACAAAAGGGCTTGAAGGCCTGAACAGAGCAGAGCAGACCTGAGCCTGAGCTCTTTTATAAAAAACGAAGCCGACGGCAGAAGAGTGAGGACACGATCATATATCCGAGACACGTAATCCTGGCGTGAGGCCGACTGCAGTGGGGGTCGTGTCTCCTTGCGTGTCTCAGGAGATCACGGTGGGTGAAATGAGCGGAAACGCTGCATGTTTTCACGACAAAACATCAGCAAAAAATACCAGAAGCGTTCACGATAGATTATTCACTAAATGGTCCAAACCATTGATTAAATACTCCGGTTTTGCAGATGGGCCCTGGAGGGAAGTCGAAAGTCACTTACGGCACAATAGCACGCATGGTTGGGGCGTGGGTGGATCGATACCGCCTGCAAGGGCGCGGCTGTCAAACGACCTCTCCCACGGGCCACGTTGAATGCGCAATACAACGGGCCAACGGCGCCAGCTTGGAGTTGTACTCGCCCTTATGACCCCAACAGCAACAACCGGCGCACGGCAATCACGACTGCTGCAATCTCGACCATAATGGCAACGATTCTAGAAGTAAATTCCTTTTCGTTCTCTTCTCACGCTAACTTGAAAGGCTGAGGACGCTAGGCCCCACATCGGAAGACGACCAGATAGTATCTGCCGATGGTCCAGAAGCCCACTTAGACAGTCATCAAACGTGCGTCAGAGCGCAGGACTATTTGACGTTGGACATATGGTACAATCTCGGTGGGTAGAAGTTGTCTACCCATCTCCTCTGACAAAAAAAACCCGTTAGCTCCCGCAGCGCCACTTCCTGGAATGGTTAACTCCCTCCTCACGTTCGACTCTGGAACTGTATACCTCGTCACTATCTGTACTCCTCAACGGGCAAGGCGGAATCATCGACGATATGATGATCACAAAACACACGTCTATGTCGTTACGAACGCGGCCAGGGCACGGAAGACTTGGCGTGGTTCGCGGCGCTGTCAGCGGAGCTGCGGAGTGGAACACCAGTGAGCGCTCGAAAGACGGTCCTGTCGAACACGAAGTATTGGAGGATTGGGACAGCTTCCCCTACAAGGTCCGGTTATCCCACTTAGAGTTGGCAACTTTACCTTGCTAATTCAAGACTACTCCCGCGGCAGCGGACCACCTGCAGGTCCTGACATCCTACGATCTGCGCGCGTTGACATTGGCCGGAGCGCGTTTGTCCCCTTCGAGGGTATCAACGAACATGTCGCACGAGGTGGACACTCAGGCGAGGATGGCTTCGAGGTCGGTCCTCTACCTGTCATGCTGAATCCCTGCTACTTGCTGATGCCAAACCAGATTTCTGTCCCTCCCGCGCATCCCACCTTCCTCGCGTCCGAACTCCTTCGCGTCTCAGTGCACGTGACTTCTTGCGGCTGGCAACGACCTCGATGAGAGCACGACACCTGTAGAACTTTAAGTACTTCCGAGTCAAGGTTTGGTCCGCTGAAAAGGAGATGTGGTGTTTGTCGCAATGCAGCAGTTCTGATGAGCCGTACATGACTCAGCCTCCGTGATGGAATAGTGGGAGGTGCGCAGGGAGACCTGGGAGAAGAACAACAGGGTACAAAACCGGCCCGTATTCAGGAAACCGAAAGCCCTGCCTCTCCACTGTTTGGCTTGAACCTAGCTCTCTTCCTCTACTGTAAGGAACCTACCGTCGATCGCGCCCGAGCCCGCGTTTGGTCGGGGGTGGGCCCCAGGTTACCAAATCTTCCAACGTAAAGCAGCTGAGCAAGTGAATACGAGACTATCCACTACGATACAGTACACCTATTGTTCATACTAGTTTCCACTATCATGATTATGGATAATCGGTGAATCGTCACCGCGTCATCATCAAGGTTTCACTCTGGCCCATCAAATTAATCAAAGACACGATTCTTCCAAAATTCCGCAAGAATTCCGCATCTTCCAAGCAAGCATCTGACAATCCAGATGGCACATAGCCTAGCCTAATACGGACGCGCAACCTTACACGGGCGGTTGTCGCCAGACCCTGTGAGAGGGTTCACGCGGCCAGCACTCGTTTGACATAGTTTTAACCTGTTTCAGCCTTATTTGGGGACGATTGCCGGGTCAATCAATGTCGAGATTCAAATTCAAATTTGCCGAGGCTCGTCAGCCCTTTCCTGAGCCTCAATTGGGGTTTCCTATGAGTGCTAGCCGTCTGAACCCCCTCACAGGGTCCGTGACGTTTGGCAGTGTACGAGCGATGGTGCCACCGTGATTCCATTATTCTAAATCTGTCTCTGAGGCGCGAGTGTACAGAACAGTCGAGTAGATTCGGTCTGCTGCTGGTCACGACTACAGCTCATCCCGAATAGGCCCAGCGGACACTCCGCCCTCGTCCTCGCCTACCTCCTCGCCCTGCGTCGTCTCTTCCACCGCAACGGGAACAGGGACAGCCCCTGCCTTTGCGAGCTCGTTCACGTCCGCAGCGGCGGCGCTAGCGTGGATACGACCATCGTCCGCCAACTTCCGCGTGAAGCGTGCAATCTCGCCATCGTACGGTTCCCATTCTGGGATTTGACGTGCGCGTGCGAGCTTCGGCTCTTTATGTGAATGCAAGAACGGGATTAAAAAGTGAGCGGGCTCTCGGATGGAGGGCGAATACGAACGGTTAGCGGTTTTTGGCAGAGATCGATTGTCTTGGCGCGATCAAGCCTGTCCTTGCTACCTGGAGGATTGTTAGTACGGAATCACAAACGCGAACACACTTCCGACTTACACCACGTTTCGCACTGATAGAACTTGTGTTCAGCAGGATCGTACTAGAAACGTGAGATAGAACTTACCCATAGCCAGCCTTCATGCAGAGAGAACTTTGAACGAACAAGTCAGCGATCCCGATAAGATCCAAAAGTTCATAGGCCATACTATAGGAACGTGTCCTTGCAGATTATTTGGCAGGTCTATGACAAATCGTCAACGTCAACGCGAGTGTACATTCACCAGGAATCAGACGAGCGTACCTTGATCGAGGTTGGCGAGTGAATTGGGGTCGGCCGAGAGCTGTTAAAAATGACTGCGCAAGATATCCTACAGGGCAAAACGTGAGCTTCACAAGGCGAAGGCTGAAAAGAAAGCGCTTCACGTACCCCAGCGGCCATCTGACGGAACCGGACCAAGTCTACTACGTACAAAGCACTGCGGGGCCAATCAATCAGTACCCCCAAAAGCAAAAACGACAAGCATTACCTGATATGATAGGGACGCCCTCGCAAGAACTGCTCCCAATATCCCGTCTTCCAGAACCGGAAGCCCTCCATGTCCTGGTTATCGTCGCCCATTGGGGTATAACCATAAGGTGCGCCGTGCAAATCGACGTCGATTAGCTCCTTCAGGTCCGTACGCACGATCTGGTCCGCGTCGACAAAGATGACCTTGTCGAGTTCTATAGGGAACAGGACATCGAGGAAGAGAATCTTGTACGCCCAGATGATCCGTTGCTTTTCACGTTGTTGTCGTAACCACGTTGGCCATTTGTACATGACGAGCTCGTACTGGAAACCGTATTCCTCGGCGAAATGAGGAATAAATTCCTGCGCAAGATAGTCAGACAATTTCTCAGCAGGCAATAGATAGGAATCATACGAGGAAGGACAGAGACAAGAAGTTCTCCATAAACCAGAACTTTACCGTGTGTTTTGTGTTGCGCAACACGCACAGGATCATGATTGACGCGAATCTCTGGAAAATACGTGAGCAGCGAGCCTCGTGGATTGACATCGCGTCGACCTCACCTTGTCAATAGACCCGATGCCACCGTAAAGATTGATCTCTGCGTGTCGCTGCGTCGACACCCAAGCCTCCGCCTTGCTTTCCGATGACTTGAACACCGACGAAATACTAACGCCAGAACGATCATCAATTCGACTCACTCGATGGGACCTGCATAGCGACTCACCGCGAAACGATATTATCGACTATTCCGCTGGGTTCCCGTTCTTCCTCTTTGGGTTCTTCCAGCACATCAGCGAACTCCTGGCCTGGCAGACGCTCCAGACGCGGATACAGGGTTAAGCCCTCGAAACTCGTCACGGTAACTTCATTCCCAGCTTCGTCGACAGTAGGACTAACCGACCCTTCATTGCAGGCACTTTCCACCGCGAACACGTCACGTCCGCGTCCCTCGCGTATCTCAAGGTGATACACGCCCAGGGTCGCTTTAAACTGCAAGTAGCCGAGATTCTCTACGATGAGCATGTCGTCAATTGGCTTGCCGTGCTTAGCTGCGAGTTGGAGTTGGAGGCCGCGCGGAGGGGAGTTGGTGCCCTTTTCGCGGGCGTGGCCGCCGACGATGATATAGTCGAGGTCGTAGAGCGCTTCGCGGGGACGTACGAGCCATGAGGATGGCTCGTCGAGGCCGAGAGTGTAGATCGGTTCGATTGAAAGGTCACGGAAGAGCACATGCGCTGGAATCTCGTGTCTGGAAATAATGTAAGAGAAGAACAAAAACCTAATATTAATGGGTTACCCAGTATCATCGAACGTGAGAGAAGGTAAGAGGTTGTATCGGTAGAAACGTTTCAGCGGAAGCTGTAGAAACCGCGATGAGGTAGACGCGTGAGCGCGCCACACGGACCAGGTGACGTACCTCAGAGTACTCAGGCGGCAGGAGTAGGAACTCTACGGTGACCGTTGGTTTATTCAAGAGCCACTGTAAGGGGAGCAACCTCAGTAAGCGAATAAATGCGTTATTGAATCAAAAGTACCTCAAAGAGACTGGTATATTTTTGAGCCTGCTCACTCAGAGGATCTAAGATAACAACAAATCGATGCAAAGCCGTCGTATTGTCGCCCACGGTAAACGCGCTGACAGGATATAACTTAAGGTCAGCCAGGCAATCGACGCGGGATCGATAGATCACGAGCGTGTATTGATCATCCATCCGCGTGAAATCCTGACTGCGCGTCACCGGGCCCTTGTTAACGATACCCGATCGGGTCGGGTCCTCGACTTGCAGCGTGGACACGACGGAGGACACCATCGACACGACGTCGGCCGCCGTCGCTCTATATCCAATGAATATAACAGTATTTTCAAAACGCAGAGTTAGAGCTTACCGGTCATAGCCCGCGGAAGCGGGTACGATATCCTCGAGAGCGCTCACCACAGGCTGAACGCGCTTCGCCAAATCGTAGTCCTGGAGAATTCCGTAGTCATCTGTGGAGAATTCTCCTGAAGCGATAGGCCCGACGACGTGCAACCACAGTCAGCAGACGGAAGCGGGCAGATAAGCGAAATATAATCTTTACTCGGCCGTTTAGAGCAGCCCCGAGGCGCCGGGTGCGAGGCCTGCTGTGTTCGCGACCAACCTGCTTGCCTCAACGTATCGCCGGTAATCGTGCCGGTCGATGTCGGCCAGCGCGACGCCGCCGGTGATCTCGCCGAGCGGCGAAGACATGATCAAGACGGTCTGTCCGTGCTGCTTTGATCCCGACTCGCCACGCGGTCCGAGGACCTGAAGTAGTTGCGACGCGGTAGCCTTTGAGAGGAGGTCCTTGTAGATAAGATGTAAGAATAGCGAGGAGACGTGTGTGTGGCGTCCCGGGTCGCTGCTCGGCAATGACGGGTTGTGGACGAAGGTGATACGTGAGCGTGCAGAACTTGTGTCCTATTTGAATGGTCTATCAAGCTAGAGGCGAAAGAAAAAGTATTCGACGACGTACGGCGAATGCGAGAGCGTCTCGCAAGAAACTCAGGCCTTCCTCGGTATCAAGATCGCCGACCACGTAGATAGACAGCGGGACGTGCTCAGAAGCTGCAGTACGTCGTCATCGGCTGCCAGGAACGCTGAAGCTAGAGGGGTGCTCACCGGGGTGGATAAATGAAGCAGGAGAGATGTGCAGGCCAGCCTGCTTGTGCAAGTCGGGGAGGTTAATAATGCGCACGCTGGTGCACAGAGGGACGACGTGACGACTCCGCTTCTTCATGGTAGTCGGCAGATCGTAAAAGTGGTTCCCGATGGCGTCCGCCTGATCGTCCGTAATTTCGCCCTTGTAGACCTAACCAAAAAAAAAAAGTTAGATGCCGACAGCGCGCAGGAACAAAATGCTGACCTTCTCTTGGAAACATTGAAGGGCCTGTCCGACACCAGCTTGTAGCGAGTTCAAGAAGCTCTGCATGAATGGGGATGAGTTAGGTGGCGTTGAAACAAGGAATTGGGTGAACTTACGTCGTCGATCACGTAGTACTTTCCGTTGGCCTTTGGACGACGAGGCGTTATCTGTGCCCAGCCGTCGAGCATACATACGCCCGAGCCTTGCTGATCCTCTCTTCGAAAACTTCGGAAGAGCCGCTGGTCAAAGTATCGAACGATATTGGCTCACCGCCCTCGTGGATCTCCTCGCTTGATACGAGCGCTTCGAATTGCGCCTGTACGTCGGACCAGTCCAACTCGTCTTTCTCACCCTGCAGATCCAGAACCTGACATAGAATAATGAGTGGGTGTGAATAGCCGAACGCATGCTTCACGCACCGAACGGAAGAACTTGATCGTCGCGAGACGGCCGTAGTTCTGCGTCAAATAATAGAATACCCTCGTCATCTTCATGCTGTCTTCGGTCTCGACGATGGGTACAAAGCCGATGCGCGTCGGGTAGGAGCGGTCGACGAGCATCGATATGGTGAAGTGTAGGCTTTCGGGTCGAGACAGGTCTAAGACGACCATGACGTTGAATAGGTTGCGACGGATGGTCGGCGCTTGACCTGGGTACATCGGGCGCAAGAGCTGGCGTTCGATTAGTAGCGCGCAACACCCGAACGAAAAATGTGGACGTACTGCGTATAGAGATGTCTGATAGCGTGAGTAGCTGGGCGCAGGTGAGAAGAGATGGCACTGCGAAAACTAGGACACTCACCGACTGTCCTTTTCAATGTCATTCCACCAGAAGGTGAGACTGCCGCCTTCTGCACGATCGCTGGCGTCGAAAAGATTCTCTGTAACGCCTCCGCTCTGCGACGAAGTCCCGAAAGAGGGATGGGTGAGAAGTTCGAACGCTTCTCCGGGTGCGAGGCCGAGGGACGTCAAGGATAGCATGAGGTCCCTTTCCATGCGTACTAACCGAAGAAGGCTTCGGAGGATCTCGTGTAACGTCAGTCAGATGTAACTAACAGTGAAAATGCCTTACCTATACGGGTTCATCTCGTCAGATGATGCCTGCGCTCCGTTCATCCAGACCGCGTTCACGCCAGGGCGTATTTTGGCGGTGTTCGAAGCGATTTCCTCTAGGAGACCGGACTGTGGGACAAGGCGCCGGGCGAGGGAAGTCGCGTATCTTGGGAAGTCATGGACAAGTTGTTTTAATGTCTGTAGCGGGGTTAACGACTCGGAGACGAGCTGAGTGGAAAGAATACCAATCTCTTATACGAAAAGGTCAGTAGGAATTTGATAGAAAAAGAGCGGGACACTTACGAACTATCTCGTCTGTTGTTAAAGGCACACCGGCGTCCAAGGTTGTGTTGAGGGGATACTGTTCTAATAGCTGCAGGACGTTGTCTAAGTGGGCTTCTGGATTATCGGCATATATTGTCTGGTCGTCTTCCGATGTGGGGCCTAGCGTCCTTTAGGGTGAGAGTCACAAGGGAGAACGAAAAGGAAACTTACTTTTACTATGCGAACGCCTATCGTCTAGAGCAAGATAATCCATCTTTTTCAAATCGAGCGTGACGCCGTAACCAGAGAGGTAGCACTTTTCACCTACGACATAAGGAGGGATGGGTCTGACGATGTATTGGACTCGGGGGTAGGGAGCACTGGCCAGCCGCAGGAGGTGTGAATGGAGTTGCCGGAAATTTGTAGATTGGAAGGAGGCGTAGAGAATGACAGTGCGTGGTGGGCTACTGAGGGCCTGAGCGGGTACGGGATATATGTGATCGAACGCGAGCGTGTGCGGGTTCGGAAATGGTTCACTGAGACGGCGATGAGAGCACTACGGCACAAACAGAGGTTGGCGACTCACGAAAACGAGGGAGGCTCTGGAGAATCGAGGGTGTCCGGACCCGTCAGATGTACGAGTCTTCTATCTCGCAGACGACCTCTCCGCACCAGTCTACCCACGAGCCACATGACACCGCATCTACGACTGTCGTTCCCGGTCATTCGCGCATCGTCCGAGTAGTGTTCGTAAGGGGCGACGACCTTGGGGTTTGCAGCGCGTAGGGCGAGTTGGGCTTGCACGGCGCCCGGTTTGGACAAGTAGCCGGTGGAAAGGGCAGTCTGCAACGCGAGCTGCTATTGCGCCTTAGGTGAGAGCTTGTCCTTGGCTGGAAAAGAGTCGGGGCTCGTCAAGACGCCCCGACGAGGGAAGAATGTATCGGGTTCTTCTAACGAAATTGTTTCGCTGTAAAAGGATATGTGGCGTTAGTCGCAAGTAGCAGATGTGAGAAACCATACATGAGTTTGAGGAGGAATGGTGGGGACGGCCAGGAAGTGCGCTGGGAGACCTTGACAGGGGGAGAAGAGCTAGCAGAAAGAGCTGGAAATGTAAGCAGGGATAGGACAAGACCAGCCCGTGCTAAGATGGAGGTCGCCCTCATGCGACGGTATACTTCTTGCGGACGTACACCGTACCCTGGCGGCGCGACGATATGTAGTCGAAGTGCCTGTCGTAACGGATCAATCAACGCGCCGTAGAAAAACAATGAAAGAGAGAGAACGCACTGCTTGTCGGCGGCGAGGACGAGCGGAGTGCTGTCGTTGAAGTGCACACCAGTCGACCCGTCCGTGAAAGCATAGCCCGTCCCACACTTATCACGGGATATATGTGATCGAACGCGAGCGTGTGCGGGTTCGGAAATGGTTCACTGAGACGGCGATGAGAGCACTACGGAACAAACAGAGGTTGGCAACTCACGAAAACGAGGAGGGTTCAGTGCTCAGCGCACATCGCTCCGGGGCACGTGCCACCAAACCGTCATCGAAAAAATTCAACGTCTACCAGCGCACGGCAATCCTTTTGTTCTCATCGGTTCACATATTGCTCAAACTCTTTCTCAAGTAACCTTGCTACTTAGTGTAGTTGGTTGCCTTGGTTGGAACATTTGTTGCACTTTTGTGGCTTCGTCCATCTGCTTTACATATATTTTCTGGTTGTCTTCATCTTGCTCTTGGCTCTTGCTGTAGTACTGTAGTGCGGACACGTATTGGCACGTTAATACACTCTATATCTCTTGACCAGACCCTCATTTCTTCTTGAAGCTTATACTTAGTAACCTGACTCAAAATGATCACTTGCGACCACTGTGAGAAGGTGTTCTCCAGCCACGGAAAATTCCAAAGGCATAAGAATGCTATCACCAGGGAATCGATGTTTATCACACGCCCGGATCGTGAGCCCTTTTCCCTCTACGAGTCTGCTAAAACTCATCCATTGAAACTAGGAGGGAAGGAGGTCTATGAGAGACACAGTGACAAGTTCTTCCACTGCAGGCAATGCGACTTCCGGCATGATGATTCTGAGGTCATGCATAATCATTTGAAGAAACATAAAAACATTGCAGCACAAGATAACAGGTATGGTAACTATATTAAGATAGATAAACAATTGACTAAGAAAGAGCTTTTGTAGTATTAAGTCATCCAGGCATTCACCATACCCCCATTCACCAGCATTTCCCTCACCACATGGCTCACCTTCTGTTGAACCTACTTGTCAAGATGCCATTCAGTCCACTGGTCAATTTTTTTCTGGGCAGCAGAACAGCTTAGATTCCAATTCTTTGGCAGAGATGTGCTTGGATAGCCCTGAGCCTGACAATGATGTTGCCTTGGGTGATGAGCCTATTGATGGTACCTTGGATCAAGGGGAACCACCCACATCATGTATGTACTCATTTTTATTATGCTGTATGATTAAAGTCACTCAAGGATTGTTTATTACCATTTTTTGCAGTCCTTCAATCTGGTGATCTCCTTAGCAAATGTGGCCTTGTTTACCATTCAGGGCTGAAGATTCTAATATGTGTGGCTTGTGAGGCTGCACTTGTCCCATCCCACATTTTTCGTCATCAAAAAAATCAGCATAAGCTCAAAATAGAACACTTAGACTTGGAGGCCATCCTTCTCTCATTTCCTGCCTGTGCAGACACAAGTGTCCCAACTCCACCACCCTTACAAATCCCCATTGAAGGAATCAAGATCCATAATGGCCTTCAGTGTACAGGATGTGACTATGCTTGCTTATCAAGAAAGACTATGATGCTCCACTGGCAGAAAGTTCACAATGCTTCCATGCAGCATATTGATCCTAAAGACCGTTGCCATTCTGTGGAAGCTCAAACCCTCTTTGGTTCAGCAAGTGGTTCTCGACACTATTTCTCAGTGGATTCTAGTCTCAGAGAGAACATATTGGGCAATTCATTTACACTGTTTATGCAACAGTTTGGCAGTCAAGCAAACCTTGTCCCACCTACTACCCTCCCTACCCGAGACCGTGATACCCCAATATTAGTCAAAGAACTTGGATGGTATCTTCATCTTAAAGAGTTTTGTGAAGATGCAGTGAAGCGGACTCAGCTTTTGGACATGGCAGCAGCACCTGACTCAAATCATGCAGCTTTGTGTCAGCTATCACAAGTTGCAAAGGCTTACTTGGAGAAAATCAGAAATGAAGAGTCTCAGGTGACAAGGCAAACCCTAACTTGCTTGAAGATTTACCCTGTGTGAGTAAATAGCAGCATCTTGATTGACATCACAGCCTAATCATCATGTACAGAGACAAAACAGGGCGTACATTTGGAGTTTATAAGGAGAAAGCTACATTTGACAAGGCCAGCAACCAACTTACCAGGTTTATTGCTATGTGTCTACGCCAAGTTGAAGACCCCCCCTCCTATCCTTATCACCTCCCACTAAAAAATGAAGTTGTGGAACTTGCTACTTGCCTATGGACCACCCTGAAGGCTGATGAATTTGATCTTCAAAGTGGCATTGGTTATTTACATCAGCTATTTTGGAGCCTCTGTGGATCTCTTACTAGGAGTGGAGAAGAGCAGTGGGGTGAACCACTAAAGTGCTTTATTGCTGTCTTAAATTTGACAGCAGGGGGTACTTTTAAACCAGCAAGCTCAGTAACCAGCAATTTGGCCATCTGGAAGCACAATCTTAGGGCTATGGTTCTACATGAAATTGTTCTTCACAAGGATACATTAATACAAGACAAGTAAGTTCTAGTGTATAGAAAAAGTATGATTTTTTTTTGACAAAGTGTATTATATGATTAGGGCCTGTGAAATTTATTGTCCCATGCTCTTGAGCAAGTCACACTACTCATCATTTTGGAACATTGCAACTATGCAGCATTTGGCTTCATCTATAGCCTTCAATGAACCCAAGCAGCCTGATCTAATTTGGAGGGAGGATATGACAGGACTCAGTTATCAAGACACCATAGTTGACCTCAAATCACTTAGATCTGGCCTCCACAATATCAATGACAAGCTAGCACAACTCTTAGCCACTATCTCTGGAGGAACCCTATTACCTTGCAATCCACCTGAAAATTTCCAAGACCCAATGTCCAAAGAAGATACTGGCTATACCTTCCTCAACCACCCATCCTTCACCAAGCATCATCTACAAATTGTGGAGCATATGTTGAAGGTCCCAGAATTTGACCTCATTGCCATGAAAACTGCCTCAAATCAGCTTATTTTATCTCAGCCAAAGATGATCAATATCCTTCATGCATGTGCAGAGATAAACAAACTTTTAATGGTCCTTATGCATATGGTCTGTTCTCAACCACCACGTGCATCTGAAGAGGTTGACTTGCGCATTCGAAATGGACATAGACATCGAAATGTCTTCATGGTTTTTGGGAAAATTTGGAGGGTTGTTAATGCAACAAAGACAGAGAATTTAACTGGTCATTCTGTCTTTATTCCTGGCCTACCTCCACCTGAAATTGGACAACATCTCTTCTACTACCTTGTTCATATTCGGCCACTAGAGATTTTTCTGGCAGAAAAGGTCTATGATCAGGAAACCCAATCACTATATCATGACTTTCTCTATGTTCAAATGGGCAAGCGTGTTACACCTGAGCTATTCTCCAAGGCCATGTCTGAGGAGACAGAGAGACACTGTGGTGTTTCAATGGGGGTGTCAGATTGGAGGCATATAGCCATTGCCTTAATGCGCACTTTCATCAACCCATCCTTGGAGCCATCCCCACCTTCCAAACCTATTCAAAATATTGGAGACTTGGCAGGATCACACACCACTGGGATAGCACAACTTTGGTATGGAAAGGATGTAGCCACCTTGCCAACTGTCCCACAAGATGCAATGAATGCACATCAAGCATTTTGCAAGCATTGGCATGCAGTGTTGGAGTTTGGAGATCTGCCATGCCCTACACCTTTGGCACAGCAACTGAATGCTCCACCCCAAGGTAGGGCCCATGGCTTGTCAAACATCCCTCCTTCTGATCAAAATGCAGTTGTTCAAACTCCTACCTGTGCTTCTACCTCTGGAGAAGTTGCAGAAGAGCTTAGAGAGTTGAGGGAAATAAATAAGACTATTCTAAGAGAACTTGGAGAAGCCAAGGAGGAGAACAGCATTATTAAAAGAACTCTCATAGAGCTAGTTCAGGAAGTGAGGTCTTTGACAACTCAGAGAGCTTCTCAATCTTCTGAAACATATTCTTTACAAAATGGACACCCCCCTACATCTGACTTGGACCACATTTCATCTGTGGGAGAGCCAATGGATAGTGAGCAAGAGTTAGAGTATGAATAATTTGTATTCATACAATAGTTTTAATATGCTTAGTTGTGCTGCATTTCAGACTTACAGTAGTCACAATGACATTCTCCAAACTTATATATTCTTTTCTCTCTCTCCTCTCTTTATGACCTCATTCCTGCTGGAACAGTCATGCTGTTACTGACCCATTCCTACAATCATGGTTTTAGGATTTGTTACTTGGTATGACTCATTTCTGGGATATGAAGTGACAATAGTTACTGGTATTTAAGACTTGGGTCAGAGCCTCTAAGTCTCCTCAGCTTTGTCTTTGTCTTCTACCTAGAAAATATACAAAGCCTTATCTGTCCTTTCTGATAAACTTTGTTGGGTCCAAGCCAAAGCAAGTATGATCACAGGGTGTAGAACAGTCTTTTCACAAACCTGCCAGGTGGCACATGCTCATTCCTTTCTTCTGGCCACCACCTATCTTTCCTCATCTGTAAAACAGGTGGTTGTCATTCACACATGTCATGTCTTGTTCTGGAAGACACTGATGCAGCGGTTATGACTATGTGGTCAGCAGTAATTAGTCATGGACAGGGGCTGGAATATGGTTGTAGCACAGACTCACACATGGATAAGGTGTTATTGTTCTTTAGTATCACATGCTCACAGACATTGACTCATACTAGGATAGCTGTACTAGGGTTTATGACTCTTATCATAGTTCAGACTCCACTTTAAAGTGGGTCTCACATTGTATATAAGTTGCTTAGTTTAGGACTGGGATCCTTATCCTGGTCTTCTTCAATCTGCTATTAATAGTCCTTCTCCTTTCCAATCTGCCCACTCTCACTCGTCTCATCCTTCTCTCTGTCACGGATCGGCCCGTGACGCGCCGGAAAAGCGTGAAGTTCGATAGCAAGGCAAAGGTTGGAGCGCTAGTACAGAGAGCGCGCACCTTTAAGAAGCAGAAGATGGCTGAAGAAGCCAAGGAAGATGAGTGGAACGATCATCGGGAGGCCTGGACACGCGCAGTAAGTAACCGACAGTATGCGATCGTACGGTGTGCTGGCAGTGTTACAGGCAGGATGAAGACCACGTGACCAAACCCAGACGGTGTAGTCTAACCCAGACTATGGAAGTCTAACAAATAAGTCATGGGTCACGAGTTCGGAGCAAGACCACCAGGAGAAGTCACGTGACAGGGTCATGTGATGGACGCCCAGGCCCAGAGGCCAGACTTGAGCCTAGAGGGGTCTAACCGGATAAGTGATGGGCAGCTGATGAATAATGATGTCATGTTCTAGACAGGGTCTAGGCAGATGGTCTGCCATGAGGAGTCTGGATGGATCTAGGAGGATTCTGGCTGGGAGTCGGAAAGGTTCTGGAAGGATCTAGGTGGGCTTGGCGAGAAGGCCATGAGGTGCGTGGTGCGCAGAGGTATTTATCCCATTGGTGGGAGATATGGACATGCATTGGACATGTGTTGTATGCCCCTGGCATGAGGTATGCCTTGAGGCTCTTATCTATGACTCACGGTCGATAAGCCCCTGTGGCTTGATGGCGGTATGCCATTGGATGATTACTATAGGGTTTCAGGTTCAGTAGGAGCCTGAATGTGTTACTTATACGGTATATAAGACTCTGCAGCTCGAGCAGTAGTCTTTAGCTTAGTTTCTTTAAAGCTTCACCCAGTTAGCTCGGAGTCGTCCCTTCCTGTGTAGAACCCCCTCAGCTTTATCAAACCCAAGCAGATACAGTCATTGCTTCGCCTTTAACCTAGGCTGTTGTGATCATCCACTTCTGTATATTATACCAGCATTCCTATCCCTTTCAGCAGGTGATAGAGGTTCAGACCGTCCTTGTGTAGCCGTTGTCATTCATCAAGACCCCCTTACGCCTAAGTCAGGCAGTACGATTGGTGAATCATAACACTCTCTATTCCTTTTCTTCATCTCTACTTCTCCTTCTATCATTGTCTTTATCTGGTGGAAGTGCTATCACACCTTTGCACTACTTGGGGACCTAGTGTTGACATACCTAGTGTCCAAGAATCATTGTCCTTTGTGTTGCATCCACACTCTCCCTGTCCAAGTTGGACAAACACTTAGCAAAGTGTTACATTAAGACCAGGATCCCATTGTGGCACTGCAACATACCACAAGAGAAATCTGGGCAGCTGAAGAGCCCTTTGTTGCATACAAAATCAAAGGACAACCACAGCAGATGTTACATCATGGTAGGGATGTTCACCCGACGTGGGTTACATTTACAATGACAGGAACACTTAAAGGTCTAAACTGTGGTTCTGTGTGAGAGATCTAAGTTCGAAGAGAACTTAGATAGTTTCTGATGACAAGTAACTCTCTGCTAAGTCAAACAAGGACTTTGAGAAGAGTTATGAGAGGGAATTCACATGAGTGAGAGAGTGGGGATGCTTCTGCTTGTTGTCTCTAGTACTGTATGATACAAGAAGTCAAGTCTGAAGCTACTGGCTACCTAGCTATGAGACTTTATAGTAAATGAGAATAATAGAGACTACAAGTCCAATGTGTCAGTAGTACAGTACATGTCACTGAAACAGTAAGAGAACAATAGAGTACTAGGACTGAGTCACAACAAAGTGTCCTAGTACTGAGTCACGTGAGTAAAGATGACGTGTCACCTAGCTAAGACCAATGTGTCCTACTAGAGTCATCATGAGTCATAAATATCAAGAAAAGGGTGAGAAAGAAAGAGTAAAATGTTAGTGTTGTAACAGCAGAACATACCAGAGTTGTTTATCAAGCAAGCAAGTTGGCAAGTGGTTAACACCATCAAACAATATTACACATGGTCAAGTGCACTAGAAGAATCAGGGCAGGAACATTGGTACCCAGTTGAGTTCAACACCAAATGTGTGTGTTGGACTGAAGTACACTGGATTGAGAATCTAAAAATTGGCAGACATTGGCAAGCATTCCACATTGCAGGAGAAGATCTAGGCCTTGACATCATGCTACAAGATACTGCTAATCAAGATTGAATTGACAATGCTAGGAGGCATAGAGAACAAGTGGAAGAAACCCCCACCACATGCACTAGTACTCCATCTACAAAGCGCCATACAAGTATGCTCACCAGCACCACAGAGGGGAAGCGATCAAATCATTGCTTTACAATTGGCTGAGTCTTTAAACATCCACAAACCAACCATGAGTCATACAATGACAATGGAAATACCTATGGGGACTATCAACCCTGTTACAGGACATATGGAAGACCCCACCAATGCAGATGATGCTGCATTATATAGAGCCATAGGACCCAATTGTGCAGATCCACCACCATTTGCGAGACAACAACCATCTCCCACCATACCATTTGGATGGCTGAGAGGAGGTCCCCCAGCACAGGGACCAGGTGGAGGACCTTTTGGTGGAGGACCACCAGGGGGTGGAGGGTCACCAGGAGGTGGAGTACCAATTCCTATGCCACAAGCACCCCACCAACTAGGAGGGCACCACAGTGACAAGTTGGTTGGAAATCCTCCAATCCTTTTCACAGGAGATAGAGCCAAAGCTGAACAATTCATTACACAATGGCAGTTATATGAAGGGGTCAACATTACCAATGCCCTCATGCATAACCCATACCAACAAGCTATGTTTTTCCTTACCTATATCCACTTGTTAACAAATGGGTAAAGGGAGTATATGCATGGTTACAGACCCAAGTCACCATACAAGGATGGGCTACTACAGACGAATGACTATGGAACAGCATCATTGGTGCCTTCAATAGGCAATACACAGATGTACTTGAACAAGAAAAGGCTCAGGCAGAATTGGCCAAGGGGCTTTGTATGCAACAAGGGCATCTAGATGGTCTCATCACAACATTTGAACAGTTGGCACGACATGCCAATTACAATGTTAATCAACCACTTGTCCTTCACATTTTCATGGATGCATCGCCTCACACCATGTATGAGTTCATTTTCAAAAATGTTCAACCATTTAACTATGAACAATGGTGAGAAGCAGCAATTGAACAACAAAAGATCTTCATACATATGAAGAGTCGACTTGAAAAATTCAAGCCAAAGCAAACTCCTGGACAAGGATTCAATGCTTGGAAGAATGGCAATCAATGGAGGGGACCCAACCTACCAAACCTGCAATATCCCAATGCTATGGATACAACACTGGGAAGAATACATATTGCAGAAGCAGAAGACTTCCTCCTGGGACCTGGGAGGAAATCAATATGAGCAACAAGCAGGAGGGAGTTGGGAAGGAGGCATACCCAGAGGGCACATTCAACAGAATGGACAAAGGAAAGTCCTCACTTGTTTTAACAGTGGAAAACCTGGCCAGTTCAAACAAGATTGTCAACAGAAATTGCAAAGTCCACCTTATTACCAGCAAGGACAGGGTCTGTCACACACTAGACAAGCAGATGTTGGATCAGACAATGTCTATGTGGCTTGTCAAATTGTCGACAACCAAACAACACAACAGAAGGCCCAAGATTGGCTTATGGGAGTAGCAGGTGAAAGCAATGATGTTAAAGACCTTGTCATGCAACAACTATGGAATAGGGAGGATTTTCAGGATGCCTGAACCCAACAGCCTGGGTGAGGGCTCTTCATTGTAACTCTGTATACATCACATGCTATCGTTCTATGTGAATTCCAGTATTGATCTGTACAAGTTACTTTAAGGCTGACAAAAAAGCACTGGTAGACTTGGGAGCAACTGATAACTTCATGCATCCTGTGTTTGCAGCCAAGAATGGGATTGGGGTTACACAAACTCCCAACACCAAAAAAATTAACATCAATAACACCACCAACAAGTCAGGGAAGATTACTCATTACTTTGATTTGGACATATGCACTAATAGGATTCATAGGGAAATGAGATTCCTTATTTTAGACATAGGGAATGAAGATATGCTGTTAGGATACCCATGGCTTGCCACATTTGAACCAAAGTTCAATTGGCAACATGCTACCATCAATGAACATATCCTCCCTGTCATCATTTCCTCTATCAATCCCAGAGTCATATGTAACAGACCTATTATTGCCACCACCCTCACTGAGGCAGAAAAACACTCAATTGTCCAAACACTAGAAGCCCAATCCACTATTTGGGGAGTATCCACCAAGTTGGCCATACAGGCAGGCCAAAATACCAAAGCAGCGGTGGTGCTGATGGCATATGATCAATTCCACAAGCTGTTCAGTGATGAGGAACCATCATGTTCCCACACTCTCAATTGCAGGACCACACCATTGACTTCAAAGAAGGGGTGCCCAACATGTCAGAATGCAAGATCTTTCCCATGACACAAGGAGAAGATGAAGCATTGCTTGAGTTCTTACAAGAGCAAGAGGCAAAGGGATACATTAGGCCTTCCAAGTCTCCATATGCATCACCATTCTTCTTCATCAAAAAGAAGGATGGCAAACTTAGACCAGTATAAGACTATAGGTGCATCAATGACATCACAGTTAGCAATCAATACCCACTCCCACTCATTTCAGACCTTCTCACCAATCTACATGGGGCATTCATATTCACCAAATTGGATGTACATGATGGTTACAATAACATCTGTATCAAAGAGGGAGATGAACACAAGGTGGTGTTCAAAACCAAATATGGGTTGTGGGAACCTTTGGTAGTGACGAGCAGGGGTAACCCTGGGGTCAGTTTGGATCTACCTATACCTGTACCCTCTCTGCAGGTAAGGGTAGCTCTGGGGTATGGGTATGGTGATACACCCTGCGCCGCACTGGTGGTGTATACAGTGTTTTTTGCATTTCTAATGATTACTGGACAGCGATGTCATCTGCACACCCTTGGCCCTTGGAGCTCATATTGCACCAGCAGCAGCAGGTATCAGGATCTAGGCTTTACAAAACTGACAGCAAAGCACGAGTCAAGTCACATGGCAGTGAGGCGAGACCAGGAGTGACCAGTGACCAGGCATCTTGTGAAGGCGAGGCACTATAGCGATAGTGCCTGCACATTCCCTGAGTTGGTGCTCTCGGCTGGCAATAAGCCATGTGGCAACCATGCACATGAGCACACACAGCCCAGTGGCTAAGATAGCATACACATTCAACTGGCACGAGC
This sequence comes from Lactarius tabidus, assembly GCA_963281015.1. NCBI lineage: Eukaryota > Fungi > Basidiomycota > Agaricomycetes > Russulales > Russulaceae > Lactarius > Lactarius tabidus. Next base: position 5,428,628 of record OY725468.1, on the reverse strand, counting down.
ACAAAGCACATCAAACCTTCTAGAGTAAGGCCGACCGCTACCAAAGCTTTGAGGCACGACTGCAATGTTTGACTGGAGGATAGTGACTCGAGTGCAACTACAGGCAACATGTGGCCTTACTAGGGTAGGATGTGGATTGGCTGAGGCAGGGCAAATGCAAACCTTTGAGAGGTTTCTACTCACCCTTGGTCCTGCATATATAAGGACGGCTGTTGCTCGTAGATTGGCAGTTCAGCAGCAACCTTTAGCAGCTTTACTTCACATTTGTACCTTCCTTATTAGGCAGTATCTCATCTAAAGCCCAGAGTTCACCTTTCATCTCTGCGTTTGCATTGTGATATTAGTTCACTCTTCATCATTGTCACTCTCATCATCATACTGAAGCTTTGCCCTTGTGTGCAAAGTCATCATCTTTGTCCTCATGTCTCGTGTGCAGCGTGTGTAGGCCATTGTTGGTCGTACTCACTCTTGCTATTAGTGTAGGTATTTGCCATTGCATCTTGCATCGGACTTGCCTTGGCTTGTGGTTTCTCTTAGTCTTGCATCTTTGCTGACAAACTAGTGTGTCAGCCCATGTCTATATCCCTCATCCTTCCTGAACTCAAGCACTCTTGGCCTTCTTTTTTTTTTTTTTGGCATCCATTAAAGTGCACATTGGGGTGCATGACCCTATGTGGCACTTATACAAACTAATTCTACCCATTCCCTTTCCCTGTCCAATTCAATTGCTTATACTTCACATTAAACCACCTCCCCGTGCCTGTATGGCACCGCATCGCATTTGAACAAGTGTCAAGTGTACTGGGGTGCTATGAAGCACCAGGATGTGTTGACGGGTGTAGGGGCAAGGATAGAGCTTGTATCTTGTTTTGTTTTGTTTTGAGGTGTTGTGTGATTGGTGTGCTTGGGGTGCTGTGTGTTTGCCTAAAAGAAAACCTTGATTCCTCCACTGCCCTACTCTGCATGTGTTTCATTGTCCGTTTACTCTTCATATCTTGTCAAATCGTGGGGTGTGACTTTGTGTTGCTGCTAAGTTTGTTTTGCTTGGTTCTTCTTCATCTCCGGTCTGCTTTCTTTTGTATCATGCTCTTGGCTGTCTTCAGAGAATCTTCCTGTGGCATGCATGTAATGTGCCAGTGTGACTGTCTTCTTCTCGCTCTCTAGCAGCTCTGTTATGTTCACACTCCACAAACTGTCGGTGTATCACATGAGTTAGAACTATCATGTGATTATGACATCATTAGTTCTGGACACTTCCACCACCTTCCATATGACGTCTATGTGATGTCAGTCTTACTCATTCCTACTACAGAGACTATTAGTATTAGTGGAGTTATAGTGTCATACATGACTCATCCTAGCATTATGACTCAGTAGTAGTGACTCATGTACTTAGTATATAAACTGTACCCTTAGCACACTTAGACCTTAGGTCTGAGTTCTTGTATCAATCAGACATTCCTCGACGCCTTTAGGCTAGGAGTTGCATAAGTCCAGTCGACTTCCCAACCGTTCCTATCGCAGACTTTGCTCTGCTATCACCGATTCCGCGAGGGTATTGAGCCCCACGCCGTCATCATAGGGTCTTACAAACCTTATCAGCGACCTGGTTATCCGCATCTGTCCGAAGTCACTCACAAGTTGCGGACCCAGTTGATCCGAATCCAACAGAACAACTTTCGTCACAGTACCCTAGCTCAAGCCGAGCAGAGCGGTCCGTCTAACCGTAACAAGCTCTGTGAATTTCGTTTTGAGCTCCCCTTTCTTCGGCCTGAGCTTCCATTGCTTGTGTGTGTATGCTGGGCATTCTAGCAGGAAGTGTTGAGGGGTTTCTTTGGGTGCCCCGCAGGCTGGGCAATGTGTGCTGTCTTTCCATTTGAAGCAGTGCAGATATGTGTTCAATGGAACATGCCCTGATCGTAATTGAAAGATCTTGCTCATGTCTGCTCTGGAAATTTTTGGGTTGCTTATCAGTTTGATGAATTTACAAGAGGGAAGAGAAGGGTCTAGGTGTTTGAACTTAGCATATTGGGGTGACTCTGTCCATTCTTGTCTCCATCTTGCTTTCTGTGCTGTGTTTTCTGCCTGTATCAATGCTGATTTACTGTGTTTGAGTTGTTTTCTTATGCCTTGGGGAGGTTTGCTGGGTCTGTTGAGGTTCCCTCTGCTGCCTTTTTAGCTTCTTTTTCTGCTTCTTCGTTGCCTGGAATGCCTGAGTGCCCTGCTGTCCATCTAAATGTTAGAGAGTATTTTTTACCTCTTATTTTTTGTATTTGTGCTGCTGTTTTGAGGGCCTCTGCAGCTAGGTATTGACCAGGTTTGTTGAATTTCAAGGCAAGAGCTTTGATTGCTGCTTGGTTGTCCACTCCTATTGCGTATGAGATATTGCCCTTCGGGTTTGTTTCTATCAGATATAGTCCCATTAGTATTCCTGCTGGCTCCACTTCAAATACCGTGTGTTCATCTGCAGATCCTAAGTGGAGGTGAAGTACTTTTGTTGTTTTACTGTTCTTTGTCATTATTGCTGCTGCTCCAACCTTACTGTCATGTGCTGATCCATCAGAGTAAATCTTTATTTGCTCTTGTGCTTGCTCGTCTGCTTCTTTTGAGCTGTCTTTGTTATCAGGTATTACAGTTCTGAACAGTTGTTTACCCATCAGTGCTGGGTTGCGCCCTGCTACTGTTATTGTTTTGAACTCTTTGTGTGCTGCTTCAAAGGCAAGCAAGAGGTAGTGCAGGGGGGATTTGTGATGTTTCACCTTGTGTTTAGAGGATCTGCAGTATAATTTTGTGATAGGGTGTGAGTGTGGTAGTGTGGCCATTTGAGCCGCTGCCCTGTGACAGGATTTGTCCAGTTCCAGCTGTGCTGGGAGTATGTCTGCATGTGTGCATAATGTGTCTGTGGGGGATGTTCTTAGTCCTCCGACTACTGCTAACATACCTGCCCTTTGGATAGATGAGAGATGTGTGGTGAATCTCTTGTTGGCCTGAGGCCTCGCTTCACATTTCATGGTAAGTGTGGGGGGGGCCCGGGGCCCAGATGTCAGCAGTGTATAGGATTCTCAGAAGTGTGATGCTGATGTACATTCGTCTGGCAAATTTAGGTGTCAGTCCCCAGTCTGGCCTTACCACTCTTCTGATCTGCACTGCCCATGTTGCGCCTTTTTTGGTCGTGTATGCTTCCTGCTCTTTCCAGTTGAGGTGTTGGTCTATATATACTCCCAGATATTTTGCAGACTTGGAGGTTTCTATTTGTGTGTTGGAGATCAGAAGGAGGGGTCTCATTACCTTTTTGCTCTGGTGTGCAAAGTCCATCAGGGCCAGCTTTGACATTTTGAATCTTGAGTTGTGCTCCCGTGCCCATTGTAGCGCTCCGTTCTCCCTTGTCATCATGTTGTTCAGGGTTTTGTGTGTCTCCTCAAATGTCTTCACAGTTGTGACCAGGATGGCATTGTCTACATATGCTGCTGTGAACTCCGATGGCAAGTTTGGGATATCTAAGATATCAGCATTATAGTATTGGTACAATACCATTGATAGTGGGTCCCCCTGTCCTATTCTGTTGTCGATGTTTATGCTGTCCGATTCATGGTCATCAAATTTGAGGCTTGTTGTCCTACCTAGAAGCATGTTATTCACGAATTGGACTATTAGTGAGGGGACCTGTCTCTTTGCAAGGTTTGCGATGAGTTTCTTGTTGACTGCATTTGGGAACACCCCTTCTATGTCTAGGAATAGTACTGATGTTACTTGCTTCTTGCACCATGCGTCTTTGATCTTGTACACCAAGTATTGAATGGTGTCATAGGATTGTGTTGTATCCTTCTGAAACTGGTAGCTTTGTGATGAAGTCCATTGCAACTGTCTGGAATGGCAAGGTGTGTTCTGGTGTGATGGGGATTAAACTAGGTTTAAGCAGCCTCATGTTCACTTTGTTTGCTTGACACATGGCACAACCCTTGATGTATTGCTATCTTGTTTCATGTTTGGCCACCAGAAGTCTTGTTTTGCCAATTCAAAAGTATTTGAAATTCCTGGATTTCCAGCTGGCAGGGAATCGTGGTAAAAGTGAATTACCCCCCTCTTTAGATTGTTGTCTCCAGCAACAACAAGCTGTCCAGATTCACCCTTCCACCAAATTGAATTTAACTTTATCAATTGGTGGGCATTGGTCCATTTCTTGATCTGTAGGATACTAGTTTGGTTTTCCTGTTGATCCTGTTCAACTTTGTCTTGAACTGACTGATATGCCCCTGTTTTTGTCATTTGGGCATATGCATGACTGAAGAACTTTGGTGGTAACACCACAAGTTGCTTATTATTGTCATCTCCTGTGTTGTGATCTGGGCATCTAGATAGGGCATCTGTGCATCCATTTTTCTTTCCCATGATATGCACCAGTTCAAAGTCATTGTCCATTAGTTCTGCATGCCATCACACCACTCTTCTATTGTGTTTTCCTGGATTCTTCCAGAACAATAGATTGGTGTGCTTGGTGTGTATTTGACCTTGTACCTGGCTTGATGCATGTACTGTCTCCATGTCTTGAGTGTTTCCCTTAGACCAAGAAGCTCCTGATTGTAGACATTGTAGTTTCTTTGAGCTTCATTCATGGTTTTTGAAAAGAATGCCACAGGATGGAGGATATTTTTGTCATCCCTTTGCATTAAGACAGCACCAATAGCATAATCAGAGGCTTCTACTTCCAATTTCGAATGGTTTCATTTGATTGGGCTGGAGTAGGACAGGTTCTTCACATATGTGTCATTTGAGTTCCTGAAAGGCCTTTTCTTCTGGTTTATCCCATGTCCATTGGGCACCCTTCTTGAGGTGTTCATGGAGCACTTTTGCAATTTGTGAGAATCCCCTGATAAATTGCCAATAGAAGTTGCAGAACCCAAGGAATTTGCATATGTCTTTGACATTCTTGGGCATCTTCCATTCTTCTACTCCTGCAACTTTTACTAGGTCCATGGTGACTGTGCTGTTCTTTAGTATTACTCCTAGGAATTCGATTTTCCTAGTTTCAAAGATGCATTTGCTTGGTTTGAGATACAGGTCCAGCTTCATTAGTCTTTCCAAGATTTGGTTCACCAGTTTGCAATGCTCGATGATGTTAGCTGATGTTGCAACAAGGATGTCATCCATGTAGATGATGACTCTTCCAGTAGCAATGAGGTCTGCAAACTCTGTGTTCATAAACCGCTGGAATCATGCTGGTGCTTTCTTCAAACCGAATGGCATGACTGTGTTTTCATAAAGTCCCATATTTGTTTTGAATGCTGTTTTATGTTCGTCTCCTTCCTTTACTTGTATATTGTTATATCCCATGTGTACATCCATTTTAGAAAAGATCTGAGCATTGCAGACTTTATCTTTATCCACTAGTTCTTGGATAAGTGGGAGGGGGTATCAATTGGGTACCGTGAATGAGTTTAGCTTCCTGTAGTGGACCACTGGGTGCAACTTCCCATCTTTCTTTCCAACAAAGAAGAAAGGTGATGAGTATTGTGATTTTGATGGTTGAATATATCCCTTTTCCAGGTTTTCCTTGATGTATTCATCAAGTTTTCCTTGTTCTGTGAGTGTGAGAGGATATATTTTGCAATCCAGCATTTTGGGTGTGTCTTCCATAAAATCAATTTCAATATCCCAAGGCTGATGCTTTGGGAATCATTTGGCTTCTTCAGAAAAGACCTTCTTCCATTTATGATACTGTGGAGGGACTATTTGATCCCAGGTCTCTTCTTTCTTTTGGGTGTTGGCTGCCATTTGCACTGCTGTAGACATTTTTTGGATTTGAGCCTGGTCCATATATGTTATGTAGACCTCTTCTCCTGGAGTTGCTAGTGACTTTGCTCAGCATATTCATGCCTTGCATACACATGCAACTTCATCTTCAATTGGTAACCCCAGCATTTTGATGACCAAGGGTTGCATACTCTCATCAAGTACCACTTCCTTCCAATTGATAATTGATTGGAATGCTACTAGCCAAGGGTATCCAAGGATTATTTCATCTTCTCCAATGTCAGTAACCAGGAACCTCATGTCTTGGACTTTTGTTCTGACTCGGACTTGTAGGTCCACATAGTGCATTATGGAGCCTGCTTCGTTGTGCATTCCATTGATATTCCAGATGGTCTGCATTCTTTGAAGTGGGACTTGCCTGATCATCATCCTTCTGAGGAGCTTTGGGTTTATGAAATTGTTGGTTGCTCCAGAATCAACAAGAACCTGTCTTTTGGCCTTCAAGTGTGATGATTGTAAAAGAGTTGGGATTCGTAGACTTTTGTATTTACAAGCAAAGACACTGTTGAGTCCTAATGTGTGCACCCAGGCCATCAGGGTTGCACTTCTTAAAAATCTGCATTGTCTCCTTCTGCCCCCTGCTCTGCCTCTATGGCCTTCTTTATGATGGCAATCTTGGTGTCCTCTGGGAGTGACTTTCCAAGTCGTACATAGGCATCAAGGTCCATGGGCTTTGGGTATTTGGTATCACTATCACTGTCCTGATCAGAAGTCTCAGCTTTCTTTGCTTTAACCGAAGACTTCTTCTTCTTATCTGGGCAGTTCCTAGCAAGATGCCCCTGTTTATTGCAGGTGAAACAATGGCCTTCAGCACATTGCTTCTGGGTGTCCTCAGTAGTGGATGCATGTCTGCAGCTTCCTTTGTTCCTGTTAAAGGAACAGGATCTATCAGCCCTGGTATCCATTGCATTGGGATCCAATGGCATTTTGACATTCAGGATCTTAGCCCATTGATGAGGGAGAACCCTGTTTTATTAAACGGTTTGTTCTTTCTTCCCAAGCTGTCAGCTCTGATTGTGGCCACATTGTGGACCAAGGTATTGTCCTTGTGGTAGTTTCGGACTGCCAATGCCCAGTTCTGAAAGCCAACTGGCTTAACAACCAGTAAAATGTGTTGCATCATTTTATACGGAAGTTTGGCTGCGATCATGGTGATGGTGTTGTCTGCATCAATGGGGAAGTTGGCCTCATGTGCCAGCGTTTCAAATTGGGTGATGAACGTGTCCACTTCTCCCAGAATGAAGGGGAGGTTGCACAGTTTTTCCTGTGCACATTCCTTGAATCCAGTGTCCTGGAAGGCAGACTGGAACTCATTGGAGATATGAGTCCAATATCCTTCATCAGCATCAGCTCTTCCAGTGGTGAGTTGATCTACCATCCACTGGGTTTGACGCTGAATCCAGGCTTGGATGATTGGTCCCTGAATAAAGCCTAGGAAGAGTGCTGCATGTTTCATCGGATTGCTCATATGATCTGTATCATGATTGGTGATGCAGTGAAGATTGAACACCATCATGAAGTTGTTAGCCTTAGATCTATTGCCATTAAAGATGGCTGGAGGGTTTCTGCCTAATTTGCTTCCGGCTCCACCTCCACCTCTGGGGCCTATGTGCTCAAAGATGGATCCTGGTCTGCCTAGTGGTCCTCCAGGGGGTCCTCCTGGTCCATGTCCTCCAGATCCTCCTGACGGTCCTTTGCCAGGTCTGAAGAATGAATGCACCTTCCCTGGCTTAGTATTTGCAAGGGTAAGGGCTGGTCCTGTATAACGGTTCCTAACCATTTGTCTGACTTGGATGATTGAGTGTGGCTTGCAACATGTGACTGATGTTCTCGGACACTAGGCTGACATAACACTAGGTCCCCTTGTGTGTGAGAGGGTGTAATAGCACCTCCACCAGATAGATGATAAGATGATTGAGATAGAAGAAGTAGAAGAAGAGAAAGAGATGCAGTGTTACAACACTTACATTCATCTTTCTTTCTCACCCTTTTCTTGGTATTTATGACTCACGATGACTCTAGGAGGACATGTCATCCTTAGCTAGGTGACAGGTCATCTTTACTCATATGACTCAGTACTAGGACACTTTCTTGTGACTCAGTCCTAGTACTCTATTGTTCTTTTACTGTTTCAGTGATGTGGACTTAGGTTACTGACATGTTGGTCTTTAGTTCTCCATTGTTCTCATTTACTATAAAGTCTATTAGCTAGGTAGCTCATTTCCTTAGACTTGACTTCTTGTATCATATGGTACTAGAGACAACAAGCAGAAGCATCCCCACTCTCTCACTCATGTGAATTCTCTCTCATAACTCTTCTCAAAGTCCTTGCTTGACTTAGCAGAGAGTTACTCGTCATCAGAAGCTATCTAAGTTCTCTTCAAACTTAGATATCTCACGCAGAACCACTGTCCAGACTCTTTAGTGTTCCTGTCATCATAAACATAACCCATGTCGGGTGAACGTCCCTACTGTGACATAACACACAGATAGAAAGGCAGACTGGGGAATGAAAGAGACAAGAAATAGCAAATTGAAGAAGACCAGGATGGGGATCCTGCCTGTACTAGACTAGCTTATATACAGATATGCACTGACTTTAAAGTGCAGCTTGAACCTTTATCTAAAGCAAACCCTAATACTGCTATCCTAGGAATGAGTCAGGGTCCTATACATGTGATATACAAGAACAATAAGACGCTTGACAGCATGTGAGTCTGAGCAAGTCATACTAATACACTGGTCCTAGGAATAGAACGCCATGGAAGGCTCTGGAACCTCGCCTATGACATGTCCTAGAGTCATCTGATAACAGTCATAGAGCATAGTGATGGGGAGGGAGATAAGATAAGAACAACTGCAGTCCCAATGATAATCTGCTGAGGTGCTTGCTCTGGTCAGTCCGTGACATCCTGCCATAACTGTTGGCATGGTCTGTGTTGCCATTGAGAGACTTTGATTATGCTCTATAGTGGTGGAACTTTGATTATGTCCGGTTTCTGTGTCATTGACTTCTGCTGTGGCAACTGTTGTAGGAGCAATTGACTGTCTTCCGAGGTTGAACTGGGAAGGGACTGTTTGTGTGGCTACCCAACAACAAGATCTAGAGTCTTGTTGTATGAAGTACCACTGTCTGTTGTCCTCATTGTATTTGACTTTGAGGTAGTTCTGGCTAAGGAGATCATAAACTTGATATCCTTCTGCAGTGTTGGATTTGTTCCAACAGGCTGCTCCTCTGATGTGTGTTGGTAGATTATCTTTGTTTCTTCTTTCAATCACAAAAGGTATGAATCCTGCTACACTTCTAGACTGGGTGAGTCTTCTGTTTTGTTTCCCCAGTGTGGCTGTCTTCTAGAGACTTGACTTAATGTTACATCACGGTAGGGATGTTCACCCAATGTGTGTTATGTATACAATGACAGGAACACTAAGGGGTTGGTTCTCATGTTCTGTTCTGAGTACTAATTCTGCAAAGAGGACTTAGGTTAGTGTTGTGGCAGCTCGAGCCGATGTTTTTTCTGATTTTTCAAATAAATAGCTAAAAATCTGAAAATATTTATGTGGGTAGATCACCTTCCCAGCTTGTCGGCTCTTAGCCAACATTTTTAAATCCGATCAGCCATTCCTGAGTTATTTGACGTTTTTTGGCCGGCTCAAACCGGCTCAGCTCAAAGCTGGTTCAAGCTGGTCAAAGATCGTTGAATAACTCAGGAATGGCTGATCGGATTTAAAAATGTTGGCTGAGAGCCGACAAGCTGGGAAGGTGATCTACCCACATAAATATTTTCAGATTTTTAGCGAATTTTTGAAAAATCATCGGCTCGAGCTGCCGCAACACTGACTTAGGTAGTTTCTGATGACAAGTAACTCTCTGCTAAGTCAGACAAGGACTTTGAGAAGAGTTATGAGAGGGAATCATGCAATTGAGAGAGTGGGGATGGTTCTGCTTGTTGTCTCTAGTACTGTAAGATACAAGAAGTCAAGTCTAAGGCTACAAGCTACTTAGGTACCAGACTATATAGTAAAAGAGAACAATAGTGTCACAACAACAATGGATGTCACGAGAACAATGGTCATTAGAACAAGGGAGTCATGGGAACAATAGGTAACAAGAACAATGGGTCACGAAGGACAATAAGAAAGTGAAGTGTGATCTGTCAGTCATGTGACTGGTGAGTTAATGAAGGAAATTAAAGTAAAAGTAGTATTGTAACACTTGCACCCAGGAGACACAGACCTTTTAAGGTTATTCAGGTGATGTCCCCAGTCAATTATTGACTTGAACTTCCCTTGCAGTGGAGCATTCATCCAGTGTTTCACATTGATTTTCTCACACCTTATCATATGAAACAATAACACATGGGCCCAATTATCAGTGCCCACCACCAGATTTAGTTGATGGGGAAGAAGAATACTCTGTGGAGAAGATTCTAGAGTCTCATCTGTTTGGCACAAGACAGTGTTTTCAATATTTGGTCAAATGGGACAGATACCTGGATGCAGACAACATGTGGGTTGACAAGGATGACATATTTGCAGATGATAACGTGTGGGAATTCAAACAATCAAATCCTAACACACATATAAGGGCTCTCAACTACAACAAACATCCTTATCCCACATCCTCTTTCCTCACATCAATTTTGTCACAACTTGCCCATCATTATATGTCTTCTAATGGATGATCTGACTTTGCCAAAGAATATATGCTCCAGCATATCCTGGCTCCCCCTCTGGGATCTCGGAGGTCCCTGTCCTACTCAATGAACACCAATGAATTCTCAACCCTGATGCCACCCCCTTTGAACCCTGACCACAGTCTCCTTCAGCTGCTTCCATTGCTGATGCCTTCAGACAACTCTCCCTCACTGATGCTGCCAATGCTGCTACTGAAGCTAACCCTGACAATGTCCTCATGCTTCACATCCCTGAAGACAGACTCCCTTGGGATGAGGATGGCTTGCATGTTATGTTCTGATTACACTGAGTCAAGGTATCACATGAGTTGGGACTCTCATGTGGTTATGACATCATTAGTTCCAGACTATTCTAACACATTCCATACAACAAGTCATAGTGACTCATACTATTACAGAGACTAGTAGTATTAGTGGAGTCATAGCATCATATGTGACTCATCCTAGTAGTATGGCTCAGTATTAGTGACTCATGTAATTAGTATATAAACTGTACCACTAGTGAACTTAGACCTTAGGTCTGAGTTCTTGTATCAATCAGACACTCTACAACACCTTCTAGGCTAGGAACTGCATAAGTCTGGTCAACTTCCCAGTCTCCCCTATCACAGACTTTGCTCTGTTATCACCGAAGTCCACGAGGGCTATAGTCCCATGGTGTCACAATAGGGCCTTACCAGCCATACCATTGTCCCAGTTATCCCCCCATCCATTTGAGATTACTTCTCGGCTGAAGGATAATCTCATATGCATCCAGAACTGAAACTTTTGTCACCGTACCATAGCTCAAGTCGAGCAGAGTGGTTTGTCTAACTGTAACATCATGCCTGGCATCAGGAGCAACTACTGGAGGCTTGGAAGAGACACAATGAGAAGAATTGGAGGCACATTCACACAGGCTTGGTTCTGCTAGCCTGGTGTCACCCTCTGATATCAGATATTGCAATCAATGTCATGGACTGTGAGAACACTGTCATGGTCACAAATCCCCAGACCCCACTCCCATCCCTGTCCCAGGACCTTCCACTTGCACCCACAGAATGGCAACAATTTGCTTCACCCCATGAAGAAGCCATGCAACTGGCTGATAGCATTGCCAACTCCCTTGAAGTTAACAGTCAAGATGCCCCTGAAGTACTGCCTCCATACCCAGAAGAAGTGTGCCCTGCTGAAAGGATGGGTCTACAAAACAGAAGAGGTTGAGGATCTAGACAACCCATCCCTGTACACCATGCTGTCAAGCCCACTCACCTATGCTTAGTGATTGTCAGGGGTTTGCTCAACCTGCATGGGTAGTGGGTGTGGGTATGGGTGGCATTTTTTCTATCTGGGAAATACCCATACCCACAAACAGGTGGTTATGGGTTTTTAACTACAACATTGCTATGTCATCGAGCCAGATACTACACAAACCACCACATAGTAACACTGTCACTGAGTCCCAATTTCTAATCTAAAAACCTTGACCATATCACTCACTCATATACTAGCCTTGATGCCATCTTGATAAGAGTCTTTGCCACACTATATTTCTGCATGTGTTCCACCCAAATGACAGTGGGTGGTGGTGCTAGTATTTGCTGTCTCTTGACCTGTCTCTGTCTGCACACTGTAGCAGTTCAAGTTAATATGCCACCTCCACTGGATACTATGATGATACAGACAGACGCCAACATAATCAAGGGCCCACAGAAGTGTTATCCTCCTGAATGCAACTTGGAAAATGGTGATCTACCTTCTGGGAAGAAGGTAAAACCAACCAAGGCCTGTGGGGGAAGCAGGCCTACAAAAGCAAAGGCAGTTACTAAACAAATCACTGTTGAAGAGCCACATAAAGACACACCTTATTCCTGTCCTCATCCTCACCCTCGCCCCATTCAAACCAATCAAAATCTTGAAGGTACTGGCAGTAGTGATGATGTAGTCAGTAACAAGTCAGACGAGGACAAACCAGAGGAAGAGGATGATGTTACCGAGCTGAGAATGTGTTCCATCCACTTGTTCATGAGCTGCAAGCATATTATTATGGCAATAGTTCACATGTCTAAGAAATGGGATGCACCTGTTTATGTCTTCTTCAAACCCTCAGCTACATCAAATATGTCGGAAGCCACAAGGCATGCATCTTTGAATGTGCCACAGCTTGTTGCCGCTGCAAATCCAAATTCATACAGGGCTTCCTCTACACTAGTGACACTGGTTTGACAAGTAATATGCACTGGCATGCAAAGATCTGCTAGGGGAACAAAGTGGTCACAGCTGCAGATACAACAGGGAATGTCCAAATGGCACACAAGGCTCTGTCAAAGAAGAAGGATGCTAATGCTAATGGGACAATCACATCAGCATTTGAACAGGTTGGGAAGGGAAAGGTTACTTACAGTCAGCATGCACACACCAAGTTGGAGGCACAATGAATCTGAGCACCCAACACACTATGATGCTATAAAGTCCTGAAACAAAATTGTCAGCGTTGAGTTCATCTGCTGGGTTGCAGAGAACAAGCAGCCATTCCAGGTCATCAATGACCATGACTTCCAGTTGCTCATGAAGACAGGCAGACTGGAATGTTACATTCCATCTGCTGAAACCCTCTTGTGCAGTGTCAAGAACATGTTTATTAGTGCTCGTGGACATGTAGCTAAAATGTTGCAGGTAAGTCCAGGATAAAAGATGATCAAATGTTACTTACCAACAATGTCCAGGAATACAATGGCAAACTCAACTTTGCCACTGATGCCTGGACTTCACCTAACCATAAAGCATATGTAGCTATTACTGTACATCTTGAACACAACAGAAAACCCTTATCAATGTTGCTTGATGTTGTTGAAGTGCCAAGGTCTCACAGCAGCATCAACTTGGTGATCGCATTTGCTGAGGTTCTGAGGATGTTTGGCATCGGGGAAAAGGCATGAGCTTGACAATTTAAAACCAGAAAGAAAAGGAAAACTCACTTTTGTTTAGATTCTTAGCATTACAGCTGACAATGCCTTGAAGAATGATAAAATGGTAGAACAACTCAGCGATGATCTTGACAGTTTCCCTGGTGCCGCAAACCAAATGTGCTGCTTTGCACACACCCTCAGTATCTCAGCCAAGGCAATCCTAAAACAATTTGACATACCAAAGGGACAAACCGAGGAGGTACTTGATGGAGCTGCTCAGGCTTTTGCTGACTTGGCCATGGATTTTGACTTTGAGGATCGATCATCACAGGGAGCACAGGAGATGGATGAGGAGGAGGAAGATGATGAGCCACTGGACAGTTTGGTTGACTTTTGTGAGGGGCTGAATGAAGTGGAGTTGAGGGAGTTGGATGTGAGTATAAAGCCGCCTGTGAGAACTATGCTGCTCAAGGTGTGTTGATCAATGTTTGACTTCTAACCCTACTCAACTAACTTGTTGATAAAGCTACACAAGATAGCCTTTACTCTCAAAAATTCGACAACAATCCTCCTCCTGCAGTGGTACAATACACTGGCTGCCCACTGCCTTTCTCATCATATGATGCCATGCAATGTTTCTACTCAGTGGAACTTGACATTCAACATGCTCAACTTTGCAATCGAGTATTGTCTGGCAATCAATACAATGGCTGCAACATGGGACTTTGACCTTCATAAACATGAATTGGTGCCAGCAGAATGGAGGATTGCTGGAGAACTTTGTGATGTCTTACAGGTATTTTTTCATCCTCTCATATATGTGTGTGCCTCATCACCTGACAGATCTTCAAAGACCCCACCCTTTTTTTCTTGCAAGGAACTCCAAGTCTCACAACAGTGATTCCTGTGATGGATCACATCAACAAAGTCCTTGCCACTTCATCTGATAGCCCATGTCAGTTCACCCTCGCCATCTGTGCCACTCTTGGTATTGGCAAGAAGGCAATGAATTGATATTATAACAAAACTGATCGCTCAGAAGTCTACCAGACCGCCATGGGTATCAATTCATTTTATTCACCCTCATTACTACTAACATTGTTTCTACCAGTCCTCCACCCTCATCACAAACTTGAGTACTTTCAAAAAACAAAAGTGGGAAAGTTTGTGAATCCAAGATGCCTGCAATATTGTACATTGCAAATTTGATCGCTCCTACATGCCAGTGGATGATTGCAGTCAGAGGAATGGTGTCCAGGTAGATAATAGTGGATCAGTATGTTATATTCAGTCTCACCTCCAATCTCCAAGTCGTTGACCTCACCCTTTATCTCCTCCAGTCTAAGCACATCTTTGACCATTTGCCTGACCTTGCGCCCATGTCCTCAGAACTCTGCAACAAACTTGATTGCTACCTTGGTGCTGACATCAAGGACACAAAGGACCCCCTGATGTGGTGGTATGAGCAGTGTACAACCTTCCCTTGTCTCTCACTTATGGTGTGCAATTACCTCTTCATTCTGGGTAAGTCCATAACTTCTCTTACCATGGTTCAGACTTACAAATATCTAGCCACTACAGTTGATGTCAAATGGGTTTTTAGTCAAGGCTGTCTGGTACTGTCTCATATCTGCAGTTGTCTTTCTGTTCAGCCCATGCACATGCTCTTGTGTCTTGGAGCTTGGTGCCAATGAGGGTTGGTGAAGGGTAGTCATATCAAGTCAGCATTAGGAGATGAGGTCGTCAGTGAGGAAACTGAGCTCCCCACCAACTGGGATGCAAGCCTGGACTCAGAGCTGTAGTATTCTTTGTATCTATCTTCATAGCTGTTTAAATGCCCACCCATTGTGTCAACCTGCACAGGTTGAGCTACCCATATGACCTGGCCCTAACCTGCACCTGTACCTGCATCACCAGGTACGGGTTTTTAAGAGTGCAGGTGCAGGTAGCTTGTAAAAAACCTGAGGGTTACCCAGGCCAATCACTACCCATGCTATGTGCAAAGGGTCTGCAAGCAAGCCAACAACCCCTATTGCCATCTGTGCAGAGGTATGAATACAATAGGGGAACCAGCTAGGTACCCTTCCCCCTCCTAGATCCACAAGGTTATGATGTGCCAGCACAATTTATCAAGGTATGCATGACCAATAACCTGTATGTGGGGCCTTGGAGGCATGTATGGCCATGGATGGGCCAGTTCTTTGTGGAGAGATCCATGCAGCACTGGTCAATGATGTGGACACACCAACTACAGGGCTCGATGAAGACAGTATGCAACTCATTGGGAAGGAGTATTGTAACACTTTGCTAAGTGTTTGTCTGACTTGGACATTGAGATTGTGGTTGCAACATGTGACTTGGTATTTCTTGGACACTATGTGTGATGACAATAGGTCCCCTAGTAGTGAAAAGGCCTGACAGCACTTCTGCGAGATATAGACAGTGATAGAGTTGAAAGAATAGATGGAGAAAGAGAGAAAAGGATGAGATGAGCAAGGATAGGCAGACTTCGAGGAAAAGAAGAAACAAGAATAGCAAATTGAAAAAGACCAGGATAGAGATCCCAGTCCTAAACTAGGTGACTTATATACATGTACAACTTGCTTTAAAGCGGAGTCTGAACTATGATAAGAGCTATGAACCCTAGTACAGCTATCCTAGTATGAGTCAATGTCCATGAGCATGTGATATTGGAGAACAATAGGACACTTGACAGCATGTGAGTCTGTGCTACTACTATGACCTGGCCCCTGTCCATGAATAATTACCCTTGTTGTCATGGACAGCCTCTGAAGTGGACTGACTCAGCCATTATGACTACACTGTCAGATTACATTAGTCATGGACAATTAGTGGAGTATCAATGTAGCACAGACTCACACTGTCAAAGGCATTATTGTTCTCAAGTATTGCATGTATGTGGACATGACTCATTCCTAGGATAGCCATACTAGGGTTCGTGACTCATGGCATAGTTTAGACTCCGCTTTAAAGTGAGTCTCATGTGTATATAAGTTGACTAGTAAAGACCAGGGATCCCTATCCTGGTCTTCTTCAATTTGCTACCATTGTTTCTTTTCCTTTCAAGTCTGCCTTTCCACTTTTGTCTATTCCTCTTCTTCTACTTCTTCTATCTCTATCATCTTATCATCTGTTTAGTGGAGGTGCTGTCATGCACTTTTCACTACAAGGGGACCTAGTGTTAGTCAGCCTAGTGTCCAAGAACAACAGTCACATGTTGCAAGCCACATCACTTGTCCAAGTCGGACAAACGGTTAGCAAACCATTACACTTGTACTGTATAGTCATTACTGCTGAGTAATGGTTTCCAAGGCAGTCCATGACATCATCCCCTTTTCAGGGCAAATGTCCATGTTCTGCTGACCAAGGCATTAGTGGGTGAATACACTGGTCCTGACTCATCTCCTCTAATACTGGTTAATGACCTGCGCCTTCTGAAGTCACTGTTGACATGACCTCTGATCCACTCCCATCAAGTACAACCTATCCTCCAGTTGTTGTATCTGCTTGTTGACCCCCTTGATGCATTTCTTCAGTCCTGTCATGATTTCACCTGCAGCTAAGATACAGACACACATTTATTCTTCTACCCCTTCCCCCCCCCACTTGCTATGCCCACATCATTCCACCATTGGACTAATTGTCACCCGCCCTTGATGTCTTCTTAGCTATTTGTTCCTGAATGCTGCATTATCCATTGTTCCCTTTACATCTACCTGTTCCTTATGGCTATCCACTGTACTATAAGTGACTCACCCTAGGACAGTAGTACTAGGATATGAGGCTGTGCACGACTCAGGCTATGTTCCCTATTATGAATATAAGGACTGGGTAATGTGCCCTAGAGTCCCTATCCTGTTCTTTGTCGTATCTCTGCAAATCCCAGCTCCATTACATCCTCTCAACTTCTGTCTAGTTTGGCTGTCAAAGCCTCACAGAAACTCATACCATTGAAACACTGAACCATTGCACACACAGGAACCTTTATGCACATTGCATACCTTCAAGGACCCCAGATCCTTGACAAGTCCCCACCACCATCAAACCTCAGCCTCCAAAGAGAGGTCACTGATGTGGTCCAGTGCTGCATCTACATGTTCTGCATCTTGGTACTCATCCTCCAACTTCTTGAGGATCTCATATGTGAGCTCCTCAGCTTTGTGTTGTGCAGCACATGGCACAGCATGCAGGCTACAGAAGACTCACCTTTGTAGTAAGTGTTTGATAGTCTTAAGCGCAGTGTATAGAGCACGAGTGAATACAAGTGATATTCTGCTGGGGAGGGTAGGTCTCTTTTCACCCCTCCTTATATAGGGAAAGTGACCTCTATGGTCCCACCATGTCCCTTTGCATAACTATGATGAGTAAAGGTGTCTACTATATCGCGTTTTCAGTGACACCTGATGTGGAACACCCTAGAACATCTCAGAATCATTCACATGACCCTGATATGAGTTACACCCATGGACGTGCATAATGTAGCTACCTAATATGGTAATCATACTTGCATAGTCTACATATGTCGTAACTGCTATAGATAAGATACATAGATACTTATTATGTTTCAACACTCCCCCTTGCTAAGTACACGGTAGTGATCTAAGCATAATGATCAAATCAAGACAACATTCAATTCAAGAACTTGAACTGAGCACAGGAGATGTCATTATGAGAAATACTCATTGACAACCTATGCTAGTTGTTTCATAGCAGTTTAAGAAGTCTCTGATGAGATGTGTTAGAGACTTAGACAAGAAATTGAAAACGCAGTTTCCACTTTTCTGTCCCAAACATCTCTGAGGAAATGTTTCTGTGTATCAGTGGTTAGACTGAACACCACACTTCTCATCAATTCTTCATGACTAGGATGAGTAAAACTCTAATCCTAATTGCTCTCTGAACTTCTGAAATTTGATGCGGCCCAGATTCTTAGTAAACAAATCTGCAGGATTCTCAGATCCTTCAAAGTTCAATCTTCTTAGCACATATGACTTCATGTATATAATGATAGCGGATGTCAATATGTTTAATGCACTTTTCTTGCACCGGATTAGATGCAAGTAGTGAATGTCAGGGGTATGGAAACCCATGGGGGTACAAAGCACGGGTATGTACGGGTATGGGTATGGGCCATACTACTTACACCCTCACCAAACCCATACCCTCCAAGCAGGTTTGACGGGTACCACAGGTATGACTTAAGGATCTACCACAAACATATATTCGGCAGAATGCAAAATAAATCAAACCTTAAATCTTATAGAACACTTCCGAACTTCCATACAAATTGAGGAAGCCCCCACGTCCAACACTGCATGCACCAAATGGCTGCTCAACCCAATATGGATGACCCCTCCCGAAATGACACCACTTCTGGTATCAAAATAGGGTCCTGCAAAAGGAAACCAGTACACAACCCCCTCAATTCTGAAGTTGAACGATTTGTGGCATTGTTGGTAAAGAAGAAAGCCCACTTGAAAAATAAGCATAGTAAGTCAGTCATTGCATAAAAGCTATATCTGGAAATGTACCTTAGGAACAAGACACAAGTCATCAAGCATCTGATGACACAATTGACGACAACAACAATATTGTGGGATCCTATCACGCAAAAGATCCCGACCTTCAATCATCTGATGAAGAAAATGATCAGCAAGTCGCTGCACCATTATTGGATCTCACACATGGTTGCAATACATCTTCCAAGGGATCCGTGGGTGATAGCAGAGAGGACAGGATAGAGACACCTGCTGAGTCTGATGAGATGGAACTTGGGGGGTTTTCATGTATTTGTTGAGTGAGAGTTCAAAACTAATGTTAATAACCATCAGAACGCCTGCAGAAGGAGTGGAACTCACCAATATATGCCTTCTTCAAACCCCTGCCTACGATTGGCTACATTAGTGGGCGGTGCTGTCACACATTCGAATGCCTCATGAAACCCTGCAAAGGAAAAGGAAGAAATCCCTGATGTGTCAACTGGTTTCTTGACAAAAAGGATGCAAAATCGACAGGAAACTTACGAAAGCATGCAAGACTTTGCTGGGGCGATGAGACAGTTCGGGCAGGTGATGAGACAAAGGATATCCTAGCTGCGTGTGAGGCTGTGAAAAAAAACCAGCTGAAAGATGGATCGTTAATGGCTGTGTTTGAGAGGATCGGAAAGGGAACAGCAACATACTCTCACCGTCAGCACACAAAGACAGAATCCAAGTGGGTTTCTTCATTGTGCTGAAAATAAAGATGACAATTGCCCCAATCAGAGCTGAGATCATACACTGGGTTGCTGAGAGCATGCGGCCCTTTAACATCGTGGCCGATTGAGGGTTTCAAACCTTGATGAAAACGGGGCGGCCAGGATATTACATCCCATCCCCAGGCACAGTGTCACACGATGTCAAGCAAGTATTCATAAAGTGTAGGCAGTGGGTTGCGACAATGCTACAGGTAAGCACTTATTTTTTTGATACAGAGACTTTAATTATGCACCAAGTTAGAAACATACAGGTGCTCTCCACTTTGGTACCAACGCATGGACATCCCCAAACCATAAGGCATATGTGGCTGTTACCGTCCATTTTGAAGAGGGTGGGGTGCCAGTTTCAATGTTACTCGATCTTGTCAAAGTCGTGCAATTGCACTCTGGAATAAATCTTGCTGCAGCCTTTGTGAAGATCCTTGAGGACTTCGGGATCTCAGACAAGGTAAGCTGTTTCCTGCCTTTGGAACCACATCACAAAACTCACCTTTACATCTAGATTCTCGGCATCGTATGTGACAACACATCAAACAATGATACCATGATCATTGAGTTGTCAAAGCGCTTGGATGAATTTCCTGGTGCCAGCAATCGATCCCATTGTTTCACCCACATACTAAACTTAGCCGCAAAAAGCATCATTTGACAATTCGACTTACCCAAATTGTCACGGACTGGACTGCGCTGACTACTTACAGCAGATTATCATTGGGACTGCACTCGTTCTTATCTTATCTCATTCCTCACCATGGCGCATTACGTTAGTATCAGATGACTCTAGGACATGTGATGAGCCAAGTTCTATGGCTTTCCATGACGTTCCAATCCTAGGACAGGTGTATTAGTATTACTCATTCAGACTCACACGCTGTCAGGCGTCTTATTGTTCTTTAGTATCACATGCTACAGACATGACTCATTCCTAGGATAGCTGTACTAGGGTTCGTGACTCAATACTTAGTTCAGACTCCACTTTAAAGCGAGTCTTACGTGTATATAAGTCGACTAGTAGAGACCAGGGATCCCTATCCTGGTCTTCTTCAATTCGCTATCAAGTCTTGTTTTCCCTTCTTATCCAGTCTGCCTTTCTTCATCTCTCTATTCCTCTTCTTCATTCTCTTTCAACTCTTCTCTCTCATCATCGACTTAGTGGAGGTGCTGTCACGCCCTTTTCACTCTAAGGGGACCTAGTGTTAGCCAGCCTAGTGTCCGAGAACACCAGTCACGTGTTGCAAGCCACTCAAGTAGTCCAAGTCGGACCAACAGTTAGCGAACCATTACACAAATCAGAAGCAACTGTCGCCTTGGACAAGGCTGCTAAAGAACTGGCAAAACTTGCAGCCAAGTTGGAACATGAAGAACTGATGTTGAGTGGGAGTCCAGGTGAGAATGAGGAAGACAAAGATGAGAGTGATGGGTGGGTAGATGAGAAGGCATTGCTATCAGATGAGGAGTGGGAGAGGCTGAACAAGAGTGTGAAACCGGTCCGACTTATGTTGGTGAAAGTCAGTCCGCCGACTTCTTTTCTGGGAGGATTAGTTAATCACAAGTGGCAACCCGAACCGTTACCGTGTTACCAGCTTCGCAAACTTGCATATGCCTTGAAGAACTCAACTACGATCCTCCTCCCAAAATGGTTCTCGGTTCTGGAAGATCTCAAACTTGCCAAGCATATGATGCCTCGTGATGTCTCTACCCATTGGAACTCCACTTTCGATATGTTGGACTTCGCACTTCAATATCAAACCGCGCTGCAAGCAATCAGTGGGAACCTCGACCTTGATCTTTGACGATATGAACTGGATCGGGAGGAATGGAAAAACACACAACAGCTCTGTGATATCTTAAAGGTATGTTATATTTTCGTTCTGTTTATGACACACTTATCATTGTTCAAAGGTCTTCAAGGACACAACCATGTTTTTCTCACAAGGACGGCCAAATATCGACCGTGTTATCCCATCAATGGACTATCTCAACCAACAGCTCACTTCAAGTGCCCTCATCGTGAGGTACTCTGAGTCCATCAAAGCCGCAATTACCCTTGGAAAGAAGACACTCAATCGGTACTATGACATGTCAGATCAGTCAGAGATCTACGATATTGCAATGGGTAAGTGCATTCGATTGTCCTCATGTTCTCACATCCTTCCTTCTTTTTCAGTTTTGCATCCCCGTCACAAACTTTTCTACTTCAAGAGAGCCGGCTGGAAAGACAGCTGGATTACGACAGCGCAAATGATCGTGCACAATGTGTTCGACCAATTGTATGCGGACTGTGACTTAGATTTGGTAGACGAGGACCCAGAGCAGATCATGGTATGTATTCTCTCGATTTCCAGCTGTGTCTAATGATATCGGGTTTAGGCCTCGACTCCTGCACCCACCAACGTTTTTTACAACCTCCTGTCCCTTGCCCCGCCCAACGCGACTGACCTACGCGATGAGCTTGATCAGTACCTCAGCACCGACCCCGAAGTTGTTGAAGACGTTCTCGCATGGTGGCACAAGCGAAGGGGGCTTTACCCTCGGCTTTCCTGTATGGCACTGGATTACTTGTCAATACCAGGTATGTCAGCTCACTTGAAACTTTCATGTACAATTTAGCTTACCATTTACTCAAGCAACATCTGTTGATGTCGAGCGCGTCTTCAGCAAGGGCAGAATTGTCCTCTCCCACCTTCGAAACCAGCTTTCTGTTCAGTCAATGCATGCTCTTATGTGTCTTGGAGTTTGGAGCGCCCTGGGATATGTGAAGAATCATGACATCACTTTGGTGACTTCTCAGCCCGATCTTGAGGATGGTGTGGAAGAGGACATGCTTGAGGAAGGTTGGGATATGGTACTATAATGTGTGTATAGGGCCGTAGCATCAAGGTAGCGATGCTGTGCAGCATCTGACTTTGCTAATCCACAAACCTGCACGGGTTTTCTCAACCCACACACCCGCCAGACCCATGTCAACCCACCAAACCCACAAGACCTGTGTCAACCTGCCAGACCTGTGTTGACCCGCCAAACCCATGACCCACACCCGTGAGAACCCATACCCATTGGCACAGGTATGGGTTCTCATGGGTAAGGGTGCGGGTCGCCTTAGAATACCCAAGGGTTACCCGGGATAGTCACTACTGATATGAGTTACACCCATGGACGTGCATAATGTAGCTACCTAATATGGTAATCATACTTGCATAGTCTACATATGTCGTAACTGCTATAGATAAGATACATACATACTTATTATGTTTCAACACTTTGTTGTTGTTAGCCACTTTAGGTATGGCTTGGATTTTGCTGCAATACACAGCCATGAAAGGGAACATGCAGGCCTCCACATATGGGTTGTCTGTCATGTGAACCTTGATCAATCATGCTGGCCTTTCTGCTCCTAGGTGGTCAGTGATGCAGAAGGGGACATAGCACCTCCCAATATTTTATTTGTAGCCTTGTGCCCTAGCTTGGCAGGTAAGCTGGATGTCAGCATGGGTGTTGGCTTGAACAAGTTGGTGCTTGGGGGCTGGTGGAGGAGTTTGTAATAGCATGGGTCCGTTATGTCTTCCTTGACCTCTTCTGCCTCTTCATCCTCCATGTACACCCATCCCTTGGGCAACTTCTTCTTGGACGGGGTAGGGAGTTGGTACTTTAGCAGGATCTTGATGACCTTGTCTGATGGCAGTGGCAAGTCTAGCTCACAATTGAGGCTAAATGTCACCACTTGCTGGGGTGGTGTAACAGTAGCTTGGCCATTGAGCCCAAAATCTAATCTTTTGTGCTGTTCTTGGATCTCTCAGATTGCTCAGACCATCAATATCTTGAAGTCTTTCGTGTTCTATTTGCCTTAAACCATCACCTCATTGTCCCTTTCACCCTTTATCTTACTTTCCTTGTTCTACAATGCCCTTCTGCCATTGTCAGATGTCCCTCGATTGCCCCACCTTACCATTCATGGCTCAACTCATCACCAACTGCAACATCAACAACCTCAAGGCATTTCTCCTTCATCATTCAACAACCCATTGACTTCCACTCCAATGTTCCTTACCATCACCTGTACCACCACCCTCGGCTGACCTACATTGTGACTGCATCCCTAGATTTTTTGGAGAATTCTTGTCACACTCTCTGTCTCAGGCACAGGCATGCCCAATAACTTCATCATCTACCACTCCTTTTCTAATGATTTTATTGTACTTTTAGTGTGCAATGTCATAACCTTTGGCACTGTTGTTTGGCCTAGTTGCTCTATTTCCTGAACACCCTCATTTACCTATGCCTCTGGTTCCACACCTCGCATTTGCCTTGTGTATTCATCATTCAACTCCCCTTTCATTTGAACAATTTGTTTACCTTTCCCCCACCTTGACCTTTCTCCTCACATATTTTGACTTTAACTTTTGCTACTTGCTCAAACTTAGGTACAGGTTTCAGATGTATAAGAGGGCCCATGTTTTGGTTCAATAACATTGTCAAATTCCCCCATTCTGTCCTCCCTCTATTTGTCCTGCATGAAACTCTTATTTGCTTGGTTCAGGTTTAATGTTGAAGCCATCTGAGTAACTTAAGCATTCATGTATATATTCTTTGCTTCAAGATCGAACCTCATCTTTCAACACTATATTGCTAACATTTCTTTATCTCCTCAGATTTGCTCTCTTGTGTCTAATCCCTCTGTGATATTCTTTATAGCCACTCTGTAGCAGCTGAGGTAAGCTGCTGATCCAGGCTTTGAACTAGACATCTCAGTGGGCCTTCTTGTTCAATGAACATCAATCAATATGTTGTTAAACGATCAGTTTCTGTTGAAAATGGATTTATTGTTTTCTTTCCTACACTTGCTGAAAAGGTATCATGCTACAATAGATCAGAGGGGGAAATGTATTTTGGTGTGTACATACTGTTTCCACAAGTTCTCTGTTGAACTCTATGGATTGCACCCAAGTTCTCTTGATATGCTCAACACAAGCTGTGACAATCATTGATTGGCCTTCTTTGTCAGCAGCTCAGAACTCAGCAAGTTGTCTCAACAAGATGCTGATTTGTTCATCTGTGAGTGAGATCTCTGACCTTGAGGAGGCAGTGCTACCTGTTCTGCTGTTGATGCTGCCATTGCCTTTGACTTCAGAGCTGGATTGCATTGCACTCACCCTTGTTGAAACATTCCTGAACTGCAGTAAGTAATATAAACTATACTTCTGAAGTATTGTATTATGAGATAAAGTAAGCAGTCCAGGTAAAGTGGGATGTTATGCATTATGTGGACAAGCTCCCAAAAAGTACCAACAAATTCAGGGACAACAGCAGGACAGAAAAGCAAGGATAGGATGAGAAATCAATATCCACCAGAGGAAACCTCAGCTGAGGTTCCTATATCAAGTCCTTGAATTATTGTTGATATGCAAGGCATTATCCTGGAATGGTACCTTCCTGGGATTTTGAAGAGTTCTTGGCAGGTAGATCTATCTACTTTCCCTAACACCAAATCAAACCTAATGTGCTTTAGAGTGAAATGATGGTAGCAACAGAGAAGTTGCATCCATTACTTGTAGCGGATGACTATCGGCTACGTCAAGCAAGCTGAAAATATAACGGGCTCGTCAAGGAACACTCAAGCTTGACGCGGAGATAAATCACGCGCCGATCTAACCAGTGTGGAGCGTGCTGAGCTTGATACCTTTATACAAGGTAATAACAGCAGTGTCTCACTAAAGATCAGTCTGAGTAGAAACCAAGAGGACAAGTTAGATTGGTTACTATAGAAGACAAGAGGAATGCGCACCTGAGTAGAAACCAAGAGGACAAGTTGGTTCTACTCAGGACGCTACAGGGTGTCTTATATACTACTAGGGATGAGTCACTTACTAATCTACTGAGTAAGTATGGATGACTACAAGCTGATGCGTCGTGTATCTATATTTAGCACTTCTATTGTGATTACTGATCACTGTGTCATAAGTGCTTACTTGCGCTGACACGTCGCCCTAATAATAGAACAATGCTGACTGAAACCTAATACAGCATGTCATCTACATTACCCTATTGTTCTACAACGTTCTATGTCCTTCTAACCAATCATAACGTACACATGTCTAATATAAGATAAGGCAGGTCCTTTCCAGGATCACGTGCCTTTGATGACTGATACGATGCACATGTTGGCATCATGTGACTAACCATCTTATCATATCTAATGATAAGGACTTCAATTCAGAAAACAGAAAAAGATATACGCGTCCGTGACATTACTGCACCAGTGTCAAAGCAGTGCCTGCTGGCATGACAATCCTGAAATTTTTCCTTTGGGAACAGAGGGCCCTTGTGGAGTACTCAACATATTGCCTGCATGGTTCCAACAAGGGCATGAGGTGACTTGTTTTGGCCTGTGAACTTTCTTTCAGCAGCTTATTTCAATTGAGACTTTGCAACCATGGCCTGATGTCAGCACCATTTTCAGACAAACAAATGCACTGAATTGGCTAGATCACATCACTGAATCAAACTCAGTGCTAAGTGCAATCCTGGCTGTAATACACCTGAAGCTTCACAACTCAGGTTGGGAGACCTTCAACCGGCTGAGGCAGTGTGCCAAGATCCAATCCAGCCTCAGGATGTCCTCTGCCAATGGACCTCCATTTTTAATGGAGTGGCTGTGATTGTCAACTGCACCATGCCAGCACACTGGGATGCAAAATCAAGGAGGCAATGGTACATACAATCTACTTGTGACTCTGGGGCACTACTGAAATTGCAATTTGAACCTACTGGGACTTGGGCTTTTGCTGGAGTATAGCCCTGGTATGGTAGTTGGTCTTTTGGGAGCAACACTGGAGCATGAAGTGCCCCTTTTTGAAGGAGAAAGAGTATGTTATGCATACTTTATGAGGGATAGTGTGCATGAGTGGGCTGGGGTTCGGGCTACACCTGGATGACAACACACCACTATGATTTAACTTAATTTCATTAGGGGCATCATTTATAGATAATTTTATTTGCAAGACATGAGCTCCTCATTGCTTGCAAATCAGTACCATTGTAATACAGTATATTCATGGCTTTTGGCAGCTCACCTGTAATATGATGTTTCAAAAACTCAAGGAAACATTATTTTTGTTCAGTGGCTCATCAAATGTCTCGAGCATACTTATCATTGAAAAGTGAAAGGACTCCCAATAGGTGTGAGATATGCAAAGATTAGATTCAGCAAATTTTCTTAACACTGCAGAGCATGAGTCTTAGGCTACTAGAAAAGTAAATCAACATATTGGGGCATTCCCACTGTCATATATTCTCCCTTTTGGCAGCATATTCTTTTGCAAGATGTTGTGTAGATGGGACATTATGTCATTTTTTGGTAGCTCGCCAAGCAATATGAGTGATTTATGCACAGCTGATTTAAGCTGTTTACTATTCATTAGGAATGCTCATTCTGCATGTCTATTTATCATACAACCAAGCTTCAGACCTCCATACAGCTGTAAACTATATAGTGTAGATTGTCTCTGTCACCATCTTTTCAAGACTG
This sequence comes from Lactarius tabidus, assembly GCA_963281015.1. NCBI lineage: Eukaryota > Fungi > Basidiomycota > Agaricomycetes > Russulales > Russulaceae > Lactarius > Lactarius tabidus. The sequence continues at coordinate 5,401,430 of OY725468.1, read as the reverse complement.
CTGAGACACAGATGTGTTTGGTCATATGGCATTGCCACATCAGGGCTGTCCCAATTAGGATAGATAGCCTTGGAAATAGCTGAGAGGACTTTCTGCCAGGGTAGCTACCGATGGATATTGACCCCAAAATAATACTTACCATACTAACAGGTACCTTGGAAGGTTTTCTTGTGATTCTTACCTTCACAACTGATGGTGCAGGGAATGTCATACTATCAAAGGTGTGGGATTAATATGGGGTTGTGTGCTCATCCATTCGTGCTCTCAGCCTAATGTGTCATGCCTTGAATGCTAGGAACAAGGTCAAACTCCAGGCATATCAACTGGAGTATGTTTGGCAGAAGCAAGCCCCTGGATGATGCAAGGTTGAAAAGGCAGAGCAGGAACTGTTGGAGGAACAGCATGTGCATAAGTGTCAGCTCATGGCAGTGGAGAACCTACCGCCCTGCTTGAATGCTACCATTTCTCAGTGCGTTCTTCCTATTTTTGTCATTAGGTACTAGTGACACACTGATATCAAGGGCTTATCTGTGTGCTCTCATTGTTTGCTCACAAGCAGTGGATCCTCAATGCACTCCAAATATGATGGAAGAGGAAGAAAAAAGGCTAGGGAATACTTTGAGGAGACAAAGGATATACTTCAACTCTTCTGCCCCTATGTGTGGATGGACAAATTCCAGGAACACATTGAAGAATTTGTTCAACAGCACCACCTTTCGGCAGCAGAAATTATAACTGCAGTGCCACTCATGGCAGAAGAAGACTATGTCTATCTTCATGGGCTATGCCACTTGGTATGTCACGGACCGGACTGCGCTGACTTCTTACTGCAGATTATCATTGGGACTGCACTCGTTCTTACCTTATCTCATTCCCCATCACGGTGCATTATGTTAATATCAGATGACTCTAGGACATGTGATGAGCCAAGTTCTACGGCGTTCCATGATGTTCCATTCCTAGGACAGGTGTATTAGTATTACTCACCCAGACTCACACGCTGTCAGGCGTTCTATTGTTCTTTAGTATCACATGCCATGGACATGACTCATTCCTAGGATAGCTGTACTAGGGTTCGTGACTCATTACTTAGTTCAGACTCCGCTTCAAAGCGAGTCCCACGTGTATATAAGTCGACTAGTAAAGACCAGGGATCCCTATCCTGGTCTTCTTCAATTCGCTATCAAGTCTTGTTTTCCTTTCCTTTCCAGTCTGCCTCTCTTTGTCTCTATCTTCCTCTTCTTCTTTCTCTTTCAACTCTTCTCTCTCATCATCGACTTAGTGGAGGTGCTGTCACGCCCTTTTCACTCTGAGGGGACCTAGTGTTAGCCAGCCTAGTGTCCGAGAACGCCAGTCACGTGTTGCAAGCCACTCAAGTAGTCCAAGTCAGACAAACGGTTAGCGAGCCATTACATGGTAGCTGGGGCTATTCAAGAAGGAGAGCTGGTACAGCAGTCTACATATGCTGCCACTTGTGCCAAGTTGGACCAAGCACTTTTTTGGGATGGATGAGCATATGTGATTCACACTTGCTGATACTTCCCTGATTTTCACTCTGTGCAGTGTTAATTTGAGGAAGTTTTGGCAGTGTTATGGCTGGTGATGTCAACACCTTGGTGCATGTTCATGCCACATATGTATCTGGAGTAGATAAAACAGACAATCCCTTTAATTTAAGTGACTGGAAAAATAATTTGATGCAGATCATAGACCATGGGCATCGGACTGATTGCCACCCAAGTGAACAGATTCATGCCCTAGGATCACTAAATTTGCTGAACCTGCTGCCAGGCTGATATTGGAGGTATTGCCACTGGATTCTTCTTGAAAAATATACATCACAACATCAAACGTGACCATTCTGAACTCCACATGGCACCCAAAAGGAATAAAGTCATCAAAATTCCTCCAGAAAAAATCAAGGGCTAAAGCAGTTGAGTGGGTATCTTGGGAATGCTCCTGAGGATCTAAATACATCCCAGTAGAAGTGAAATCCTCCAAAAATCAGCAGGCACCAGTGAGAGATACTGTTGAAATGGAGGTGGATGACTACTGGGCAGAATCTGAGGAAGCAAGCCTCCCATCCAAGGATGGTTGATGAAACATTCTGGGTAGAGGAGCTGGATGCACCCAAAAAGAGAAGAGAGTGCATTAACCCACATGTCCTTCTTTAATGTTTAATGTGGCCCCTAGTCCCAGTGCACCTTCAGGGAAGAATTTATTCCAAGAATTGGCTCCTATTTGAGTTGCATCCTCCAATCTGTGAGGGTGTCCTGGCTACAACAATGTGCCAAAGCTGCAAGTCTACTCCATTTGAGTGGAAGTGCACCAACTGCTTTCCTGCACTTGTACTCTGCAAAGGCTGTTGCCAAAAACTTCCACAGGCGACTCCCTTTTGTCACGGACGTGTATATCTTTTTCTGTTTTCTCTGAATTGAAGTCCTTATCATTAGATATGATAAGATGGTTAGTCACATGATGCCAACATGTGCATTTGTATTCGTCATAAAGGCACGTGATCCTGGGAAGGAACTGCTTTATCATCTATTAGACATGTGTATGTTATGATTGGTTAGAATGACATGGAATGTTGTAGAACAATAGGGTAATGTAGATGACATGCTGTATTAGGTTTCAGTCAGCATTGTTCTATTATTAGGGCAATGCGTCAGTGCAAGTAAGCACTTATGACACAGTGATCAGTAATCACAATAGAAGTGCTAAATATAGATACACGACGTGTCAGCTTGTAGTCATACATACTTACTCAGTAGATTAGTAAGTGACTCATCCCTAGTAGTATATAAGACACCCTGTAGCGTCCTGAGATGAACCAACTTGTCCTCTTGGTTCTATCTCAGACTAACTTTTGGTGTGACACCGCTTCTATTACCTTGTATAAAGGTATCAAGTGTAGCACGCTCCACACTGGTTAGTTCGGCGCATGATTTATCTCTGCGTCAAGCTTGAGTTGTCCTTGACGAGCCCGTTTCATTTTTAGCTTGCTTGACGTAGCCGATAGTTATCTGCTACACCTTTCCACAGAGTTCAGAAGTGGACAGGAAAATGCTTTATTCCTTTTGTAATTGTGGGAGGTGGGCATAAGCTTGCACCTTGGGCACTCTGGGGAATTATGCCCAATTTACAGCATGCATTGCCAACATGTTTAGAGTTTAAATGGTATTATTTACACCACAGTCACAGAACGACTACTGCCATGATGAAGAATGCCAGGTTGGCAGTAGCAATGACCATGATGCAACTTCCAACCTTGGCTTTGGCAGCCCTAAAACCTGGGTGTCACGACAAAGAAGGAAATCTTATCATGACTATCATCAATTGGTGTGGTGTTCATGAGATTGGCATCAGATGGCAGGCCTCTTTCCTGCTACATTTCACAACCCAAAGATGGCATTTACATTCTGGGTTATAGAAGATTACCAGATAGACAATCTGGAATGCAAGACAACTCCAAGCCAGTTTTTCGGTTGCTTAAGAAGACTCATGAATGATGAGTTTCCAAATACCATACCAGGTGGGATGATTCAGTATCTCTGTTGAACCAGGACTGACAGGTAGATTCAGGACTGATACCAGGGAGCTGCCGAGGGTCTGCCCACAGTGGAGAGCTCTCATTTCTCAAAAGCAATTTGGCTTTGGATAATAAAGAAAATGAAGATCAAAAGCTGGGATCAATGGCTGTGTTCTGTGCCTTGTGTGCACAACCTGGGATCAACCTCCTGGAAGATTGGAGAGAGTATGAAAATAGGTTTGTCAATAGACATCTGTATCTCATGGTTGCCAACACATTACTTTAGCAAAAGTCCTCTTCATGAGAGGTTTTTATGATGGATGAGAACTTCCAGGCAGAGCACATGAAAATGAGAAACCCAGAGAATTGTGCAGGATTGGTCAGTTGAAAACCCTATGAATTGCATCTGCAGCCAGCATTTGAGAGGCGGCAGGTAAGCTCTATTTCTGATATGTCTGCTAGGAGGAGCTCATTATCAAAAAGCAGTCAATGTGCCATGACCACCGTGCGGTAAATAATGTAAACAAGCATGGTGGGCACCTCGAGTCAACCGGAATCAGCACAATGGCATGCATTCATGGGGCTTTTGTGCCTGATTCTGTTGTCAACTTTTTCAAAAGGGAGAAGTGTGAGTCCCCATATCGCATGGTAATATGCTTTCGCCTTCTGAAAAACCATCCCCACAAAGCCGGAAGAATATGGACTATTCAATATTCAAGGCACTAAACTTTAATATGGAGGGAGTACAGGCCACCCTCATATCCTATGTGATGTCATGATGGAAAGGGCAAATAGCAGCAACTATCTCAAACTTCCCAATAATCTAGAGCTCAAGCTGGCGATTGGTCTTTTTCATATCCATGGGCACCAGGACACCTGCCTGGCCAGGTACTCACCAAGCTTCATCAAAGGCAGTTGACAAATAGATGGCAAGACCATATAGAAATGCTTTGGGCACTGCTCAATGAGATTACTAGAAGTATGGATAGGAATGTCAACATCACATCATCAGGAGGTCATAGATGAATGATTCAAATTGGAAGAAGAAGCTCATTGACATAGGCAAGTTCTCTTTTAATGATACTGTAGCAGTATGACTATTGGCTATGTCAAGCATTCTAAAAGATTGTTGCGGGCTCATCAAGGATGACTCAAGCTTGACACAGAGATAAATCACATGCCTGAGTACTATCAAGCAGTGTGGAGCATGCTGAGACATGCTACCTTTATACAAGGTAATAACAGCAGTGTCACACAAGGGATAGTCTGAGTCTGAGTAGAAACCAAGAGGACAAGTTGGTTCTACTCAGGATGCTACAGGGTGTCTTATATACTACTAAGGATGAGTCATTTACTAATCTACTGAGTAAGTACAAATGACAACAAGCTGACATGTTGTGTGTCTATATTTAGCACTTCTATTGTGATTACTGATCACTGTGTCATAAGTGCTTACTTGTGCTGATGCGTCGCCCTAATAAATGCTGACTGAAACCTAATACAGAATGTAATCTACATTACCCTATTGTTCTATGACATTCCATGACATTCCAACCAATCACAATGTACACATGTTCTAAGAATAGATGTTACCATACTAATTTTACTTTAATTTCCCTCTGATAACCTCACAGTCACATGACTGATAGATCACACTTTATCTTCTTATTGTCCACTGTGACCCATTGTTCTCATGACCTATTGTTCCTGTGACCCCATTGTTCTCGTGACCATTGTTCCTCGTGATGTCCATTGTTGTTGTGACCCCATTGTTCTCCTTTACTATATAGTCTGGCATCTAAGTAGCTTGTAGCCTTAGACTTGACTTCTTGTATCTTACGGTACTAGAGACAACAAGCAGAACCATCCCCACTCTCTCACTTGCCGTGAACCAGTCCTCCCATAACTCTTCTCAAAGTCTTTGCTTGACTTAGTAGAGAGTTACTCATCATCAGTGTTCCTGTCATTGCAAACATAACCCATGTCGGGTGAACATCCCTACCGTGACATAACAATAGATAAGGCAGGTCATGTGCCTTTATGACAAATACAAATGCACATGTTGGTGTCATGTGACTAACTATCTTATCATATCTAATGATAAGGACTTCAATGCAGAAAATGGAAAAAGATATACACTGTGACAGATATGAAATCAACATTTACATTGTTTGGTAGAAAACCAGACAAGGAGGTGAATCAAAAAAAAAAAAAAAAAAAACATAGAAAAAACAAATTTGAGAAAAAAAAACATATATATACCCAAAAAAAAAAAAAAAACATACCAAAAAAAAAAACATAGGAAGATAACATATACACCACACAAAAAAAAAAAAAAAGAGCATAGGGAAAAAAAAACATACCACAAAAAAAAAAAAAACATAGAAAAACAAGTTTGAAAAACCATACACCCCAAAAAAAAAAAAAAAAAGTAATTACCCAAAAAAAAAACATAGGAAAATAACATAGCCCAAAAAAAAAGATCATCCGATCTAGGGAGGAGGAGGTGCTTTGGGGGGACGTGGGTAGTGGATTTGGAATCTGAATCGGGAGACGGTGGGGCCCGGGTGGGTGAGAGTTCCCACGACGGAGGGCGACGCCAGCAGGGGGCCCTGCTGGACGGATCCATATGGGTAGGGTCTCATCGCATACATAATGCAACTTACATATGTTACTATGATTTCTCTCTCTGGTGTCTTTCCCGTTTGCTGAGGAGTAACCCTCACTGCATCATTTTCTCACGTGTGTGAATGTCGTCGACTCGTCATTGACTTCTCAGGGAATAGTTTCAACAGGCAGGAAAGGAGAGCCGTTTAGTTTCGACAATGAGAACATGTTGCGGTAACTTCAGAGTACAGTATGCTGTGCACTGCAAACTTGACCGTAATAGAAGACTAAACTTGAATATGTCTCATAAGCGCATGAATAGGCGTCCAGGACGCCCTCACTGACACTGTGTCACGGTCATCTTAGCCTGGGCCAAAACGGAAGCCCACACACGCAAGAAGAGCCTTGGCAAGTGTGCACATACAGCATATTCGAAAATGAAATTTACAATTGTGAGCTACTGTACTGAGCGTATGTTAACTTAGTAATGACGGAGATCATACTACAGTACAAAATAGATATGGAGGTAACTTAAGTGCTACTGGAAAGAGCGATGAGATGGCTAAAGGTTCCATGCCCGGCTCACGATTGAATCATTCAAGTCGCATGTGAGTTGAGCAAAGGCGTCCTGGACGCCTCTGCTGACACTGGGTCTTTCCGGAAAGACCCGCAAGGACAGAGAGAGTGCACCATATATTATGGCCTAGATTAAATGGCGCCTTGATTATGGCTTACTAGATTGTCACCGGGTACCAGTGGGTACCACGGTACACTCTGTTGAATCCATGTTACTGTAACATTTACAGATTGTAGAGATGTAATTTAATCAATGTGCAAGATTCTAAGATTTATTTTGATCTGTTCAGACCTTGAATTCGGATACAGGTTGCACATGACTCACCGCGGCAAAGGCGTCCAGGACGCTCCACTGACACTGGGCCTCTCTGTCATGCGTGATGCGTGACAGAAGAACAGCACCGTCACACTACTCTTGATACTAAGTTACTACTGTACTCGTACTAGTAGTACTTTGGCAGCCATAGGCTCTTCCCAGATGAACGATTTCAAACACATATTGGTAGCTACGTGGGATAATCCTGGATATGAAATATGATGTGATAGGAAAGTGTTGAGATAGATGGCCGTGATTGGATTATATCACATGCCACTCAATGCAAAAAGCGTCCAGGACGCCTCTGCTGACACTGAGACTTCCCGGCCCGTCATAGCCGGACACATAGTCAGTATCAGTATGCACGAAAGTTCAAGCGAAAATTAGATAAGAAATGCATCAGGCATTAGTGATGCTGATCATTCCTAAAATCAATGTGAAATAATGATGTGCTGGGTCAACCGGTTACGATTGGAATTCATATCGCATGTCACTCGGCCTCAGGTTGCCTTTGAATGCGTGTCACACAGCGCAAAGGCGTCCAGGATGCCTTCGCTGACACTGGGCCCTTACGCGTTATGGCCCGTGATAGCTGGACGCATTGACTTCACTACTGTATGTGTATGCGGGTAAATAACTTTAAATAATAAATGTATCTTGAAATACTAGTACATGGTTTCAAACGCCTATTTGTAGCTAAGTTACATAGAGCCACTCCGGATATCAAATGTGAATGAGTGATGAGATGGCCGTAGTAGGATTCATTCATATCGCATGATACTCAGCTCGGAGGCGTCCTGGACGCCTCCACTGACACTAGGCCTTTCTTGCACGTGACGCATGAGAGTTAGAAGAATTACTTTGTGTGAAAAGTATTTACGCAAATTATTCAGGATATCCCAAGTTAATATTCTGTGAAAATGTGATGAGATGGTCGTGATCAAATTCATATAATATCATGCGACTCAGTAGAAAGGCGTCCAGGATACTGCCCGCCAAGCTGCCCGCTGCCCGCTAACAGTTGGCTCCTTCCGGCCCGTGACAGCCGAAAACATGATATTCCAATGCATCCTTGAATGCATCCTTGAATGTATCGTTACATCCTATTCGTTTCGAGGGTTTGTTTGTATGCATGTTACAGATATTGTTCTTGTTAGCCCTGTTAATGTACTCAAGACTGTACTATCGATACGTTGTTGATACGTTGATGCAAGCGATGATGAGTAGCAAGCGACAGGCCTGAGTCAGTGTGAGTCAGGATTTATCTACAGCAGGATCCAGTGGCAGATGCGTCCGGGACGCTCCACTGACACTGGGCCTCGTGCGTGTCACTGCGTGACGTGTGATGCGTGACAGCATAGACGTTGTTGGCATAAACAGTAAGTTATGCACATAAATTAAATCATAAATGCTTGCATAAATGTAACACGTATTGGTAAATTAGCTATGTACGTAGAATTGGTCTGGATATCAAATGTGAATGATGTGCTGGGAAAGTGTGATGAGATGGTCGCTATTGGATTCATATTGCATGCCACGCGCAAGCAAAAGCGTCCAGGACGCTGCACGCACACGAAGGTCGTCGCGCGTCACACGGTCACGCATCACATGCATCACACGTCACAACAGGGGCGGAGGCCCGGGCGTCCAGAACGCCTCCGTCAATGTAGATGCACCTTCACGCTTACTGCTTGGTTACTAAAGTACACCATTAACACTGTTTTTATTACTATATGGAAGAGCACGAATCGAATCTGTGTGATGAACGCACCAAGGAACGCACTGGGAACGCACCAATGATTCGTTTTGGTCGGACCTTCGCTTATGTCGGAGTGTGAAATATATTTCTCATGGCCACACAAAACACGTCGCGCGACGCGACTCGATTCTTCTTTCTTCCACTCGCACCACCATCACCGGTCGACGACCGCCGTGGGGGACGATTGTCCCGGCTAGTCGTCGTGTTTGCAGATTTGCATTCACGCTTCTAGGCCACGTTTGGATCCGAGACTCAGGTATCATGGGTGCGGGTCGAAGCTTGGGTTGAAGCCAACCCACATGATGCACCATACGTGGTGATGAACTGGTAATGTTCCTGCCACAGACACATATCGCCCTCACATGGTCCCGGGCGTTGCACAAGGGATATCGGTGGGCTTGGACCTGTCCGTCCGACCCACTTGTGTATGCTTTTGTTGACTGGCTTGCTGTTTCCGGTTCCAAGTGTATAGAGCAGTCCCCGCCCCGACAGCCGTACATACATATGTGCACCCTCACGGTCTTGGTTAATCTACGGTACGGCGTGGGTGCACCGTGAACAGACGGCCGTTTGGTGAACTGCAAGGCACTTGACCAAGCTCACGTTTCGGCTGATAGATCAGGGTCCAGTAACTTAGGTGTGCAATGTGCACATGTGCGACACAGCAAGCAGTGGACATGGTTCGGCTTTGTGAAGGTGTCTCTAAAGCTCGAAACGGTATATAATTTGAAGGGACTCATGTAGAGCAAGTCACTGGTGACTCTGATAGTTCCTCGTGAACTCTGAGGAGATGCTGTGGTCAAGTCCTTACCTGGCATTGAGAGAGGCGTAGTGAGGGACTTCTCTTAAAAATCGTGTTTTGCGACTTGCCTCCCCACCATTTTGCAAGCCAGGACACGTGATAGTATGGACTTAGTGATTTCTTTGTTGACGGAAGTCTTTGACTGGAAAACTGTTTGAGCAAAAAACCACTCACCGATAAAACTTGTACTGTAACTTACAGTAGATTACTGTAAGTTATCTTGGCCCATAATTGGCCGCCAAGTGAGATAACGATCCAAATTAAGTGACGGCCTGGGCCGGGTTGCCTCCCGGCTGCCCGGCTATAGTATCACACCGTTTTCTACTTTGTGCCGCACCACCACTGTCAGCCGTCCTTGTGTTTGCACCGTTCAATCCCACCATGTCCGAGGACTCTGAGATCACTCTTACGTATCTTCTCTGGCCCGAAGACCCCGAACGCATGTCTTCGATCGAAATCAAAAGCAGCCAATCTGTCATCAACCTCAGGGTCAAGATCAAACAGTCGCTGCCCCCTAGGTACAAAGACGTCCACGAGTCCGATCTCGTCCTTTGGAAGTTCACTAAACCCATTCCCGGCCTCCCCAAATTATCCGAAACTTTAAACACTCTTCGTTCGGATGGCCTCGATCGTTCCACGTCTGTTGTTGAACGCCTAGCGTATCCCTGTAATAAAATATCCAGGTATTTTGAAGCTGCAACGTTAGGTCAGGAATCCCTCCACATCCTTGTTGAGATACGACCTCGAGATGGTGAGTGTGGCATCTGTATTTTCTTTTCAGAGACTGAAGCATGGATCTTTCTGCAGGCTCTCAGGTTGTCTTGCCTTCTCAGGGAATACGAGAGGGACGTAAACAGTTCGTCAAGCACTTTTTGTGGGATAATGCACCTTCAAGTTCGGCAATTGCTACAACATTTTCGAAGGATCAGCAAAAGGAGAGTCAGAAAATCATATGGAGTCGACCCCCGGCTGCGGACGCGACAATTCCCGTCACATTATACAATTCGATCCTCCGCAAGTTCGTTGACGATTGTGCCGACCATGAGCCGATTTACGAGGACAACAAGCTGGCTCTAGAGTTGGCGGTTGGGATGTCTCAATTCTTCGATAAAAAAGAGCACCGAGCACAGACCCTTCAAAGGATTCTGATAGAGAATGGAATATCGGTTATTGAACCTTCGTTAACGCGCCCTCAAAGGCCTCAAAGTCGGGGAGTCTTACGGCCTGATTGGGCGATCGAGTGCGGGAAAGAACTTATTTCGATTATTGATGTCAAGTCGGAGATTGGCAGCAAAGGTGGCGAACCTTACGCTCTGACGGTTTTGTATTACACCCATTTTGGCCGGGAGACGGCGGCACAGCACTCCACCTTCAACTTTCCGTGCTTGATCGTCACCATTTTTGGTTTGATTCTCTTATCATCTCTTGCTGTAAAATACTAACGTGATATTCTCAGGACCCCAAATCAGCTTTTCTGGTGCCGTTTGGCGGGCTCATCCGCATTTTCAAGTTCTTACTCCCACCATGCCTCTGTTCTATCATCAGACCGACACCAATATGCGTGAATCTCTCGCTCGTTATCTCGGCGCCTTCAGGAAAGCCATCAAGTCATTAGAAGGATGCTACAAGCAGTTGAAGACCCCCGAACTTCTCAAAGACTTGGACCCAGAATATCCAGATCTTCGCGTCTACCGCTCCCTCGATACTCCGAGTGAAGCCCAAGTGAAGTTCAAGTACGTGGACTCGATCGACGACAAGAAGTCGCTTTTTATTGGCAAGACCGTCAAAGATGGAGACCAAATTTGCATTAAGTTCGTACGTCGGTACTCACGAGCCGTTCACGAGGAATGCGCAAAGATGGGTATCGCTCCGAAGTTGAGAGGTTTCGAAGTCATCGGAGCGGGATGGACGATGGTTATCATGGACGCTCTCGACAAGGAATACAAGCCCTTCGACAAAATGGATGCTGTGGGTGCGACGGATACATACAAACTGATCAAGGAACGATTGGTCGATCTTCATCAAGCCAACTTTGTGCATGGCGACGTACGAGATGTCAACATCATGATTAGAAAGGACGGCGAGCTGGGGATCATGCTGGTCGATTTTGACTGGTCAGGAGTCATCGGTGAGGTGTGCTATCCTATGAACGTCAACAAAACGCAACTTTGGAGGCCGGAGCGTGTGTCCGACGGTGAGCTGATAAAATCTGACGACGATATAGACATGTTGGAGCACATATTTCAGTGATGTCTTACTACGTTTGTGATCGATACTGTGCCTCGCACGCATATAAGATGCATCAGCCTGTACCAAGTTACATTTTTTACTATATCTCAGTGGCTATTGCAATCTAACGCGATCGACGTTCTGGGCAACTGTGATCAGATCAAGATGAGATGGTCATGATAGGATATTGCTCGTCAGTCCGAGTCGGTGCAAACAGCGAAAAGGCGTCCTGGACACCTCTGCTGACACGGGGCCATTTCGGACAGTCTTTGACTTTTCGCATCCGTTCCACGGCCCGGTCCGGTTTCCCCAGTTACCGGTTAAAAGTCCGCTTTTTAAGTTTTTTATCTATCTGTATTTCCGTGAAGAGACAAAGTAAAAATAAGTAAAAATAAAGAAAAACAGCGCGTAAACAAAAACGCGTTTCCGTGTATTGGTGAGACGCGTGGGAACACCGCCCTCCTCCCCAGGCTTCCACCTGCTGGCAGCGATGCAGGAAAACGCCCACGCAAGAGGGTGTGCAAAGGGGGTGGGGGTGCAAACATGCCCCCTCCCCTTGATGCCGCATGGCCCCGCCTCTGCACGCCCCCCGCTGGTGCCCCCCATGCTGGGTAGGGGCACCCGGTTTCCCCCTCCCTCCATGGGGTTCGCGCCACCCCGCCTCTGCGCGCAAGCCGGGGACGCAGGGCGGCCTGCGAAAGGTATGCCCCCCTCCCTTTGGCCCTCGCCCCCGATGACTCGCAGGACAGGGAGCGCGGAACCGCCCACCACTCCTTTGGCCGCCGCCCCCGTTCATGCACGAACTGGGGCCTCTCGTTTGCCCCCCTAAAGGGCACGGGAGTGGGTCTGCGCGACATGCCGCCCCCCCCCCCCCTCCCCCATTTGCGAAGAGGGCGCAGGGATGGGCTGCCACGGGAGACGTGGCGCCCCCCTCCTAGCGCGCCCCCCACGTCTCCCCCTTGTGCGCGCCCACCCCCCTTCGCATGCAACGCGGCATGTGAATGGGGGTGTACAGAGGGGGCGGGGGCATGCAAATTGCCTTTGCATGCCCCCTCCCCCTCTTGCTGCGTGGCCCATACCTGTGCGCACCCCCGTTGGCGCCCCTCCCCTGTGCGCCACCTGTGCTGGGTGGGGGCGCCCTGTTTCCTCCCCCTTCCACGCGCGGGGTTCGCGCCACCCTGCCTCTGTGCACAAACGGGGAATGTAGGGCGGCGCGTAAAAGGTACGCCCCCCCTTTAGCCCCTCGCCCCCGCTCAGCCGAACAGAACAGCGCGAGCGCAGGACCCCCCTGCGCCGCTCCCCCTTTATCCCGCCCCGTTTGGGCCCCAACAGGGCACGGAAACGCGGGCGCGCGGTACCACCCCCGCCCCCTTGCGTCCCGCTCACGCACGCACGCACGCACGCGAGCGGGGCCCACGAACGGGGAGGTGGGGATGGCCCCTCCCTCACTCCCGCGTTTTCGCTAAGAGGGCGCGGGGGTGGACCGCTACGTGGGATATGGCACCGTCCCCCCTGCTGTCCCCTCCTTGCCCGGTGAACGGGGTGCGGAGAAGGTGCCGCCCCCATTTCCACCCCCTCCCCTGCCCTGTGCGCGCGAAACAGGGCGCACCGCGGATGAGGGGGACCCGTGCGCGCCCTCCCGGGTTTGGCGGATGGGACCAGGAGGAGGGTGCCCATACAGGCATGGACCGGGAGAGGCACGTGAGCAGGGGGCGACGTGTGCGCCCCCGCTTTTGCACCCCATCTGTGCACAACCCCCAAGGGCATTGGGGTGTGCGATAGGAGGGGCTGCGAGGACGGGAGCCAGCATGCAAGCGGCACGGCAGCCCCTCCCTCCGTTTGTGTGTGGGGCTTCCCCTCACCCTTTCACCTTGCCCCCATGCACGTGCAAAGGGGCCGCGCGAATGGGGGCTGTGCGGAACCCGAGGACGAGTCGCAAACCGGGGAGGGGGGCAGCGCCCCTCCCCCATTCCGTGCCATGCACCATGCAGGGGTGGGCCTGAACCCGGCAGGTGGCGCCCTCCCTCCTGCTCTGCAAGCAGGGTATGCGCACACCGGGGGCACGTGTGAGCACGACCCCGCGCGCTGTGGGGTGCATGACCCCCTGCATACCCCACCTTTTCGCATGCCACGCGCACGCCGTCCCGCATGCGGGACGGCGTGCACAGGGGTGGCACGCGGGGTCGTGCTCACACCCCTCTCCCAGGTTTGCTCTGTATCGACTTAGACAAAAAAAGTCCATAGTTTATGTAATTTACATTTACTAATATATCTACTTTGCTTTTAAGTAAATAAAATTGACTGATCGCACATGAAAATATGTATTGAAGCGAAATTTAAATTTGTGGCCGGATCAAGGCGGGCCGGACCGTGGAAATGATGCGAAAAGTACACAACTATCTCAGACCGTGGTTAGACAGATGGAGAGTGGAAGGCCTCGAGTTATGCACAGAAATTGGCTTGTAAATTGATCATTGGGTACGAAGTTAAGTGTAGTTACAGAAATTATTCTGGTCAATGATATGCTGGCCTTGGTGCTGCGTGAGCGTGATGAGTAGATGGTCATGATTGAATTCATGCTTGGTTTCATGTCATGCATTGGTGCAAGGCGTCCTGGACGTCTCTGCTGACACTGGGCCTTTTTGTCACGTGACAGCCAGGAGTTATTTTGATTGCTATGTACGCACATAAAATAAATAATTGATGGGATCATTGGTGGTGTGGAAATTATTTGGATTTTAAGTGGTTTCTATGATGGGATTCTCGTTGCACAAGGTTATGTCACTCAGTATGAATAAGTACACTAGGATAGCATAGTATGTTATACACTATGATGCCCACGACCCCGCGTGCTCCTGCTACCTCACTAATGCCCGTGCCCGGGCAGAGGCTCGCTACCAGCGGGAGACCCAGCACGTGACCCTCTGTGACCTCCAGGGTTCCCACCAGGACTGCTCCGATGGCTGCCATGCGTGGCATGAGGAGCATCCACACCGGCAGACGAAGGCGAGGGAGAGCGTTTGGTGGTCCGTGCAATACACTCCCGGAGGGTGGCATTGAAGGTGCTGATCTTGGAGTCCTCCATGCGGAGTTGCGGGGGGGGCAGAATGTCGCCACGCTCAGGCAGTGGAGCGCGTGTCCGGTATGCAGGGTGTTCAAGGGGCAGTGGCTTGTATGTCTCATATTCGATGCGAGGACCGAACGCCTCAGCGCGCTCTATAGCAAGGCGACATGAAAAAGTAGGGAGGCGGCAGTCAGGCCGCATCCCCACCGCGGCGCGTGCAGCGAAGATCTCTCCCGCTTCTGTAAAGGCAGCAGCTTGCGCTGGCCCAGGCAACTGACGGCGAGTCCCCCCATGGCGTTGCAGAGCAGCGCCCACGACCATCTCATAATGCAAAAGGTCACCCTCAAGCATTTTAGCATATCGAGGAAAGCGCGATGGCCAATCCGGGGTGGCATATGGACTGATGCGGGCCCTTATCTCAGCGCGGGGGATGCTATGGGCAACAAACCAAGCATCCAACTCTTCCTCGGAGCGTTTGTTGAACTTGAGGAGCCAAATGATAACTTCCTGAGAATCGTCAAGCCCAGCCAAGACACATGGATAAGCGACACACCTCCACTTCAACCAAGTGGGCGAGCCAAACGGTCACGGCTGTGGAGCGCGATGGGACCTCATTCCACAGATGGATGTGGCAGTACATGATGTCAATGGAAGCCATCCAGTCTGGCTCAGGTGCTCCAACATTAGACATGGGGGAAGAGATGAGAGGGTGGAGAGAAGAAAACGGCGGCGCAGCGGATGCATAGATGATACAATACGGTGTTATCATTCGGCAATCACCAGGGGTTGGATCCCACGAGACTGGAAGAAGACTAAGTTACGCGCGACCACTTACGTCCCCGGCACTGTGTAGCCACAAGAACCTGGTAGCCAAGTCATGCCGATACTAGTTCCACAGGATCAGAATGCGGGCAGTTACATCCGGCGCTGGAACAGAAGGGTGACCACGTGACGTGTGACAGCCAAAGATGGATGATTATCATCCAACACGACGTTCCTAGTGGAGAGTTATGGTGTTATGATTCTCATATTCTTCAGTATGCACATAAATTAAATAATAAATGTAGAAATATATATGTCAACTGGGTCGACTGCAACCTTGTTTGAATACAGTAGTGGCAAGGATGTGGAACAAGCGAAGGTGAGAGATGACGACAGTACAAGGGTGGCAAAGGGTGGGAAGAACCAAGGGAAGAACTTGAAACTTGAAGCAGAGATGGATATCAGGATATGCAGATTGGATAAAGCAAGGTGATGTCAACATTGGTACACACTGGGGAAGTTGTGATATCGGATGTCACTCAAGTGGGTGCCAAAGGCGTCCAGGACGCCTCCACTGCACTGGCCTCTTTTGTGACATGTGACGCATGACGCGTGACACACGACAAGCATCGAAGCAGTCCGTGATGCTTAGATGCACCCTCACGCTTACTTGTTGTTTGCCTCTGTAAGCAGTATTTTTATTACCATACAAATGACAAAAGCAAATTGATAGCAAGAGACTTGTTGTCACTCGGGTTGGACTTTGGCTTCTGCTGTCGGAGTTTTAGATTTATTTCCCACAGGCATACAAAACGATTCCCTGCAATGCAAGACTGACAATGTCACGACTCACTGAGAGATCAGCATTGGAAGTGTTTATGGCAACAAACGATCCGAAAGATCATTGGAAGACTCAGGGGGGCTGGCAAAAAAATGCATTGGATGAAAGTTGCAAGGGTAATGTTGTTGCCTTTGAATATATGTAACACAGGCTTACACAGCATGAAAGGCGTCCTGGACGCCTCCACTGACAGTGGGCCTTTTTGTCACGTGACAGCGAGGAGTTATTTTGATTGCTACTATGCACATAGTGACATAGAATAAATAGTTTATGGGACCATTTGTACAGAAATTATTTGGATTTTACAGAAAATGATTGCTATGATGGGATTCACGTTACACAAGATGTCACTCAAGTGGCTGGAGGTGACAGTGGGACACAGGCCTTGAAAGGCGTCCTGGACGCCTCCAGTGACACGGGCCTCTTGTGTGACATTTGATGTGTGATGTGTGATGCCGACAACCTTTCCAGTGTGCCATGGTATTTTGCGCATGCGTGCATGCAGATTTCTTGAAATGGCACCAAACTCAAGACCTGGGTTCAAAAATGACGTCCAGGAAGCCTCACATACACACAGCCTAGTATTCTGGTGTGGCAGGCCGGTGATATTCACAATATATGCAAGGTATCAAAAGTGACATAGTGGGCTGAGCGGGCCTTTTTGACCCTTGTGCATGTGGAGGCGTCCTGGACACCTTTGGTGCGATGCATAGTTCAATTTTGGTGAGGTGCAAAGCAATGTGCACGCGTGCATGCAAATTGTTCAAAAGCACATCCTACTCAAGGTGTAGCTGTAGAAAATGCGTCCAGGACGCCTCACACATGCACAGCCCACTCCGGTGGGGGCGGGCCGGTAGTATTCACAATATATGTGCAACATCTAGAGTGACACATAACGGGCCGAGCGGGCCGGTTTGAGCCCCGTGCATGTGGAGGCGTCCAGGACGCCTTTGGTGTAGTGCACACCTCAATTCTTGTGTGGTGCAAAGCAGTCTGCATGCACGCGTGCACTATATACTGAGAAACAGTATTTAGTGTGCGCGTGCATGGAGGTTGCTCGAAATACGAACAAAATCGAGGTGCAGCTGTGCGAAAGGCGTCCTGGACGCCTCTCACATGCACAGCCCACTCCGGGGGGCGCGGGCCGGTGGAATTCACAATATATGCACAACAGCAAGAGTGACACATAGCGGGCTGAGCGGGCCGGTTTGAGCCTCGTGCACGTGGAGGCGTCCAGGACGCCTTTGGTGTAGTGCACACCTCAATTCTTGTGTGGTGCAAAGCAGTCTGCATGCACGCGTGCACTATATACTGAGAAACAGTATTTAGTGTGTGCGTGCATGGAGGTTGCTCGAAATACGAACAAAATCGAGGTGCAGCTGTGCGAAAGGCGTCCTGGACGCCTCTCACACGCACAGCCCACTCCGGGGGGCGCGGGCCGGCGGAATTCACAATATATGCACAACAGCAAGAGTGACACATAGCGGGCTGAGCGGGCCGGTTTGAGCCTCGTGCACGTGGAGGCGTCCAGGACGCCTTTGGTGTAGTGCACACCTCAATTCTTGTGTGGTGCAAAGCAGTCTGCATGCACGCGTGCACTATATACTGAGAAACAGTATTTAGTGTGCGCGTGCATGGAGGTTGCTCGAAATACGAACAAAATCGAGGTGCAGCTGTGCGAAAGGCGTCCTGGACGCCTCTCACATGCACAGCCCACTCCGGGGGGCGCGGGCCGGTGGAATTCACAATATATGCACAACAGCAAGAGTGACACATAGCGGGCTGAGCGGGCCGGTTTGAGCCTCGTGCACGTGGAGGCGTCTAGGACGCCTTTGGTGTAGTGCACACCTCAATTCTTGTGTGGTGCAAAGCAGTCTGCATGCACGCGTGCACTATATACTGAGAAACAGTATTTAGTGTGTGCGTGCATGGAGGTTGCTCGAAATACGAACAAAATCGAGGTGCAGCTGTGCGAAAGGCGTCCTGGACGCCTCTCACACGCACAGCCCACTCCGGGGGGCGCGGGCCGGCGGAATTCACAATATATGCACAACAGCAAGAGTGACACATAGCGGGCTGAGCGGGCCGGTTTGAGCCTCGTGCACGTGGAGGCGTCCAGGACGCCTTTGGTGTAGTGCACACCTCAATTCTTGTGTGGTGCAAAGCAGTCTGCATGCACGCGTGCACTATATACTGAGAAACAGTATTTAGTGTGCGCGTGCATGGAAGTTGCTCGAAGTGCTACTAAAATCGAAGTACAGCTGTGTGAAAGGCGTCCTGGACGCCTCTCACACGCACAGCCCACTCTGGCGGGCGCGGGCCGGTGGAATTCACAATATATGCACAACAGCAAGAGTGACACATAACGGGCTGAGCGGGCCGGTTTGACCTCTGTGCACGTGGAGGCGTCCAGGACGCCTCTAGTGTAGTGCACACCTTGATTCTTGTGCAGTGCAAAGCATTCTACATGCACGCACGCATTATATACTGAGAAACAGTATTTAGTGTATGCATGCATGGAGGTTGCTCGAAATGCTACTAAACTTGAGTTGCAGCTGTGCAAGAGGCATCCAGGATGCCTCACACATGCACAGTGCAGTGGACCAGAAGTATTCACAATATACGGTATGCACATCATCAAGAGTGAGATGATGTGGGCTGAGCGGGCTGGCTTGAGCCTTGTTCATGTGGAGGCGTCCAGGATGCCTTCAGTATAGTGCACACCTTAATTTTAGTGATGTGAGAAGCACTCTGCATGCACACACACACTATATAGTACATGCATGCATGTGCTTTGCACCTCTAGATAGCACCCTTGTGCAGTGGGAGGCGTCCAGGACGCCTGTGACACGGCAGCCTGCCGTGGTCTGGCGGGCCGATGCTAGCCTGTGTGTGTGGAGGCGTCCAGGACGCTCTTTTGCTGGTGTTGCATGCGTGATGTGTACATAATCAAATGATAGACATTATTTTCGATTTGTGTGCTGACTGTATGTGCTGTGGGTGTGACCCTAGTCCCTAGCTGTAGTGCTACCCCTAACACCTCACACAGTCACTGTATGTGTCTGTCTCAGTACAAAGGGCTGACTCCCTCCTTCCATATATGGCCGTAGGGGTCACCCCTACACTCGACATAAAGTGCTCATAACACCTCACACAGTCACTGTATGTGTCTGTCTCAGTACAAAGGGCTGACTCCCTCCTTCCATATATGGCCGTAGGGGTCACCCCTACACTCGACATAAAGTGCTCATAACACCTCACACAGTCACTGTATGTGTCTGTCTCAGTACAAAGGGCTGACTCCCTCCTTCCATATATGGCCGTAGGGGTCACCCCTACACTCGACATAAAGTGCTCATAACACCTCACACAGTCACTGTATGTGTCTGTCTCAGTACAAAGGGCTGACTCCCTCCTTCCATATATGGCCGTAGGGGTCACCCCTACACTCGACATAAAGTGCTCATAACCCTAAGTTTGTGAAGATGCGGGTATATTGTTCGAGCTTCTGATTGGAACGCTCTGATTGTCCATCAGTCTGGGGTCGGTATGCTGTACTGGCGTTGTGTTGGATGGACAGGATACGGCAGAGTTCCTGGATGATGGCTGCCATGAAACGGGGGTCTCGATCTGATATAATGCGTGATGGTAGTCCGTAATGGGGTAGAACATAAGTAGCGTATAGTAATGTGGTTTCCGCAGCGTCTATGGTCTTGTGACAGGGGATGAAAATGCATGCTTTGGAGAAAGTGTCAGTGATCGTAAGTATTGAGTCATATCCTTCTGAAATAGGTAGTTTGACTATGAAGTCCATGGCTACTGAGGTGAAAGGGAGGGTGAAGTTGTCTGATGGGATGGGGAATAAAGGGGGTTTTGGTTTGGTAGGGTTGTTTTTTCGTGATTGGCACAGGTGGCATCCCTTGATGTAGTCGGTAATGGTTTGTTTCATGTTGGGCCACCAATAGTCACGCGCGATGGTCCATGTTGTATTTGAAATCCCTGGGTGGCCGGCCGTGGGGGAATCGTGGTAGAGGGAAATTACCCCTCTTCTCAAGGGTAGATCGTCCACGACTACCAGTCTGTCTCCGTACCAGTATAGGTCGTCGATTATTTTGAGGGGAAATGTGGTTGCCCATTGTTTGAGTAGGGAGTTCTGTTGTAATTGGCAGGCACGTGTTCTATCGTCGATGGAAGAGAAAGAGGTGGCACGTGCAAATAGGTGTGGGGGTAAAACTGTGATATTGTCGTTATCTTCTTCCCCTTGGGGGTAGTCAGGCCTTCTTGATAGGGCGTCTGCCTTGTTTGCCGTCCCTGGGAAGTGTACTAGGGTGAAGTTGTAGTCCGCCAGTTGGGGAATGTAGCGTGCTACTCTTCTGTTGATGTGACGTGGGTGACGGTAGTATTCAAGGTTTTTGTGATCGGTGAAGACTGTGGTGGGGAATGGGGAACTGAGCAGGAGGTGGCGATGGTGGGTGAGACCCCGATATACGGCGAGGAATTCACGGTCGTGGATATCGTAATTTCGCTCTGCCTCGTTGAAGGTCTGGGAATGGAAACCCACTGCTACGTGCTTTCCTCTTTCGTCCTTTTGGGTGAGGATGGCTCCAGTAGCAAATGCTGAGGCGTCTACTTGGAGAAAGAAGGGACGACTAAGGTCAGGTTGGTGGAGAGTGGGGTTGTCTAGTATGATAGAGATGAGAGAGTCGAGTGCCTTCGTACATTCTGGGGTCCATAGGAACGGCTGATCCTTTTTTGTCAGAGTGACTAGAGGACGTGCTATGTTTGCATAGTTGGGAATGAAGGGGCGCTGGTAACCCAAAACTCCCAAGATGCTCCGGACTTCTTTGACTGTGTGGAGGGTGTGCGGCCAGTCTTTGAGAGCGCTAGTTTTCTTAGGATCAGGTTTGAGCTGGTTACCGTCAACTATAATCCCTAGGTAGGTTATAGACCGTTGTTCGAATTCGCACTTAGCAGGGCGAAGGAAATACGACTCTTCTTCTAGGAGATCTAAGACTTCGTGGACAATTTGTCGGTGTCTTTCTATGTCTTCTCCCGTAGCAATGAGGATGTCGTCCATGTAGACGAAGAGCTCCGTGGGGTATTTGTCCAGTAAGCGCTTCAAAAGTCGGCTCATGGCTCTACAGAAAGTGCTGGGGGCGTTGTTCATTCCGAAAGGCATAGCTCTAGGTTTGAACAGGCCGTAGGGGGTTTTGAAAGCAGCTTTCCACTGGTCTTCTTCTTTGATGCGTATGTTGTTGAATCCCCACCGTAGGTCTGCTTTAGTGAAAATTCTTTTCCCTTGAAGCTGGTCAATGATACTTCCTATTAAAGGTAGGGGGTAGACGTCTCGCACTGTCCACGTGTTGAGTGCTCGGTAATCGACGATGGGGCGGAGTTTGCCGTCCTTTTTAGCTCAGAAGAATACTGGAGAGGCGTAGGGAGAGTTGGTTTCGACAATGTATCCTTTGGCCAAGTTTTCGTCGATATACTCTTTGAGTGCTTTTAACTCGGCTTCGGTTTGTCTGTAGATTTTGCAGTCCAGTTTAGCAGGGGCTCCTGGCTTGAGCTCGATGGCATGGTCGTCCAGTCGTGAGGGGGGAAAACGTTGAGCGGCCTCTTCGCTGAATACCCTCCAATGTTGACTGTATTGCGCCGGGATCAGTTGTAAGGTTGCAGCTTGGTCAGAAGGGGGGGTAAAGTGAATGGTTGTAGCTCGTGCTTTAGGCTTAGCCCGGTACCCAGCGGTTTCAATAACGATGTCTTCTCCTTCTAGTCGATTGGAACTCCAATTTATGGAGGGGTTGAACGATTTAAACCAAGGATGTCCAAGAATGATCCGGTCGCTTCCTAGGTTGGCAACGTAGAATCCTAGTTTGACAGTCTTGTCTCCTTGGCGGATCCAGAGGTTGCAGAAGCGGGTTATGCTTCCTTCACTATTGATAGTGCCATCAACGTTGTTAACTTGGAGGGGATGCGGGAGAGTTCTGGTTCCCAGGCCGAGGGAGGTGACGGCTCGTTTGTCAATGAAGTTATGTGTTGCTCCACTGTCTAGTAAAGCAGTTGTTTCGGTCTTTTTGTGCCACATGTAAACAGAAAGGGGGATTGTCATTGAGTCTTTCTTCTTACTGTACATGGTAGCTACGGTTGCCGGGCTTGCGACCTTCAATACCCGGCAGAGCAAAAATCCTCGCCCATGTCGCGGGCGTCGAGGTAATTCCCGCGTTCTTCTTCAGTCATCTTCTCCTCGAGCGCGCGGATTTGCTGAGCGAGGGAGATTTTCGGGGGAACGGGTGGTGGTGCGCTTATAGCAGAGGTCGCAGTGGTGGTGGCGACTGTGGGGATGGGTGGGACGGTGGTAGATTCACGAGCGTTCGGGTTTGAGCGGTTCGGGACGTTGGTGCTGTTGTTTTTCGGGCAGTTTCGCGCCATGTGGCCCTGGATGCGACACCGGAAGCAGTGTCCTTCAGCGCGGTATTTGGCGCGTTCTTCATCGGTCAGTTTTCGGAAAGGGATAGTTATATTGGTTGAATCTACGTCCATAGGAACGTGTTGGTTGTTTGAAGAGTTCGACGCTTGTTGATTCCCGGTTTGATACGCGTGTTGGTCACGTGTCTGGTTTCGGCGGGGGCCGATAAGTCCCGCGCTCTGGAGTTCTTTGATCCGACCGACTTCTTTCCTGGCTGCTATCTTCCACTCGTCCATCGTGGTGGGCAGATTCTCTCGATTTACAATCCGTCGGTGGACATTTTCTCGCAGGCCGGCTCGGTAGCGGGCGATCGTCCCCTTTGCATCGGGTTCCCACTCGGCAGCAGCGGCTAATCTCTCAAATGTTGCATTGTAAGTATCGACTTCGAGATCCCTCATTTGCAGCTTCATTAGCTGATCGTATGCACTTTGGGTTTTAGCAGTGTCTTTCCAAGCCGATTGGAAAGCGATTTCGAACTCATCCCAGAGGATTTCGTCCGACTCGGCTACGTGGGGGGTCTGGGTTGTGTCGACTCGTCGTTCGAGTAGCCCAGCTTGCGAGTTTACCCAATCTTCGACGATCGGACCCCGGATGTATGATAATGCCGTGAGTACTCGGTAGAAAGGTATGCTAATGGTTTCATTTTTGCGGTTCAGTAGGCGGTATTGGCGAAACTCGTTCCAAAACAAGTCCGACTTTGACCGATCCCCGTTGAAGATGACGGGGGCAACTCCTTTGAGTCCGTTACTGGGCGTCGAGACTGTGGTGGTGGCATTTACTGACATATTAATGTCAGGGGGGCTTGGGGGACGAGCGGGGGTTGTGTTTGGCGGGGCGGCGGGGCCGAACGAGGTTGTTATGGTGTTGATGGATGGGGTAGGGTTTGGAACAGCAGGTGAGCTTGGATCGTGGATACTTTGGATGCTGACTGCGGAATGTGCAGAGGCAGTGCTGGAGCCGGTAGAGTCCGAGGAGAAACCGCTAGGGTCATATCGGTAACCGGTGCGAGAGGCGGTGCGAGAGGGGTTTGCGTAGTCGGGGTGTTGTGGATCGGTGAGGTGCCAATATCCGAGGTTCCAGTGTCCTCTCTCAAGGACTAGACCGGTTCTGGTGCCGAAAGAGTTTCGTGAGTAAGCGAGAAGGTACCACTCGTTATTTACGAATTCGACAGGCTCGAGTTTGTTGGACTCAGAGGTAGCGTAGTATCCAGGAGTTCTTCCGGGTTGGGTTAGCCACTGAGCAGGTCCTTTTACGTGAGCAGGGAGATCGTCGACGAGACGGCGTTGGATGGGAGTAAAGCGATCAGAGGGGTCAAGAGGTACTGTGATGGAAGCCACGGTGTTTCAAGGACGATGGGTTCGGTGATGAGGACTGTAGTAGACAAGTGTAGATCTTGTCCTTATGTCAAGATCCTGCGGGATCCTGAAGACACGCGACGTGCGTCAAGGTTTCTGTGTGGGCAATGGTTCAGTGATGCAGAGGTTCGGGGTTCGATGAGGCTTCGCAGCCAACTTAGAAAGAGGTGAGAGGAAGGGTCAATGGAACTTGTAGATTCGCAGGTAATAGACGAAGGACAAGATGGGACTTCAGGGTACATCACCCAGTCCTTATATACTTAGGTATCTCCACAGCATGAGTCGTACATAGCCTCGCATACTAGGAGAACAGTCCTAGGAATGAGTCATGTATAGTACAGGGGACAGCCCCAAGGGACGAGGACACAGATGGAGAACAAAGGACGACGCAGCCTTAAGGAACTAGTAGATGGAAGGGGAAGAAAGGGATAGGTAACAATAGTCCGTGGTGAGTGGAAAGGGGCCGGGTAAGTAGGGAGGGAAGAAAAAGAAAAGATTGCGTCCGAATCGTAGTCGCGTGGTAGAATCATGACATGCATGGCCTTACACCAGGTGACATAGTTTTGTCTGTCAAAGACTTGGACAAATGTTGTTAGTTGGGACAACATTGTTTTCTGTGAATGCTTTGAGAATTGTCAGCAAAGGCTATTCACAATTGCTGAGTGAGAAAAACAATGGTCTAATAGGAACATGTCCTTTCGACTGCCAACAACAACTCTCCTTTTGGAGAATTGCCTTGAGGAACGATCTACTCCACCTCAAATCAATGAGATGGTGTCGTTCATGACCCCAAGGTCTTACATGCCCATCAAGGGTGTTGTAGGCTATGCCAACAACACTAGTCTCAGCACCACATCCACTATACAGTGGGTAGTGAGCAGGTGTGCTCAGCACACAGCTAGCCGTTGTGGCAGGGCCCATAACCTGTTGCACAGCACATGGCACAGCACACAGGCTACAGAAGACTCACCTTTTGTAGTAAGGTGTTGATAGTCTTAAGTGCAGTGTATAGAGCACGAGTGAATACAAGTGATATTCTGCTGGGGAGGGTAGGTCTCTTTTCACCCCTCCTTATATAGGGAAAAGTGACCTCTATGGTCCGACCATGTCCCTTTGCACAACTATGATGAGTAAAGGTGTCTACTATATCACATTTTCAGTGATGCCTGATGTGGAATACCCTAGAACATCTCAGAATCATTTACATGACCCTGATATGAGTTATGCTCATGGACATGTGTAATGTAGCTACCTAATATGGTAATCATACTTGTGTAGTCTACATATGTCATAACTGCTATAGATAAGATACATATGTACTTATTATGTTTCAACACAATGGATGGACTAAATGATAGAGTGAAGAGTGATTGATATGTGATGACTAAAGGTGTCCTCTATATCATGTTTTAAGTTGCCTGATGTGGAACACCCCAGAACATCACATGATTCTGATGAGGTTTACACCCACTACTGTACACTATGTAGCTACTAAATATGGTAAACATACTTGCATAACCTACTTTTGTCATAACTGCTATAGATAAGATACATGCATACTTATTACATTCCAACAAAATGTACTATGTCCACAGCCTTCCACCCACAACTGATTACAAAACAGAATGAGTCAATCAGCATCTCCACATCTCCTGCAACTTCCAGCAAGACAGCTGGGTAGAATTGACACCCTTCATGGAGTTTTCACAGCTACCCACATATTCAACCCAGGAGATCTGGTCTGGCCAGAAGGGGCTAAGATCCATACAAACCACCTCAAGGCCAAGTTAGCCCCAGACATCAAGCTCATTCAAAGTCCTATCTACTTGGGGAGTCAATTGTAAACTCCAACTACCCCCAGACATTGTACAAGGGGAAGATGAGTACTATAAATTTGAAGTGGTCCTTCAATCCAAAAGTTTCATGAAACAAGAAAGGCATTTTGTCCTGGTCAAGTGGAAAGGTTACCACAATCTGAAAATCCATGGCTCCCAGCATCTCAAATGAAGTATGCATGTCTCCTGGTACAACAATTTCATTCTAAGCACCCCTCTGCCCCCAGATCAAGTAACCTCAGAGTGCTGACATGTTGGGTTTATAATATATTATAATGTCATAAAAGTGATATAAGATTTCTGAGGCTTAAAATTACTATAAGCAAGACTGGATTCACTATAAACAACATTTTAATTTACTTGTAAGGGAGCTTATGAGGCTCATTATAGTCAAATTAAAATATATAAGGTTTCTTATCTATAGGTTTTAAATTTTGTTTTAAACATTATTATAAGGCTTTACAATGTGTTAAAAATGGCAGCCTAAGATCAATCAATTATAAGGCACCTCCTATGATTTCCAACAATTGTGTTGACTGAGCATTCAACACTCACAAGAGCAGAGAGCAGAGGTTGCACACCAGGGCAAAAAGGTGTGTGCTATCTCACTATCACACAGACAGTGAAGTGTGAAGGAGAATAAATTAAACCTTGACTGAAAGTGCACATTTTTTCTAGATATGGACAGAAGCTTGTCCTAGCTATGCTTCAGTGCATTAGTCATGCATGAGAATTTCAGTTGCACTGGCCAAACTGAGGGTGTTGAAGTTGGTGTGACTCCACAACTGGGGTTGATTGAGTGCAATATTGTTCCATTGATGACAGACATGGGTGATGTGAAACTGTGTTCTATTGTGGTCTGGCTCTCCACCCATTGACAGTATGCTAGGTAAGCATGAAAAGGAGAATATAGTAGTGAGCATTTCAGAAGGTAGAGATGAGATTGGCTGGAGTAAATTTTGGTAAAGCTGCAACACCTGGAGGGATTTTGTCCAATGCTTGTATTTCAGCATCAATGGATTGTTGTAGGATTTGGGGTCATTAAGATTCAAAATTGAGATGGTGTAATGGTTTTAGGGTGATCACTGAACTGGCAGCATTGATTCTCATGGGCTGAATGCGATGTGCGGGCATCCTGGACACCGAGGTAAGCAAAGTGCACACATATGCTTGCATTGCAGACCAAATGTGATGGGGAGGCATCAATTTAGCCCAGGAAGCAATGCTTGATATTCTTGATCATATAAACTGAATGCACACTTAATGCAATGCACAGGTGTCCTGGACGTCTGTGTAACTAAAGTGCGCACATATGCTCACATTGTGCACTGAATCAATGCATGGGCGTCTAAAATGCCTGTGTAAGTAAAGTGCACACATATGCTTACATTGTGGACTGAATGAAATGTGTGTCATCCACTTAGCCCAGAAAGCAAAGTGCACACATATACTTGGCATTCTCAGTCATATAAACTGAATGCACACTGAGTAAAGTGAACTCTCACAGAAAACCAAGTGCATTAGTCATGTACCAGCACTGTGGGCTGAATGCAATGCATGGGCGTCCTGGACGCCCAGATATTAAAGTACATACCAGTGCATTTGTCATATATACTTATTGCAGACTGGATGCAATGTATGGGTGCTCATTGCATCCATTGTTCAATGAGTGCATATGACTGACTGCACACTGAATGTGATGCATGGGCATCTTGGACACCCAGGAAAGTGAACTCCCATAGAAATCCAAGCACATTAGTCATTTACCAGCACTGTGGGCTGGATGCAATGTGCAGGCGTCCTGGATGCCCAGGTAAGTAAAGTGTGCACACAAGCTCTCAGTCATATAAACTGAGTGTGCACTGAATGCGATGCATGGGCATCCTGGATGCCCATGTAAGTAAAGTGTGCACATATGCTCGCATTGCAGACTGAATGCAATGTGTGTGCATTGACTTAAAGCATAGGCAATGCATGGGCATCCACAAGGGCAAAAAGGTGTGTGCTATCTCACTGAGACAGACAGTGAAGTGCAAAGGAGAGTAAATTAAACATTGACTGAAAGAGCACATTTTTTCTAGATATGAACAGAAGCTTGTCTCAGCAATCGCTGGCAGCATTGTTTTCTCATGGACATCAGCACTTACTATTCCTTGACCTATTCTCAGTCATATATGGACATTACAGACTGAATATTGACGTGTGAGGCATCCCAAGGGTGTCCAGAAGTGAAGTGCACACAGATGCTTGTGCATATCACTAATGTGAAGTCATTGCACAGCACAACACTGAATGTTGATGCAGGGGTGTCCTGATGCTCAGAAAAGTGAAGTGTCACATAGCTCAAGTGCATTGCATATATATGTGAACAGACTACATGTGATGCATGGGTATCCTAGATTCCTGGAAAAGTGAAATCTCACACAAGCTGAAGTGCATCCATCATTTTCCAGCACTGTGGGCTGAATGCGATGTGCAGGCGTCCAGGATGCCTGGGTAAGTAAAGTGCACACATATGCTTGCATTTGGGTCTGCAAATGCGATGTGTGGGCGTCTACAATACCCTGGAAGCAAATTGCACACATTCTCAGTCATATAAACTGACTGTGCACTGAATGCCAATGCATGGGTGTCCTGGACGCCCAGAAAAGTGAACTCTTGCATAAGCTGAAGTGTATTAGTCATGTACCAGCACTGTGGGCTGGATGTGATGTGCAGGCGTCCAGGACGCCTAGGTAAGTAAAGTGCACACATATGCTTGACATTCTCAATCATATAAACTGAATGCACACTAAATGCGATGCAGGGCGCCCTGGACACCCAGGTAAGTAAAGTGCGCACATATGCTCACATTGCAGACTCAATGCAATGTGCAGGCGTCCAGGATGCCGGGTAAGTAAAGTGCACACATACACTTGATATTCTCACTCATATAAAATAAATGTGCATTCAATGCAATGCTGGGCATCCTGGATGCCCAAGTAAGTAAAGTGTGCACATATGCTCACTTTGCACACTGAAAGCAATGTGCAGGCATCCACTAAGCCCAGAAAAGTGTGCACTCATATGCTTGACACTTTCAGTTGTATAAACTGACTGCACACTGAATGCAATGCTTGGGCATCCAGGACGCCCAGGAAAGTGAACTCTTACAGGAGCTGAAGTGCACCACTTATTTACCAGCACTATGTACTGGATGCCATGTCCGGGCATCCTGGTAAGGAAAGTGTGGTGCACACATATGCTCACATTGCAGACTGAATGCAATTTGCAGGCATTCACTTAGCCCAGGAAGCAAAGTGTGCACACATATGCTTGAGATTCTCAGTTATATAAACTGAATGCACACTGAATGTGATGCATGGGCGTCCTGGACGCCTGTGTAAGTAAAGTGCACACATGTACTCACATTGTGCACTGAATGCAATGCATGGGCGTCCAGGACGCCCATTAAGGTGAACTCTCACATGAGCTAAAGTGCACCAGTCATTTACCAGCACTATGGGCTGGATGCAGTGTGCAGGCATCTATTTCTCCCAGGCAGCAAGGCATGCGCATATATGCTTGACATTCTCAATTATACAAACTGAGTGTGCACTGAATGCGATATGTGGGCGTCCTGGACGCCCAGGTAAGTAAAGTGCATACATATGCTTGTATTGCAGACCAAATGCGATGAGAAGGCATCCATTTAACCCAGGGAGCAATGTGTACCAGATATGCTTGACATTCTTGATCATATAAACTGACTGCACACTGAATGTGATGCATGGGCATCCTGGACACCTGCATAAGTAGAGTGCGCACATATGCTCACATTGTGCACTGAATGCGATGCTTGGGCGTCCAGGACGCCCAGTTAGTGAATTCTCATGTGAGCTAAATTGCACCAGTCATTTACCAGCACTATGGGCTGGATGCAATGTGAAGGCATCCTGGACACCAAGGTGAGTAAAGTGCACTCATATGCTCGCATAGGAGACCAAATGTGATGTGTGGGCATCCATTTAACCCAGGAAGCGAAGTGCACACATGTGCTTGACATTCCCAGTCATATACATGCACAACAGCAGCAAACTGAATGTGATGCTTCTGTGTCTCCAGGACACCCAAGAAAGTAAAATGCACACACAGGCACATGTGCATTAGCCATATGCACTCATTGTGCACTGGGTGCGATACATGGGCGTCCAGGACGCCTGCACATTGCATCCAGCCCACAGTGCTGGTAACTGACTGATGTAGGCTGGATGCAATGTGTGGGCGTCCTGGACGCCTGGTTCAGTAAAATGCACACTTAAGTTATGCTTGCTTTTCAGATGAATGCAATGTGTGGGTAACCACTATGTTCAGGAAGCAAAGTGCACACATATGCTTGACATTCTCAGTCATATACATGCATGGCAGACTGGATGCGATGCACAGGCGTCCAGGACACCCAGGAAAGTGAAGTGCACACATATATTTGGTCATATCCACACTGAATGCAATTTGCAGGTGTGAAGGACAACCAGGAATGCAAAGTGCATGCATATGCTTGAGTGCATTAGTCATATAAGCATTCTCAATATCTATGAGCATGCAGACTGGAAAGGAAGAGAAAACAAGACTGAATAGCGAATTGAAGAAGACCAGGATGGGGATTCCTGGTCTTTACTAGGCGACCTATATACACACGAGACTCGCTTTAAAGCGGAGTCTAAACTAAGTAATGAGTCACGAACCCTAGTACAGCTATCCTAGTATGACGTTGTGTCCATCAGCACATGATACTACTAAACAATAGAACGCTCCACAGTGTGTGAGTCCGTGCTACAACAATATTCCGAACCCCTGTCCATGACTAATATACCCTGACAGTCGTAGTCATAACCGATATGTCAGTCCACTTCCGAGGCAGTTCGTGACATTATCCCCTTTTCAGGGTAAACACCCACGTTCTACCAACCATGCAGTGAGCGCGGTAACTCGCCTATCCCGCCTCATCTCTTCTTCAATCCTATGAACCACCCATGCCTCCTCTAGTCGAGTTCGACATGCCCGTTGATCTACCGCCATCGCAAATAAACGGTCTTCCACTTGCCGGATCGACTCTTGCGCTGCCTTCATCTGCTTCTGTAATCCATGCCATCTCATCACCTCTGCTGTTAGGGACCGATCTCCCACGTGAGCGATGGCTTCATCGACCATGATCCAGTCCTGGTAGCTGCAGTCCAATAGACGCAGCTCATCCGGACCGATATCTGGTGTTCGTCCCACCCGATCACGAACCGCAGCTGTGTGGATCTCCCCCTGATGCACTGGTCCATCCATCGTCATCTGCGCCTCCACATATGGGTTATCAGTCATGTGGACTTTGATGTACCTGGCCGGAACTGAATGACCTGTCGCATCTAAAATGGTAAAAGGGACATAGCTTGTCCCTTGATTGTTTTCGTACCCCTGCGCAGCTGGCGATAGGGGTCGGCGCGATGACTGAGCGCCTCTGTTTGCATGGCGCGGGTGAGCGGGCGGCACGGCATAGTGTACAGCGACGGGCTGGCATGGTCTTCCTCTTTGACCTCTCCCACGTCGTAAACCCACCCCTTCGGCAACTGGTTGGTCTTCGGGGTAGGGAGGCGGTACTTCAGGGGAATCTTCACGACGGATTTCGAGGGCATTGGCAATGTTGTCTGCCAGAGACATGGCCCCTTCACGAGTGAGGCGAAAGTGCGCCATTGCGCCGGTGCTAGTGGCTGGTGGGGGGACGGGGACTGGTGTAACGGGAGCGGGGACTGGAGTGGGGGCTGGAGACTGGTGGCCATGGCAGTATTCTCGCGGTCCATGACACTGAGCACAGAATCCGATATCAGTGGGTGACACCGGGCTAGGGGGAGCAAGCCAGCTTGTCGTCGTCGGCGGTTCTTCAAGTCGTGTTTCTTCCTGGCTTCCAGCAGTTGCTCCCGATGCCACTCGCGCGCTGTCAGCATCCCCAGTGACAATGGCTTCGGGCACGCGAAGTGTAAGGATGTGGTCGGGGTTATCCGTAGCGCGAGACTCTGCTGCATCGGCAAGTGTGAGCTGTCTAAAAGCGTCGGCGATGGTGTTGGGGGAGGCAGGTCGCGGTTCAAATGGGGTTGCCTGAGCCCTAAGGACTGAGTTGGTTCGTTCTGCAGCCATCCACCTGATGTCGTTGTAGATGGCGTTGATGGTGGCATCCCCACTGTCAGAGGCGGAGTCAGCGTACGCTCCAGCAGTAGCTTCATCGGCAAGGTCGGAGCGTCCATTGGATGACATATATCGATGAGCGTGTTGTTGTAAGAGATGTGGAATGTATAGAGCTGAGGGGTGAGGAGACTTAGTGGATGACAGGCTCCTTATATGTGTCTTCTTGGCGGGGTTTGAAGCTTTGAATTCCCGCACTTTATTGTCTGCGAATACGTCATCCTTATCGACCCACATGTTGTCCGAGTCAGGGTAGCCTTCCCATTTAACCAAATATTGAAGACACCGTCTTCTGCCGAACTCCCGAGAGTCTAGAATCTTTTCCACAGAGTATTCTTCTGCCCCGTCAACCAGATCCGGAAGTGGGTGCTGATAGTTGGGCCCATGCGTTATTGTCTCGCGATATGGTGTGAGAAGATCGATGTGAAACACGGGGTGAATGCTCCACTGCGTGGGAAGAGCTAGTTGATAACTGACCAGCGATAGTACCTTAACGACCTTAAACGGGCCATGTCTTCTGGGCGCAAGCTTAGCGGTCGGCTGATTGATACGGAGGTTCTTGCCCTCTAGCCATACTTGGTCGCCTTCCTTGTATTTGGGCGTATCACAATGTTTAACCCATGATTGTTGTGCCTTGATCATGAGCTGTTGCGCCGTGTCTCTTGCCTGTTTCAGCTGTTCAAGGCGCAACGTGACCTGTGGTAGGGGGGATGATGACAAATTCCAATCAGCGCGTGGGTGATAGCCCATTAACAGGAAGAAAGGCGACTTCCGCGTGGTCTCGCTTGGCCAATTGTTATGTGCAAATTGTGCGATAGGAAGGTAAGGGGCCCAATTTGTCTGATGGTGATTGGAAATGAATCGGATGGTGGTCTCGACCCATTGATTCGAGCGCTCTGATTGTCCATCGGTCCTTGGGTGATAAGCGGTAGACGGATTCTGCTCTATTCCCGTAAGACGGCACACTTCCTGCATAAACTTTGATATGAATCGAGGGTCTCGATCACTGATGACCTTGCGCGGTAATCCGAAGTGTGCAAACACATGTTTGATATAAAGCGCCGCTGTTCCTTCTGCGTTGATCTCTTCCCTGCATGGTATGAAGATAGCTGCCTTCGTGCAGTCATGGTCGGTGACGGTAAGGATAGAGTCATATCCCTGCGATTCAGGGAGTTTAGTAATGAAGTCTAATGCAATAGTTTCAAATGGCATAGCTTCGGGTTTGGGGTAAATGGGCCTCAAAGGCGCCTTGGTTGGTCGGTTGTTGACTTTGTGCCGTTGACAGTCCGCACATCCTTGTACGTAATCCTTTACTTCTTGACGTAGTTGCAGCCACCAGTAGTTGCGTTCGATGATTTGCATTGTCTTATTGATGCCTGGGTGGCCATGCACTGGTGGGTCATGATGTGCTCGTATGATTTTGCGTTTGCCTTGTATGTCCTCCGTGACAACCAAGCGTCCTTCTTTGTACCAGATGCCATCTAGGCATTTGAGTTGGTGTGGGTCGATCCATGGTTTAAGACGCTCTTTGTCTTGTCAGTGTTGTGGTGCAATGGTCGTCGTACCTCTTGCAAAGAGATGTTCTGGTAACACCGTTACATTGCTGTTATCTTCTACCCCTTGATCGTAGTCGGGTCTTCTTGACAGGGCATCTGCGTGTCCGTTGGCCGTTCCTTTGATGTGATGTATTTCAATGTTGTACTCGGATAGACGTAATACTTCCCTGGCTACACGCCTACTAATCTTGTGAGGTTCCTTCCAGTATAACAAGTTTTGATGGTCCGAATAGATGATGACTTTGTGTGGCGAACCAGCCAAGAAGGACCTCCAGTTGTCTAGGGACATTACGACCGCCAACAGTTCCAAGTCGGCTATGTTGTAGTTACGTTGCGCCTCATTGAGAGTTTTTGAAAAATAAGCAATTGGGTGTCTTTTGCTGTCTTCCTTCTTCTGCAACAGTACTGCTCCTACTGCGAATCCAGATGTGTCGACTTCCAATTCGAATTGCTTGTCGAGTTCTGGATGTGCCAGTACTGGCTCGCTTGTGACCCGGTTTCGTAGTTCGTCAAACACCTTTTGGCAGCGTTCTGTCCATTGCCATTCAGCGTCTTTGCGTGTTAACTCGTTAAGAGGTCGGGCGATGTGTGCGAATCCTCGGATGAATGGTCGGTAAAAGTTGCAGAAGCCCAAAAAAGATCTGATGTCCTTAACTTTGGTGGGCATAGGCCAGTTTTTGATACCCGCAATTTTGACGGGGTCCATGCGCATTATCCCCTTTTCAAGGATTACCCCCAGGTAATCCATTCGTGGGGCATGGAAAGTGCATTTTTCTGGTTTGAAATAAAGGTCCAATCGTTCTGCGACTTCAAATACTGCCGATACTGCCTTGATATGGTCCTCTAAATTGGTGCTAGTTGCGATCGCTATGTCATCCATATAGATGCGTATCGCTGTCCCCCTAGCGTTCCAAAAGTCAATAGTGTCCCTGTATTCGTAGTTCATCATGTTTTGGAATGTAGCTGGTGAGTTCTTCAGCCCGAAAAACATGACTAATGGCTCCCATAACCCGTATTTGGTTTTGAAAGCGGCCTTGTGCTCGTCTCCTTCCTTGATACGGATGTTGTTGTATCCGTCTTTGACATCAAGTTTTGTGAAGATCTTTGCCCCACTAAGGTCTGTGAGGAGATTGGTGATTAGTGGAAGTGGGTATTGATTGCTGATTGTGATGTCGTTGATGCATCGGTAGTCTTGCACTGGCCTGAGTTTGCCGTCTTTCTTCTGTATAAAGAAGAAGGGTGATGCATAAGGTGAAATAGAGGGACGAATATATCCCTTAGCTTCCTGTTCTTGCAGGAATTTGAGCAATGATTTGTCCTCGTCTTGAGTCATCGGATATACTTTACACGGTAGGGTGTCTGGAGCGGTTGGTTTGAAATCGATAGCATGATCACATGGCCTCGAAGGTGGGAATCGGGACGATGCCTCGCTGCTGAATAATTTGGCAAATCGTTCATAATCCTTCGGGACTTCCGCTGCCACTAGGTTTTGTCCTGCCTGAATCGCTAATTCGGTGGATACTCCCCGGATGGTGGATTGCGACTCGAGTGCGCGGACTATGTGATGCTTTTCTTCTTCTGATAGTGTTGTGGCTATCACCGGCCACTGTTGGACGACACAAGGGTTGACGGATGAGATGACAACTGGAAGAACTCGTTCGTCAATAACAGTGTGTCTCCAGTTGAACTTTGGTTCGAACAAAGCCAGCCATGGGTATCCTAGCAAGACGTCTTCGCTTCCTATGTCTGTGATGAGGAAACACATTTCTCTGTGAATTCCTTTAGTGTATACATCTAGATCGAGATAATGCGTGATCTTCCCCGATTTGTTGGTAGTATTATCAATGTTGAATATTTTCCTGGGTGTTGGGAGTTCCTTCATTCCCAAACCCATTTTCGTCGCGAAATTAGGGTGCATGAAGTTATCAGTGGCCCCCGAATCTACTAGCGCTCGTTTATCGGCCATGAAGTAACTTGTACAAATCGACACTGGAATTCTCATAGAACGGTAGCGCGTGATATATACAGAGTTACAACGAAAAGCCCTCACCCAGGCCGTTGGGTTCAGGCATTTTGAAAATCCTCCCGCCTCCACAATTGTTGCATAACGAGGTCCTTTACCTCGTCAGGTTCTTTGGCCACTCCTTCGAGCCAGGCTTGGGCCTTTTGTTGGGGAGTGCGTCCTTCAACAACGCTTTGGTCGTCTACGATGCTTCGAGCAGCATAGAAGCCGTCGTCTTCAGCCTCTGCTTGTCGAACGCGAGGCAAACCTTGATGTTGTCGATAGGAAGGGTTTTGCCTCAAAGGCTGTCGACAATCTCTTTTAAAGTGACCTGGTTTGTCACAATTGAAGCATTTAAGGACTTTCCTTTGCCCTACTGGCGTCTCTGTCCTTCGTTCTGCTCTCTCTTGGGGTCGGTATCGGTTTACCCCTGGTTCGTAGTCTTCTGCCTGTGCCAGTCGCGCCCTTCCTGGTGACAGATCCATCGCGTTCGGATCTGGAAGGTTTGGAATGTTGGGCCGACGCCATCGAGTGGTGTTGTTGTTGTAGTTGTTGCCCTTCCAGTTGGTGCCCCCCGTTGGCATATTCTTTCTTGGGTTAAACTGTTCGAGTCGGCTCTTCATGTGTACAAACACCTTTTGTTGTTGTATGGATGCTTCGCACCATCCTTCGTAGTCCCTTGGTTGTATGTTTTTGAATATATATTCATACATTGCGTGCGGCAATGCATCTGTGAAAATGCGCAGGACCAGTGGTTGGTTGACATCGTAGTTGGTGTGGCGCACCAATTGTTCGAATTTTGTAATGAGTCCGTCCAGATCTCCATTTTGCATGCGGAGACCTCTTCCTAGCTCTGCTTGAGCTTTTTCTTGTTCTAGTACGTCGGCATACTGCCTATTGAAGGCGCCAATTACGCCGTTCCAGAGGCGTTCGTCCGTTGTTGCCCATCCTTGGGTGGTGACTTGAGTACGAAGCCACGCGTTGACTCCCTTTACCCATTCGTTAACGAGGTTCCCCTGAATGTATGTGAAGAAGAACATAGCTCGTTGGTATGGGTTATGCATAAGTGTATTCGTGATGTTGACCCCTTCGTAGAGTTGCCATTGGGTAATGAATTGTTCCGCCTTGGAGCGGTCTCCTGTGAAAATGATAGGTGGGTTGCCCACTAGTTTATCTCCATGATGTCCTCCTGGTTGAGGTGCTTGTGGCATTGGCATGGGGACTCCTGCTGGCGGTCCTCCGCCTCCCGGTGGTCCTCTGCCTCCTCCGGGTGGTCCTCCAAATGGTCCGCCTCCAGGTCCTTGACCTCCTCGTGGCCATCCAAATGGGATTCTAGGTGATGCCTGTTGTTCACGAGCTGTCGGTGGGTCCGGCTGATCTGGTCCTATGGCGCGATATAGCGCTACGTCATCCGGGTTCATGGGCATCTCCATATGCCCCGTGTGTGGGTTGATTGTGCCTGTTGTTGCTTCCATGGTCATCGTACGACTCATGACTGGTTCCTGTATGTGTAATGACTCAGCTAATTGTAGTGCGATAATTTGATCGCTTCCTCTTTGCGGTGCTGGTGACCATACTTGAATAGCACTTGCTTCACTCGCAACTGACGGTGTGCTTGTCCGCGTTGTAGGGGTTTCGTCGATTGTGTTTCGGATTATTCTAGATCGATCCAATCGATCTTGGTCTTCTGCGTCTTGTGGGGTGATGTCTAGCCCTAGATCTTCTCCTGCGATACGAAAGGCTTCCCAAGTTCCCCCAACTTCTAAGTTTTCAATCCAGTGGATTTCTACCCAACAGAGATGTTCGAAGTTGAACTCAACTGGGTACCAATGCTCTGAGCTTGATTCTTCTGGCGCAGTAGACCTCGCGTGATATCTTTCGATACCGTTGTATACCCGCCACACAGCTGCTTTGATGAATCTCTCTGGTATATCCCGTAATACCGGTCCTTGTAAGTTGTATACTTCAAAGGGCCCTTCTGATGCCCAACGTTCTCTTGTAGTTTGCAATGCCACGATGGGATCCTGGTCTTAATGTAACGGTTTGCTAACCGTTTGTCCGACTTGGACTACTGAGGTGGCTTGCAACACGTGACTGATGTTCCCGAACACTAGGCTGGCGTAACACTAGGTCCCTTAGAGTGAAAAGGGCGTGACAGCACCTCCACTAAGTCGATAATGAGAGAGAAGAGTTGAAAGAGAAAGAAGAAGAGGAATAGAGTGACGAAGGAAGGCAGACTGGAAAGGAAGAGAAAACAAGACTGAATAGTGAATTGAAGAAGACCAGGATGGGGATTCCTGGTCTTTACTAGGCGACCTATATACACGCGAGACTCGCTTTAAAGCGGAGTCTAAACTAAGTAATGAGTCACGAACCCTAGTACAGCTATCCTAGTATGACGTTGTGTCCATCAGCACATGATACTACTAAACAATAGAACGCTCCACAGCGTGTGAGTCCGTGCTACAACAATATTCCGAACCCCTGTCCATGACTAATATACCCTGACAGTCGTAGTCATAACCGATATGTCAGTCCACTTCCAAGGCAGTTCGTGACACGCTGCTACAATACTGCTATGTGGTCCATGTTCTCACATGTTGGAATGAGGACTCATATCATGTGACATACGTACTATGCATTCCAAGATACCTTCTGAGAGACTGAAACACTTGCAGTGCTCATTTAATTCATTGCATGCCACAGTATTTGTGCAAATGGCACTGTTATGAGACATGATGCACACTTATGTATGTTTGATTTCTTTACATGTCAGAAGATATTTGAAACTTAGGTACACAGGTAGATAACATCATAAGCAATCATCCATTCACATGCAGACTATATTGTATGGGAAATACTACACTTCCCTTTATGCCTGAGCAAACATGTCTGGAACACTAGAAATTCCTATGAGATCCCTATTCATGCTGTTTCAAGAGTGATATTTTGAATAAAAATGGCATTTCCATAGTCAACATCTCCATAACCTGATGTTTATGCCTAAAGTGGCGCCTCTGCCTCCAGCCAACATCAGCTGGAGTATGAATGATGGCAGAGTCTCTGCTGTCAGCTGATGTTGGCTGGAGTATCAGTCACAGAATATTCTCACTGTCAGCTGGAGTATCAATTACATAAGCCATTGCTATCCCATGGCTGACTTGTCACCCAAGGGTTGTCATTGCAGCTGTTGTTGCAACAAAATCAAAAATGAGGTACCTATCCCACTTACATGTATGTTTTGTCCATGTTTTTCTGAGAAATTTCTTAATTTGTCATAGAATTTCCTTTTTTGGAAGGAGTGGGGGTCAAGCAAAACTCCTTAAAAAAATTTGCCTACCCTGTGCAATTTCTAATGGGACTGCCCCCCCTTGTAACACAGTATATACAACTCATTCACTGCCAACTCCATGTTTTCCACCCCACCACCAGAAAGAGTTTTATATTTTATATTTTATATTTTATATTTTATATTTTATATTTTATATTTTATATTTTATATTTTATATTTTATATTTTATATTTTATATTTTATATTTTATATTTTATATTTTATATTTTATATTCTTTTTAAATCTAAATTTACTTTTATCTCACTCTCACTTTACACTTCAACAATATATAGCCATAACTCATATGCAAAAATGTCTTAATGCTGTGCTTCTCTTCAAATATAATAAAATACCATATCAAACAGCAATATTGTGCCATTGATGACAGACATACCCAATCCATAACCATCTTCTTTTGCTGTTTCCCTTATCATCAAGCAACAATATGCCAGGTAAGCACAAAAAGAATAATTTCAATACTTTTCCATTTTATTTCTTTTATAAACACTCTCAATTCAGACATTAAGGCTACATGCAGCCAAGTCTGAGGTGCAGAAAAATGCAAAAATCTGGTTGCAGTCTTTTGCTTTATCAAACACTAATAAACTACTCATTTCTTTTTGACTTTTACATTTAAATAATTATATCATCTTAATTACACACCCAAACTAATGCAAATCTACATATATCTATCTAAAAATCTTCTCAAACTTTATTATATATCTCTATTCAACTATATAATCCCAGTTGTATCATAAGCACCCCCTTTATTATTTAGTAAAATAAACTTTAAATCTTCCTCTTATTTAATAAAATGAACTTTCTAAATATTTCATCCAAGTCGTCCTCAGCTGCATGTGCCTTTCCTTTCCCTTTATATTCAATGTCGCTGTGGCTGTCTGTAGAGGGAAGACAGTTCTTTAAGTTGATGAGGCACTCTAGTGCATTTATGTAGTTACTCTGGCTGAGTTCAATGTGATGGTCCACTGCTTGCTCAGCACAGGCACCTTATTAGTGCATCATTTGCACAGAAAACCTTAGTTTAACCACTTTCATATGTTAAAAAGTTTTATTAACTAAGAATAGAAAGTATAATTAATTGATTATGTAAAATAGATGAAATTAAGTAGAGCAGGAATATAAACAAAATTAAAAATTAAATTAAATTAAAGTAAAAAAAGAAAGAATAAGTATAATAAAAGAATAGTATAATAAAAGAATAGTGTAAGATCATATATATAAGAACACACCTCTTCTCCCAAATCAAATGTGTTGAATAGCTTCAGATGTTTCTTCAATGGTGATGGCTAGATATTAGTTAGAGGTGTAAAAGTAATAGATGAGATTAAGTAGAGCAGGCATATATAACCAAAATAAAAAATATAATTAAATTAAACTAAATTAAAGAAAAAAGAAAAGAAAAGAAATAATAAAAAGGTAAAGGTATTAGAAAGTGTAATTTATATGGGGGAAGACATATAAATTTATTTTATAAAATAGTAAGGATGATGTTAATTTGAAAATAATATATATGGCTTTACTTCAGCTAATCTAATCTCTATCTTCTAAAATACTTGCTATGATTTTATTCTTTTTGTGCTTACCTGGCATACTGTCACTGGGTGGTAAACCAGATTGCAATAGAAGACGTAAAGGGAGGTTAAAAATTAGGGACATTCATGCCAAGTGTACATTATGCAAGTGCAAGGGGCTTGACTCCGATATCTCATACCAAATGGGGAATGAAGAACCTGAAGATAGGATTCATGACATGTTTGATTCGGGCAACAAGGTGGATCCTAGGCATCTTGTATGAACTTTAAGATTGTTGAGCTATATTTTTTGAAGTGATAAAGTGTGTTAGGTATGGGTTTAATGATTCCTGGAGGCATAGAATAAATGTCTATTTATTCATACAGCTTGACTAAATTTTTTTTGAGCTTTTCTGTATATTGAAATGACCACAGATGGGCAACTCAGATTAAAGAAAAGAGAAATTAATAAACCAAATAAAGTGAAATAGGGTGAAACAGAGTGGAAATAAAATAAAATATAATAGAACAATAAAATACAATTAAAATAAAACAAAATAAAACAAAATATAA
Source organism: Lactarius tabidus (assembly GCA_963281015.1). Classification (NCBI taxonomy): domain Eukaryota; kingdom Fungi; phylum Basidiomycota; class Agaricomycetes; order Russulales; family Russulaceae; genus Lactarius; species Lactarius tabidus. Next base: position 5,360,087 of record OY725468.1, on the reverse strand, counting down.
AGCAAAATATAATATAATATGATTGTTATGAGTCATATGGTGTCATGTATCCTTGGGAATGAGTCATGGTACATAGGGCATAGCCTTCAAGGGTGGGTGAGTCTCATACAGTACAATAGCAATCACAGCCTTAAGGGATGAGAAATCAGTCATAAGTTCAACAAAGTTTCAGTTTTGAATTTTGATGGCAGCAATGCAGGAAAATTGCAGAGAATTTATATAACAATATATTGATGGCAAAATAAAAGCATTAGAAAAAACCCTCCAAGTGTTAAGGGTTTGCCAGAACATACTCCAGCTGATCTGATCTCTATTTTCTGAAATACTTGCTAGGATATTGTTATTTTGTGCTTACCTGGCATACTGTCACTGGGTGGCGAAGCAGACTGCAAGAGAAGATGGTTGTGGATCAGCCATGTCTGTCATCAATGGTATGATATCATTCTTTGCCTAGTTTATGACTGGTTGGAAGGGAAGTGTTGTGAATGGCCTTCATTTGAGAAAGGGGTGCTTTCTAACTTTGCTGTGTTATGTTGGCAAGTATTATGTTCTGAATAGTGTATTAGTAAATAATGAAGTATAGAGTTGGTATTATAAATAGAGAATAAAATAAAGATGGTATATAGTAAAGTTTGAGAATATTTTTGATAGATGGGTGGATTTGTGTTAGTTTAGTTGTAATTAAAATGATATAATTGTTTGAAAGGAAAAGTAAAAAATAAATGAGTAGTTTATTAGTGTTATGAGTACTTCTTCCACAAAACCCTTATCCTAGTCTTCTTCAAATCACTATTTGTCTTCTTGTCTTCTTTCATCTTCATCTCTCTAAATCAAAGTGGAAGACCAATCACCTGCGCTTTTAGGCCTTGTGTCCAAAACCATCATCTGTTGCAGCCCACTATGTCACATTTGATACCTTGCATATATTGTGATATCACTGGTGCCACACCAGAACACGCTGTATAATTTTTAATTTTTAATTTTTAATTTTTAATTTTTAATTTTTAATTTTTAATTTTTAATTTTTAATTTTTAATTTTTAATTTTTAATTTTTAATTTTTAATTTTTAATTTTTAATTTTTAATTTTTAATTTTTAATTTTTAATTTTTAATTTTTAATTTTTAATTTTTAATTTTTAATTTCACTTGTATACTGTAAACTAGTACAAAGCCAGTCGCTACAGACTTCCCTTTGTACAGACACTACCCACACCTCCTGAACCCAGCCTTCATCATCTACTATACTGGAACTTAACCTACATGAGGACAGAGGGGCATTGTAGACTTCTGGCCCAAGAGAAAGGAGGGGTGATGGGAAGACAAAAGGAGGGAGTCAGGTTGTGTAACAGTAAGATGAATGTAAATGAGAATGAAACAATGGGTGAACCCTTCCAGCAGGGGAAGTTTGTGCTAAGGCTCAGGCCCTGGGTGAGGGAGGCTGGCTGGGGCATGGCTAGTTGTTGGGGTTTTGGGTGCAGGCACCAAGGCACCAAAGTGCCATGTGGACAGGGTGTTGACATTGTTGGGGATGATGGCAACGAGGCTGTGAGGGCAGGGACTCCTCTTGCACTTGGGTTTTGTGAGGGTGGATGTGTTGAAAGTGGGGAGAGATGGTGGTTCAGAAGAGAGGCAAAGGCACTGAGGGCCAGGGCCCAGGGGTTGATGTGCCAACAATGTTGAGGACAATGACAGCCAAGGCTAGTGGTTTGGGGGGATGCAAGCAAGCCCCCTGGGGTCTGTGCATCCCCACAACCTGTGGAGGCTGTGACCCCCAAGGGAAACACCATCGCCCAGAGCACCAGAGCTCCACTGGGGGAGATGGTGGTGGTATGAGTTCAAGGAGGGTGAGGTTGTATGTATGTGAGGTGTCCTAGATATCATTTTTGAAGCCAGATCTTGAGTTTGGTGCCATTTCAAGAAATCTCCATGCATATGTGTGCAAAATACCATGCACACTGGAAAGGTTGTCGGCATCACACATCACACATCACATGTCACAGAACAGGCTCGTGTCACTGGAGGTGTCCTGGATGCCTGTCAAGGTCTATGTCCTTGCTGTCACAGGCTGGAAGGGCTCTGTGTTATGGAGGCATCTGGGACTCCTTTTGCAACAATCTTGTGCAACATGAATCCCATCTTAGCCTTCATTTAAATACAAATAATTTCTGTAACTAGAGCACCAATTGTCACAGACTGCCTCAGAAGTGGACTGACTCAGTGGTTATGACTATGCTGTCAGCATACATTAGTCATGGACAAATACCAGAGTATCATTGTAGTACTGACTCACACCCTGTCAAGGTGTTATTGTTCTTTAGTATCACATGCACGTGGACATGACATCATCCTAGGATTGCAGTACTAGGGTTCATGACTTACAACATAGTTCAGACTCCGCTTTAAAGTGAGTCTCTTGTGTATATAAGTTGACTAGTTCAGGGCTAGGATCTCCATCCTGGTCTTTCTTCAATTCACTATCCATTTTCCCTTTCCTTTTCTAGTCTGCCTTCTCTCTTGCATCTTATTCTTTGGTCTCTTCCTTTCATTCATCTCTACTTTCAACTCTACAACTGTCTATACCTTGTGGAAGTGCTGTCAGGCCTTCTCACACGCAGGAGACCTAGTGTTACACTGCCTAGTGTCCATGAATTAACAAGTCATGTGTTGCTGCCACATTTCCCTTGTCCAAGTCAGACCAATGCTTAGTGAAGTGTTACATTAAGACCAGGATCTCATTGTGGTGCTGCAACAAACTACCTGAGAAATCTGGGCAGGTGAAGGACCCTTCACTGCATATGAACTACAAGGACTGGTAATATGACTGCTAGCACACTGACCCCAGAAACCATGAGTTTAGCATGTGACCAGCACTGTACAGAGGCGTGCCTGGCCTGCACCATGAGCAGCAGACCCAGCCACGCCCAAGGACCAAAGAAACAAACCCTTATCAGATACCCAGCAGATGGCAGCCCGGAGTGCCACCCAACTTAGTGGAATCAAGACAATTCAACACAGCAATCCAGTGACATTGCACAGGTGCCACAGTGCACAGCACCCTATTCCTGAAGATGTCCAAGACTATGTGGACACAGGACATCACAAGCATGTCCATGTGCCCCTTGGTCTGTGGGACTTGTCGGCAGAGACCACAGGAATTGTACCATTCAATGCATAGAACTAACAACCAATCAACCAGTCAGGCCCGACATGCACAGGCCCTGCCCTTGGCTACAAGGTGACTGACACTAGTGCAACACACCCTGCCATGTTTTAGAATGCACCTGCTGCCAAGGGCATGTGACCCCTGTTTCAAGTTGACAGAGCATTCAAATGCTCCGGCACCCCTCACAACCAGCGGCAACCTTGGGTGGTGAGCAAGGCACACATGCAACTCATATGATGTGAGCACAACTTAGAATATTTCACACACTGCCCTACTAGCACATAGGCAGAGTGCACCTGCATATTTAAGTAGACTACTCTGTACTAGCATAAACAATTCAAGTTACTCCTTCACTCCTCTCTTCAGCTCTTGTTTTCATCTCTTCAACTTGTGGCAACATACCAAACATACTGAATGTAGTACATGCCTGTGTGTGTGTTTGCACTCGCTCTACTCCTGGCATGACAAGTCAGTGCAACTTGTATCTCTCACCCTGGCTAGCACCTGCGACCCACCACTCCAGCCATGTCATATGCCCGTGAATCTGAAAGCCCCTTGAACCTGCTTGCTCTTCACCAGCATTTCAACACTTAGTGCTGGTTTAGGGTATCATCTTGGTGACCACTGCAGGGGGCTCAGAATTCATTTTTGCCATTTTAAGCTAAAACAAAAGCAGCCTAGACAATTGAGCAATTGTGCAATTGGCAAAAGTCTCTTAGAGGAACTCTTAGCTGCCAGATTCAACCCAACAGAGTCCATTCCAGGTAGTTACCCGTTCCATAGCCCACTAATCTCTTTATCACCTAGCTCTGAATTGAGTGTCACCCTCTCAAGTCCGAGCTCCTCACATGGCAAAACTAGCAGCAAAGGTGAAGTCGAGAACATCCTCCAAACACTGCAAAATACAGCATGACTAGGCATAACAACCTGCTCACAAGTGTGAGCCTAAGGCTGCATTCAGATACAATAATACTGTATTCTAGTTCCATATTATTGCCTAAATAGGAATCTATACTCTTAACGAGCAATCATGTGATTTGTGACGAATGTGTGACCAAACTGTGACCGTTGAGCGTTTGTTCATGCACATTTCGAAGTTTGCCAGAAGTTAGTCCAGCGGGGACAGTACTGCAAGCCCTCCCTGAGTCCCTCCCTCCATTCCATATGCCAGCCAATCTGACAGCAACACAGTGGACACTGTCTGATGAGAAACTCCTAGTTAGCTTTCTTCATGAACACCGTGCTGCCTCTGGAGATGGGGGCAACTTCAAGATGACTACTTTCCAGTCTGCAGCTGCTGTTCTCGAAGCTGAGCGCACAACTGGTGGTTTGAAAACTGTGAAGGCTTGCCAAAACAAGTGGGCTTCAGTATGTCTTTTCTATCTTATCCTTATCTCTTGATTACTTCTTACAGCTTTTTTTTGTAGCAACACTGCGTTTTTCGGGCCATACAGGCCATCATCAGCCACACAGGATGGAATTGGTGCAACAAAAACGGTGCAAACATCCAGCTAGACCAAGCCAGTGCCTGGTCATTGTTCTGTGGTATTCACAAGGAGGCAAAACCCTTCTGCAACCAGGGCTGGGTCCATCTTGAGAGAATGTCTGAGATCATGCCAGCAACTGTTCGCAGCATGAATGTTTTCTGCCCGTCCCAGGGTCTTTCAGGCCTTGATTGTGGGTGCGACCATGACAACACCCCAGATGCTTCTCAAGAAGGACCTTCTACACAAGATACTGCTGTGGACAAGCTTGAGAACAGCGTCGTGGAGGAGAACTTGGATGTGATGTCACAAGTGAGTGCTGCCATTCTGCTTACATATCTCATGTACTAATCTTGTGTTCAGCTGTTCCTGCTTCCCCATCCCCACTCCTTTAGGCAGTTGCCTCTGCTCCACGCAAACAGGAGCGTGCCTTATCACAAACCCCACCCCCTTCCCTGAAGAAAATCAAGACCATGGGTGCAGAGGCAATCAATGGGCTGACACAATCGATAAGTCGTTTTGGTGACAACATCTGTAACATTTTGGCCATGGACCCCTCACTGCAAACACCACATCGCTGGAAGGAAGCTCTGAAGCTTGCCCAGCAAGAGGAGTGGCTCTCAAAGGCTGACTGGCTGATATTTTACAGTGTTCTTGAGAGGGATATCAATGCTGTGGATGCATATGCTTCCATTGATCATGACGATCAAGAGTTTTGTGAGATGTGGGTTTGTGATAAGGTTGCTACAGAGAAGGCTCGTTGTTCATTACAGTAGTTACTTGTCTTTCCTTTTTTTTGATATCTCCTATCTACAAACTAATTCACATTCTTTATCCAATATAAATCTACATGTCTTCTGGTGCCAATTCTTGGTTGAACACCTCTGGGTGATCTTGCAAGGCTTGTTGATAACTTGCCCACATCTCCATTGCAATGTGATCACAGAGTGCAGATGCCCTTTCACTCTCAGCATGGGGGATTGCACCATGACCAAGGTCACCAATAGGCTGGGTCTGTTCATGTGTGTCAATTTCTTGAAGGTAGTGTTCAATATCTGTGTCATCATGATCCACAATGAAATTGTGCACAGCTGCCAGTCCAGCAGGTATACGGGCTTGAATGGCAATGTCATATTGAGGTGGGCGGTTGAGAATATCCCATTGCTTCTTAAGGACACCAAAGATTTGCTCAACAACATTGCAAGCTTGAGCATGTTGTAAATTGTATAACTCCTCCTTATTTATGGGCCTAGAGGAGCATAATTTAGCACTGAAATAGAGAGAAATTTTAGGACTCACCTAGCTCCTGCCCTTCCCCACTCTGCTAGGTGATAGCAAACACCTCAGTATGGAACCAAGAGGGTGTCACAAAGTGCAAAACCAGCATCAGAAATATAGTACTTGCCCTGTGGTATGACAAAGTCCATGAGTCATGCATGCATATACATTGTTGCATCTGCAGCTGATCCCTCAAATCCACTTATAAAGTACAAAAAGCAAAAATCAAACCCACAAACTGCAAGGCAGTTCTGAGTGAGTCCCCCTTTGTGATCACATGAGGCATGGCGATCAGTTGCAGTGGTTGAACAATTGATATGGGTTCCATCCAAAGCCCCCAGTGCATTCTGGAAGAAAGGGAAGAACTTGGTGTTCTTTGCAATATAATCAGAAAGTGGTGTGGTAGCTGAGGAGAGTTGGACATGGGAGTTGTAAAATGGGCCTGATGACACAGCAAATAGGACACTCTGGAAGTACCTATAAGTTAGTTGTGAGATAAAAGGGCTATGATAGCATGTGGACTTGAAAACATACTTGGATATTGTTTCATTGGAGTGCTGAAATCTTTCTCCAAGGTGCCGCACTGATAGCCCTGTGCCACATGCATAGAGGAAGATTGCTGCTTGTTCCTCTACAGTTATTCCCCTCTGGGATGTTTTAAAGTCACAGAGAAGTCGGAGATTGGCCACAAATGCAAGGAAGACATGAAGGTGCATTCCAAGTTCATGGAAAATTCAATCTGGGTGGCCATTCATTAATTCTTCAACCCAAGCTTGTCCAGACAATGCTGAAGTATGGTATGGTTGTTTCCAGTAATTGGGGTCTTGATAGAGAACAGCAGCTGCTCCAATGACGTGCAGAAAGTAGCTAGTAGCAGCAAGGACCCGTTGTTGCAGGGCAGTCCTTGTCTTGTCGGGCACTTGGTGTGGTGGCAGCATGTTTTATCTGGGCTGGAATTGTGTGGTCACTGCCCATATATGGATGTCACATGTGCTGCCCAAAATGGCAATAATATGGAACTAGAATACAGTATTATTGTATCCGAAGGCAGCCTAACAGCAGCAGCAGCAACAACAAGTGCAAGCTCCTACAAGTACAGCAACAAAACCAGCAACAAACATGCTACTGAACAATATGCAAGCCACACCACAGGCACTGCTGAGTTGCCAACCAACCTGAATCCACCTGCACACCCAGTGCCACCAGCACCGCCACCCCCTCCCACTAATCCAGCAATACAACAAGTTGCTGTGCCCCCACCTAGACCAAGAATGCCATTTGCCAACCTACCAGCAAGACATGAGCACTCAGCACTGTGTTTCGACAACACTAGACCCAAAGAAGTTGAGCACTACTTTGCAGACTTACAACACCTCCTTGCTGCACACATGGTAGTACTGGAGGCTGAAATGAAACAAGCCACCATCAAATACCTCAAATCTGTAGGAACAGAAAAGCTCTGGAGGACATTGCCTGCATTTGCCGATGCAGTGCAAACCTTAGAACAGTTCAAAACCGAAATCCTCTATACCCCAGCACCAGCACAGACCACACATTTTCCATACAAGACCTCAACATGCTCATTGGTAGGCATAATCTCTACCAACAATGTCACAGATTATTACTGCCAGTTCCTGCTCATCTTGTGCTACCTGATCAGCAAGAACTGTCTCTCCAGTATTGACCAGTTGTGAAACTTCACATGCAGATTCTGCCCTGAGCTTGCACAGAGTGTAATGCAATGGCTAGAGTTGTGCTTGCTGACACACTTGCCAGAAGATCTGTACACCATCAGCAAGGTATATGACACTGCAAACTTTATCATCAGCAGACCTGCAGGTGGTGCCTTCACAACTACAGTACAAAGCCAGCAAGCAGGCCAGTACCAACCATCACCATACTGGGCACCACCCCTGCCAATGTACAGAACCCCACAAGCCTACACAGTGCCCTCACCACCACAAAACCCATACATGCCACCCATGCAGCCAAGCTCGGACCCAACAACCATCAAAATAGAAGCGCTTACGACTGCAGTGGCCAGCCTCAGCGAGATGCTCAAGACAGCTATCAAAACACAGAAAAGCAGCAGTAAGCCCAGAAACACAGGACTGGGACCTGCAGGTGTGACTGGGACCACCTGCAACTTCTGCAGCGGCACCAGCCACTTCATCAGGGAGTGCAAAATTGTAACAGAGTACAGCCAAGTTGGTAAGTGCAAATGCAGTGCTGATGGCAGAGTTGTACTCCCCTCAGGCATGATGGTTCTGCACAATGTCCTGGGCAACTGGCTCTGCAACTGTGTGGATGAGTGGCACCGGCAGAACCCCAGACAGGTGGCATCACAAATGATCCTGGAGGTAGCAGTGGTACAGACCATAACAGTGCCAACCAGAGATCCAGTGTGCCAGTCAAATATGAGCTACCCTGCACAGTCTGCAAGCCAGTGCCCTGAGGTATGTCAACCAGAGGTATATGCCCTGAGGTGAGTTCCAGCCCCGTGACCCAATGCTGCCACGAGGCCATGTCCCATGCACGACAATATGGCGACTGCACTGACCGGCAGCAGAGTCCACAGTGGCAAGGTGGCTCCCACATTGTTCAGAAGGGAACTGCTGCCACACCTGCAGCAAGATAGTGCATCTTCTGTCAAGACAGGTCAAGTAATGAGTGAGCAAGAACTGAGCAGACAAGGGCATCCCTATGTCATGATACAAGGTGCATCCCACCAATCAAGACCCACAGCACTGCTGATGCAATGTGGTGATCAAGCATATACAACAACAGCAAAGATACACAACAAGAAGGTCACCTCAGACATCTACAACTGCACCATGGAACTCCCCATCACCGTCACACAGCATGAGCTACTCTCACTCGCCCCTGAACTCTGTGCACAAGTAGCCAACACAACCATCAAGTGGCACATCCCATGCAAAACAGCACAAGTCATGATTGAAGAAATCAATGAATGTGGAGAAGAACAAGAGTGTGCACAACTTGCACACATGCCAGCTGCATTTGCTACAGCTGCCAGCTCATGACACACTGAAGACATAGCTGCTGACACACATGAACAATACCTCACGACTGTGCAAGCTCCTGCAGATTTACAAGACAATGTACAGGTTGCAGTGGAGTCAAGCGCCCTCTGCACAATCTTGCTGGTAGTTGATGGGCAAGACCAAGTCGAGGCCATCCTGGACCCGGGCTGCCAAGTGGTCGCCGTGTTGGAGGAGGTCTGCAATGTGCTTGCCATTGCATACAAACCTGACATCCACCTCAGCATGGTATTGGTGAACAGGGGCATTGACCAATTGCTCAGGCTTGCATATAATGTCTCCTTCTTAGTCGGCAACATCACACTCTATTTACAGGTCCACATCCTCCGCTCGCCCGCATATGACATCCTCTTAGGGCACCCCTTCGACATCCTTACCCAGTCCATCATCTGCAACTACTGCAACGAGAACCAGATAATTACTATCAAGGACCCCAATAGTGGCAAGAGCACGACCATCCTGACAGTTGTGTGTGGCAGTCACTGCTTTGCTGAATGGCATGTGTGCAGCCATCAACAGCAGGGTTTTTAAGCATTGATGATTTGGCAAACAACCAAGGAGAGCTTGCAGTAATCCTCGAATACAATTCCAGCAACCAGCAAGTACATATAGGAGCCTGCACATAATTACCGACCAACACAATGTGCAAAGACCTCGCCACTGCCTACTTATCCCTTTGTACAGAAGATTCCCCTGCCCTCGCAGCATATTTCTCAGAACCTCACCACAATACCCCATGCACTGGCCTCATGCTGCAACAAAACACCATGCACATATTCAGCCTTGGTACTTGCACCCTGCTTGCTGTATTTGCAGGAAAGCAGTACAAACCTGTAGCCTGCAAGATAAGACCCATCGATATGAGCACTTTCTTCCACAAACCCTAGGGTTATGAGCACTTTATGTTGAGCCTAGGGGTGACCCCTACAGCCATATATGGAAGGAGGGAGTCAGCCCTTTGTACTGAGACAGACACATGGAGTGACTGCATGAGGTGTTAGGGGTAGCACCACAGCTAGGGACTAGGGTCACACCCCGACACATACAGTCAGCACACAAATCGAAAATAATGTCTATCATTTGATTATGTACACATCACACATGCAACACCAGCAAAAGAGCATCCTGGACGCCTCCACACACACAGGCTAGCATCGGCCCGCCAGACCACAGCAGGCTGCCGTGTCACAGGCATCCTGGACGCCTCCCACTGCACAAGGGTGCTATCTAGAGGTGCAAAGCACATGCATGCATGTACTATATAGTGTGTGTGTGCATGCAGAGTGCTTCTCACATCACTAAAATTAAGGTGTGCACTATACTGAAGGTGTCCTGGATGCCTCCACATGCACAAGGCTCAAGCCAGCCCACTCAGCCTGTGTTGTCTCACTCTTGATGATGTGCATACTGTATATTGTGAATACTTCTGGTCCACTGCACCAAAGAGCACTGTGCATGTGTGAGGCATCCTGGATGCCTCTTGCACAGCTGCAACTCAAGTTTAGTAGCATTTCGAGCAACCTCCATGCATGCATACATTAAATACTGTTTCTCAGTATATAATGCGTGCATGCATGTAGAATGCTTTGCACTGCACAAGAATCAAGGTGTGCACTACACCAAAGGCGTCCAGGACGCCTCCACGTGCACGGGGGTCAAACCGGCCTGCTCAGCCCATTATGTGTCACTCTTGCTGTTGTGCATATATTGTGAATTCTGCCAGCCTGCCCCCCCCAGAGTGGGCTGTGCGTGTGAGAGGCATCCAGGACGCCTTTTGCACAGCTGCACCTCGATTTTGTTAGTATTTTGAGCAACCTCCATGCACATGCACACTAGATGCTGTTTCTCAGTATATAGTGCATGTGTGCATGCAGACTGCTTTGCATCATACAAGAATTGAGGTGTGCACTATACCAAAGGCATCCTGGATGCCTCCACACGCACGGGGCTCAAACCGGCCTGCTCAGCCCGTTATGTGTCACTCTAGATGTTGTGCATATATTGTGAATACTACCGGCCTGCCCCCACCGGAGTGGGCTGTGCATGTGTGAGGCGTCCTGGACACATTTTCTACAGCTACATCTTGAGTAGGATGTGCTTTTAAACAATATGCATGCACACGTGCACCAAATACCACTATTCAGTATTTAGTGTGTGTGTGCATGCACATTGCTCACCAAAATTGAAGTATGCATTGCACCAAAGGTGTCCAGGACACCTCCACATGCACAAGGGTCAAACAGGCCCACTCAGCCCACTATGTCACTTTTGATACCTTGCATATATTGTGAATATCACTGGCCTGCCACACCAGAATAGGCCGTGTGTATGTGGGGCTTCCTGCACATCATTTTTGAAGCCAGATCTTGAGTTTGGTGCAATTTCAAGAAATCTGCATGCATGCATGTGCAAAATACCATGCACACTGGAAAGGTTGTCGGCATCACACATCACGTGTCACATGTCACAGAACAGGCCTGTGTCACTGGAGGCGTCCTGGACGCCTGTCAAGGCCTGTGTCCTGCTGTCACAGACTGGAAGGGCTCCGTGTCATGGAGGCATCTGGGACTCCTTTTGCAACAATCTTGTGCAACATGAATCCCATCTTAGCATTTAAATACAAATAATTTCCGTAACTAGAGTACTGATGGTCACTTCTAATATTTATTTTATCCGTCTAGGAACTTGCATAACTTAGGAATCAAAATAACAATGACTTATTTTGTAACTTAAGTGACTCAATTCTCTTGGCTGTCACGTGACAAAAAGCCCAGTGTCAGCAGCAGCGTCCAGGATGCCTTTTGTGCTGTGTGACATGCATTCAAAGGCAATGCCTTTGTGACTTTCATCCAACCCTTTTTTTTTCAGTCCCCCTGGGTCTTCCCAATGACATTTCGGATTGTGTGTTTTTGCATATGAGGTGTGCACCACACCAAAGGTGTCCTGGACTCCTGGACACTGTTGAGCACGCATTGTGCCTCAGCCACACATTACTCTGTGCTATGTTTCCTCCGCAACTATTGCATTGATGCTGACCTCCCACTTACTGCATCACTAACGACTTGATTTACGAGATAGCACTTACCCCTGACATCCCCTGATCCGCTGGCCTACCCACTTACCTCAGCCTGCAGAAACACATCCGTGTGATCTGCATTGCTACAGTACTGGAACAAACCCAAACCCTGTCACCATCCCATGGATAGAGTCACCATACTAGCAGTCAACATGCAACACCGCAATGCATGCACTTCTGGAAACTAACTCCACTGACAACATCCTCTGCACCCAAGAACCATGGTTCTCGCACATCAGAGTAACCCGAGCAGATAATGCAAGAGAGGGGAGGGACGTTCTTGGGAGTGCAGTGCACCCCAACTGGACAATCCATTATCCCTATTTTACAGACTCACAATGTGCAAAGGTAATCACATACACATGTAAGTTTACCTGGACACACTCACGAAAACAAACACCCATATGCATGGTTGCAAGGCTAGGCACCCCTCCCTAAGTTAGGGGGGAGGGATGTCCTTTAGGAGGGGGAGGCCTGACTCGTCCCTCTGGGATTGCACTCGGTAAGTCCTCTGGGCCTGGTGAGTGGTTCCCCAAGGCGACATAGCAGCTGGGACTGTGGGGGAAGTCTGTAGAGGCAGAGGGCGGAAGTTTTAGTCAGCATGTTGAGATGGATGTGCATGGGGAAGATGCAGAGGTGCTCATGGAGTGCATCGCGGGGGGCAGTCTGGAATGCCCCCACTATGATTTTCACTCTCTCGTTTTGGACCGTCTGGAGTTTCTTGACAAGGGTCTTCTGTTTACCTGAACCAGAGGTGGCACCCATAGGTGAGGACAGGGAGGCAGACCACATTATATACTAGTCTCCAGTTGGCTGCAGATAGTCCTCGGACTGAGTTCCCAAGCAGTTGTAGCGCTTTGAGCGAGGTGCGTGCTCTATTGCACATGATGTCGACATGTTCAGTCCAGTCGAGTCTGTGGTTGATGAAGAAGCCCAGGTAGCATGCTGCATCCATGGCCTTGACCATGTAGTAGGAGCTGACCGTTGGGTCGGGGAGGATGAGGTGTGAGGGAGGGGGAATGACGGGAATTTTTCCTGGTTTCCTAAAGAACACGAGTTCGGATTTGTCTGGTTCAATAGCCAGTCCTGCACATGAGAGCCAATCTAAGCATGCTGAGTACCGAGCCCTGAGAAGAGTGGTGACTCCATCCCAGGTTTCGGCACATGCGAATATTACCCCGTTGTCAATGTACATGCCGAGAGAGGAGCTGTTCCAGTTCTGCATACAGTGGAGGAGGGGGGATGTGTAGATGACAGAAAGAACTGGGGAGACTGGGGAACCTTGTGGGGTTCCCAATTCCAGTCCACGTTCTTCTGACAGGGCGCTGTTGAATTTGAGTTTCACTTTCCTGTCTCTTAGGAAGGAGGCCATCCAAGAGTGTACTTCTGGCAGGAAACCTAGGTCAGTCATGAGACTTACCAGGCGCCCGTGATTGACGTTATCGAAGAAGCCGCTGATGTCAAAGAGGAGGATGCTGCACTTCAAGTTTGCACGGTGTGCAAGGGTGATGTCGTGTATTAGTGCGAGGCCAGTGTCGGTGCACGACGAGGCATTTCTTCCCCCGAATTGGTTTGATGGGATCAGGTTCTTCCTGGTGATGTCTGCCAGGATGTGTTTAGCCATGACTTTCTCGAGTAACTTACCAAATGTTTCCAGGAGGGCAATAGGTCTGTGGTTCTTGGGGAGAGAGTAGTCCTTGCGATCGGGCTTGGGGATGACTGTGATCGCTGTGCACTTCAAGCCCATTTGATGAGTTGGTAGCCGATACCCGAGAGAGGCCTGGGCTGGATGTGTTTGAGGTTTTCAGGACTCAGAGGAGCTGCCCAATTTCCTTTGGGCTACGACGCCCCCTCTGGGAGGGAGCCACCCACCTACCATGTTTGCATACCTGTTCTAAATATGTACCTACCTCTACCTTACAAATATGGCGATGTGCCATGACCTGTCTTGTACTCTGTGCTGTTCCAGACTTGGTCCCGGAATAAACATTGTCCAAAAAAAAAAAAAAAAAAAAAAAACCCTGAGTGACAAAAAGTCTCTTGCTATCAATTTGCTTTTGTCATTTGTATAGTAATAAAAATACTGCTTACAGAGGCAAACAACAAGTAAGTGTGAGGGTGCATCTAACATCACAGACTGCTTGGATGCTTGTCGTGTGTCACACATCATGTGTCACATGTCACAAAAGAGGCCAGTGCAGTGGAGGTGTCCTGGACGCCTTTGGCACCCACTTGAGTGACATCCGATATCACAACTTCCCCAGTGTGTACCAATGTTGATATCACCTTGCTTTATCCAATCTGCATATCCTGATATCCATCTCTGCTTCAAGTTTCAAGTTCTTCCCTTGGTTCTTCCCACCCTTTGCCACCCCTGTACTGTTGTCATCTCACCTTTGTTTGTTCCACATCCTTGCCACTACTGTATTCAAACAAGGTTGCAGTCGACCCAGTTGACATATATATTTCTACATTTATTTAATTAATGTGCATACTGAAGAATGTAAGAATCATAACACCATAACTCTCCACTAGGAACATCGTGTTGGATGATAATCATCCATCTTTGGCTGTCACATGTCACGTGGTCACCCTTCTGTTCCAGTGCCGGATGTAACTGCCTGCATTCTGATCCTGTGGAACTAGTATCGGCATGACTTGGCTACCAGGTTCTTGTGGCTACACAGTGCCGGGGACGTAAGTGGTCGCACATAACTTAGTCTTCTTCCAGTCTCGTGGGATCCAACCCCTGGTGATTGCTGAATGATAACACCATATTGTATCATCTATGCATCCGCTGCACCGCCGTTTTCTTCTCTCCACCCTCTCATCTCTTCCCCCATGTCTAATGTTGGAGCACCTGAGCCAGACTGGATGGCTTCCATTGACATCATGTACTGCCACATCCATCTGTGGAATGAGGTCCCATCACGCTCCACAGCTGTGACCGTTTGGCTCGCCCACTTGGTTGAAGTGGAGGTGTGTCGCTTATCCATGTGTCTTGGCTGGGCTTGATGATTCTCAGGAAGTTATCATTTGGCTCCTCAAGTTCAACAAACGCTCTGAGGAAGAGTTGGATGCTTGGTTTGTTGCCCATAGCATCCCCTGTGCTGAGATAAGGGCCTGCATCAGTCCATATGCCACCCTGGATTGGCCATCGCACTTTCCTCGATATGCTAAAATGCTTGAGGGTGACCTTTTGCATTATGAGATGGTTGTGGGCACTGCTCTGCAACGCCACGGGGGGACTCGCTGTCAGTTGCCTGGGCCAGTGCAAGCTGCTGCCTTTACAGAAGCAGGAGAGATCTTCGCTGCACATGCTGTGGTGGGGATGCGGCCTGACTGCCGCCTCCCTACTTTTTCATGTCACCTTGCTATAGAGTGCGCTGAGGTGTTTGGTCCTCACATCGAATATGAGACATATGAGCCACTGCCCCTTGAACACCCTGCATACTGGACACGCGCTCCACTGCCTGAGCATGGCGACATTCTGCCCCCCCCGCAACTCCAAGATCAGCACCTTCAATGCCACCCTCCGGGAGTGTATTGCACGGACCACCAAACAGTTTCCCTTGCCTTTGTCTGCCAGTGTGGATGCTCCCCATGCCACGCATGGCAGCTGTCGGAGCAGTCCTGGTGGGAACCCTGGAGGTCACAGAGGGTCACGTGCTGGGTCCCTTGCTGGTAGCAAGCCTCTGCCTGGGCATGGGCGTTAGTGAGGTAGCAGGAGCACACGGGGTCGTGGGCATCATAGTGTATAACATACTATGCTATCCTAGTGTACTTATTCGTACTGAGTGACACAACCTTGTGCAACGAGAATCCCATCATAGAAACCACTTAAAATCCAAATAATTTCCACACCACCAATGATCCCATCAATTATTTATTTTATGTGTGTATGTAGCAATCAAAATAACTCCTGGCTGTCACGTGACAAAAAGGCCCAGTGTCAGCAGAGGCGTCCAGGACGCCTTGCACCAATGCACAACATGAAACCAAGCATGAATTCAATCATGACCATCTACTCATCACGCTCACACAGCACCAAGGCCAGCATATCATTAACCAGAATAATTTCTGTAACTACACTTAACTTCGTACCCAATGATCAATTTACAAGCCAATTTCTGTGCATAACTCGAGGCCTTCCACTCTCCATCTGTCTAACCACGGTCCGAAATAGTTGTGTACTTTTCGCATCATTTCCACGGTCCGGCCTGCCTTGATCCGGCCACAAATTTAAATTCCACTTCAATACATATTTTCATGTTCGATCAGTCAATTTTATTTACTTAAAAGCAAAGTAGATATATTAGTAAATGTAAATTACATAAACTATGGACTTTTTTTGTCTAAGTTGATACAGAGCAAACCTGGGAGAGGGGTGTGAGCACGACCCCGTGTGCTGTGGGGTGCATGACACCCCACCTTTCGCTTGCCACCCCTGTGCACCCCGTCCCACATGCGGGACGGTGTGCACGTGGCATGCAGGGGGTCATGCACCCCACAGCATGTGGGGTTGTGCTCACACATGCCCCTGGTGTGTGCATACCCTGCTTGCAGAGCAGGAGGGAGGGCGCCACCTGCCGGGTTCAGGCCCGCCCCTGCATGGTGCATGGCACAGAATGGGGGAGGGGCACTGCCCCCCTCCCTGGTTTGCGACTTGTCCTCAGGTTCCACACAGCCCCCATTCGCGCGGCCCCTTTGCACGTGCATGGGGGCAAGGTGAAAGGGTGAGGGGAAGCCCCACACACAAATGGAGGGAGGGGCTGCCGTGCCGCTTGCATGCCAGCTCCCGTCCTCGCAGCCCCTCCTATCACACACCCCAATGCCCTTGGGGGTTGTGCACAGATGGGGTGCAAAAGCAGGGGCGCACGCGTTGCCCCCTGCTCACGTGCCTCTCCCGGTCCATGCCTGTATGGGCACCCTCCTCCTGGTCCCATCTGCCAAACCGGGGAGGGCACACACGGGTCCCCCTCATCCGCAGTGCGCCCTGTTTCGCGCGCACAGGGCAGGGGAGGGGGTGGAAATGGGGGCGGCACCTTCTCCGCACCCCGTTCACCGGGCAAGGAGGGGGCAGCAGGGGGGACGGTGCCATATCCCACATAGCAGTCCACCCCCACACCCTCTTAGCGAAAACGTGGGAGTGAGGGAGGGGCCATCCCCACCTCCCCGTTTGTGGGCCTGCTCGTGTGCATGCATGCGTGCGTGTGTGCGTGAGCGGGACGCAAGGGGGTGGGGGTGGTACTGCGTGCCCGTGTTTCCGTGCCCTGTTGGGGCCCAAACAGGGCGGGATAAAGGGGGAGCAGCGCAGGGGGGTCCTGTGCTCGCGCTGTTCTGTTTGGCTGAGCGGGGGCATACCTTTTACGTGCCGCCCTACATTCCCTGTTTGAGCACAGAGGTGGGGTGGCACGAACCCCACACACGGAAGGGGGAGGAAACAGGGTGCCCCCACCCAGCACAGGTGGCGCACAGGGAAGGGGCACCAACAGGGGTGCGCACAGGTATGGGCCACGCAGCAAGAGGGGGAGGGGGCATGCAAAGGCAATTTGCATGCCCCCGCCCCCTCTGTACACCCCCATTCACATGCCGCGTTGCATGTGAAGGGGGGTGGGCGCGCACAAGGGGGAGACATGGGGGGCGTGCTAGGAGGGGGGTGCCACGTCTCCCGTGGCAGCCCATCCCTGTGCCCTCTTTGCAAATGGGGGAGGGGGGCGGCATGTCACACAGACCCACTCCCGTGCCCTTTAGGGGGGCAAACAGAGGCCCCCGTTTGCACATGAACGGGGGCAGCGGCCAAAGGAGTGGTGGGCGGTTCCGCACTCCCTGTCCTGCAAGTCATCGGGGGCGAGGGCCAAAGGGAGGGGGGCATACCTTTCGCGGGCCGCCCTGCGTCCCCAGCTTGTGCACAGAGGTGGGGTGGTGCGAACCCCATGGAGGGAGGGGGAAACCAGGTGCCCCTACCCAGCATGGGGGGCACCAGCAGGGGGCATGCAGAGGCAGGGCCATGCGGCATCAAGGGGAGGGGGCATGTTTGCACCCCCACCCCCTTTGCACACCCTCTTGCGTGGGCGTTTTCCTGCGTCGCTGCCAGCAGGTGGAAGCCTGGGGAGGAGGGCGGTGTTCCCACACGTCTCACCAATACACAGAAACATGTTTTTGTTTACATGCTGTTTTTCTTTATTTTTACTTATTTTTACTTTGTCTTTTCACGGAAATACAGATAGATAAAAAACTTAAAAAGCGGACTTTTAACTGGTAACCAGGGAAACTGGACCGGGCCATGGAATGGATGCAAAAAGTCAAAGACTGTCCGAAATGGCCCTGTGTCAGCAGAGGTGTCCAGGACACCTTTTCGCTGTTTGCACCAACTCGGACTGACGAGCAATATCCTATCATGACCATCTCATCTTGATCTGATCACAGTTGCCCAGAACGTTGATCGCATTAGATTACAATAGCCACTGAGATATAGTAAAAAAATGTAACTTGGTACAGGCTGATGCATCTTATATGCGTGCGAGGCACAGTATTGATCACAAACATAGTAAGACATCACTGAAATATGTGCTCCAACATGTCTATATCGTCGTCAGATTTTATCAGCTCACCATCGGACACATGCTCCGGCCTCCAAAGTTGCATTTTGTTGACGTTCATAGGATAACGCACCTCACTGATGACTCCTGACCAGTCAAAATCGACCAGCATGATCCCCGGCTCGCCGTCCTTTCTAATCATGATGTTGACATCTTGTATGTTGCTGTGCACAAAGTTGGCTTGATGAAGATCGACCAATCGTTCCTTGATCAGTTTGTATGTATCCGTCGCACCCACAGCATCCATTTTGTCGAAGGGCTTGTATTCCTTGTCGAGAGCATCCATGATAACCATCGTCCATCCCGCTCCGATGACTTCGAAACCTCTCAACTTCGGAGTACCCATCTTTGCACATTCCTCGTGAACGGCTCATGAGTACCGACATATGAACTTAATGCAAATTTGGTCTCCATCTTTGACGGTCTTGCCAATAAAAAGCGACTTCTTGTCGTTGATCGAGTCCATGTACCTGAACTTCACTTGGGCTTGACTCGGAGTATCGAGGGAGCGGTAGACGCGAAGATTGTCACGGACGTGTATATCTTTTCTGTTTTTCTGTGTTGAAGTCCTTATCATTAGATATGATAAGATGGTTAGTCACATGAGGCCAACATGTGCATTTCGTTATCAAAAGGCATGTGGTCCTGAGAAGGACTTGCCTTACCTCATAGTCAGACACGTGTACGTTATGATTGGTTAGAAGGACATAAAATGTCATAGAACAATAGGGTAATGTAGATGACATGCTGTATTAGGTTTCAGTCAGCATTGTTCTATTATTAGGGCGACGCGTCAGCGCAAGTAAGCACTTATGACACAGTGATCAGTAATCACAATAGAAGTGCTAAATATAGATACACGACGTGTCAGCTTGTAGTCATTAGTACTTACTCAGTAGATTAGTAAGTGACTCATCCCTAGTAGTATATAAGATACCCTGTAGCGTCCTGAGTAGAACCAACTTGTCCTCTTGGTTCCTACTCAGGTGCGCATTCCTCTTGTCTTACATAGTAACCAATCTAACTTGTCCTCTTGGTTCCTACTCAGACTGATCACTAGTGTGACACCGCTATTATTACCTTGTACAAAGGTATCAAGTTTAGCACGCTCCACACGGTTAGTTTCGGCGCGTGATTTATCTCCGCATCAAGCTTGAGCGGTCCTTGACGAGCCCGTTATATTTTTCAGCTTGCTTGACGTAGCTGATAGTCATCCGCTACAAAGATCTGGATATTCTGGGTCCAAGTCTTTGAGAAGTTCAGGGGTCTTCAACTGCTTGTAGCATCCTTCTAATGACTTGATGGCTTTCCTGAAGGCGCCGAGATAACGAGTGAGAGATTCACACATATTGGTGTCGGTCTGATGATAGAACAGAGGCATGGTGGGAGTAAGAACTTGAAAATGCAGATGAGCCCGCCAAACGGCACCAGAAAAGCTGATTTGGGGTCCTGAGAATATCACGTTAGTATTTTACAGCAAGAGATGATAAGAGAATCAAACCAAAAATGGTGACGATCAAGCACAGAAAGTTGAAGGTGGAATGCTGTGACGCTGTCTCCCAGCCAAAATGGGTGTAATACAAAACCGTCAGAGCGTAAGGTTTGCCACCTTTGCTGCCGATCTCCGACTTGACGTCAATAATTGAAATAAGTTCTTTCCCGCACTTGATTGCCCAATCAGGCCGTAAGACTCCCCGACTTTGAGGACTTTGAGGGTGCATTAACAAAGGTTCAATAACTAATATTCCATTCTCTATCAGAATCCTTTGAAGGCTCTGTGCTCTGTGCTCTTTTTTATCGAAGAATTGAGACATCCCAACCGCCAACTCTAGAGCCAGCTTGTTGTCCTCGTAAATCGGCTCATGGTCGGCACAATCGTCAACGAACTTGCAGAGGATCAAATTGTATAATGTGACGGGAATTGTCACGTCCGCAGCCGGGGGTCGACTCCATATGATTTTCTGACTCTCCTTTTGCTGATCCTTCGAAAATGTTGTAGCAATTGCCGAACTTGAAGGTGCATTATCCCACAAAAAGTGCTTGACAAACTATTTACATCCCTCTTGTATTCCCTGAGAAGGCAAGACAACCTGAGAGCCTGCGGAAAGATCCATGCTTCAGTCTCTGAAAAGGAAATACAGATGCCACACTCACCATCTCGAGGTCGTATCTCAACAAGGATGTGGAGGGATTCCTGACCTAATGTTGCAGCTTCAAAATACCTGGATATTTTATTACAGGGATATGCTAGGCGTTCAACAACAGATGTGGAACGATCGAGGCCATCTGAACGAAGAGTGTTTAAAGTTTCGGATAATTTGGGGAGGCCGGGAATGGGTTTAGTGAACTTCCAAAGGACGAGATCGGACTCGTGGACGTCTTTGTACCTAGGGGGCAGCGACTGTTTGATCTTGACCCTGAGGTTGATGACAGATTGGCTGCTTTTGATTTCGATCAAAGACATGTGTTCGGGGTCTTCGGGCCAGAGAAGATATGCAAGAGTGATCTCAGAGTCCTCGGACATGGTGGGATTGAACGGTGCAAACACAAGGATGGCTGACAGTGGTGGTGCGGCACAAGGTAGAAAATGGTGTGATACTATAGCCAGGCAGCCGGGAGGCAACCCGGCCCAGGCTGTCACTTAATTTGGATCGTTATCTCACTTGGTGGCCAATTATGGGCCAAGATAACTTACAGTAATCTACTGTAAGTTACAGTACAAGTTTTATTGGTGAGTGATTTTTTGCTCAAACAGTTTTCCAGTCAAAGACTTCTGTCAACAAAGAAATCACTAACTAAGTCCATACTATCACGTGTCCTGGCTTGCAAAATGGTGGGGAGGCAAGTCGCAAAACACGATTTTTAAGAGAAGTCCCTCACTACGCCTCTCTCAATGCCAGGTAAGGACTTGACCACAGCATCTCCTCAGAGTTCACGAGGAACTATCAGAGTCACCAGTGACTTGCTCTACATGAGTCCCTTCAAATTATATACCGTTTCGAGCTTTAGAGACACCTTCACAAAGCCGAACCATGTCCACTGCTTGCTGTGTCGCACATGTGCACATTGCACACCTAAGTTACTGGACCCTGATCTATCAGCCGAAACGTGAGCTTGGTCAAGTGCCTTGCAGTTCACCAAATGGCCGTCTGTTCATGGTGCACCCGCACCATACCGTAGATTAACCAAGACCGTGAGGGTGCACATATGTATGTACAGCTGTCGGGGTGGGGACTGCTCTATACACTTGGAACCGGAAACAGCAAGCCAGTCAACAAAAGCATACACAAGTGGGTCAGACGGACAGGTCCGAGCCCACTGATATCCCTTGTGCAACGCCTGGGACCATGTGAGGGCGATATGTGTCTGTGGCAGGAACATTACCGGTTCATCACCACGTATGGTGCATCATGTGGGTTGGCTTCAACCCAAGCTTCGACCCGCACCCATGATACCTGAGTCTCAGATCCAAACGTGGCCTAGAAGCGTGAACACAAATCTGCGAACACAACGACTAGCCGGGACAATCATCCCCCACGGCGGTCATCGACCAGTGATGGTGGTGTGAGTGGAAGAAAGAAGGATCGAGTTGCGTCGCGCGACGTGTTTTGTATGGCCGTGAGAAATATATTTCACACTCCGACATAAGCAAAGGTCTGACCAAAACAAACCATTGGTGCGTTCCAAGTGCGTTCCTTGGTGTGTTCATCACACAGATTCGCTTCATGCTCTTCCATATAGTAATAAAAACAGTGTTAATGGTGTACTTTAGTAACCAAGCAGTAAGCGTGAAGGTGCATCTACAGTGATGGAGGCGTCCTGGACGCCCGGGCCTCTGCCCCTGTTGTGACGTGTGATGCATGTGGTGCGTGACCGTGTGATGCATGACGACCTTCGTGTGCGTGCAGCGTCCTGGACACTTTTGCTTGTGCCTTTGCACTAAGTGGCATGCAATATGAATCCAATAGCGACCATCTCATCACACTTTCCCAGCACATCATTCACATTTGATATCCAGACCAATTCTATGTACATAGCTAATTTACCAATACGTGTTACATTTATGCAAGCATTTATGATTTAATTTATGTGCATAACTTTTTTTTTTTTTTTTTTTTTTTGGATGAAGTGCATAACTTACTGTTTATGCCAATGTCTATGCTGTCACACATCATACGTCACACAGTGACATGCACGAGGCCCAGTGTCAGTGGAGCGTCCCAGACACATCTGCCACTGGATCCTGCTGTAGATAAATCCTGACTCACACTGACTCAGGCCTGTCGCTTGCTACTCATCATCGCTTGCATCAACGTATCAACAATGTATCAATAGTACAGTCTTGAGTACAGTAACAAGGCTAACAAGAACAATATCTGTAACATGCATACAAACAAACCCTCGAAACGAATAGGATGTAACGATACATTCAAGGATGCATTCAAGGATGCATTGGAATATCATGTTTTCGGCTGTCACGGGCCGGAAGGAGCCAACTGTCAGCGGGCAGCGGGCAGCTTGGCGGGCAGTATCCTGGACACCTTTCTACTGAGTCGCATGATATTATATGAATTTGATCACGACCATCTCATCACATTTTCACAGAATATTAACTTGGGATATCCTGAATAATTTGCATAAATAATTTTCACACAAAGTAATTCTTCTAACTCTCATGTGTCACATGCAAGAAAGGCCTAGTGTCAGTGGAGGCGTCCAGGACACCTCTGAGCTGAGTATCATGTGATATGAATGAATCCTACCACGGCCATCTCATCACTCATTCACATTTGATATCCGGAGTGGCTCTATGTAACTTAGCTACAAATAGGCGTTTGAAACCATGTACTAGTATTTCAAGATACATTTATTATTTAAAGTTATTTACCCGCATACACATACAGTAGTGAGGTCAATGCATCCAGCTATCATGGGCCATAATGTGTAAGGGCCCAGTGTCAGCGAAGGCGTCCTGGACGCCTTTGCGCTGTGTGACACGCATTCAAAGGCAACCTGAGGCCGAGTGACATGCAATATGAATCCAATCATAACCGGTTGACCCAGCACATCATTATTTCACATTGATATAATCCAATCACAGCCATCTATCTCAACACTTTCCTATCACATCATATTTCATATCCAGGATTATCCCACGTAGCTACCAATATGCGTTTGAAATTGTTCATCTGGGAAGAGCCTATGGCTGCCGAAGTACTACTAGTATGAGTACTGTAGTAACTTAGTATCAAGAGTAGTGTGATGGTGCTGTTCTTCTGTCACGCATCACGCATGACAGAGAGGCCCAGTGTCAGTGGAGCGTCCTGGACGCCTTTGCTGCGGTGAGTCATGTGCAACCTGTATCCGAATTCAAGGTCTGAACAGATCAAAATAAATCTTAGAATCTCGCACATTGATTAAATTACATCTCTACAATCTGTAAATGTTACAGTAACATGGATTCAACAGAGTGTACCGTGGTACCCACTGGTACCCGGTGACAATCTAGTAAGCCATAATCAAGGCGCCATTTACTGTAATCTAGGCCATAATATATGGTGCACTCTCTCTGTCCTTGTGGGTCTTTCCAGAAAGACCCAGTGTCAGCAGAGCGTCCAGGACACCTTTGCTCAACTCACATGTGACTTGAATGATTCAATCGTGAGCCGGGCATGGGACCTTTAGCCATCTCATCGCTCTTTCCAGTGGCACTTAAGTTACCTCCATATCTATTTTGTACTGTAGTATGATCTCCGTCATTACTAAGTTACAGTAACATATGCTCAGTACAGTAGCTCACAATTGTAAATTTCATTGTTGAATATGCTGTATGTGCACACTTGCCAAGGCTCTTCTTGCATGTGCAGGCTTCTGTTTTGGCCCAGGCTAAGATGACCATGACCCAGTGTCAGTGAGGGCATCCTGGACGCCTATTCATGCGCTTATGAGACATATTCAAGTTTAGTCTTCTATTACGGTCAAGTTTGCAGTGCACAGCATACTGTACTCTGAAGTTACCGCAACATGTCCCCATTGTCGAAACTAAACGGCTCTCCTTTCCTGCCTGTTGAAACTATTCCCTGAGAAGTCAATGATGAGTCGACGACATTCACACGCGTGAGAAAATGATGCAGTGAGGGTTACTCCTCAGCAAACAGGAAAGACACCAGAGAGAGAAATCATAGTAACATATGTAAGTTGCATTATGTATGTGATGAGACCCTGAGCGATTGAGAAAAGAGAAAAGATTGCCGACATACAAAAAGTCCAGGTGGTCACGTTTGAATGTTCGGTTATTTGTACAGCACTCTGATTTACATGATGATCAACATCGACTATGGCTACGGCTACTTTGACCACTACGAGGTTGGCGACTGGTGCTCCTTGGGCTGCTCGGTTGACTGCTGCCACCGCTGCCGCCATCACCCTTGTCCCAATTTAGGTGCATGTCCTCAAACGAGCGAGTCGGGTCGTCAGCGAGACCAAACAACAACCCTGTGCCTGGCTTGTCCTTCCTTGGCTTTGAAGGCCCCGCCCTCTGCGCATGCAACAGCTGCAAATCTACCACTGCCGGAGACGGCTGAGACATGTTTGCCCGCTTGTATGTGCTTCGACACGCCGGACCCTCACGATCGTATGATACCTCGCTCACCTCTATCACCTCGTTGCTGTTGTTGTCGGAGGGTTCACGGCTGCACTTGGAGCTCGTAGCTGTGGACGAACCATCTCCCGATTGACTCTCGGTCAAGTCCTCTAAGCTGGTCAGCGGTGACGAGGTCCTGCTATATCCACCCTCAAGCCCTTGAAATTTCTGTCAGCCCTCGTAAGAGATCGAGTCAAGTTACTCACCGGCCATATCCACATCGCCATCACCATCGTCGATCTGAGGCACAGACACGGAAACCAATGGGACTTCTGGGTCCTGAAGGAATTTGATGTCTTCCTCGATTGGCCTCCCGGTGTACTTCGGCACGAGAATTTGTATTGCTTTGGCGCGTGCGTTCAGTTCGTCGTAGGCGAGCGCATCAAGAGCATAATCCAGATTCGCTGCTCTCAGCGCACCATACTGGGTAGTGACCCGATCCAATTCCAATGTAAAGTACCGAACATAGTTCGGCTGGGCTGACATGTTCAGCTGCTCAAGTTCCTCGTCAAAGTCGGGATCCATCTCGTCTATGATGCCGTATTTGGCTGCGATGAACTGGGGAAGGATCGCCTCTATCCCGGCGAGCATGCGCAGAAGACTTGAACTCGGCTCCGGAGTCGGCTCCTGAGATGGCATGTGGTTTGACGGGCCAGCTTCGACACCTGGCGTGCTGTCGCCAGCCTCGCTGGTGGCCTCAGCGGCGACGTGTTGTCCCACCTCCTTCGCCTTCCCTTTCCCTCGCGCACATGGGGCAGCTTTCTTCTTCGGCTTCGGCTTCGGCTCCGTTGTCTTTGCTTTGCCTTTGCCTTTGCCCTTGTGGCCTGAGCTTCTCCCCTCCTTGTTGTTGTTGTTGTTGTTGTTGTTGTCATTGTTGTTGTTGTTGTTGTCTTCCTCGCCGCCTTTGTCCAAGGGCTCCTTTTCGCCGAGCTGCAACGCTTCCCCTGTGCATCGCCCTTGGTCATTCCTCCATCGCACCGGCAACATTGACATCACACTCACTGAGCTTGTTGCCCATGTTGGAGAACATGTCTTGTATGAACCCCTTGCCAAACAAGATGTTGTTTAAGAAGATATCCGGAGATCTCGCCCCGATCAGGTGATAGATGTGAACTTGTTTGGGCTGCGGAAATCTCCAGACATGGCCAATCAGCTGCTGCTCGCTCAGCACAGACCAAAGCACGTCCTAGCACACATATGCAAGTCGTGCCCATTGTCAGTCGTCTTGGATGACCCTCTGCACAATTCCGTGTATGCACCACGATCACCAATATGTGCACACACACGATGTTTAGCCCAACCGAGCCGATGTTCGATATTAGAAGCACACGTGCTCCATCACGGTTGCACAAACAGAATTTGTTCAGCAGGTCCACCCTCTTCTTCTGACTCATGCTCCTGTGCATGGTCACCACCTTGATTCCGTTCGCTGACAACACCTGCTTGTGATCAGTTCATCGCCACCCACATCTTTTGACAAACAAAACGATCGTGGCTCACCACCTTAATCAGCTCAAATGATGACGGGAAGTATGAGTAGACGATAATCTTATCAGGCGGCAATTGCCCTGCCGGTTCCAGTCGCTGACGCCTCGGCCTATCTTGCGACGACTTTGACTCCGCCACCACCACTGCAGTTTCTGTCTGTCGCGCCGGGGTGATCGCCGGTGCGCTGTCCTTCGCTAAATGGTGTTGAAGGATCTCCACAAGCGAGTCCAGTTTTGCCGAGCATGCCGTTCTGTACTCCTCATACGTATGAGAAATAGGCATCGTCTTACCGACGGTCCCCTTTGGTTGGACACACCACGGGTGCAGCAGCGTTTTCCGGATGTCAAGGTAAAAATTCTATGTTCCACGACATGACCTCGTCAGCTCGCTCTCAACAAGTATCCCTTTGACTCACCTCGCTTGCGAACCGCCGCACGAACAACTCACTGTCAACCACCCTTTCCGCATGCCTCTCAAGCACCTCGTACTCGTGCTCGTACATGTCCAGCACACACAGATGCTCATCGTATGGCTCCAAACCGTTGATAGATTCCCCCTCATAGTCTGTGGAGAGTGCCGTGCGCCGTATCACCGCGCCCTCGTACTTCTCCCGAATCTTCGTCAACCACCACCCACTCCAGTACTGTGTCTGCGTCTCGAGGCCCACTTGCTCTACCTTGCCCTCCAGATACGCTCCCATCTGCTGGTTCAGCACTACATTGTCCATAGACCTCATCGATTTCTTGTCCTACCGCTTTGCACGTGCCAGTGCCGCGTTCATCGTATTCAGCTTGTGGTCATGGCTGTCATCAAATCCCTCCAGCCCGATTGCCGTCCCGATGTTCCAGAGGTCCTGCGTAAGTGCCATATATTAGTTACCGTAATATAGTATCTGCACACATCACAAAAGACTTGCCAAAGGATGTGTTTGCACTGGTGTCGCCATCATCGCCACAAATATGTCCGTCAACTCTCGCAGCGCCCGCACTGCACCAAACAGCTTGTTCACATTGCAGAAGCTGTGCACCTCATCAACCGCAACCCCAAGGTACCGTCTTCCAAATATCGTCTTCTTCTGCTCGCGACCCAAGTACATCACCGGCTTCCCCCGACCACATAGTCTGTGGATCTTGCTGGACTCCGATTGTAGGGCCTATTGCCATTCAATCTCTCTTAGAATACCCTTCGTAGCTCGTGAATTTCACACTCACCGTCGTTGTCGCGATATAAATCCTCATGTGGGCTGGCACCTGCGCTCGCTCATCTGCCTCCTCCCATAAGTCCATGTGCTGTTTGAACGATCCCGTAATCTTGATGATATCGAATGAGCCACCCCGTAAGAATTGTTGGCACTCCCGCGCAGCTTGCTCCACCAGCATCGGGGGCACCATAATCAAAAATGGCTCCTCAGGCAGCTCTCCCGTTCCCCCCTGAAAGTTCTTCCACTGATCCTGCCCTGTCACACACGTCAACTTCCCCTCGACTCGTACACAATAAACGCTCTCGACTCACCCCACAGCCCTGGGTATCTCCCGTTCAGTTTGAAGTACGTCCAATAGTATGCCAACATGGAAAACAACGTGATCACCTGTACCGTCTTGCCTAGTCCGATGTCGTCCATCAGGAGCACGGGCTCCAACTTCTTCGCTCGGTCCAGCATCTTGACGACTCCCACCAACTGGTGCCACCGAAGGGAGTGCCCTTCGGTCGTCGTCGCGCTCGTCTCCTGCTCTCCCAGCTCCTGAGAAGTGTCCCGCTCGGTGACTTGACCCGACCTGAAGAACGGGCTCGCATGTCGTTCCAACCCGAGCATCTTGTACAGCTCGGCTGGCGTCTTCTCCTGCAGGTGCTCCACTCCTTCGGACCATTCTTCATTCGGCTCGGGGTCCCAGTCGATCTCCATCCTGTCCACCATCTCCGCCTGCTCAAGCTCGAGCCGCTCTGCCAGCTCCAAGCTCATCATCTCGGCTTCCTTCTTCGACGCCATCCTTCCCAACGCGTCCCTCAGGTTTTTACTGAGACCTGATCGCATCCACTTGTCAGTGCTCTATTCCATCCATGTCGCAGCGTGTGCTGTCCCACGACCCGTCGCTCTGCTCACCTTTGACTAAGTGAGGCGCTTGCTCGCCCGTGAGGATTTTGTACATGTCAGCAACATGTTCGAGTTGCTGCTTGAGGGTCTTTTCTGTCATCCTATCATTGAAGGCAGACGTGAGTGTGACTAGGTTGTCCACCCTTCTTAGCCAAGCCAGTAGGTCGCCCGCCGTGAGATTCTCGTCCGCTCCCACTTTGGTGAGCTCTGAAAACCAAGGTGGTCATCCATTGATCTCAACTATCTACGATACATCATGATAATGTATGCTCGAACTGCTCGGTCACCTCCACTTTGCCTTTCTCCATCCGTTTAAATTGGCTCTTAGTGCTGTTTCTCACTTTGTGCCACAGGCACAACAACAGTGTGTGGACAAACTGGTAGATTTTGGGCTTCACCAACCGCACTCTTGCTTCGGGCGCGCCGGAGAACACGTCTTCGCCGAAAAATTTAAACATGATCGCTTGCTCTGCTTCTCCAAGCTGCGCGTTCTTCATCTTTGGAATCTTCTCAGGCTGCCAAATCAAAACCCTCAACCTCTTAAGCTTTCCCCACGTCGCTGTTGCCCACTCACCGATCCAACCCCACCATCACCAACCATGAGACATGGGTGTTGCTCGTATGCGTCTAGTAAATCCTCCATATCCTCCGTCATCCGCCAGCCTGGGTGCACCTTGTCGTACCACTTCACCCACGCCTCCTTCCCAGCCTTGTCGTTATTGTCTTCCTTCTTGAATATGTTGACCCGTTTTCTGAAGTTGTCAGGGATGCTGTGTATCCAATGTGCCAGCACCCACACAGCTTCCAGCTCCCTGAGAGTCAAGCTGGTTTGCGTGGGTGTCGCTTCTGGGTTGAATGGCAATGTGACGTTCTTCGTGCGCTCCTTCCATGTATCAAACGTCCAGACAATGTCTGAAACTGCCATCACCGCAGCAGCAGCCATCCCCAATGGCATGTTTATGCAGGAAAATATTTATGAGATGACAGTGGATAAAAGTAAGTTGACGAGTGCGAGGATCCACACTCACACACTGCAGTTCTATATACGCCTCCCGCACGACGCCACATCGCTCTCTTAGGTACCTCCTTATCAATGTGGTAGTGCTTCCTCTCGCTCTAGGCAACACATAGCTTCCCACCTGCCCTCAGATGACTCACAGGTTTCCCATCCCGTAAGTGTCCCTTGATCGATGTTTGCCTGCTCATTGGACGGTCCCTATCTCCCTTGGGTTTCCTCTGCCATCCTAGTAAATTCTTTTTCAAGAGATAAGCCCTGCACCAGTCACACTGTCGCTGTTCACGCCACAGACACCCTTCATCAAATCAGAACATTCCGCTCGACATTCAATCCCTTGGTTTCTCCTTCCTCAAGTGCTGCATGTTTTCTCATCGAGTGTACACACCACGCAGTGGCACGCTCCACACGGTCGCCGCTCCGAAGAATCTTGTCCAATCTATCATCGCACACTTGCACTATGATTCGAACAGCAAGCCGCCATTGAGCCGCACCGCCTCGTGAGCTTCGCTGCCACATATCCACGTACGAGGCAGCTTAGCTGTGCCAATGGTCATCTCCCGCCCGCTTCACCCTGTCGGCCCATGTCACAACTCGCACTCTACCTACAAGTCATATATACATGTAGTACTACTACCTGTGTACCCCACCGCCTTCCCTCTATTGCTCTCCCCGTCTACGCCACCTCCTGACACCCTTCATCAAATCAAAACATTCCATTCGACATCTTCTTCAATCTCACACACCATGCCAAACCTTGTCCAATGTGGCATTACCATTGAGCCCCAAAGTTGCACCGCCTCGCAAGCTTCACTTGCACATATGCATGCAGGAGGCAACTTATCCGTGCCAATGGGCATCTCCCAAGTCATCTCCCCCCTTCACCGTGTCAGCCCATGTCACATAATTATCGCACTATATCTACAAGTCATGTATCCCTGTAGTACCTGTGTATCCCACTGCCTCCTATCTAGTCGCCCTGTCTGCCCTCACAGGCTCTCCCTCACTATACCATACTGTGTCCTTCATATATGACTCAACTTGACTTAATTTTACATCGTGCACGAGTGCAACCGTTTGTTCTTAGTACCGAGTACCAATGGCCTGACTTGCTTCTCACGCTGCCACTGCTGCCATACTGTGGGCTCAGAATTGCCATCCATGCACACATTCCGAAACCCATATACAGTTACCACGACATCACACCACTTATTTTCTCATCAAAACGTCCAAGCCACATCATCCGCCTCATCTCACTCCATCAATCTTCTCCGTTCTCCGACGCTGCGTCCCTTTCCAGCTTCCCTTCCAAACACCACTTCTCATTTCCCACCTTATTGCATTATGACGGGTGTACCCACATTTCCCTAAAGTAGATCAACACAGTATTCTTTTTGCCAATTAAGACCAATTCTCATCCGTTCAATAACCCCAATTCCAATTTCATTTCTCCTATCACTACCACCACCACCACCAACGACCCCCCCCCCCCAATTCCATCCCAAGATGTCAGCCTTAACCATTCCCACCTTGATTCTTGCTGCTGGCTCCCAAATCTGGACCTTTCCCACATGGAAGGAAAGGACTAAGGACGCCATTCCTCCCTTAAACAGGGATGCCAGTCACGCAACCACACAGCTCATCTCGTGGCAACTCACTGTAATCAGGGACTTCTCTAAAGAAATAGACGCTCACTCGACCTTTCACGCCCGCATGCACTACATCCGGGAGACTGTCAAATTGCGCGGAAAATTCAGCCTAGCTGCTCAAGCATGGAGCGCTTGGACACTGCGTCAAATGACTAATTGGAACATCCAGACCGACATAGAGGGCGTGTTCCGCCGTTTCAATTGCCATCCATCTCAATTCAACACTTCACTATCAAGCACAGACTTGGTCGGCCTCTCATCTCTTTTCACTCTTCGAGCTTCCTTCACTCACTTCTTTCAAGGATACCTTACTCCTCATTTTGGTCCCCTCCGTCGCCGACCTCCTTTTCGGCGAAGACACCTACCTCAACCCTTTGGCATCCAACCCGCTTGTCAAATTTGAATTGTATCATTTTGTCCTGGCCCTGTTGCCCATCATATGGCGTGCTGCCAAGCATGGTGCCAATACCGATGGCATTGACTGAGTGTATCTATATGTCTTATCGTGTTTGTTTTGTTTTTGTTTTTGTTTTTTATTTATTTCACTTATATACCGGGGCATGTATCTACGACAAACCGGTAGGCCGTGGGGGGGTGCGGAAATGAGAACAGTTGTCACGTTATCTCTACAATTTGGTCCCAGGTCCCTTATAAAAGGAGACAAGCTGGGCTAGACCTAGTTGGTGTAGTTCTGGGCCATTGTGACCAAGGACAGCTTGTGTGTCCGTCATGTAAGTTAATGCTGTCGGCCCAATACCGTCCGTCAGAGTGGGGATTGAGTCTTGGTATGCTGGGGAGCCATGGGCTTTGGGGGCTTATCGTGTGTCCAGTTGTCACGACGGTCATGATTTGTATCTACATTATAAGTATATCTATCTGTCTGTACTTGTACACTGCCAAACATCACTGGACCCTGTGAGAGGGGGGTTCAGTCGGCTAGCACTCATAGGAAGGCCAATTGAGGCTCAGGAGAGGGCTCATGCAAACTCGAATTTGAATTTCGACATTGATTGACCTGGCAATCGTCCCCAAATAAAGTTAAAACTATGTCAAACAAGTGCTGGCCGACTGAACCCCCTCACAGGGTCAGTGACGTTTGGCAGTGTACTTGATGTGCACCTGAACGAGGTCACAAGCCTCCTTTCTCACGATCTTACTCTTACTGCAGGCCCCTATGGCCCCGTCTGAGATCTTGGCTCGCTGGCGCATCCTCGCCCAACACTCATGATGCATCAAACACTCTTTTGAATCATGGCCTACTGTCTACACCCCCCTTCTTGGTACAGACCATCTCACTATAAGTTACTGCCTCATGCTGATCCA
The DNA here is from genome assembly GCA_963281015.1 of Lactarius tabidus. Taxonomy (NCBI): domain Eukaryota; kingdom Fungi; phylum Basidiomycota; class Agaricomycetes; order Russulales; family Russulaceae; genus Lactarius; species Lactarius tabidus. The sequence continues at coordinate 5,327,211 of OY725468.1, read as the reverse complement.
TCTGCCAAAGTGTGAGCTTAGTCAAGGTCAACTTGCTGTGCCTTACCGTTCACCAAACGGCATGGCTGTCTGTGCAGGGAGCACCTGTGCCGTACCGTCAAACAACCCAAGGGCATTTGGGTGGACTTTATGTACTGTATGTAAGTTATGTATGTAGTATGACTGTCAAGCGAGGACTGCTCTATAAACGTGGAAACGGCCAACCCATTCCACGTTTGCAGAGCAGTCAAGCATAAGTGACACAAGTGGGTCAGACAGACAAGTCAACGATCGGCGAGCATCCGCCGACATGTGTGCAATGCATAATGCCTGGGGCCATGTGAGGGCAATACCTGTGTCTGGTATGGTGTGTCATGCGAGTTGGCTTTGTTCGACTCAAGCCTTGACGCAAGGTCAGCCACCCACAATATAATACCTGAGTCTCGGATCAGAACCGTGGCCTAGAAGTGTGAAAGCAAATATGCAAACACAACAACTAGCCGGGACAATTGTCCCCCACAGCGATCCTCGACCGGTGATGGTGGAAGGAAAGAAGTGAATCACGTCGCGCGATGCGTTTTGTATGGCCGTGAGAAATATGTTTGAAACTCCGACCGAAGCAAAAGCTTGACCAAAACAACAGATTGGTGCAAGAAGTCCAAAAGAAGTCTTTCACATTTGCCATTTCTCCATCAGATTGCTTGATTTTGTATAGTAATAAAAATACTGTTAACAGAGTGGACTTTTAACAACAAGTAAGGTTGTCAAGGTTCAAGTTGTCGCTTGTCATGCGGTCGTATCACACGTCACGCGTCTCACATGTCACGAAAGAGGTCCGTGTCAGTGGAGGCGTCCAGGACGCCTTTCAAAGCTTGTGTCTGGCTGTCACAGGCCGGAAGGGCTCAGTGTCATGGAGCGTCCAGGACTCCTTTGCACTGAGTGATACACTGCAATCTTGTGCAACAAATCCCATCACAGCCATTATTTAAAACTTGATTTAAAATCCAAATAATTTCTGTAATCACAGTGCCAATCGTCAATTCTATTATTTATTTTACTGTATGTGCATAGAAATCGAAATTACTTTTGCAAGTTAATTCTCCTAACTGTCACGTGCCGACAAGACCGTGTCAGCAGCAGCGTCCAGGACGCCTTTACACTGACGTGAGACATGATCCAATCTCACATCACGATTACCCAGCACATCATTACATTTGATACCAGAACAACTAAAACACAAACGAAAGTAATCTTTGTACATTTTATTATTTACTTAACATGCATGCAGAGATTAGGGCATGTGAGGGTGATTATATTGTGAGATCACTCATGGGATGGTAGGAGGAGTGGAGCATTGTTACTCCTATCTCTCACTCTTGCTTACAGTAGTATAATCCAGAGTAAGCCAGACTACTGTTATCTAATCTAACCTCAGATTGGCTGGATCCCAACAATGCATAGTCGTCAAGATAGAAGTGTGGATAGATCGTAATCAATTGTAAGGCTCTGGTTGTCAAGGGCCGGAAGGACCCAGTGTCGGCGGAGGTGTCCAGGACGCCCTTGCGTTGAGTGACATGCGATATGAATCCCAATCGTGACCCACCACATTGTTCACCCATTGATTTTTATTACTACTAATGATAATAAGGTGCACAGCGATGCATTTGATTTAGTGGCACAATGAATTCAACCACAACCCTCTCATCACCTTTCTCAGCACATCATTCACATTGGCAAATTGGATATCCATAATACAGCTGTTTCGAAAAGCGTAGTCCCAAAAAATATGGCTACAGCAAAATTGTACAGTGTGAAATTGAACTGTATTGTTCACTCCAAGATCACTCCATTTATTGAGATGCAGTGGAGTATTGGTTGGAGCAGGCTTGCCGACACCTTACTCAAGTAGTCAACTGTGCGGCACCTCTCTCAGTCAACTTTTTTTCGCATGCATCTACGCTTTTCGAAACAGCTGGAAGAAAAACATCATCTCTCATTCTAATTCTCACCTGCGTGACACGAAACCGACACCATTGCTGCGTTACTGTACAGTATATAAGTTTCACAAGGCTTTTACAAGTCAATAGATGCACAAATGAACCATGGCAGGACTCTAAGTAAGTAGGACTTTGAAACAGGATAGATGTAAAGTTGATGCTACAAAAACCCGTTTGATTCGACATCATATGCCACCCAAATTCCCTCTGAGGGCTTTACCTTCTTGAATGAACGCAATGGCTGGAGAAAGGGAAGGCATTCCTTGCATGGTGCCTTACTTTGGCCCAGCTCGCCTTCGTATGAACATGCCATCTTCACATCTCTCAGCTCTGAGGAAGCCCCATGGATCTTGTCCTGATCCCATGCTTGGATGCAACAGCAAGATGGGCATTGATAGGGTACGGGTAACCCCCACGGCTGAGTGTGCAAATGTGCCCATTTTAGCAGGCATTGCCTAAGGGTGGAGGCCTCCATCCAGAAGCGCACAATACTGGTGTGGTGGCAAAGTGGGGAGTTGTTCAAGAGTTGCCCGACGGCACTGTCAAAGCTGTGACCTTCGATGATGATGTGCTGGAAGAAGTTTAACAAGAAGGTGGCAGTGTATATGGGATGGAAGGAAGGAGCATCGAAGGCAAACAGGTTGGTGGGCTTCAACCTGCTCTTTTGAGCCACATTGGTTTGAAAAGTGGAAATAGCAACTCACATCTCGGCGACGGATTTGACCCTGTTCTTTGAAGAGGATTGATTCACCACTGCACCACAACAGAAGAAAAACCAGTGAGTGGAGAGTCCATGGATGACCTCTAAGACTGGTTGTGTGACAACTTGTGCGATCCACTGTCGCACATCAGATGAGACCAAAAACGGATGGGAACTTCAAGGTGTGCACCTCGTCAATGGGAACATGGAAACTTGATGAAGTCCCAAGATTCCCCGTCGCATCTTCCGCATGAGTAGTGATAAGGACGATCACGGTTTTGAGAGTTGACCTGACACGAAGTTGGTGAGGTCACCGTCTGCTAAGTTTCTGGCCTGAGGAGCCCACCTAGCTACACTCAATCAACTGAAAACGTTCACCATGTTTTGCTCATGCTCATGCCGACTTGCAGACAGGTCATACAAGATATCCTCGTAGATGAGCGAGCTGTCGCCCCTGTCAGGAAAGAAGGCATTGGCGAAGGGCTCCAAGATCTTGCCAAGATTGCCGGTGTCAAAATGGAAGACGTCAAGACGGAGATTTAGGATGGTGATGCCATCGCTCAGGAATTTGGATCGTGGAATGAGCTGTGTGCTTCCACGCAGTTTGGCTGGGGAGGGATACAGAGGCTGCATGGTCAGGATTTCATGTAGAGGTTTGGACAGATGTGGCGCTGCTTGTGTCAGGTTCACATCCTGACTAGAAAGACGACCTGGCACGACGTCACAATAGAAGCCCTGGGTAGATTGCAGGTCAAAAATCAAATGATGTTGGGATGTGCCAAGGCATTGAACGCACATAGTAGGGACTACATCTCTTTGCACGACGATCGCTGTCCTGATGACAGGGCGGGCAGATGAATAAAATGTCCAAGTCTTCATAACCCAAGTTGTCTGGTTCATCCAAGCATTGGCCAATGCAGATCCCACGCGAGCATTCGGCAGCACTGCACAACATCAGTTTATCTCCATTTCCACACATGAAGCAATACTAGAAAAGTTGAGCCTAAAACCTGTTCATTGTGCAAGAAAGTGGAAGGGTTTCACCTGATCGTGCAACACGTCCGGCACGGGATCTGTGTGGACCATAGAAATGTCCATGTCCGCTTGGAAATTAACATCCATCGTTTGAGGTTATGTGCAAGCTTGATATATATAATGGGCAAAGAGCAACGGATAGTGTGTGGTAGAAGCCGGGGACATGTTCAAAGTTTTTATCAGATCATACCATCAGTGGACCGGTTTCGGGCCGGAGCGATATGATGTGCCAATAAGTTAACTTTCCCCCAGATGCTTCTGTAACATATGCATGACAAAAGTGCGAAAAGGCGGTGTCAATTTTAATTCTTTGTTGCTCCCTGACCCACTCAGGCAACAAGAAAAAATAAGAAGAGGTATGAACATTATGAACAGCTATCGACTTTGTCCAGTTCAACAAGCAGTTTCATGCAGGGCTCAGCTCATGCCGTATCAGGACTCAGGTGCGATTATATTACAGTAACACACTTTCACGTTCATAATACTGTAAGTATCATATCCGTAAAATGGCATTAGATCGGCAACCTGGAGTAATCACAGGTGGGCGCCAGGCTCATATTGGCCAAGTTGAGCCAGCAATAGAACGCGAGTCTGAGCACAAACCCAGCAGTTCAGTCGGTGGCACTGGAAAAAACATGAGTAAGAGGTTGACACAAGCATGGGAAAGGAAGTGAGTGAGCGAAGCGCGAAACGACAAGTGATTTGAAGGGCAAGGAGGAGCACACCGATAAACTCAAGCAGAATCGGATGGATTTCAAGCCATACAATGCGAATATTTTATACAAGTTATACTACAACCAGATGTCAACACATCAGTCATCACACGAGTCGGCACAGCAGTAATCAGTCAGGAAACTTTCAAGGCAGAAAATTACCTGAGTAAAAGGGGCAAAAAGTGGAGTGGTTTGGGAGCACCTGAACGAGTCGAGAATAAGTCCAGAAACTCATAAGGGGCTTGAGGCAGTTGAGTCAGCCAGGTCAAGCAGTATGCACGACCACAGTATGGCGGTCCCAACTCAGGACAGGAAAGTGGCTGGGTCGTGCATCTAAGTTACAACATGGTACCTTGCGTGAGTTGCCGTTTTCTCGGATTCATGTCAATCCGAAAAGGAAGGTGCCAAAAAGGCATGTCAAATGAGACAGCATTTCAAATCACATTTGAACTCAGATCATATTCTTTGAAAGATTCTTTGGGTAGTGAATACCACTTCTACTGTAAAACAAGAAAGATATGACTATTACAATAGATTAGAGAGTCACTGGTCACTTGAGATCACTTACTGTGACCGCAGCCCACACCATCATCGCCCAGGGATTTAGGGTGGCAAGGCTCTTATCAGTAGTGTGAGGGGACGCTCTCCGAATGAGGGGGGTCCAGCACAGCAAGCTAAATCCACCAAACAGTTCCAGTGTATGCTACCACTACCATGCACCTAACTCACACCTCATTCACAACTATCTAACTATCTATGCTTCACTTGTCCTGCTCCTTTTGCTGCCATCTCTTTCAGGGTCAACACTCAGCCAGTCATCGAGTCGTCGGGCATTATTGTTACTAATGTGGCCAAGTCACACATGTGCTGGGTGAGCGATGACTTCACAAGTTGAACTGCGTGATCAGTTTTCTCACACTGCTTGCCATGTTGTCACAGCTTGCGGTGTTTCAGATCAGACACTGAACCACCATCCAAAGCGTGGCCTCACTGCCTTGCTGTGCCGTCCTTCAGCATCAACCAGCCGTCTGCACGGTGCACCCATGCTGTACCGTCAAGCAACCCAAGAGTGTCAGGGTCTACATATGCATGTACGGCTGTCAAGCAAGGACTGCTCTAGACACTTGGAACCAGCCACCGCAAGCCAGACGGTCAAAGCATACACAAACAAGTGGGTTAGACAGACACATCCGAGCCTAGAGATATCCCATGTGCAATGCCTGGACCATGTGAGGGCGATACCCATGTCTGGGGCAGGAACATTACCGGTTCATCACCATGTATATGGTGCATCATGCAAGTTAGTTTCGACCCCAGCTTTGACCCGACCCGTGATACAGTACCTGATACCAGAGTCAGTCTTGGATCAGAAACCGTGGCCTAGAAGTGTGAACGCAAATCTGCGAACACAATGACTGGCCAGGACAATTGTCCCCCATGGCGATTGTCAACCGGTGATGGTGGTGCAAGTGGAAGGAAGGAAAGAAGGATTGACGTGATGCGTTTTGTATGGCTGTGAGAAATATATTTTAAACTCCGACATAAGCGAAGGTCCGACCAAAACAAACCATCGGTGCGTTCATCACACAGATTCGCTTTGTGATCTTTTGTATAGTAATAAAATCAGTGATAACAGTGTAGTAACCAAGAAGTAAGCATCAAGGGTGCATCTACAGCGACGGATGCGCTCTGGACGTTTGATGCATGTGATGCGTGAACCGTGACACACAAAACCTTCGTGTGCGTGCAGGCATCCTGGACACCTTTGCACTAAGTGGCATGCAATATGATATCCAATAGCAACCATCTCATCACACTTTTCCAGCAAATAATTCACATTTGATATCCAGACTGATTCTACATACATAGCTAACTTACCAATACGTGTTACATTTATTATTTAATTTATGTGCATAACTTACCAAGTAACTTACTGTCTACTAAGAATTAAGGTGTGCGGCGTCCTGCTCCACATCAAGCTCCACATGCACAAGGCTCAAACTGGCCCGCTCAGTCTGCTATGTATATTCTCAATACTGCCGGCCCGCTGTACCGGAGCAGGCTGCGTGTGTGAGAGGTGTCCAGGATGCCTTTTGCACAACAGCTGCACCTCTATTTGGTAGTATTTCGAGCAAACTCCGTGCATGTGCACACTAAATACTGTTTCTCATGTGTTTATTAATTTATGCCAGTGTGCATGCCATCCTTTCCAAGCTTGTTTTTGGCTTGTTTCCAAGATACCTTTGTCATATCACACATTGCAAAAAGCGCCCAGTGTCACTGTGTCAGTGGAGGCGGCCAGCGTGCCTTTGCGTGCCAAGTGATGCATGTGCAACCTCTGTCTGAATTGGCCGAAGAATCTGAGAATCTACCACCATAAATTACATCCTATTCAATGCATGTTTACATTTATGGTACCTTACAGTGTCTGGTACTAGCTTAAGTTACGCCTTACCCTAAGTTACCATGTTTGGCCGTCACATGTCACGTGGTCACCCTTTTGTTCCAGCACCGGATGTAAGCATCTGCATGCTGATCCTGTGGAACCTGTCCCTCTACAGTATGGCCACGAGTTAGCTACCAGGTTCTTACAGGAACACAGTGCCAAGGATGTAAATGGTCCCGCATAACTTAGTCTTCTTCCAGTGCTGTGAGACCCACCCCTGGTGATCGCCGAGAGAGAACACGCAGAAACAGGCCCAGGTGCAACTCTGCTTAGATGTTTGATTGCTGACACAGATACACCAGTGCTATTCTAGCAACCCGATTCATAATGGGCTGTGAGTCAAGGGTGAAGCTGTAGAGGTTGGGCATGCGAACAATCGCAGGTGAAAATGTCAGATGAAGCTGGCAGACTGTCCTGAATTACTCAGGAAGTTCTTGGTGCTGTGGGGTTGGGGCAACAACAATGCAGCATTAGTGGAGGGTTGGGTATGTGTCGATGTTGTTGATGGGTGAGGGTTTGGGTTGGACCGTTGCCAAATGTGAGCTGAGAAAACAGTGGCTGGAGGAAGAGCAGGTCTATAACTGGCCTCGGTCGCGCTTTGTGGCTGCTGGATGTGATGGTCTCTGGAATTGAGAAGTAGGCATGGCCCTGGTAACCAGTTGGCAGTGTACAGGTGCTCGTTTGTCAAGCATTCAGTGCCAGGGTGCCATTGTGCCCTTGGTTGCTGCAGCTGTGGAGGATTATGATATTGAGTGGCACTACTTGCCTGAGACTCATAATTGTCACCTTGTGAGGAACCCATTCCCAGGGGATGTGGGGTGCTTTATCCTTGCTCTCACTAGGGGAAGTGGATGCGACAGGTTGCCTGTAATGGACACAGTCTGAGGCATGAATAGTCGTGAACAAAGGAAAAGATATGCACTTGATTTGCACGTTCTCAAGTCTGAGCCCATTATTAGTGAGCTGCATATCCCAGTAAGATCAATCAGGTTGATTTTGTGTCTGAGGGGGGTGATGGCATTGCACGGTGAACCCCCAGCTAGAGGGGCCAAGTAGGAGGGTATTGGCCAGGGGGCTGAGTGCCGCTCATGACCAGTGCGGTGTACATCCATCTGCCACTCTGCCATTGCTGTGGATTTACTCCTGGCGGCACTGGTGGAAGAAAGGATTGGTGAGGAGCAGGATGAGAGGCAGCAATGGCAAAGGCAGGGTGAACAGAGGTAATGATGGGGGCTGTGGCCCAAGTTGATATTGCTGTAGGCTTAGGTGCCCGGGCAAGTTGAGGACCAGACTGGTTCTGCTGTGGACGGAGTGGTTGTTGATACATCAAGAGAGCATTCACAGTGAGCTGTAGGAAAGGAAAAGGCATTAGTTGAGAACAAGCATTGAGAGTTGAAAGGTTGAAAACATGCCGAATATTTGCCAAAGGCAGCAAGTGCTGCGGGTGCCCCAGCAATTTCTTGACACAACCAGGCTGCACAGGATGAATGGGTCGGTGGGATGAGGATGTGAGGTGACTAAGTTGTTAGTGCAATGCTCGTTCTAGTTTTGTCAACAGATGTAGATGCAAGTGGTAGGGATACAAGTACTTCTGCATACTGAACCAGTGACTGACATTCATGAGCTGCATTTAGCAAGTGGTCAGTCATGTACTTGGCTGACAGAAGCAAGTGCAATAACCTGGTGCAGGGGCGCCCATTGGGTCTTATCAGCATACCAATAACCATAGTCATGTATGTTCATGGAAAGGAAATTGTCGTCCAGGGGTCAATGTGCAGTGGCATCGGTGCAAAATGGCACATTATCACCTTACCAGCAATAGATGTTCCCGATAGCTCGAGCCTGACATTGTTGATGATGCATGTTCCTGTTGTGACGATGCACCTGGATAATTTGGTCAATGAAGCCTCACAGTTTCAACATGGCTTACTTTGTTTACTGGAGTGTGAGGTCCTAGACTCGGGTGAAAGTGTTGACTGTTCTCCATCATGCAATGTGTGAGATAAATGGGGGTGAAAATGTACGAGTGAAAACGTGCAAATTCCATCAGCAATCACATGACCCAATTTTGGATGAACTTGCAATGATCCGATAAGGATCTGTTGAGCTTGGAACCCAACTACCAGGACACTCTTCCTGTACATCTCTTTCCTTGGGTTAGAACTGAACAACAGGCTCACCTTTGTGCCCTTGGGCATGTTTTACTAGTGTTATCTGGTCTTATCACTGTTATCTGGTCTTATCACTGTCAAAATCACTGTTATTGACTTCTCATCAATGTCTCAGACGACTCAGACCAGTGCTCTTGATCCTACCTTGTTTGTTGGTGTGCTGGACATCATTCAGCCCTGGGCCCGAGATGATGTCCAAGATATGGCTGTGACAGATGATCTAGATGGAGAGGGTGAGACTGTACCAGGCCTGAAACTTGGAGATAGCAGCTTGCCAGTGGATACTTGCCATGTAGAGGACTTGCTCAGGACTGTGAATGAGGTGTCAAAGGGGGTGTCAGAAAGAACTCACGATGAGTATTGTCAGTATGTACTGTAACCCAAGTAGGTCATGCTCATTGCTGACATCCATGCCTCACCTTCCCTCAAGGCTTCATCAGCAAGATGACAACCTACTAGTTGTGCTAGCACTAGTACTGCTAGGGCTTCTAACACTCTAGGTTTGTCACTAGAGCCAAAAATCAGGACACACTCTAGGTACATATTTCCTAGATCTAGCAGGCTAGGATTGACCTTGATCTAGGTACATGACCTGGCACCAGGCAGTTGACCATGTGCCAGATGGCACACCTAGAACCAGGTGCTAGATATGGCACCAGACTCACTATCTAGCACCAGGTCATATGTCTAGCACCAGATCATATACATCTAGCACCAGGTCATACATCTAGCACTATGTCAGTGGGCTGGCACTAGATTTGCCAGGATCGACAGGCATGCAAGTGTGGCCTCTGTCCCTAGTGATACCAGTGATACCAGGCACATTAGAACTGCTAGTCTGCTAGGTTACTTAGTCTTCCCAGGACAGCCAATTGGAATGCCAGCATACTTTATCACACAAAATTCACGGAAACAGGAATGGAATATATTTATATCAGTACTCATATTCCAGGCCATCAATGTTGATACAAACACTGAACAGTTTATGAAAGAAGGGGAAAAAAACACTGTGATGTCTATGCAACGATTTACCATACATGCACCCTGTCCATACATCCTGCTACTCGTGGAAACCACTCCCAAACCTCCTTTTTTGGTTTCTAGTGGTTGGTAAAGAGAATAGTCATCAATACACGAACAATACGGTTGGAAGGTGCACCAGTCTATTTCAATTTCTGTGTGGGGGTCCATGGTATCAGCAATGCTTGCACTGTTGTCTGAGTCAACATTGTGCCGCTTCCAAAAGCTTGATGCTTCATCCACAACCTGTACCCAATTACCTTGAGTCTTGCAGTTGAATCTGCCCAAGACCACGCCCTCTTGCCCCATGGGTTATTGGAAAACAAAAAGCCACGAGCAGTAGCTTTGGCCATGTCTTCACTGGCGGTCTTGAAGAAAGTGAGCCCGCATTCAACCTAGTTAAGTCAGTGAAATGAGCCTGGTCTGAAGGTAATAGAAAGAAATCATACTGCAGCTGTTGCAAGGGCAAGGCCTCCAACTTGGTGACCATGGGTACCACCCTCTTTAAGTATTTTCTGGAGGTGCTTTGTGAAAGTCTTGGCAATAAGTTTGGAACAGAACACTCTGCATGCAAGCTAGTACCGGAGCATCAGATTCGAAAGCACATGAGAGGGGATAGGACTCACCTTTGCATCTGGATCCTTATACACAAAGCACATGTATAACAAAAGTTGAGAAGCATGCTGGGCACATTTGACAGTGCTGATCAACTTGGGCTTCCCATCAAGCAGGTCAGCTACTGCATGGTAGCCGACCTTCCCCAAGTTGCTGTGCCAGTTGTTGAGGGTGTCTTCACACTATCAAACCGTTAGAACGATCCCTCTTCTCACATCACTAGGCAGATCAGACATACCACGTGCTGCAAAACTTCATAAGATGCATCGCTAAGTAGGAGAGCTGGGTACATGCACTGCCAGATATCCTTGATCTCGGTATCCATTCAGCTATTGGCACCAAATGGGTCATCTTGGGTTCCAGCCCAGGCAAGGAGAGAGGAGACGAAAGATTTGTGCCAGATCTGGAGGTGTTTTCCACTGGGAGGGAACAGCAGATCTGCCACAGTGTACCTTGGCTTGCATACACAGACCGAGTGGGCTGCGGTGGACTCAGTTGCATCAGCAACACGTGGCTTCACTACAACACCCATCTGCATTGATGGTTCAGGCCATGATCGGGATCTTGAATATGGCTACATACCATTGCTGTCTTTTGTTCTGTAGTAAGACCATTTTTTCCTTCGACTTTGGTGCTGTGCTGATTGACTTGTGCCCTTTTACCTGTAGTGTTCTTGCTGGCCTTGACCTGAGCTAGGACTTCCTCTGTCTTGTCGCAGTCAAACTCCCCTGAAATGAAGCCATTGCTGCTGGTGTTGGGCCTGCTTGAGGTCAAACTTCCCCTAGAGGAGTGCGCTGCTTGGAAAACTGTTTAGCAACACCATCACATGATGCAGTCACCAATCTGAGGTACACACTGCCTGCTTCAAGTTGTTTGACTTTTGCCTTCCAATTGATGCTGAGTCCCCCTTGTACATGGTGCTTTGCAGATCCCCTGGAAAGTAGCACAGTTAGTATGAATGCCTCATGGTTCACAAGCAAGGGTTATTTACTCAGTGTTGTAAGTCTCCTCACACTTCTTCAATGGGGAATTGAGAGGATTGCCAGTGCTGTGTACAGAATTGACACTGGATCTAAACAATCCCCTCGGCACTTTCTGTGGGTGCGGGTAAGTTCTACCTGTCTCTATGGGCATGGCAAGCTTGACTGACCTTGGCCTTGGCCTTCCCCTTCCTTCTAGTGTTATACCTTGCTGGCAGAAGGCCATCGGACTCTTGTCCCTTGTCCTCGCTGGCATCTTGGGGAGTAGCGATATCGTTGTCTTGTTTGTTCTCAGTATTCTCAACTGTTGATGGTGCAGGACTTTTCAATGTGCTGCTACTGTTTGCACTGAGGTCTTCTTCCTCAAGTTCGTCACTGTTGCCCAGTGTGTTGTCAACTTCCTTGTGCACCTCACTTTCTGGGTCTGACTCACTTCAGTCTTCCATCATGGGTTCATCAAGCCTACAATCGCCAATCATTTCCTGCACAGATTGGCTAAAGGTGTGTGGCACTTACTTGTAATCTTCCTCACCTAATTTCTTCTTCTTGCTTGGCGTGGCAATATTGTGCTTTGACATTGTCCTTGACCGTTTCTGACTCGAGGGCTCGGAGCCATGGCAAAGATCTGGCCTGTTTGCATGGGCTTGTAACACATCATCCTCTTGCTGTATGGTATCCTCTATCAACCCAATATGTTCGAGGAGCTCATGTTCTCTAGCCAGTATGGCTCTTCTGGTGGCAACAGCAACGGCCTTTGCATTGGCTTTGTCAGCCAGGATCTGCTGTTTGGTGTGTCTTTTTTGTTGGCTAGCCAGAACGACGAGACCTGGGTGGGCATCAGCATTGGATTCGCGGGTATCAACCATGGAGAAGGTAAGAAGTGGGGGTCACAATGTATGTCTTCTGCTTGATTTGTCTACAGTTCTGAAGTCTTAACTGATTATTTTACTTCCCAAATCCCAGGGTTATTGAGGCACATTACCACACCTTCTGCTCATTGGCATTTGCAATGTCCAGGGTTGCCCATGTGGAGTCAGACCAGTAGTCTTCTATTACTTCTGGTTAGGCCAACTGCTGTGAGTGCTTCTACCTTTTGATTGCTGTGTTTTTTGTATGGTATCCAGGTCGATGATATTCCATTCAAGACCAGTTTCAATACACTCAATCTATTTTCCTGAAGGTACCAGGATCCAATACGAAAGTACTGTGTGTGCCTTGCACCATGGGCTTGAACCAGGGGTTGTGCCAAGGGCTATTACAGACACCTCAAGCTCCCAGATCAGAACACCATCAGTCCCGATCTCACATGCCACCTTGTTGCAAAGATTCTATGCTTCATGCATGAACTTAGATGCAAGAATTGGTGACTCTGATGCCTAAGAAGGACCATCTGAAGTTGGGGTAAGGTGAAGGCGATGTGACTGCTGCTGGCTTGTACAGAGCATAGGGCATGCTTACCAGAGATGGCTTTTGTCTAGTTGTAACTTAGTCACTACCCAGCAGCGAACAGGGCCCATTACAGTTCGCTCCCATATCTCCTGTTCTTCGTAAACCCCGTGTAAAGGCAGCTCGGCCCGTGCCTTGGTCCTCACTGGCCGCAGTATTCTGTTATTTGTCTTCCTGCACTTACAATTTCTTATGGTTTCCAACCTCTTCTTGCCCACATCATTCTCATTTACTGTCACTTGTTTACCCAACCTCACCTGGCATATCATTCCTTACCTCACCAACATGCCTCCCTCAATTCAACTTGACAGTATGGAAAGTCTCCCCTCACCAAACACCAGGCCCCAACATTGCTGCCAAAGGATTTTCAAGACATTATTGAAGTTTGCAGCCACTTGTGTATTCCTTCGCATGATATCCCCAGGCCCACAACCATGTCAGTGTGAGCTTAGCCAGAACTTTAGCAGCTGCATCATCGTCACACCATAGCCTCTATCAGACAGTTTCTCACTTCTCAGACTAGGTGTGCCCAACTCTGTCCTCCTTTCTGCACTGCAGCATGTCCTCACTATTTTTTGTCATTAGTGCATGCTGTCCATGTCCCCATTGCCACATGGCCCATGCCATTTTCAGTATTTATTTCAAATATGACCACCTCTGTGATTTGCCCTCTTTTGGTTACTCTCATATCGTAGGATCTACCTGAGTCATAGTTCTCAATTGATACCAGTGCTGTATCACTTTGCTTTCATTTGTTTGGCTTTGCTTTACATCCCTCACTAGTCTCGAGGTGTTTAGTGTTATCTAACCATAGTTCTAACCCATAGTTAGTACAGTTGGTACACTGATCTGTATCATGGGTCTGGAACTTTGTCCAATACCATAGTTGATTTCCTCTTCCAAGTCTCTCCTGACTGCCATTCTAGTGTGGGTTAAACTGCTGTCCGAATTCAACTTGAATCCAGCACTTGCTTTTGAGCACTGCTCCATGTACCCATATTACGAGTGTATCTTCTAATAAAATATCAATGCAATAACTCATTTGCATGGTGATCTATATACTTGTTGACATAGTAAGCCTCAAATACATCCAGCAAATGCAAAAAGTGAAGTTCTAATGGTATTCGCTTCTTCCCATATACAGGGATGAGATGAGCAGCTTGCAAGAAGGAATCTAGATGCACAACATGTCACAGACTGCCTCAAAGTGGACTGACTCAGCGGTAATGACTATCCTGTCAGATTACATTAGTCATGGACTGGGGCCAGAATATCGTTGTAGCACAGACTCACACATTGTGGAGCTTCTTATTGTCTTGTAGTATCATGTGCTGATGGACACTACATCATACTAGGATAGCTGTACTAGGATTTGTGACTTGTACCATAGTTTAGACTCCGCTTCAAAGCAAGTCTTATCTGTATATAAGTCGACTAGTAAAGACCAGGGATCCCTATCCTGGTCTTCTTCAATTCGCTATCTTGTTTCCTTCCTCTGTTCCAGTCTGCCTCTTTTTGTCATCATCTTCCTCTTCTTCTTTCTCTTTCATCTCTATTCTCTCATCATCAATGTAGTGGAGGTGCTGTTACGCCCTTTTCACTCTAAAGGGGACCTAGTGTTAGCCACCTAGTGTCCGAGAACATCAGTCTCGTGCTGCAAGCCACATCAAGTTGTCCAAGTCAGACCAATGGTTAGCGAACCATTACACAACAGACCTAGCTGTCTGCCATGTGTGGTATCAGGCTTCACCACCCACATATGTGCCACTGGGTCCAATCTCACCCTTATGAACCAGTCTACAAGAGCACAAGGATAATAGACGTCCTTGTAATCAAACAAGAAAAGTAGGATTACCCTCATGACAGCCAAGCCCATCATACCCTCCTTCTCATCCTCAACAATAAATGTGCAGTCACGTCGTGGCTCGTGCCCACACCATGAAGGTGTTGAATGTATGTGCTTGCAGTGCATTCCATGTAAACTGCTTGGGTCGCCTGGGGCAAGGGAAGTCACAATGGCAGAATGGAACACGGAGATCTTGCAGCATAAAGTGTTATGACCTTGCAGGGTCAAACAATGCACGACTTGCACCGGTGGTAATCTGTGGTACAAGGAGTCAAGGTTAGTTAGTCACTCGGGGTGCGATGAGGCCATGAGGCCAAGCTAGACAGAATAGAGAGGATTGGAATGGACAATGGGATTCGCAAGAGGTAATCGAAGAACAGGATGGGGCTATAGGACACATAGTCCAGCCTTTATATACATACTAATGGTACAGCATGAGTCACGCAGAATGAGCCTGTGTACTAGGAATGAGTCAATACAAGATAGCGCAGCCTTAAGGCCTGCGAGTAGGAGAACGAGGCGTAATCAGGGAACAGCCTTGAGGGCCGAGTATGAGTCACAGATGAAGAGTAAAATAGTCCAAGGGATGGGTGGGGAATGGGGTGGACAAGTTGGGAAGGTAAGAAGAGAAGAAAAGTATGCGTCCGTATCATAGTCGCGGTGAGAGATCATGACATAAAGGGGGGAGCTTGTCTGTGTTGACTCCCAGTTGATCGGCAACACACTCCTGTGTCATGTAGAGCAAAGAGGGCTCGTTTATATAGAGGGAAAGTTCCTCTATATCCCGAGGATACTGGTGCCCTTCTTGGCATCAGAACATAGAACCTGTAGAGGGAATAGAACATACCATGTGTTTGAGCCAAGACAACATGCCCACTAATATTCTCGTCCACAGGCCCCTTGTTGTCGTTGTTGTCATCGCCACTGCCATTAGGGAGAGCCTGTGCATTACCTGGGGGAGGAGGGATGTTCCTCCCAACAGTATCTACACCACGAATCATGCGATGTGATGTGAAATTGACATGCATGGCAGCAAGCTTATCAAGATGCTGATTGGTGAGGAGCATCTGGCCCAATGCATGATACCTATTGGACCGGTGCCAGGGCCTCTGAACAGCAGTAATGTGATGTGACTCTGTGATAGAGGAGCACAGACCTCCAGGGACACCAAAGTCCTCGATCATAGTCTGGTAGTGGGTAAGTGCATGTTGCCTTGGGAGCGAGAAACCTGTTGGCCTAATTCCAGGGATCCTGAATATCTCACACAGTTTCCAAAACCAGTCCAATGCATGACTCAGGGCGTCCAGAGCATTGGTGTCAATTTCCTGGCATTGAGTGATGTAGCATGCGTCCAGAAAGGCACTGAGACACAATACCATGTTGTCAGGTACATACCCTACAATTGCAGGGATGTAGACTTTCATCAAGGCCTTCAAATTGTCACCGGTCCACTGCTTGAAGCCATGACCTTGAGGAAAGTGGCAGAGCCCTGGAAAGGAGGGGACAACAGCAATACTAAGAACCAGTTAGAGGGCTCCAACATGTGCTTCAGAGGCACTTACCGCCGGTCGATGTCATCGAGTATAAGATTTCCATTGTGTTTGCCATATTTGCATAATATATATTTGCATACCCACGATACAAGATGATCTTTGAATACACCCTTAATGAGTTGGTGTAACAGGTCTGGCGAGATCATCTCATATATGTTGGCACAGGGGAAGTCAGACATGAAAGGCTAACAGGCAGCTTCAGTAGAATTGGGGCTCTGTACATGGGGAGAGAACTTACAATGACATTGTTGTCAATTCTGTACTCAGTCCACAAGGTTTTGGAATTGAGAAGCTCGATGAGGCAGTCTGTGTGTGTAGGACTGCAGCGAAGAGCAGAAGCATCGAGGTTTTCTGGGAGAGCAGTACATCTAAACACATCCATAAGAATTGCTTGAAATGTGAAGAAGCTCCCACTTACTTGGTGCACCAGCCCTGGACAATGCCCATGAGCATCACTTGTTCAGGGTAGTCGGCAATGAAGGCTACTAGATCATAAATAACATGCCTGAAATGACTGTCTGGACATTTGCAAACTACCAGAGCTGTCAGGCCACGAAGAAGTGAGCACAGAACTGCTGCAACAAATGCATAATATAATTGGTGCTTGAAAGTGCAAAAACATGGGGTGTCAATGCAGTCACGGTCACCTGGAGTGCAAAGGCATCAGTTCAGCGAAGCAGAGGAAAAGGTGGCACATGGTTGTGCACTCTTTGGTATGGCAAGGAATGCTATTGGGATCACAGCATTCCGATGTGCACGGCGGACAATATTGTGAGGATTGCCGATTGAAAGGTAGAGTGGATGGTACTCCACATGACCTGTAGCCACCGAGACAGTAGTCTTGTCACTTCCCAGGATAATTGGGCAGTACATAGCACCTTCTGTGTCTGGGTTGGATGCAAAGATATCATCCTGGTACATTTTAGTCAGCACCTTGAACATGAGGGTCATACTAAAATTGAAGTAGTAGATCACTCATGCTGTGTTGCCAGGCAATATTGCCTGACATTATGTTGTCCCAACAGCACACCCCTTTTGAGTTGAGAGTGATGTACAGGCACAGGTCGAATTGCCTATTGAAGCTTGGATTGGCTAGCATTCCCGAAACTATGGCATCAGGGTCACGATACCAGATCTTGTATGTTGTATGCATCCAGTTTGGCACTCCCTCACCCACATCTCAGAGAACTCTGTTGTCAGGCATTTCCAAGGAATGTTGCCAAGTGTGGACAAGTTGATGGCCACATGCATGCTCCCACGGTCTTCAAATGGTGCCGAGCCAATGCTGTCCATAGACTGAGCCCATAGATCAAGAAGGGTGTCAATATTCCCAGAAGAAAGCTCTGCACAGCGATACAGAAGGTCTGCCAATTCAAACTGAACCTCATCTTCGAATGGTGTCCAGTCCCCCTTGTGCAAGCCTCCTTGGGATTGTGGCAGGGAACCAGGCTGCAAGAAGTTGCCATCAGAGTCGCATGGAAGGGCTACAGAGTGGATTCAAGACTTCAGCAGTGAGGACCTCAAAATGGTGTGCACACATACCTGTCAGGTGTGGGTGCTCTTTCCTCCAACCCGTGGCACCGGGGCCATTTGCCAAAGGGACTGCTTCTATATTGGGTGGGCCATTGTTTTGTTCTTGGTGGTTGCGAGTGTTGGCATTGGCAAGGGTGTTGAAATGAGCCATATGTATATGATGTGTGTGACCGTGTTGAGACTTGCACCTTAAAAAGCAATAGGGACACACCAGATTGTGGAGAGGCATTAGCTCAGTACCATTAGAAGATCCCAGCCTGTTTCCAAGTACTTATGCATGGTGAAGGCGAACAAAAGCTAGTACTGTAGTATGAGCAATAGTAGAAGTCAAGCCAGATCCAGATCTGGAACCTATGAATTTACTCTCACAGTGACCGGTGGCCACTTACAAGAACCCTGCTAAAACTAGAACTAAGTTACAACATGCCTTTCTCATAGTGAAGGTTCCACTCTGAGCACCTCTACCGGAACCTTGCAGCCGCAGGCTCCAATCCCTCCAACCCCCTTCCAACCCCCTTCCTACCAGCTATTATTCACCCCTCTGCTCTTTGGCCAACACCATGGCCAACGCCCCCTCATTCTTGGCATCACTGAACCGTAGGTTTAGGCTCATGCAGGACAAGTGTTACTCTAACTCAGGTCATGCTGTCCACACATGTCATACGCTCAAGATCAAGGTGGCAATCTGGGACGAAGGTGTGCTCATTCTTAGCATCACTGAACCATACATTTAAGCTCATGCAGGACAAGTGTTACTCTAACTCAGGTCATGCTGTCCGCACATGTCATATGCTCAAGATTAAGTTGGCAATCTAGGACAAGGTGTGCTCATTCTTTGTATCACTGAACTGTGTGCTTAGGCACATGCAGGACAAGTGCTACTCTAACTCAGGTCATGTTTTTCACACATGCCATACACTCACAGATCTCCTGGCCTGTAAGTTCCTAGTGGTGTCATTCTTTCTACACCTGTTTAGATCAAGCTCTTTCCTTCACACCTAACTATGTCCCAACCATTGCACCTTACATCTCCTTCTGTTCACATCCTGAGGCATCATTGGTACCTGCAAAGATACACAGTCTCTTAACCAAGTCACCCACTTTCCCCAGCCTAGTGACGCTATGTGAACACAGCCCGGAATCAGATCAGATCATAGCTGGTTTGCCAGCTCTAACATGTCAAGACCCTTTGCAGTCTTGACATAACTAAAATGATGAGGATAAGTTCACAGGAGCTGGCATAGGATTTGGATACTGTGCCTGCTGGCTTGCTGTAGGCCCCATAGGCCAGTGCCCACACTCTCAAAGCAACAATGGTGAGCCACATACCATCATAAGGCATGTGGCTGGCGTTGCTGTTGTCATCTTCGAACGAAGGTGACAATATCAACACCAGCCTCACACTGCAATGCCGATGGCTGTGGCTGCAACAGCTCATGCAAGACAACTTTACATGGGCCAAGGGAGGTCACCCCAACGCTAAACACAAGCCATTACAACCATAGTCCCAAGCATGCAGTAAGTGACAGTGACAGCGACAACACCTAGAAATCGATTCACTTACTAGATATAACATTATGTTCTAGTGTTCTTAGAATACCTAGAAAGAGATTCACCATTACTAGGTATAAATGTAAGATGCTAGCAGTACTATATACACCTAGAATTAGATTCACTGTTGCAAGATATAAACATAAGATGCTAGCAGTACTATATAAATCTAGAATTAGATTCATTGTTACTAGATATAAATGTAAGATGCTAGCAGTACTATATACACCTAGAATTAGATTCACTGTTACTAGATATAAACATAAGGTGCTAGTAGTACTATATACACCTAGAAAATGCTTCACCGGTACTAGATATAATCACAAGATGCTGGCAGTACTATAGAGAACTAGAAATTTGATTCACCGTTACTAGATTTAATCTTACATGCTAGAAATACATAGATCTAGGTTGACAATTTGGCTGTCCAAGAAACTACTAGGCGCTACTAGGAAAAAAAGATAGATGTCTAGCATTACTGGCAGTGCTAGCCCTAGAGACCCTAGTGATAATAGTAATGCTAGCACTTCTAGCGACATGTCATCTTGCTGATGTTATAGCCCAGTGTGAGGAGTTTCTCACACAGAGGCAGCTTGTCTCCCCTGGCCAGTTCTTCTGTGACTCCCCCCCTGAAAATGCACCACAGTATATTGTCATATGGATCATGAATGAGTCAGTTTGTTTCCACTTCCTGAAACATAGGCATACTCATTGTGTGAGGTACAGGTGTGATAAGTTGAACCTTGATGGGACCCCAAGGCCATCCACTGAGGTGCAGGCAACTTATGGGACAGCACAGAAGATGCACACATCAATGACATATGTGTTTGGTTGCCTTCATGGACTTGGGTCCATGCACTGGCAGCACAACCCACTTGGTGAAGGCATGGTTGATAACCCTTCTGTGTCAGAGGCAGTGTCTCGATACATGCTCAGCTTGCATTGGTGCAAGATCCAGGCTGGGGAGACTGCCACAAGTGCAAGGGCCATCAGTGTGGTATGTCTTCTGCTAGAGTGGGGACAGGATTCAGAGCTAAGGTGTTGCTGCTGATACAGGAAACTCTGGAGAAGCTGTATAACTTTAACAAGAAAGCTGAGAACTGGGTTGTGCAAGACTACACCCCAGGGACCAAGAAGAAGCTTGATCAGTGGGGAGGAGGACATGCACGCTGCCTACTTCAGCTGGCATGCACCATTGCATTTTCCTGTCTTCTCCGTGTGGATGAGGTCCTCAAAATACAGAGTAATGACTTTGTCCTGCTAGGTGGAGACAAGCTGCAGCTGACATTGCGATTGAGAAAAACAAGCCAATTTGGTGGTGTGTCTAACTTTGCTGTGGCACTACTGGTACTGATCATCTCACCATGCAGACATCAAGCCATTTGTGATGCACAAGCTGCCTACAGAGATGTCACACCTCTGCCCTGTCAGAGCCTATGCAGACTGGCTGCAGGCAACTGAAATCACGCAGGGATATATTTTCTGCAAACTTACATCTGGAGATCGTGTCTTAGAGAACAACACTCCTGTGGTGAGCCTTAATTTGGACAAGCACTCCCTTTCCACTCCTTGCAGACCACTAACTTGCTGATAGACTGCAGAATTCTTTTTGGAGATGTTCTGCAATAACTTGATTGACATTGGTGTTGACCCCATTGCCTATGGGACCCACTCTTTCAGGCGTGGTGGGTGCCAGTGGATGGCTGTTAACCTCAGCTGGCCTCTCAGATGGATCTGTGAGTGGGGGGGCTGGAGCATGGAGTTCTCCCACTTGACCATTGTCAAGTATCTGATCTCATGGAATGATGACCCATCACAGACATGGGATGATTTCTTTAACTTCAAATATGCCCCTGTGAAGAAGTGCTATGCATGTGGCAGGTCATGCCACTGCTCCTGAAAGGTTGAGGGGGGGAAAGGAAATAAGGCCAATTTTGTCATTGTTCTGACTCTGAAATGTATGTACACTACAATTATGGGCATGGGGGAAAGGGTGGCATGCCTGATTATGACTGGAAACTGTATGTAAATTAGATAAACCCTCAGACTACAGCTTGTCAATCTGATTTGTGCAAAGAATGGTAGTGCTTTGCAATTGCTGACTCCTTTTTCATCACAAAGAGCTGACCACCCCTTCTGTATGTAAAAATAGAATCAAACCTGTCACCATACTCTTCTTTTGCTTGTTCAGTAACAATCTTGTCATTGGCCATGTGCTCCTTCTGCAGTGCCTCACAGATTGCCTTGTATGACATGGGCTTGCCATCACAGGAGAACTTCCTCCAGAAGCCTTGCTCTGTGAGCTTTTGCCAGCTTGTAGCAATGTACTGTTCATGTCAGTTGGTAAGCATCATGTCACAAAGGGAAAACAGGGGCAAGCTTACCTGCCAATTGGCCCAAATCTTCTTTGTGCCTGCCCACTGACCAGGCTTACCATAGCTATACACATCATGCCAATGCTTCAATGCAATTGGCTGTCCTTGGATGTGTAGCACTGCCTGTACAGGGTCCCACTCAGCTGAGCTGTCATCCCACATCCTCATCAGCTGAGGGATGTCATCTGAAAATTTAATTGAGGGTGGATCAGGAACACTTTGCTTTGAGAAGCAAAGCATAGTGCCATTTCCAAGCCTCAGCTGGTACTGTGGGCCAGGCATCAAGATGACGACTGTCAGCAGTTGCTCATGGGAGGCTGTCACCTGAGACTCACCTCTGGTCATCTTGCTGCAGACTCCCTGGCAGGGTCACCACTGTTAGTTGCAGTCAGTGTTTCAGCCTCAGCCCCAGTAGTGCCAGGTCCTCCATGGGCAACAACAGGCACAGGCCCCTCAACAACTGCAGGGGAGGATGGCACAATGCCAGATCCATTCCTGCTGGCAATGGTCATCGTGAGCGCTGCAATTTGTGCCTGCAACTCCTGGAGCTGCTTTTCGAGGCTCACAGGCTCAGAGACCTGCAGGGGAACACTCAAGCTGCTCAGCATTGCACAGGCTAAAAGAATATAACTTACCACCATCGGCACAGGCAAGGCCGACTTGTTCAAGGCAGCCTGGTGCTTGATATGCTCGAGCTCGTTTTCTGCAGTGAGGCGGTGGGCCTGTGGGGGAGGTGGTGGGGTTGGAACGAAAAGAAGGGAGCAAGGGAGGGGGATGTGGACTCACCCACACCAGCAATTCTGCCTTCTCTGCACTTGTGCATGTGTCCTTCAGCATCTCTGTGGAGAGGCATGGCTGAATCATCGAGCTCGTGCCATCGGTGGTGCCGCCGAAAAGGAGCTCGTGTTGCTGTGTCGACTTCTTCACGGCACTCTTCTTTGGGTGCTTGGTGATCCTGCCATCTCGCAGCCCACGGTGCTTTTTGCATGCGCCAGGGAGGAGGCTGTGAGAAAAATCAGTGAACAAAGGTAGAGGGGTGAGCAAATGCATATGCCCCAAATGTTGTTGTGTGGGGGGAGGATGGGGAGAAGGGGGGGAACTGTCAAGAGACACTCACACATCCCACGCGACTCGGTTCGCACTGAATTTCTTCAGACAGTCCATAAGCTCGGTCTTGTTCCCCGTCCTCATGAGGCAGAAGTCCACGCAGAGCTGCTTCAGGCGCATGTTTGTGTACTCATTCCTGGCAGTGGGACGACGAGAGACAGAGGTGGGGGTGGGAGGGGGGCATTGCATCAGCGACATGAGGCCGGACAAGGTTGAGGGACTCACAGATTGAGCTGCACCTCTGTGCACACACCGGCGACGAGCTCACCCGGGAACAGCAGGGTCCACAGCACTAAGGACAACAGTGGAGAGCTCAAGCACGGCAGGGCTGGATCAATGTCCATTGGCTTGTCCTGAGGGCTTTGGTGGGGTAGTTGTGTGGGCATAGGCGTGAGCTGAGACATAGCAGGTACAGACATAGCAGGCAAAGGTGTGGGCTGAGACAAGGCAGCCAACTGTGCATTGTGTTTCTTGAGGAGGCACACCATCAGGAGGGCGACAAGGGTACAGACGAGAATGTGTTGGACCAGAGCCAGGTCGGCATGGGCAGATGCAAATGCAGCGACCAGTTGGGACCTGCCGCCATTGGCAATGATTGATCTGAAGTCAAGTGTGGTGGTCAGCAAGTGTGTGTGTGAGCGGCGCGGCAGAGGGTGAGGAACGGTGAGCACTGAGCAGGCAAATCAATGCAACACATCACACCACATACACCAGCCCAACTCAATCTGGGTTGGGTCGGTGGCATGGCACAGTGTTGTGTGTGTTGGCACACTCTCTTGGCAGCAGCCAGACTCTAGCATGCGACCGAACAAACACTTTTTGGCTCCATTTAGCACTCCTGTCCCAATCTGCAACATTTCCAGCGAGAGAGTGCCATTTGACTTAGTCAATTTCGTCTCATTGGTCAATTTCGTCCCATTTGGGACCTCCATCCTAATGTGGACGAGCAGATTGGGACATCCCGATTGGGATGTCCCAAAGGGGAGGGCATCCCAATCGGGAAGGGCCGGGGCAGATCCCCCTCGAGGCACAGGTCGCCACCACGGCCGCTCGGCCCGACCCCCTGTTTGCCACTGCGCCTGCGTCACGAGCACCAAGGTCGGGTCCCAGTCCCTGGGAACGCGACCTGCTTAGGTGATCGGGCCCCTGTGAAATGTGGTCACCCCTACATGACCAGACAGGGAATCCCCCAAGAGAAGTGCCATGGTGTCCCGTGACCCGTGTGACCACTTGACCGCTTCCAATGCAGAGTGTTGCAGCACACAGAGGATGATGCCAGGCCATATGATGGTGCGAAATCTCTTGATGAGAACATCCTTGAGTCCCCATTCAAAGTGCAGCTCACAGATGTGTGCGAGCTTTCTGAGATCTGGCTCGTGCTCCCACCTGGTGGTGTGTGTGTATGGTGTATGCTGGCAAGCTGGTGTCCGTCGCACTAATGAACAGATTGGTGTATTAGAGTAAAACATCGATGTCAGGGGATGAGTCCGGCACCACCTTTGCCAGAGAGGGCTTCTTGGACCCGAGGTACCCGTGTGCATTGGTGCACAGCTTGCTGTGCAGGTCCTCGCGCCATATTGTGAGGAAGTTTAAAAGCTTGTTGTGGGACAAAGATCGAGCAGCTCCGAGGAGCTCGTCACCAAACCCACATTTTGCAAGCCCATGAGCTATCCCAGGCCCACAGCACAGGAGGCCAGCCTGATGGTAGTTGCCACCGGAGAGCAGGCCGATGAGGATGAGTCCACCTCAGGTAAGCTGGATGGATGGGTGCGTGAGGATGTTATCCAAGGTGTATACTGTCGAGTGGTTGCTGTCTGCGCGACCATCTGCATTCTTCATGCTGTGTTTGCTGTTGCGTGGGAAGGTAACACTTGTGCTAGATCGAGAGGGGTAAGAATGGTGGTTTGCACGGGTGGGTAAGCCAGTGTGCATTTGTGAATGATTGACCATCTTAGCACCGAATAAAAAGTTATCAACATCATCCGACAAGACTGCATTGATGATACCTATGCTGTTAAGGTAAGCCAATTCAGCTTCTGTCTCTCTGGGGGCCTTTGAGTGGTCAGAATACATAAAGCAGACAAGGAAAACCTTGAGCATGTCATCCTCCATTCAAAACCAAACACCTTGATTATCCCCTTCATACCGTCCACCATCCAGTGCTTTTTACCTGAGATTCTCTTCCCATGTTTGACCTTTGGACACTTCTGACTGTCGAAGATGAAGAGAGGGAGGAATGGAGCACATACAAGCTTTGCACAGTGGAAGAACAGGGTGTGAAGCTCGGGGTTCTCGCCCTCTCTTCCATGAGTGGTGTGAAAGAACCAAATCGATGTGTTGATGCCGATGCAAAGTCCACAAAGATTGGAAGGATTAGCTTCATAACCATCAATGACAGCGATAAGAGTGAGAGACTGCAGAGTTCCAGACGGTCTGAGGATCTGAGCTATATCAGGGGGTCGGACCGTCTTAGGTGAGCTGCCACGAGCAGGGCTACTCCATGTCCCAAAGGCCAGCAATGCCCATTATCAGATTAACAAGGCAAGTAACCACTTCCCCCAATTCACAGCATTTCCAAGGTTTGCTTCCGTGAGGGTTGCTTCCGAATACCATACCAAAAAGGACATAGAGTGTATGTCCGGTCTGCCCCTTGCTCTGGTGACATGATGTTTGGGCATGGTGACGGCTGGCTTGGCATCACCGAGGGTAGGATATGCTGTATATGCACACCGAAGCCTTTTGAATTGTGCTAAGCAATCTAAGACGATTCAGACATTTCGGAGTGCCTGGGCCCAAAACTGCCTAAGTTGTCCATCGCATGATTCGAACACAGTGTCTGCTGGGGCAGGCCGCCGCACTGTAAATGCATGAACACATGAACACTTTGTTGATCGTGGGTGCTTCTGTTCCTTGCAAAGCACCCTAAGGACGCTCACAACATTTCACAGGTTTTGTTCTTTTGGGGCGGGGGGCTGGCCCCACAAACGGTCGCAACTCATGTGCTCTGGCTCTGGCCAAGGGCACCCCCTGTCTGTCCACTGGTACTGCCTGCCCACCTCTGGTCTCCCTCTCACCCCCTGCCACGGTGTCATGAGCCCGAACAGGCCTAAGTTGTCCATCGTGACGATTGCACGATTCGAACATGGCGTCCACCTTACCAGGACCCCTGATAATACCACCTAAGGTCAGGTACAGTTTTTAGGTCCCAGGGGTTGACCAAAATGACCAAAATGGGGGTCCCAGGGTTTGAGTTGACCCGACATTGGGCTGACATTTCCCAAAATGGTAGTCATATAGCATAGCTGAGTGGAGAAGGTGTAGCCCATGTGGTGTACCGGCAACCATG
This sequence comes from Lactarius tabidus, assembly GCA_963281015.1. Lineage (NCBI taxonomy): Eukaryota > Fungi > Basidiomycota > Agaricomycetes > Russulales > Russulaceae > Lactarius > Lactarius tabidus. The sequence goes on along the minus strand of OY725468.1, from coordinate 5,300,798 downwards.
ATTTTTTTTGTAATGGTGGTGACCAGGTGGCTCAGGGTTCGATTCCCCACCTGTGTAATTTTTAGATGGGCGTGGGACCCTTAATAATCCACCTCTGGGCACTCAGACACTCTATTAGAGTGATACAGTAGCAGATTCATGTATGTGCCTCCTATGGATCCTGTATCAGACCAACTATTCTTTTTTTCCTGTGGTGAAACCTGTCAGCGAGCTTTTGTGTTCTGGCTCAATGGGCCAGCTCTGTGTTGAAACGTAATAAGTATGTATGTATCTTATCTATAGCAGTTACGACATAAGTAGACTATGCAAGTATGATTACCATATTAGGTAGCTACATAGCGCATGATAGTGGGCATAAAACATATCAGGGTCATGAGAATGGTCCTGAGATGTTCTAGGGTGTTCCACATCAGGCGTCACTAAAAACGCGATATAGTGGACACCTTTACTCATCATAGTTATGCAAAGGGACATGGTGGGACCATAGGGACCACTTTTCCCTATATAAGGAGGGGTGAAAACCCTGAGACCCTCCCCAGCAGAATATCACTTGTATTCACTCGTGCTCTATACACTGCGCTTAAGACTATCAAACACCTTCTAGCAAAGGTGAGTCTTCTGTAGCCTGTGTGCTGCGCCATGTGCTGTGCAACAGGTTATGGGCCCTGCCACAACGGCTAGCTGTGTGCTGAGCGCACCTGCACACTCCCCACTGAACAGTGGATGTGGTGTTGAGACTAGTTTCGTTGGCATAGCCTACAATGCCCCTAGTGGGCATGTAAGACCTTGGGATCACAAACGACACCACCTCATTGATTTGAGGTGGAGTAGAGCGTTCCTCAAGGCAGTTCTCCATAAGGAGAGTTGTTGTTGGCGGTTGAAAGGATATGTTCCTATTAGACCATTGTTTTTTCTCACTCAGTAATTGTGAATAGCCTTTGCTGACGATTCACATAGCTATCTCACAGAAAAACAATGTCCTCCCAACTCACAACATTTGTCCAAGTCTTTGACGGACAAAATTATGGTGTCTGGTCTAAGGCCATGCATGCCTTCCTTATGGCTCAAGGCCTCTGGGGTTTTACTGATGGTACTAACACCGAGCCCTATCCCCCCACTGATCCACTTCCCATTCCTCCCCTTGCTGCTACTGCCTCTCAGGCAGAGTCCAATGCTCATGATGTCCTCGAGGCACAGTAAAAAATTGACAAGGCTGCGTACGAGAAGGACCTTCCTCTCCATCCAGCTCTCTTCACTGTCTGGCAGAAGGGAAATGATATGGCACTCGGAAATCTTACCCTTTGCCTATCCCCTGCTATTCAGCAGCGTCTTAGTCCTAACTATAACGCTCAAGAAACCTGGGAATGGCTGATGACTGAGTTTGGCTCTGCTTCCCTTCCCTCCGTCTATTGCGATCTCCGAGAAGCAATCACTTTACATATTAATCCAGCACATCACCCTGGTCCCCAGTTCGATAAATTGGAAGCTGCCTTTGGGCACATCTCCAATACCCTTATCGGAAAAGGGTCACACGCTAAGCAGATCGCTGTACCTGATACTATCCAAGCCCTTATTGCAATGGCTGCCATTCCTCAGAAATGGGAAAATCTTATTCCCATTACCTGCAACGGATTCGAAATCCAAGACTTAGAAGTCTCGGATATCAAAGATGTAGTTGTCACCCAGTTTGAAAATGAGACCAATCATGGTGCTCATAAGGGTAACAAAAAGGAGCAGCATGCTAATAAGCTTTCCAATGTTAAGCAGAAGCGCGACAACGACCCTCGCTTTAAAAAGCAGAGTGGTAGTCAGCAGCAGGCTGCCGACTCCCCACCTACCAACCAGCAGCAGCATAAGCAGCGCGGTGCTAGGGCGGGAGCTCGCAGAGGAAAAGCTAAAGGCAAGGGCAAGGCTTCTCAGGCTGGCCACTCTCATGTCGCCTCAGTCGCTGCTCTCACTCCCGCACTTCCCTCCCCATCCACTACCTCTGTCACACAAATTGGACCATCATCATCCATTGTAAAGTGCACTGTCTCCATTCCCCACCCTACCTTACAGGCAAGGGTTGAGGGTCCTTACCCTACTGTCAATAGAGCGCTCTCGTTACTTGAACACATGGATGCTCCGCTGAGCATTCAAGTCGTCAAAAGGATTGAGCAGCGGTTTGACGACTACGATCATACAGTTAGATCAAGGTCGAATTACAACTATGACAAAGAGTATGACTCTGAGGTAGACATGGATATGTCTCAGCCAGTTCCCGGGCGTGATAATATGCTGACCGAGTCTGACTTTGAAGACGATGGGGGTACGTCTCTTGTATCTGCTTTTGAGTCTTTGTCTGTCGACTTAAACTCACAAATCTCTGGAGGTATTACCCGAGCACCTACCCCAGAATATGTGGATCCAGAGACTGTAGGAACCCTCCATTCGGAGGAAGAAATTGCGGCAATGTGGGCAAATCCTGGTCACTCCAGAGCCGTACAACGCAGGGGTTCTAACAAGTTCATTAATGAACTTTACAGGAACCACCAGCAATACCTCCAGAATCTGGAGTTTGGTGCGATGGCATCTACACCCGCCTCGCCTATCACACCTACCCCGCGTTGTGCGACACCCGGTCATATTGCTAACTCCTTATTGGAGGATGAGCTACTTGATTGGGGATCTGATGATGAAGAGTACGCTCTTTTTTCACTCACTGCACATGATGCTGACTTTGACATAGTATCAGCCCACTCCCTAAGAAAGCAAGAGGAGCAGCAATGTAATAATATGTTATTGTCTGTAGTATCTAAACTGTACAGTATTAATCTCGGTGTTCTCGATATTTTGAAATGTGAACACAACAATTTCTTTACTCAGTGTGCATGGTGTAATAAAAGACTTGAAACCCTCTGGTTATTAGACTCAGGGGCTTCTGCACACTTCACCAACAGAAAGAGTGACTTCATAAGTTACCAGCCTTATTCGCAATCTGACAGGCAACCTGTAAGGACTGCGGCTCATATGATCTTTGTAGAAGGATCTGGGACAGTATTGCTTTGGCATTATGTCAATAAGACTCTTGTTACGACTAGAGTTCATCCAGTCCTTTACATTCCATGTATGAGTATTCGTCTTCTCTCAATGGGAGAATTTTTACAACAAGGAATGCGTGTTTTGGGAAATTCGCAGCATATAACCTTGTTACACCAAAAGCCGTTTGTCCAGTGTAAACCCTTAATACCTGGACATACACTATATTGGTTAGATGCAGCATCTACTACTGTAGAAGCACAGTTCATCGAAACACCTTATATCTACAATGTAGATTATGACCTTATGCATCGTCGCCTCGGTCACCCATCTAAAGAGGTTTTAAGGCATGCTAAGGATCATACTAAGGGTTTTCCCAATGGGATTAAAATTCCTAATACATCTAGTGATGTATGTCCAGGATGTGTGCAAGGCAAAATGCCTTCTGCCTCGCATCCTCCTTCTATTACAAGGGCTACCACACCCTTTAAACAGATACATTCTGATTTAAAAAGTTTTCCTTTACTGTCATATGCCAAATACAAGTATTTTATTGTCTTTTTAGACGATTATACTTCGTATGCATGGATCACACTCTTGCGTGACAAAGGCTCAGCTATTACAGCTTTGAGACAATGGTTAGCGCTTATCAAAAATCAATTTGATACTACTATAAAAAAGTGGATGTCCGATGCCGGCAGTGAATATAAATCAGATGTGTTCCTTAATACATTGAAGGATGCCGGCATTACAGTGCTTCAAAGCACACCCCATACACCACAGCAAAATGGGCACACTGAATGCTTTATGCACACTATCATGGATAAAGCCCAGGCCATGCGGTTAGAAGCTTGTCTCCCGCAGTCCTGGTGGGAATTTGTGGTTAACCATGCTGCACATTGTTATAATAGGACTCCTATGAGTCGTATAAATTGGCAGACCCCCTACCTGTAATGGTTCGCTAACCGTTTGTCCGACTTGGACTACTTGCGGTGGCTTGCAACACGTGACTGACGTTCTCGGATACTAGGTTGGCCTAACACTAGATCCCCTTAGAGTGAAAAGGGCGTGACAGCACCTCCACTAAGTCGATGATGAGAGAGAAGAGTTGAAAGAGGAATAGGAAGAGAAAGATTGAGACGAAAAGAGGCAGACTGGACAAGAAGAGGAAACCAAGAATAGATAGCGAATTGAAGAAGACCAGGATAGGGATCCCTGGTCTTTACTAGTCGACTTATATACAGGTAAGACTCGCTTTAAAGCGGAGTCTGAACTATAATATGAGTCACGAACCCTAGTACAGCTATCCTAGTAATGAGTCATGTCCGTGGCATGTGATACTGAAGAACAATAAGACGCTTGACAGCGTGTGAGTCTGGGAGCGTAATACTAATACACCTGTCCTAGGAATAGAATGTCATGGAAGGCCGTGGAACTTGGCCCATCACATGTCCTAGAGTCATCTGATAACAACGTAGCGCACAATGATGGGAGTGAGATAAGATAAGAAACGGGTGCAGTCCCAATGATAATCTGCAGTAAGAAGTCAGCACGGCCCAGTCCGTGACACTACCAATTATTAAACAATGAAATCCCTGACATTTCTCATCTTAGAGTTTTTGGTTGTGGTGCATATGTCCATATTCCTGAGTCTCACAGAAAAAATAAACTTTCTCCTAAAAGCGAACTCATGATCTACTTAGGTAGACCTAGTGGAATGAAGGGTGATATGTTCATGCATACTCCAAATACTTTGTTTTATTCAGACAAAGCACTCTTTGATGAAATGTTGTTCCCTCGCTGCTCTAATCAGCAGACTCCTGGGAAAACACGTGGAATAACCCAGTTAGATGAACCACCATCTAATCAACCACCACTTGATTTCGAAGACACCACTCCTGGTGATCTTGACTTATCACCCCCTGAGCCACCAAAAGGGAGTAGCGCTCCACATCCCAACGGGGATGAAGAGGTTCCTGCAGATGCAGATGATCCTCCAGAGCAGCAAGCTCCGCCTCATTGCCCTGACCCTGTACCTAAGCCTAAGGGTAAATCACGGTCTCGACCTGATTCTACATCATCTGTAGAACCTAGGCAGTCAGCACGATTGAGGAAAGTACCTACCGATCCTGACAATGTCTATGGCGAAAGGCACCCTGCAAAGGTTAGCCGAGACATTGAGCAAACTTGTACATGGAAACAAATGGTTGAGAACCAACCGGGTAGCTCCTGGTGATGTTCATCCCATGATCAGACAGAATCAGGAGTATCTCCTGAGCAATCTGCATCTAAACTTCCAGATACATTGAGTGAAAGTTCGCATGATTCAGAGGATGAGGTAGATCAGCAGTTGCTGACACACCTTGCTCAGGAAGGGGGAGTTAAATTCCAAGATTATCTGCTTGCCAAAGCAGTTCCACCGTATGATCTTGAGTCACCTGATACCTCCAATATTCGCGAATGGACTTTTAGGGACATTCTTAAAATGCCAAGTGAATTACAGGAGGAGTGGAAACAAGCATGTCGTGAGGAGTTGGCTTCTCTTCGCAAACGCAAAGTCTTTGAACTAGTTGACCCGCCGAAAGGCAGAAAGGTCATTAAAAACCGATGGGTATTCAACTTAAAGTCGGATGGCCGTAAAAAAGCTAGGCTTGTAGCCAAAGGCTTTTCCCAGGTTGAAGGCATTGATTATGACAAAATATTCTCACCTGTGGTATGGTTTGAGACAGTCCGGATGATGATAGCACTTGCCGCTTTAAAAGATTGGCACATCTCCGGTCTCAACGTCAAAACAGCCTTCCTGTATGGTGACCTCGATGAGGAGCTTTACATGGAACAACCTGAAGGGTTTAAAGTCCCTGGCCATAAAAATAAAAACAAAGTGATGCACCTAAAGAAAGCCATCTATGGACTCAAACAAGCTGCTGTAGCCTGGTGGAAAGTGCTTGATGCATCCATGGCTAGAATAGGCTGTACATGTCTTGTTTCAGACTCTGGGATATTTGTCAATAAAGGCAAAACCATTGTCATTATTGTCTATGTCGATGATGTGCTCTTTCTTGGAGCAAATAAAAAAGACATCAGTTCTCTGAAAGAGCGTTTTATGCAGATCTGGGAATGTAGGGATCTGGGCGATATGCAAGAGTTTTTACACATGCACATAGTGAAATCAAAAGGTCATATTCTCATCGACCAAGTAGATTACTTACACAAAGTGCTGCAATGTTTCAAACTCATTAATGCGAAAACTGTACCTACTCCATTACCGGAAGGGTATCAGCCATTGCCTAATAAAGATCCTCCAAACCTAGAGCTCTGCTCTCAGTTCCAACAAGTTATAGGGTCACTCCTATACATAATGATTGGAACACGACCAGATATAGCCTACGCTGTGACTAAATTGTCACAATATGGAGCGAACCCTAATAAGGATCACCTAGATAGAGCAATGTATATTTGCCGCTATCTATTAGGTACATCCGATTATGCTTTAGTCTATAATGGCAAAAGCGATGGGGGTTTACTAGCATATGCAGACTCTGATTGGGCTTCTGACCCAATCACCAGAAAGTCTACAACAGGCTATTTAGTTAAACTAGCAAATGGTGTATTCTGTTGGAATTCTAGAGCGCAGAAATCTATTGCACTCTCTTCCACTGAAGCAGAATATATGTCGCTTGCTGATACAAGCAGACAGTTGGTCTGGATACAGTCACTCTTTGAGGAGATCGGTATTATCCTAGCACCAATTCCATTATGCGGTGATAATCAAGGATCCATCTTCCTTGCATCTAACCCGGTGCAAGAAAAGCACATTAAACACATTGACATCTGTTACCACTACATACATGAAGTCATATGCACTAAGAAGATTGAACTCTTCTTTATTGAAGGATCTGAGAATCCTGCAGATTTGTTTACTAAGAATCTGGGCCGCATTAAATTTCAGAAGTTCAGAGAACGATTAGGATTAGAGTTTTACTCATCCTAGTCATTAAGAGTCGATGAGAAGTGTGGTGTTCAGTCTAAACCACTGTTACACGCAAACATTTCCTCAGAGATGTTTAGGACAGAAAGTTGGAAACTGTGTTTTCAATTTCTTGTCTAGTCTCTAACACGTTTCATCAGAGACTTCTTAAACTGCTATGGAACAACTAGCATAAGTCATCAATGAGTATTTCTCATAACAACATCTCTTGTGCTCAGTTCAAGTTCTTGAATTGAATGTTGTCTCGTTTCATTCATTATGCTTAGACCACTACTGTGTACTTAGCAAGGGGGAGTGTTGAAACGTAATAAGTACATATGTATCTTATCTATAGCAGTTACGACATAAGTAGACTATGCAAGTATGATTACCATATTAGGTAGCTACATAGTGCATGATAGTGGGCATAACACATATCAGGGTCATGAGAATGGTCCTGAGATGTTCTAGGGTGTTCCACATCAGGCATCACTAAAAACGCAATATAGTGGACACCTTTACTCATCATAGTTATGCAAAGGGACATGGTGGGACCATAGGGACCACTTTTCCCTATATAAGGAGGGGTGAAAACCCTGAGACCCTCCCCAGCAGAATATCACTTGTATTCACTCGTGCTCTATACACTGCGCTTAAGACTATCAAACACCTTCTAACAAAGGTGAGTCTTCTGTAGCCTGCATGCTGCACCATGTGCTGCGCAACACTACGGGCATCAATGTGTTGACGTGTACCAACCTGGTGGACTCCTAGTGGTCCCGGGGGTTGTTGGCATACCCGACCTTTTTCCCAAAAAGGAAGTCCAGGGGTCTAGCGGAACTGACCCTCCTTCCAAAAAAGGTATACAGATGGGTTGTCCTGACCCGACCTTATGCAGCATTATCAGGGGTCCTACCTTACCCGTAAGCACTCCTTTCCTTGCTAAGCACCCTAAGGACACTCACGATGTTTTGCAAGTTTTTTTCTCTCTCCTCGTGTACTCTGGCTGAGGGCACCCTGTCTGCCCACTGGCCGTGCCATCTGCCCACATCAACCGGTCTAACCCCCCTGCCACAGTGTCACGCTCTTTCGAGGCCCTTCCGTAGCGCTAGCATGCCTGCACCCGATTGGTCAAACATTTTGGGAAGGGCAGTTACCGTGTTGCACCTACATCGTTCGGACCCTTCGAAAGCTCCGTTTGGGGCTTTCAAACAATCCAAATGATGTGCAACGACTTGTGTAACTCTCCCAACTGTTCGATCTGCTCAGACCATCCTATACTGGTGTTCTGGCGATGCAATCTAAGATGATTCCGACAGTTTCAAATGTTTTGAAGCGCCTGAGTCTGAAGGGACCTAAGTCATCAATCGTAGCAATCGCAAGGTTTGAACTCGGCATCCGCTCATGTGCTCCTAAAGCACCCTAAGGTCAGTTTGAACGTTTTCTTTGTCCGGCGGTGTTGGCGGGCTCCTGACCTTGCTAAGGATGCCTAGAACTTTTCCACCAGCTTGATGCAAGCCTTTTCACACACCTTCTTTGTGCCCCCTCCCATGCCCTCACAGACTGACTCAGACCGACTTGATCCCACATCCCCTTCGCTACAATGGCACACTGCACCCAGAGGCACATGCACATGCAGCTCTCTCTCATGTGTTCCTGAGCCCAAACAGGTCTAATTCATCGATGGTTGCGATCGCAAGATTCGGAGGCGGTGTTGGCCGGAGGTTGGTGTGCTCGAAAGGACCCTAAGGCCAGTTTGTGGGTATATTCTTTTTCGGGCACCGTCCTCTGACACTCTCATCCTTGCTAAAGATGCTCAGAAGGTTTCACATTGCCTTCACAAGCCTCTCTTCGTGCTCTGGTAGAGGGCACATCCACACAGGGTTCACCTCCCCCATCCCTCATCCCCCCAGCTCACACACTCTGCCACCATCATGTCATGCCGCTTCCAGGTCCTACTGTGGTGTGCGTACACCACGCTCGATCGATCAAATGTTTAGGGAAGGACACTTACTATTTCGGGCCTACATCGTTTGGACCCTTCAAAAGCCTGTTTGGGGCTTTTGAAGGGTCCAAACGATGCACAATGACTTGTGTTTTCAGCCCTCCCAATTGCTTGATCTTCTTGGACCACCCAATCCTATTGAATGGCTTGTTCTCTCTTTTTTTTTCCCAGTGTCATGTCGATGGTTGCAAGTCGCCTGCCAGAGCCCACTGTAGTCTAGCACAGTGTGCCACCATTTTTCCACGTCAATTGGTGTGCTCTAATTCACACAGGCAACCGATCATCTCTGCAGGAGCCTGTAATTGCACACACAGGGAGGGTGTTTCACCATGACATTTCAAACCTGCTCAGTGCTCGGCTTTTTTTTACCTCCTGCCATACTTTTTCTTTCCTCTCCCAGTTCCCTCGATACATGGCCCACAAACAGACAGGACAACGAGCAGACGATGACTCAGGGTGAATGTGGTGAGTAGCCTGCCTTTCATCAGAGCGGCATCGCTGACCAAGATCAGAATCCAGTTCACAAACAATTGTGCCCCTGTTTGCTCCAAGCTCGCTGTTGGCACACAAGAGGCGACGGTTTGATGCAGCAGCAAGCCTTTCCTCGCCATCACTCCAGTTTGGTGATGACATGACAGGTGAAGACAATAGCAACAACGAGGAGGACGAGGTTCTGACATTCACACCTCAGCTCATGCTGGTGTCTCAACCCACCGCCTTTTTCTCCTCGAGCTCATATGATCGCGATCCACCATCCAGCGGCTTGCCATTGCCCCATCCCTCTGATCGCTCCATGCAAGCATCCATGGACTTGTCTGCACGCATGCAGTAGTCTGTCAACCATCTGGAAGCCACCTCGCAAGCAGTCCAGCTCCAGATAGCTCACAAGGAACAGAGCGACAAGTCGACGATGATCTCTTATGCAAGGCATGTCAATGCCTACACCACATGGTGGGACACATACCAAGCCAGCGTCCTCAACAAGGATCCTGGCCAAGTTGCTATTCCTGCCTTTCCGATCACTGCTGCAAAGGCAACAATGTTCCTGGAGTACACAAGTACCCGACTGAAGGTGAGTGTTCCATTTCTCAGCCCGATGTATGACTTCTGATCTGGTGCGCCCTTTTTCGTGAACTACTCACAGTGCAGGCACGGGAGCTCCGAAGAGATCCAGGGCTCTGTCGTGGGGCTGAGCATCATCAAGCAGACTATCTCAGCCCTTGAAAACCACCGATTCCAATACCAGCACCTCCACAAGGATGTCCCCGAATCACAGATTGGCCTCCACCTCGATGCCTGCATCCATTGCTTCGAGTCTGCTGCCAAACACGATGAACCAAAGTGTGTTGAATCAGCACAGGTGTTGAAGGCATCAGGGAGCTCCTCGGGTATGTGTTTCCTCCCTCCAGACCGCCCTGTCCCGGCCAATGACTTGCTGTGTGACTAGATACCTATACAAAGGAAGAGCTTGAGCAATGCTCACTCTTTTGCCTAACAGACTTCAAGGGACCAAAGGAGATCTTCGTGGGTCTCTGTGACCGAGTGATGCTGCTTCTGTGCACAAGCACTGCACTCCATGGTGGGAGCTGTCAGGCAGTCGAACTGTCAGATAATTTCCCCTCCACCATCCCTAGGGATTGGCAGTGGTAAGCCCCGGGTTTTGAAGTGGTACCCTTACCCTTACCCCCTAAAACCCTTACCCCTTAGCAAGGGTGAGTGTCAAGATCCTGCAGGATCCTGATGACACACAATGTGTGTCAAAGGTTTCTGTGTGAGCAATGATTCAGTGGTTCAATGGTTCGAGGTTCAATGAGGCTTTGCAGCCAACTTAGACAGAGGTAGAGTGGAATGATCAAGGGAACTTGGGATTCGCAGAAGGTAGACAAAGGACAAGATGGGACTACAGGGTACATCATCCAGTCCTTATATACTTAGACAACACCACAGCATGAACTGTGTACAGCCTCGTAACCTAATAGAACAGTCCTAGGAATGAGTCATGTATCGTACAGGAGGACAGCCTTAAGGGGTGAGGAGACAGAGAGAGAACAAGGGTCGATGCAGCCTTAAGGAACAAGGGTGGATAAGGGGATAATGGGATAGTCCGAATGAGTAGAGGGGCAAACAAGTGGAAGGGTAAGTAAAAGAAGAAAAGAAAATGTGTCCGAATCATAGTCACAGGTGATATCATGACAGTGAGGGTTTTGGGAGGGTGACGGTAAGGGTACCCCAGGGTATGAGGGGTATGAAATACCCTTGAGGGTTTGTGCAAGGGTTCACTAATTTCACTTATTTCTGTGTTCCTTTGACCACAAAAATAATTTCTCATTTTAAAAGACCAAGCCTCTGATCAATTGAGAAGAAAAATGAAGTAGTCTAGTGTTGATATTAGAAAGAAAGCTTGAGATCAGAAGTTTAACTGGCTTTAAACTTAGGCTTGAATGATCAAAGGAATAACCAAATGTATAATGAATGCTCACTCCCACTTCATAAGGCCTTAATTGAGCCACCCCTTTATGCACATAGTCCTTACCCTCCTGCACCCACACCCTTGCCCTCCTTCACCCTCACCCTTTCTCTCCTGTGCACTTGCCCTTGCCCTCACACACCCATATTTATACCCTTACTTTTGCCCTTCCCATGCCCTTGCCCTCCTTACCCCTCAGGGCAGCAGGGCCTCACCCTCAGCCTCACCCACACTGCAAGAAAGAATAAAGGCTTTATTGGTTTTGGAATTTTACATATCAGTAAACCAGTGTGCAAGTGTGAGGGTATAGAAGGAAAGGGCAGGGATGCAGGAGGGCAGGGTGAGGGTGAGGGTGTAGGAGGGCAAGGGCAAGGGCAAGGGTGTGGGTGAGTGTGTGGGAGAGAAAAATGAACAAAGTTGGAAACCTATTTTAAAGTCTGTTGTTCTACTTTCTTGGTACATTCTGCTTTCTTGTACCCTTCTCTTACCCTTCAGGGGTATGAGTACCCTCCTCAGGGGGTAAGGATATGTGAATGGTTGAGGAATCCATACCCTCACCCCTACCCTCACAACTCTTGAGCAATACCCCCAGGGGTTTGTAAACCCTTGCCAATCTCTAAACATCCCTTCGCCAGATGGGGACGGGTCAGGAATTGAGGCAAGTATTAACTTCACAATCACTGTAGTGCAGTAGCTGAGCCAACCTTTGCTCAATGTGCAGAATAGGTGCTCAGCATCTTGCTGGACAATGCCAAACACAACCAGACAGGCCGTGTGGATGAGCATGGGGCCATCCATCACCGCCATGTTGAACTCTGCCCGATCAATGCTGTTGCAATGCTACTGTGGGCCACATTCCATCTCAGGAGGGTCCCCATTCCCAACTTTGTACCCGACTTCTCAGACCCCAGCTTTGGGGAGTTCGGGAGACATGACTGGTACTGCCACCTCCTTTTTTTCTCTAGCACGGGCTCGCTGCAGGAACCCTTGAAGTACAAAAGTAAGACTCTACCTTGATAATGTTCCTCTGCAAAATCTAACTGGTGATGTAGCTCACAACAACAGAATCAACCTCATTCACATCAGGAATGATGTGTCCATCACCAAGTCGACTCACGCAGGCTGTAATGCTTTGCTAAGCGTTCGTCCGACTTGGACTGGGGATGTGGTGGTGCAACACATGACTTGGATCTTGGACACTATGTATGATGATAGTAGGTCCTCTGTAGGTGATGACCCCTGAGATGGCCTTCACAAGATACTGACAATGAAAGAAGAGATGGAGAAAAGGAAGAGACCAGATGATGAGACAAAGAAGAGAAGGCAGACTGAAAGAGAAGAGGAAACTGATAGCAAATTGAAGAAGACCAGGATGGGGATCCTGGTCGTACTAGACTAAGCTTATATACAGTTATGCGCTGACTTTGAAGTGCAGCTTGAACTATACTAATGCAAACCCTAATACAGCTATCCTAGGAATGAGTCAATGTCTGTGGGCATGTGATATACAAGACAATAAGTATGCTTGACAGTGTGTGAGTCACTGGCACAACTATCACCCTATTGTAGTCCATGACTAATTACTGCTTACAATGTAGTCATCACCGTGTAGTAAGAGCACTTCTGAGGCAGTCCGTGACACAGGCCAGCCATTCGCAGCACAAATGGCCCAAGCTCATGGTGCCAGTGTGAGTGGCACGAAGGCACTTGGTGGCTGGAGCAAGAGCGGGTTGTTTTGGCCTTGTTATGACCGTGCTTTCCCAGCTGATGCACTCCTTGGTGCTGCCATGTTTAATGCTCAGCAGTTGTCAGGTGCTCACTTTCAGCCTCGGAATTCCCTTGGTAAGTCTGATTACATACCTTTTTGGTCTCTTGTGCTAAGACATTGAAACTAGAACCACCAGCAGAGCTGCTGGCTGCTGTGTTTCCGTGGGTAGAGCAAGAGCAAGATAGGCTTGCACAACGCCAAGCCAGCAGCTCAAAATCAGATGACATTGCCCTCAAGCAGTTCCTCCACTTGCTGGTGTGGTTTTGCCATGTTCTTCTGCAAGACTGTGCCATCCTTTTTGCTATGTACCCCACCTGTGCAATGTTCTGCTATCCCCCATTTGACAACCCCACATTCCGGCAGTTTGCCAGTTCAGCACTGTCTGTTGTTAACCAAGCTGAAGAAGGAGCTCGCCATGCACTCAAGAATCTGCCAGAGAATGTTGCTGCCACCTTTTGTGGCTTGGCCACAGACATCAAAATGGACCAGTGCTCACAGTGCATTGATACAGTGGCCTGCTGGGATGCAGTTGACAGTCGGCTTGACCAGGTAACTGGTCTGTTGCAGCAGCTCATTGGATCAAAGTCATTCAAGGGTGGCCACAAGGCAAAACAAGGTTTTTCATTTCTGTCTTGTTTCACAGCTTTTCTGTGATGACTCATTCAGACTTTGCAGTCCTGGGTGCCCTTCAAAGCCTGCACACCACACCTGGCCATTGTGATGTGTTCCAAGCAGCTTCAAGCATCTCACCACCCCAGCCCTTTGTGCCATCCTCCACAGCCACCATCCCCAATATCACAATCAACATCTCCAACCCATCTGTGGGCACACAGGGCTCAGGCTTTACATGTGTTGCCACTGCTCCCCCTCACCCACTCACCCACTTGGCTGGCCCCAATCTTGCTCACAGCTCCACACAGCACCAGCCCAACATTCCTGAGTACCAAGGGCGACCTATGACCCCAGCCCAGCTTGCCAAGTGGAACTTTCTTACCATGAAGTATGGTGAGGTGAGTGTTTACAGGCACACATGGGACTGGGTCCAGGGGGACTTTCTTCCAGTGTATCTTTACCAGTCAGCTGACCAGCTGACTGACTATTGGACTGAATGGACAGAAGGCATTGGAGGATACTTGTCAACAAGGGAGTTGACTGAGGGTTGGGGTGCAAAGTGGTGGCGAAACAATGGTGGGCAGCGGACAGAGTGTGGAAGGAGGAAGAGGGTCATTGACCTTGTGACTGCCCTCTCTGCCAGGCCAAACTGGGATGTTGCCTAGCTCTGCAATTCTTGAAGGAGAAATATGAGGGTTTGTATAGTCCCAGAAAATTTTGTGATTGGCTCAAGCCAGAAAATGTACAGGCTGTTCTTGCTGCTGCAGGAACATACTGTCACTAGCTTTACTTAAATGCTTATTTCAATATAATAAATGCCTGCTAGTGCCTCAAATAGGAACATGCTGTTAAAATGACTTGACTTAAGAGTGGGCAGGTTTGTGGGGCTTTCGGATTCACAGGCATATAAAATGGGCTGAAGCAGCAGGTTGCAAGCACTAGCTGGGAGTGAAGAGTACAAGTCACACTGACTTGCCAGGCTGGGAGCAGAGCAAGCACAAACACACACACGGGCATGTCCTACATTCGGTATGTTGTGTCTCACTAGTGTCAGTCATATTGTAGCCAAGGGCAGGGCCCACACACGTTGGCCTGACTGGTTGATCAGTCATCAGTTCTATGCATTGAATAATACAATTCCTGTGGTCTCTGTCAACTGGTCCCGCAGACCAAGGGTGTGTGGACATGTCTTGTGATGTCCTGCATCCACATAGTCTTGGACATCTTCAGGAGTAGGGCACTGCATGCTGCAGCACCTGTGCAATGTCGCTGTATCACTGTATTGAATTGTCTTGATTTTGCTAAGTTGCATGGAACTCCAGGCCACCATCTGCTTGGTATCTGATAAGGGTTGGTGTTATGACCTTGCAGGGTCAAACAGAGCGCAACATGCGCTGGAGAGGTTCTGTGGTGCAAGGTTAGAAGGTCAGTGTGTCACTCAGGGTTCGATGAGGCCGCGAGGCCAAACTAGACAGAGGTGAGAAGATTCAATAGAGGACAATGGATTCGCAAGTGATAAACGAAGAACAGGATGAGGCTGTAGGACACATTGTCCAGCCCTTATATACACACTAGATGTACAGCATGAGTCGTGAAGGATGAGGCGATGTCCTAGGAATGAGTCAACAGAAGGAAGCGCAGCCTTAAGGCCCACGAGTAGGAATACGAGAGGTGATCAGAGAACAGCCTTAAGGGCCGAGTATGAGTAACAGTCAATGGGTAAGAATCAGTCCAAACAGATGGGGATGGGAATGGGAATGGGGTGGGCAAGTGGGGAGAGGTAAGGAAGAAAGAAAAGATAAGCGTCTGTATCATAGCCACGGTGGTAAATCGTGACATCACCCCCTTTCTTACGTTGAGACCTCCATGTCTCACGATTCTCCGTCTCCCTCCTTGTCTTCGTGGCCTACATATCCCTCATCTTCTAAGGCGGGGTTGGGGTCTGTAGGTAGAGGGACTTCGACCAGGTGGAGATAATGGGCATGGCAGCCCCTGCCGTAGGTGGCATGGCGACGAGGCACCAAGCAGCGAGTGGTGGTGTGGCATTTCGAGTGAGGTCGGGGGCAAGAGGCGCTGTAGTGGTTAGGGGCATGACAGTAGGCGCAGTGGCGACGGAGAGGAGGATCGGGGAAGGTGTATTTGATGCCCCAGCGGTCTTCGAACCAAGGTCTGAGCGACTCGTTGTCTCCTGACTCTACGTCGATTATGACGCACTGGGCCATAGAGAGTGTCTGAGGTTCGGGGATAGGGGCAGTGCGATGAGAGAAGGGGGCGGAGATGCGTTCCCCTAGATGCATGTAGGGATGGAGGTGGCTCCGAGCCTGTGCCTTCTCGAGACGTTGGCGGAGGGGAGTAGACTTACTGCGCCACCTGAAGAACTTGTCCTCCAGGGCCTTGCGTTGACACAAGAGGTTTTCATACTCCAGCATATGGGCGCGGTATCGGTCAATGTCAGCAAGTACTCCATAGTCCCTGAGCTCGTACAGCGCGATGTCTACTTCTATAGCACCCAGGTAGCCAGCGTTGAAGATCCCCAACGCAGAGTTGTCAGAACAAGCGGGTGAAATCTTGGGGCCGATGAAGGGGGCGGCTTGGAGAGGCCAGCCATAGGCTTGGCGAGGTGGGTCAGAGTCGTCTCGGAGCCCAAGGACATAATGTTGATGAGACACGAAGTCCAAGTCGAAGCGCACATAGTGAGGGTCCTGGGGAGTCCCGTAAGGGGGGTCAAGGGCGATCTGTTCCACGTATTTGTCATGGTTGGGGTCTCCTGGTTCATAAGGGACGTAGGAAGTGGGGGGTTGCTGACCTAGGGGTGATGGAGTGGGAGGGGGGTCGTGAAAGACGGCTTGTGGTCCATCTCATATCATGGCTTCACATATCTCGATAGTCTCTTCCAAAGACAGGGGCTCAGTAGGTGGTGAGATACGGTGGTAAAGAGAGAGAGGTGGGGGTGGGTTACGGATTTGCAATAAGAGTGTGGGGGAAGGGAGAGTAGAGGGAGGAATCATAGGGGTAGTTGTAAGCTCGGGGTTTGGTACCTGTAGTGGGGTTACGGGCGACCGTACAGGAAGTCCCAGCGGGCTGAGTGGATAGATGAGTGTTTCAGTCCCTGGGGAGGATGGCGGAGAAGGAGTAAGAGGAGCGAGGGGAGAGAGTGGTTCAGACATGATGGTTATTCTACGAATGGTGATGGGGTTTTGCTTGAGGTCACGGTTTGTTTTATAAGTGGTGCGGATGGCAGAAGGGTGGGTTTGGTAGTAGCTTTTGATGAGGAGGTCGGCGTTGAGATTGGTCAGGGGTTCCCAGCTGTCATGTGCTTCGGAGAACCCTTTCCATCTGACCAAGTATTGGAGTTGGTGGCGTCTTTTCCTTGCGCCCAGGATTTGCTCGACTTCCCATTCCGGTTGTCCGTCCACTAGGTCCGGGGCGGGCTCTTGGTATTTGTTGCCATTTAAGGTTGTTTCCTTATAAGGTGTAAGGAGGGTGCCGTGGAATACGTTATGAATCTTCCATGATGGGGGCAACTTGACCCGGAACGACGTTCTGGATATTGCGTCCGTAACTAGGAAGGGCCCGAACCTTCTAGGCGCCAACTTCGCGGAGGGATGAGTAGTATGGAGGTTCTTCCCTTCTAGCCACACCAGGTCCCCTTTGTTGTAGGGGATAAAGCTTGACGGGAGTTCTATCGCTTGTGATCTGCGTAGAGCTTCAGCAGTGTCTTTTCTGGCTTGGGTAATAAGGCTTAGTCTGTCGTTTAGTGGCGGAGATGTGGTGGTTCGGAAAGTTTGATGGACGCGTGGTATGTGTCCCATGATGAGTTCAAAGGGCGCTTTCTTGGTAGTGGTGTTTGGCCAGGCGTTGAAGGTGAATTGGGCCAGGGGTAACAGATGGCGCCAGTTGGTCTGATGGAAATCTGTAAAGATTTGGAAGTATTGTTCGAGTTTCTGATTGGAATGTTCTGATTGTCCATCTGTTTGGGGTCGATATGCCGTGCTGGCGTTGTGCTGGATGGAGAGTATGCGGCATAACTCCTGAATGATGGTGGCCATAAAGCGGGGATCTCGGTCAGATATGATGCGGGAAGGTAGTCCATAATGGGGTAGTACATAGGTAGCGTATAGTAGGGCAACTCCCGCTGCGTCTATAGTCTCATTGCAGGGAAGGAATATGCAGGCTTTTGAAAAAGTGTCTGTGATTGTTAGTATGGAATCATATCCTTCTGACATAGGTAGTTTAACGATAAAGTCCATGGCGACTGATGTAAAAGGAAGGGTGAAGTTGTCTGACGTGATAGGAAATGGGGGTGGTTTGGGTTTCGAGGGGTTGTTTTTCCGTGACTGACAGATGTGGCAGCCCTTGACGTATTCGGTGACCGTTTGTTTTAGGTTGGGCCACCAGTAGTCACGTGCTATTGCCCACACCGTGTTGGATATGCCCGGGTGTCCTGCTGTGGGTGAGTCGTGGTATAGTGAAATTACCCCTCTTCTCAAGGGTAGATTGTCCACAACTACTAGCCGGTCTCCATACCAGTAAAGATCGTTAATGACCTTTAGGGGGAACATGGTGGCCCACTTCTTCAGGAGGTCCCCTTGTCGTAATTGACAGGCTCGGGTTCTGTCATCCACAGAGGAGAAGGTGGCTGCTCAAGCGAACAGGTGTTGGGGAAGGACCGTTATGTTGTCATTATCTTCTGATCCCTGTGGATAGTCCGGTCATCTAGATAATGTATCTGATTTATTGGCCGTTCCTGGGAAGTGGACTAGGGTGAAATCGTAGTCCGCTAATTGGGGTATGTAACGGGCGACTCTGCGATTGATGTGGCGTGGGTGACGGTAGTATTCCAGGTTTTTGTGATCTGTGAATACTGTGGTGGGAAAAGGGGAGCTTAGGAGGAGGTGGCGGTGATGGGTGAGGCCCCGGAATACGGCCAGGAATTCTCGGTCGTGGATGTCGTAATTCCTTTCTGCTTCATTAAAGGTCTGCAAATGGAATCCCACGGTGACGTGTTTTCCCCTGTCGTCTTTCTGGGTAAGAATGGCCCCTGTAGCGAATGCAGAGGTGTCAACTTGTAGGAAGAATGGACGATTGAGGTCTGGTTGGTGGAGAGCGGGGTTGCTTAGAATGGTGGCAATAAGAGAATCGAGAGCTTTCGTGCATTCTGTGGTCCACAGGAACGGATGGTCTTTCTTTGTGAGCGCTACGAGAGGGCGTGCAATGTTGGCAAAATTAGGGATGAAGGGGTGCTGGTAACCTAGGACTCCCAGGATGCTTCGGACTTCTTTTACTGTATGGAGGGTGCGCGGCCAGTCCTTGAGAGCGCTCGTCTTTTTGGGGTCAGGTTTTAACTGGTCACCGTCGACGATGATTCCCAGGTAGGTTATAGAGCGTTGTTCGAATTCGCACTTGGCCGGACGGAGGAAGTAAGATTCTTTTTCCAGAAGGTCTAGAACTTCATGGACGATTTGTTGGTGTCGCTCAGCGTCGTCTCCCGTCGCGATAAGGATGTCATCCATATAGATGAAGAGTTCCGTAGGGTATTTGTTCAGCAGGGGCCATAAGAGGCGACTCATGGCTCTGCAGAAGGTGCTGGGGGCGTTGTTCATTCCGAATGGTAAAACTCTGGGTTTGAACAGGCCATAAGGAGTTTTGAACACGGCCTTCCACTGGTCCTCTTCTTTGATTCGTATATTGTTGAAA
Source organism: Lactarius tabidus (assembly GCA_963281015.1). Taxonomy (NCBI): domain Eukaryota; kingdom Fungi; phylum Basidiomycota; class Agaricomycetes; order Russulales; family Russulaceae; genus Lactarius; species Lactarius tabidus. Next base: position 5,281,264 of record OY725468.1, on the reverse strand, counting down.
CCCCATCGTAGATCTGCCTTAGTGAAAATCTTTTTCCCTTGGAGCTGATCGATGATACTTCCTATCAAGGGTAAGGGGTATACATCTCGTACTGTCCACGCATTGAGCGCTCGGTAGTCGACGATAGGGCGGAGTTTGCCATCTTTCTTGGCCCGGAAAAAGACAGGAGAGGCGTAGGGGGAATTAGTTTTGACAATATATCCTTTAGCCAGATTTTCGTCGATATACACTTTGAGGGCTTCAAGTTCCTTTTCCGTCTGCGCCTGTAGAGTTTGCAATCCAGTTTGGCAGGGGCTCCCGGTTTGAGTTCGATAGCGTGGTCGTCTAGGCGAGAGGGAGGGAATCTCTGGGCAGCTTCTTCGCTAAAAACCTTCCAGTGACGGTGATATTGCAAGGGAATTGATTTTTGTGTTTCCTCCTGGTCAGAGGACTTTGAAGGAGTGATGGCATGGACGAGGGTTTTTGTTTTGGACCGGTAACCAGCGGTTTCAATGTTAAAGTCATCCCCCTTTAGACAATTGGTACTCCAGTCGATCGAAGGGTTGAAGGTTTTGAACCATGGGTGGCCAAATATGATTCGATTGCTCCCCAGGTTCGCAACATAAAAGCCCAGCTTTACTACTTTGTCTTTTTGGCGGATCCACAGGTTACAATATTGAGTAATGCTTCCTTCTTGGTTAAGGGAGCCGTCAACGTTATTGACTTGTAGAGGGTGGGGTAGGGAACGGGTTCCCAGGCCTAGGGAGTTAACTGCTCTTTTGTCGATGAAATTATGAGTGGCTCCACTGTCTAGGAGCACTTTTGTCTCGGTCTTTTTGTGCCACATGTGAACTGGAATTGGGATTGTCATTGAATCCTTCTTATTACTGTACATGTTAGCTACGAGTGGTACCGGGTTTGCGACCGTCAAAGCCCGGCAGAACAAAAATCCTCGCCCATGTCGCAGGCGTCAAGGTAAAGAGATCGCTCTTCATCGCTCATCTTCGCTTCGAGTGCTCGGATTTGCTGGGCGTAAGACAGCTTGGGTGGCGGGGGTGGTGGGACGCTTGGCGAAGGTGACGAAGTTGGAGGGGCAACAGGAGCGTTAGTTGAGCTGGTTGGAACTTCCCGAATGTTAGTGTTTTGTCGGTTCTGCGTGTTGGTGTTTTTCGGGCAATTGCGAGCCATGTGGCCTTGGGTTCGGCACCTAAAGCACCATCCCTCGGCTCGGTACTGGGCTTGCTCCTCGTCGGTAAGTTTCTTAAAAGGCGTAGTGACATTAGTAGCATCAACATCCATCGGGACGTGTTCGTTGTTCCGGTTAGTCTGGCTTCGTTGACCGGTATTCTGGTACGCGTGGTTGTCACGTGATGTTTGGTTGCGGCAGGGTCCCACGAGTCCTGAGCTCTGTAGTTCTTTGATCTTTGCGACTTCCTTCCGCACCGCGTTCTGCCACTCGTCCATGGACTCTGGCATCTTATCACAGTTGATTACTCGACGCTGGATGGCTTCTCAGAGTCCCGATCGATAGCGATCGATGGTCCCTTTAGCATCGGGTTCCCATCCAGCGGTGTTGGCCAACCGGGCGAACGTGGCGTTGTAGGTGTCAATATCAAGGTCTTTCATTCTCAGGTTCATCAGCTGGCTATAGGCACTCTGAACTTTTGTAGTATCGGTCCAGGCTCCTTTGAACGAGGTTTCAAACTCTTGCCAGAGGATTTCGTCGCTTTCGCGAATGCTCCCCAGCTTGGTGCTATCGGTGCGTTGTTCGAGTTCCTCGTCTTGTGCATTTACCCAGTCCTCTACCATAGGCCCCTTGATATAGGATAGGGCAGTGAGGACTCTAAAGAACGGGATGCTGATGGATTCGTTGTTTCGGTTTAGCAACCGATAACGACGGAACTCGTTCCAGAATGACTCAGAACGACTCCGATCCCCGGTGAATACCGCGGGAGCTGTGCCCTTCAGGCCATTGGAAGGTGTGTGTGTGTTGGGGCTATGGTGGTGACATTGGCTGACATGTCGATGTCAGGAGTTTCGGTGGGAATGTTGATTGGCCCGAATGCCGATGTGACTGAGTGGATGGCAGGGTTTTCGGTCGTGGGGGAGTGGGTACTTTGAATGCTTACGGCTGAGTGTGCTGATACGGTTTCGGACCCTTCGGAAGAATCACTGTTATCGAATGCTCCTGGTGTGAACCGAAAAGTGGTGCGAGAAGGGGTACGAGATGGAGGCTGGTAGTTAGGGTGCTGAGGATCTGTTTCGTTCCAGAATCCAATCCCAAAGACGTTTTGGATGGGGATAGATAGGTTTTCTTGGGTGTAAAAGGTACGTGTGCTAGCATCGTATCTGAGCTCGTACCAGCGGTCGTTGATGAATTCGACGGGTGAGAGAGCATTGTTTATGGTAAGATGTTGGGGGATATAGTACCCACGGTTAGGTCTGTTCCACTCGACAGTTCCTTTTACGTGAGTGGGGAGGTCGTCATGAGTTCGGCGGGTGACTGGGGTGGCTTGGTTGTTTGGAGCAAAGGAAATTTGTAGGGACGCCACGGTGTGCTAGGTTATGGGTTTACTGTGGGTACAAGGTGTGGGACGACGTGAGTCCCGTGGTGGATCCTGTTCTTATGTTATGACCTTGCGGGGTCAAACAGAGTGCGACATGCGCTGGAGAGGTTCTGTGGTGCAAGGTTAGAAGGTCAGTGTGTCACTCAGGGTTCGATGAGGCCGCGAGGCCAAACTAGACAGAGGTGAGAAGATTCAATAGAGGACAATGGATTCGCAAGTGATAAACGAAGAACAGGATGAGGCTGTAGGACACATTGTCCAGCCCTTATATACGCACTAGATGTACAGCATGAGTCGTGAAGGATGAGGCGATGTCCTAGGAATGAGTCAACAGAAGGAAGCGCAGCCTTAAGGCCCACGAGTAGGAATACGAGAGGTAATCAGAGAACAGCCTTAAGGGCCGAGTATGAGTAACAGTCAATGGGTAAGAATCAGTCCAAACAGATGGGGATGGGAATGGGAATGGGGTGGGCAAGTGGGGAGAGGTAAGGAAGAAAGAAAAGATAAGCGTCTGTATCATAGCCGCGGTGGTAAATTGTGACAGTTGGTCTCTTTGGTACTCGGGAGCAGCCAGGTCTGCTGCTCATGGCATGGGCTGGGCACACCTCTGTAAAGTGCCAGGCACATGCTAAACTCATGATTTCTGGGGTCAGCATGCTAGTGGTCATATTACTAGGGATTATCACAGGTTGGCAAAACCTGCACAGGTTATGGGTGTGGGTTTGCCAGGTACAGGTCAGGGTCATAATCTAACCACCCATTACAAACCCATACCCATGATGCAGGTGCCCACGGGTTTGACCTTCACTTCCTCATCCCCCTGAAACTGCCAACCACTACTGCCTCTGGCCCTCCATACAACACATCTCCTACTAGATCACCAGCAGTATCATTTCCCCCCCATTGCTTGCCCCATTGGCCTTCACAAAATACCCCTTACTTTGAATCTTCAATTGCACCATACTGCAAGACCCACAACAGTCGGCTGCTAGCAGCATGAAACATCATTGCCTTTTCATCTATCCTGTATAAGGTATGCACACCAACCTTTCTTGGTCTTTGTTTTATGACAGAAACAGTCTGGGCTAATCAGAAGAGTTAGAACCACTGTTTGTCATCTCAGTTGTGTCAGCTCAGACTTGGCTGTGCTTTTGGGCTTGGTGTCCAAAATTTGCTGCAAGTTGTCTATTCTCTTTTTGGTATGCAGTTCTACCATATCCAGCCATTCATTCCACACTGACAGAGCAGATCCAGATTGTGCCTCTGTGTTGCATGAACCTTTTAGCATCTTGTATGAGTCATATCTTCACCTTCCTTTCTCAGTCCATCCCGCTCTGCCCTTTTCCTTTCTCCTGTGGTTGGAATCACCCCACTTAATTTTTTTTATCTCAGCTCCCTCTTGAGCACCATGTGGTGCTGTCTTGTTACACGTTCAGTGGTTCATAGCTCAGTATACCAGATAGCCATGTGTATTTAAGTCCCTCATTCCAACCAAGTATACACATTATTTTACTGCCTACTTGCCGGTGTGACCTCAGTATCATGGCATCCAACACCCCATCCGATGGCAATAGCATGTCACACCAGTGTAACCTCCCCAAACACTACTGCGATAATGGAGATTTTCTCATCACAAAGCAACAGAAGTCTACTACATCAACAGTGTCCATGCCTAGTGCTACCCAGTCCAGTACCTCCTCCACTGGCTTGACAAGATTTCAAAAAACAAAAAATGATGCTGAAGACACACCATCCTCCCCTCCCTGTGCCCAACTCTGTATGTGAGAGGATGCTTATGACAGCGATGAAGGCACCAGGTCACAAGACCCCAAGCAAGAGCCAATCGAGGTGAGTGACAGCAACAATGACGTGGTTGAAGTGGTTGAAGATGATGACAAGGAACTTGGTGCATGTGGCATTTGGATTGGATGACCTGCAATCTGATTCATCCTAGACCGACTGAGCAAAGATTGGGATGACCCTGGCAATTCCGTGGAGGACATCATGGCAGCAGCAGCCTGATATGTGTGTCCTTTCTTTTTTTGCTGGCCCAGAACCTTGAGCAATTGTAAAGATTGGGGATTGCTTGGTCAAGGATCATTATAATTCACGGACTGGCACACCCACCCCTTGTATCTATCTGTGCCAACCTGAGCACTATGACTCCACCTACCTGGCACACAGGCGATCATCTGAGGTATGATTAACCTTTCCACTGCCTGCACCATCATCGGAGCTGATGAAAAAATAGCATTTATTCTTGTTGGTGGGCATATGATCTGCCTGCAGGGGGGCAGTGCTGGAAGAGACCATTCCAATTACAGACACCATATTCTATGTGTTGTAGGAGCACTGTCTTGACAGCCTCATTGAGCATGTATTCCACACTGTACCACTGTCGATCTCCACCTCCACCTCCAGCACTGCCTTATTTATTACTCCTGCCCCCTTTTACACTAGTAGCTACAAATTTATCTCCTGTATTCAAACCCTCATATCTCTCTAAATACACTGCTGCTCCCCCTTTTCACCCTTCTGCATGCTCGTTCACGTCAGCATGGTAGAATATGGTCACACAAAAGTGCAATCGAGGAGCAAGGAAGTCCAGACTCCAGAATCTAAGACTTAGAAGTCTTTGTCAACAGTACTGCAAATCGCCCATCAGGTTGAATCTCAGAGAAACTGCAAGAGGGAACTCACAATGCTCTCTCATTCGAAGGTGTGGCAGCAGTGGCAGCTGTCATTGTTGTCTTCACGCCAGCTTTTGAGTAGTCGGATACACACTTCTCAAAAAAGCTTGTCTTCCCCTGAAGCAGTATCATGTCTATGAAGTAGTTGAAAGGATTCTGAGTTAACAGCAATGGCCACAAGGAGGCGATCGGCGATGAACTCTTCAAATGAGAAAAGAGCAAGCAAGCAAAGTTGGTGTGCATGCCCTCATCGTAACTGATGAACATGCTGGAGAATGCGAGACCCAGCATGAGGCCATGCTTCTTGGGCCAGAAGATTGACACAGAGGAACCAGAGAAGAAAATGCCCTTCAAGTTGACTGCTGCAAAAGTGACGAGCCACTCTCCAAACACCGAACAACGATCAGAGTTCCATCTGAGCACCCAGTCAGCTTTCTTCTTGACACAAGGGACAGTTTCAACAGCATTGAATGGGTACTTGCATTGTACAGGGTCCTTAATATAGGTGTCCGAGTCAATGAGAAGTGAGTATGTTTCCGAGTAGACACCCTCAATCATAATTTGGAAGCCATAGAAGCATCAGGCCTATGCAGCCCGAACCTCATTCAAGAATTGCTTGACCAGATTTTCATAAACAATGCCATCAGATGCAGTGAAGAAAGCAAGGACATGAGAGATAAAGTGATGCTCATTGTCATTTAGCTGGTTGTTCGAACCATGCAGGGGCAATTTACTACTTTATAACTTACAACTAATTGGAAATGTCTATTTCCTCTGCTGCCCAGAATGAAGCTTCAGCCTCCTAGCTATCAGTAGTGCTAGACACGAAAGTGAAATTTGAAGACACAATGGAATTCACATACAAGATGTCAAGATCCTGCGAGATCCTGATGATACACGACATGTGTCAGGGGTTTCTGTGTGAGCAATGGATCAGTGGTTCAGTGATTCGAGGTTCGATGAGGCTTTGCAGCCAACTTAGACAGAGGTAGAGTGGAATGGTCACGGGAACTTGAGATTCGCAGAATACAGATGAAGGACAAGATGGGACTACAGGGTACATCACCCAGTCCTTATATACCTAAATATCCACACAGCATGAGTCGCGTATAGCCTCGTAACCTAGTAGAGCAGTCCTAGGAATGAGTCATGTACAGTACAGGAGGACAGCCTCCAGGGGCAAGGAGACGGGGAGGGAACAATGGACAGCGCAGCCTTAAGGAACTAATAGACGAGAAGGGAACAAAGGGGTGGGTGAACAATAGTCCGTTAGAAGTATAGTAAGGGGCAGACAGTATGGAAATGGAGAGAAGCCAAGAAAGAAACTAGCGTCCGAATCATAGTCGCAGGTGAGATCATGACACAAGAGACAGAAGAAACAGAAGCATGAAATCAGCTCGATGAGCTGAACAGAGAGGGGAACTTGGCTCAGGCTGTAATCAATCACTTCCTTTCTGGTCTTCGGAACCAAATCTCAGAACAAAGATGCCGTGAATTGCAAGAAAGGGGGGATGCAGGCCTTGTTGTAATTGCATGCGATAATGGGTGTTGCTGGCCTTTGGGATGTAAGCACACCAGTACTTGCCTGAGGTTCCAAGTCTGACACAGCTCAGATCCTCAGACCATCTGGGACCTTGCAATCTCTTACTCACATTGCTGTTGTCGATGGTTTTGAGGCCAATCCTGCCAATCTTCAGGGTCTCTGCTTAGGCATCGACTCATCAATCTGGTTCTTTCATGCTGCTCATGGAAGAGAGGGCGAAAATCCTGAGCTTTGCACCCTGTTCTTTTGTTGTGCAAAGCTTGCAAGCACACTGTTCCTCCCTCTCTTCATATTTGATGGTCCAAAACACCCAAAGGTAAAACACAGGAGAATCTCATGCGAGAAGCATTGGTTGGTCGACAGAATGAAGGAGATCATCGAGGCATTTGGTTTTGAATGGAGAATGGTGAGCTCGAGCTTTTTCTTTACTTGTCAGAATTCTTCTAACCACTTGAAGGCCCCTGGGGAGGCAGAAGCTGAACTGGCTTACCTCAATTCTATAGGCATCATCGATGCAATCTTGTCCAATGATGTTGATAACTTTCTATTTGGTGCTAAGACAGTCATTTGCAAGTATGCACTGGCTCACCCTTCCATGCAAAGCACCCCTCTCACCTTTCTCGATCTAGCACCAGTGCCAGCCTTTCAGGCAATAGCAAACATGTCATGAAGAATGCAGATGGTTGCATGGACAGCAACCACTCAACAGTCTACACCTCGGCCAACATCCTTGCACACCCATCTGTTCGGCTTACTCAAGGCGGGCTCATTCTCATTGGTCTTCTTTCTGGTGGCGACTACCATCAGGCTGGTTTCCTGCGCTGTGTGCCTGGGATAGCTCACAGGCTTGCAAAATGTGGGTTCGGTTACAAGCTCCTTAATGCTGCCCATTCACTGCCCTGCAACAAGCTCCCTGACTTCCTCACAACATGGTGCAACGACCTGTGCACTGAGCTGTGCATCAATGCATGTGGGCACCTCGGTTCCAGGAAACCCTCTCTGGCAAAGGCAGTGCCAGACTCGTTTCCCAACATTGACATTCTACTCTTGTACACCAATCCGATCATCAGTATGACAGACACTGGCACACATTGCACACATACCCTACCCAAGTGGGAGTGTGAACCAGATCTTGGAAAGCTCGCACGCCTCTGTGAGCTGCACTTTGAGTGGGGCCTTAAGGATGTCATCATCAAGCGTTTCTGCACCATCATATGGCCAAGCATTGTCCTCTGTGCACTGCAGCTCTCTGTGATGGATGCAGCCACAGACTGTTGCGGCGAGTCTAGAGAGCTGCTGCAGGATGTGTCTAGGACCCTGTCGAAGCTGCTGGCAAGGCATCTCTCGTCTATGGATGTCGGTGGGCACAACACAGGGGGCGAAGGAGACAGTGGTCCCCAGGAGCTCATCATGAAGATCCACAGCTCACAAATGCATGCATACACTGATAGCATCCTGGAATATCGTCTCGAAGTCGCACCTTTGCAGCTAGTATGCCCAGTTTCTGCACATATTCAAGGTCTCCGAAAGCCTGTGGACACTACCTACGATGTGCTACCCTCAGAGTCTGAAGATGAGAGTGGTGGAGATCTCTATGTTGGGGACATGTGGAGACAAAGAAAGAAACACAGTGCAGGCCCGCCACCTGGGCCAGACAGCCACTTGCACATGTGGATGCCAGCATGCATGGTCTGTCCTGCACTCCCGGAACTCGTTGAACAATATGAAGCCAGGCTCAAGGTGAAACATGCAAAAAAATCAAAGGGTAAACAGCAAGTACCTCCTGCAATAACGAACTTGAAGACCAAGCTGTCCCCCTCCTCCAAGATTGCTGATCTCCCCATGCTCGTTGACTTGGACACTCAAGAGCTTTCTCCAGAACGGCACCCACCGATATTGGGTGGCTCAACTCATCAACCGTCCCAGACATTGCATTGGCGACAAGCATCATGATATCATCCATTCCCACATCTGGCAAAGGAGGCACACATGGCTTTGGGGCAGATCATTTGTGCACACGGTGCAACCACAGAGATGTCGGTCAGGTCACAGACCTTGTTGCTACAGAGGGTGGCTACCACAGGGAGGGATGCAGACAAGGAAGTCATTGATCTGACATAGTCAAACACACACAGAATTATTTGTATCATTGCCATATGGCATCAGGTTTTTGGTTACATTCATAGTGTACAGATGAGAAACATAAAAAAGTAGCAAAAATCACAACACAACATGTTGAAAGTATGAAGATTGTAACAACACTTGACTGTGAAATCATGCAAACATTCCCTCGGGCTGTTCTACCAGCTCTGTGTGCAGAAGCACTTGATGGCCTGCAGGTGCACACACCGATTAGTCTGCACCTAGACCTGTACAGTGTCGCCCTGTGTGTGCTAGAAGACTGAAGCAAACTAATCTGCGAGGAGGCTGAGCTGGCAGACAAGCAAGGGAAGGTTCTCCACTGAGATGGGCTTGAAGTTCCCGACGAGCATGAACACCATCATGCCAGGCACGTGCTCAACCGTCACATGTAGATACTTGTTTTCGGAGCGGGGTCCGATGGTGGTGGGGGTGGTGGGTGAGGACATGGAGGAGAATGTTGTGATAGCACTGAGGGGTGAGTGGGGCTCGGTGATGATATAGACAACTGGAACTGCATCATGAATGTGTTGCAGCATGCCCAAGTCATTCCATATGATGTGCACAAAGTCATTTCTGATATGGCACTTCTTGTAGTCAAAGTGCAGGTCATGTGCATGGTTCGGCATCATTGTTGCGGTGCAGTACAGTATCTGCCTGATATTGTCCCACCACTGCATCGTGCCATGGTGTTTTTTGCGCTTGACAATGCATCCAGCCTGTGTGGAGGAGAAAATGCAAGTGAGGGACGAGGGTGAGAACAGATGAGGATGCACCCATGCCAGCAGCTCCCCTCTCTCCGTGTCTGTGCATGTGTCCTTCGACCTCTCAGCAGGGAGGAAAAGCCCCATCTGTTGAGCTTGTGCCATCGGTGGTGCCGCCAAAGAGGAGTTCAATTGCAGCGTGGACTGCTTCATGCTCCCCTTCTTTGTGTCCTTGGTGACACCATCATCTCGTGGTCTGCCACCATGCTGCATGCTCTAGGGAGGATGCTGTAGAGAGGAGGGGTGAGTATTGGGCAAGAAAAGTCGATGTGCAGTGGGCAGGGGGTGCTCAAACTTACCCGTCCCAGGCATTTTGGTCCGAGCTCTAACCCTTCAGCTGCTTGATCAACAATGGCTTGTTTCCCAGCCTTGTGAGGTGGTGGGACTCGCACATGCCCTGGAGTTCCACCTGGTGAGGTGGCCGCTGGAGGGAGGGAGAGAGAGGAATGGGGAAGAGGGGCGCCATGGTGCAAAGGGAAGGACATTGCATCTGAGTCAGTGTCACAAGGCAAAGCACAAACAAAGAGAACCTCAGACTACTCACAGTTCTTGGTACTCAACCTCGTGCATGTTGTTGACAAGCTCGCTGGGAAATGGCAGGCACTGAGGCACTAACAATGGCAATGGTGAGCATGGTAGGGCAGTGTCGATGTGAACATCCAACAGCAAGGCTGTGATGTAGTTGCTGAACCTGCTGTTTCACAAAGGAAAGATCTCAGTGGTGCTACCAGTGCAACTGTGCCAGACGGGAACTGGATAACAAGCATTTGCATGCCAGGATTCAAAGGATCCTAGGAAGTGTTTGTTAAACACGAACAGAATGCACAGCTGATATGGGTACATACAGGGTTACTGTTGGCAAGTTTGAGGGTGGGGTGTCGTTGGACAGAAGAAGCATGGACAACTGTGAATACAATAGCCCATTGGAGCAGCTTGATGGCTCCATTGTAGGTAGCAATGGCAGAGACCCTGGTATGTCTGATTCGGAGGAGTCAGGTTGGACCGGTGTCTCATGTGATGTAGTGGGGAGAAAGCATAGGTAGGACAGGGTACATATGCTAGTTCAAAAAAGAAAGCAGCGGTGGCAGGTTTTGAGAAACAGACTCATGAAGACATGGTCTTGGGTGTGACTTGGAGGTTGGGACATGTGGCCATTCGAATGGAGACAACCGAACAAAGTGAACACTTGACATACTAACAATGCCAACATGCACAAGGTTGTCAAGCGGAGCAGGAAAATTCATCCCACAGTCTGACAATCAATGTATCAACGTCAACATTACAGTACACTGCCAAACATGACTGACCCTGTGAGGGGGTTCAATTGGCAAGCACTCATAGGAACCCCAATTGAGGCTCAGGAGAGGGCTGATGAGCCTTGGCAAATTTGAATTTGAATTTTGACATTGATTGACCCGGCAATCGTCCCCAAATAAGGCTGAAACAGGTTAAAACTATGTCAAACCAGTGCTGGCTGATTGAACCCCCCTCACAGGGTCCGGTGATGTTTGGCAGTGTACTGTAATCAACTTCAACAGCTGTTGGCAGAGCGGGAAAATCCTTCCCACAACCTCACCAATCAATGCTTCAAGTTTGTGAAGTCCCACCATTTCATCTTCACCCATTTACTGCACCTGTGTTCGGATGTGAAGATTGCAAAGCCATTCTTGAGGCCCTTGACAAGCACCTTATTCCATTGGCTGCCACAGGCAAGTCAAAGGTCTTTGTTCACTCTATGTAAGTGTGTTCGATTGATTGCTATGTTGTATACTCGCCACCTTGGTCATTACTAGGAAGACATGCACAGATTCTTCAGCAAGAAGGTTATATCCGCTTCCAAGAATGAGCCAGGATCTTCTTCCAGGACATATCACCAGCCAACAACTCAGTGGTCCAACCTCACACGGCCTTGGTCGAACTGGTGGCCAGCAAAACTTTGTGAAGGGCTCTCTCTACAACCATTGATAGCCAATGATGTCATTGCAAAGGACACACTGGCTCCATGGAATAACAGCAAGGAGAGGTACTAGATGGCAGAATACAGCAAAAGGTACAAAGGCACAACCCTTGTGTTCATGCACACTGTCCTTTCAGGGGGTATGCTGTTTCCAGTTCTGGATTTGATCATGACCTCCATTTGATTGTTTGTCCCCCAGATCCTGAAGACTTCTATGCCATCTTATAGCACATGCCTTGGCACACTGATACTCTCAACTCCAGCCAGCAGAGCTCTACTGTCACCACAAAGGTCAGTCGTTTCCTCTGCACCAGATTTGATCATGTCAACTGTTGAGCGTTTTCAGAGCATAGCCAGGTGGCTGACTTCGTAGAGCATGCCCTGTTTACATATGAACAAGCTTTCATAGGAGTGTTCACATTCACAAATGGGTTGAATTGTCTTAATTTCGATTGAGTGAGAATGTTGCTCATCTATGTTTGCCAATCACATGGTCTCTGGAATGCCCAAGCAGGTCATCTTGGTTCACCGAGACCATCACAGAATTGGTTCGGACAGGCCAACTTCTGTCCAAGGCTACTTCCACCAAGAGATTTGCTCGTGTACAGAACCTCATGGGTTGCGACAGCAACTTCAGGTTATCACATTGTGGTTATGCTGGGCCCTTCTGCTCAAACTTTTCTCCATTTCATTCCAACACATGTCATTGATGGAAACAACTTGGCATGTGACCCATTACCATCGCCGAGCTCTCAAAGCTGATACAACAACAATTTTGTCCGTGGAGCCCAAGATGCATTTGCAACCTCTGTTCACCGCTGTCGCAGTGCTGCACAAACACAATGCTTGCTTTCCAAAAACCTGCTCACCCTGTGTATCGTCTCCCGAGAGTTCTGCCACATCATCTCCCCACAGATCATTCTGCATGCTCAGGCTCACACACACCCTGCCCAGCATCAGGGGTTTCATCGCCATGCTGCAATCTCTGTGGGTAGTGCATTGTGTGCAGTCAGTCAAGTACCAATATTGGAACTCAGGTAAGCCTCCACGTGTTGATTTTATCCTCTCATCTCACTGCCGTGCGTCCCCACAGAACCTTACCGATACAAAGCCCCCGACCCTGAAGTTCTGTCAGCACAGGAGGTGTGTGCAGAGATTCACAAGTTATTGGGCCATGCCTTTCCCCAGCACTATGCTCCCTTTTGATTCGCTTCGGCAACATTGTACCTCAGCCTGTTGAGCTCAACTTGATCTGTGACAATCTAGCAGTGATTCTCAATGCACTGCTCTGCCTCGGTGTGAGTGTGCCCGGTGTACTCTCCACCTTCTCCCTCTCCCACCTGCCCCCTATCCACCTACCACAATACAATGACCCAGCACTCTGCACGCTCCTAGTGGGCCTCATGGAGCTTGAGATACATCCTGCCGGAACTCATCTCGCCCTACAAGCTCTTCTCACACACCCTCCTGTGCCACCTACTCCCTGCACCTCCGCCTGTCCCACCTGCAATGTTCACATACCTCAAGGCGCTCGTGCTGTCCTTCTCAGATCCCATCAGCATCTTCTACCTCTCTTACAACTTCACAGATGACTTCTTCCTGGCACTGCACACTCTCCGCTTACAGCATGTGCAGTTCTCTGCTGCACACAATGCAGAGTGTCTTGTCACATGTCACATCAATACACTACTCAAGCTCCACCTTGCACACTGCTGGATTGCCGTAGCGCACAACAACAGCAAGAACCCCCAGGCAGCCATAACTGGTGCTGTCACAGCAGTGAGAACCACGAGGGGTGGACCTGTGGTGGCTTAATTTCCCTGATCAGTATGTCATGTATTGCAGTTCCTTGAGGATGGCTGCAAGGACAATATCCACATGCTTGACAGGCTCTGTCTGACCATGGAGGAGCATGTGAGCGGCCTCAACATCGAATGCAAATGTGAGTAGTTATGCTTTCTTGATTGACTTGTTTTTTTTACTGACATGCCACTGTTAGCTGCAATTCAGATACCCAATGAAGACAACTTCATCTGCAATTGTCACTAAAACCATACGAGTATACACTGCCATCTGGGACTCCTTAGCTGCAAGGAACTCTGTTGTGTCTACCACTTCGTAATATACACTTGTGAGATAGCTAGATGATTATATTAGATCAGATGGGATGTTCAGTCTCCCAGGTTTTAAGCCATTGGAGCAGCTTTGTGGAGCCCTCTGGTGCTCCAACAGTGGAGGTAATTTTGTCAATGACTGGCTGAGAACAATGGGTGCCCCCTTCACCATACTTTTGCACAATACCCACTGCCTTATTTGCATCAAAAAACCAGGATGGGCCAATGTTGAGGGCCTTCATTATGTCAATCTTGAGGACCTTCCGGAGCACACCATTCTGTGAACCAGATCAGATAGGATAGTGGAGCTCACAAAGTGAAATGGCACTCACAATCAGGCATGCCTTGCTGTGAGCCTCCATGAAGTCAACAGCAAAAGTCCAAGATCTCACTGCACCTGGATTGTCCTTAATGTGGTTCAATGTTGAGCAAAATTCTGCATATCCTGGGCAGTTCTCAAGCTCTTTCATGAGCCACTCCACATTTTGCTTGGTCTGTTCATGCTTGTTGGCTTTTCTGGTGAGGTTTTTTTGTGCCTGTCCAAATGATGGCTGCTGTGCAGAGCCATGTGTCCTTCTGGAGGGCTTGACACCAACAGCTGTTGAGGAACCTTGTCCAGTAGAGGTTTGGCTGGTGCCATCAAATGTAGTCATCATAGAGTAGCCAAGTCTGTCAGGATCTGTAAACATGGATGATGTCTGTAAAACCACCAATCTTAGACTGGGACAACCAATAACAATTGATAACCACTCACATCTCCAAAAGAAGCATGATCATTACCTGGCATGAAAGGATGAGCTGAGTTATCCTTTGTGTCACTAGTACCACCAGGAAATGTAAAGTGTGGGTCACTATCTGGAAAATTGGGCATTTTGTAGCTGCAGATATCAAATGCCAGTGGTTGCCCATGGTTTGAGTCCTTCACACAAGTCAGCTATCCCATTGCAAGCATTCATGGCAAAAAATGAGCCCACATTGAAAAGATGCCCTTGACCCATGCCAAGGGGTGAATATGGAGCAGGGTTGACAGTATTAAGTCCATCAAGCCCATAATTTGGACCTGCTGGGCTTGGTTATGAGGACATCTCATGCCAAATTGGGCACCCTAACAACAAACACACCTAGCTCATTTGCATTAATCCCTGCCTCAGGCTTATTCAAGCTGACCCCTGCCTCCTCAGTTGCTACCCTCTCAGTAATTGTGGCTTCTACAGCTGTTCCTGCCCCCTCTGTTTCCACCCCCTTAACATCGTTTGATTTGACTGGCACAGCATGGTGGTCATCTAGAGGGAAACAGTGAGCAACAATGAATTGGTATCCTAACAATACTTGCACCTACCTGGCTTGTTTGAGTCAATTGCCACTCCCCCAACTGCCTGACCTCTGTCAGGGCTTCTCTGTGCCTGCTGATCATTGCTTGAATGGGCTAGTGTGGCATGGAAGTCATCTGTAGGGAAACAGTGAGCAGCAAGTTGCTGACAACAGGTTGGGTAGCCCAGCACAAGCACACCTGGCTTGTTTGCTGCCCCTTTGACAGTCTGATCTGTGCTTTCCACAGTCATTTGACTCAGAGTCTCATTGGGGCTACCCTGTGCCTGCCCCTTATCATTCCCCTCAGATGGATTGGACTGCACAGGCTCCAAGATGCGAATGGTGAAACCAAGCTCTTGATTGAGCAATGCTGCACGCATGGTTGCCATGGTTGTCTTTTGGGTGAACTTCCCATGTACCAAAGTGGGCCATTTGTCTTTTTGAGTGTTGACAATGCCTTGAAGGGCTGGTTTCAAAAGGCCCTGCCTGTGTAGATCTAGTTTTAACAGACAGCATAGAATGACAAGAGATATTGAACACTCACAAATCCAACTCTCTCACCTGATGCTCTGTGTAGCCACCAGAGGATTCAGCATCCATACTATTGGTGTTGTGCATGTGCATCCTTGCAAAGCTATCTTTGAACTGATGGGGCACTTCGAAAAAAAGGGGTCAGGCCTCAGGGGCTGAGCAGTGATGGATTCAGAATAAAGATTCGATCCATCCAAAACACTTGCACCTCACCAGGGGGCGGTCCCGGAACAATCGAATGAAATGAAAAGAGAAAAAAGAAATGTGGGTTTAAAACAAGCAATGGAATGAACACCTTTGAAAGGTGTGCAACTTATGAAAGAAAAGGAAGAAAAACAACATTCGAAAAGTAAAACTGTCACACCAAAAAACAGTCTGAAACATCATTAGAGCACTCAGGGGGAGCTGGCACAAAAAACCCTTTGAATCAACATAGCGTCCTTTCAAAGTTTCAAGGGTGTTGTTGCCCTGAACAGTTGGAAATGCCCTTACAGTCCCTAGAAGGGGGAGGCACTGCAAAGATGCTTCGAATCAGTGCAGGTGCACGTTCAAATGATGTGATTGGCAGCGGATGACAGGGTGCCTCCAACGGGCGCAAACAAGGTCTTGAGATACAGTTCAGGGTGCAGGCACTTCACAAGGGCGAGTCAAATGTGAAATGGAACACCCTTGAGCCTCGGGCCTCAGCAGCTGAGCACACTCCCGAGTAATGTCTACAAGGCTGTCTACTGACTGATTCGGCCGGTGCACCAAAAGACAGAAAGGCAAATGATTTTGAAAATGTTCACATGCCGTAGCCTGTAGGGGGCAACTTGAACGGGCAACTTGAACGGGAATTTCCTCGAGCCTCGGGCCTCAGTAGCTGAGCTGCAATCACTAGTCTATTGACAGAATACGAGTGCAGAGACAAGAAGGGAAGGGCAAAACGAATTCAAACTATCCAGAACGTTTGCACGCCATATACGGTGTACCCACACCAGCGGTTGCGTCACCACAAGTGTATTTGATGCCTGCATACAGTGTGTCACAATGCCACCAGTCACACATCACCGCATCACCATGGTGGCCACCGCGATGCAGGGACATACAGTAACTTACAATTGTCAAGTTTCCCCTCGCTGTGTGTCTGTTCACCCGGGCCCGGCCGGGCCGACTGTTTCTTTGCATCCCACTGGCACTTTACATGAGCAAAGCTGAAAGGTTCAAGTTGTTGCAGTCAACCTGGTCCCTCTCCTACCTCACTTTCGGCTCCTGATTCCCTCAGAAAATTATCTTGAGTAATAAGGGCTGAGAAAAGTCCTTGTCTGTTGTACTTGGTTAATCTACCTCTGCTCTGCTCTGGTGTCGTCATCAAGCGCGTCCAAATTTGGCTTCTCCTTGTCTCTGAGAACATAGTGCCTGGTGCAGCATATGGGTAGTCGGGCGAGACTCACTGAAGGTATGCACACTTCTTCACTCCACACAATTTGTGCTGAGTTTTCTGAATCAGGGTGTTCATACTGTTGGAAGAGCTGAGCATTCACTACCATGTATCCTCCATACTCGTTGTCTGCACAACCCTTGCATTCTGGATGTGTTTCATTTGTCCATTTCACTGACGAACTTGGATGTTGAGCAGAAAACGTGCAAAGGAACCAGCAAACTTCAATTCACATCTCACATGGCGGCGAGCCAGCACAGATTACTATTTGATTGCATTACGAGTACTAAGGCACCTCCAAGCACGCCCAACTCTGCTTAGAGCAGTTCTAGATGAGCAAAGCCATGTCCACCCCTCTTCATACATGCAGGGTGTCCGCTGGCGCTAGATTCATAATTCTAGATGTCACATCAACGCGACCCCAACTCAGTCCAGCTGAAAGGGTGGACATGACGGTAAGCATGTGCATAAGTGGAAGATATCGAGCGTCTATCGATTTGTGCTCTCGTGCCCTGTAGAGCACGACCTTTGATTCATGCGAGAATCCCTTAGTGCTAATATTCCTGTGCTCATATAAACAAGCACAAACATTTGCCACTTTCCTCTGGCTTGCACCGTCACCTAATTCTCATTATCAATGCCTTTTCTTTCCCACTCTCCTCCCTCGCCTTTTCACAGCCATCCACCAATGACCATCACCTATAAACTCTGCCATATTATATGGAACATCCTCTACAAATCTAAACAAGCTGAACAGGATTTTGCAGAGGAAAGGATACAGGTGCACTATATAATTAGGAAGCTTGCCCAGCAGAAAGTTGAGTATGCACGAGTTAAGTACGTTCTTCGTCCCCTTTGGTGCGTCTCCAGCCCTGAAGATAGCTTGCAGGGACACTCCCTGGCATGGTGAGTCCAGGAAGGCGGCCACCGGCAGCCACATAACAGTCAACTTCTTGGCCCCTGCTCACCCAAAAGAAAAAAAATGCTTCTTCAGGCATCATGTGTACAAAACCAATGCAGTGTACGGAGATAAGGTTTAGGCTGAAGGACAGAGTGCAGGCTGGACAAATATCTTTGTGTAGCTACATTCCATGCCTCTCACTTCTGAATCATTTACAGTAAAAGTTTATCTCCTTGCATCTGTCGACGTGGTGTGCAGGCGCTGGCGATATGTCTACGAAATGGCTTTCAACTCCAAGGTATGTTGTTGCATTCTGCCTACAACAGTATCACAGTGCCGCTAACGACATTTCCAGACGAAATTTGTTCACAGTACCACTTGGAGCAGCTCCACTTCTAGCAGTCCCCACCTCTGTCTATCCTCAACTCTTCCATAATGTGTTCTAATGACAATCACACCTACAACACACACTTTCGCCGTTCCCAGCACCACATACACATCGATGAAGCATACGTCCTCCATGACCACACTCCTCACTTGCCCATGTTTCGGCATTTAATGTACTCCTGTGAACAGATATTCCACCGATGCTGGTCAATGTGTCTCTACCTCGTGCTTGTCGACTGTTCTCGTGACGGCTGAAGCCTATTTCTTCTCTCTCTGCGGCGGTGCGTTCATTTATTGTCATTCACCATCGAGCGGTGCTTAAAACATATTGAACTGATTTTCCCAATTTAGACATTTCGACGGACGTTGACAGGCACAATGACCCCAACTACCACCTCGGGTGTGCTTACCACTACAACAGGCACTATGCCTACGACTACCACCATGGGTACTCATACCATGACGTCCCCGTTGAGTAGCACACGCTTCCCCACTCCCAATCCCTCATCTGAATGATTTAGATCTGTATTTTGTCAGTTTTTTGAGTCAGCTACTTTCTACCTAGTCTTTTTATGCTGCTAACACCCCTCTTTTAGTCCAGTGTCGGAAAGCCATCCCTGATCAATGTATCAATCATGTATTCTGTATCGATGCCACGGTAAGATCTTGTCATGCTAGGCTGACGATAATTAACAGTCGTCAGTTGTAGCAAGTTGAGAAACATAGACCCGGAGTAACAGTTATCCAACGAGAATTCACATTACCGCAAAACCTATATTTCATCCTACACATTTGCAATGCTTCGAACCAGGAGCCAATTGTGCTGGTGTGTGTTGTTGGTGGTGAGGTGACGGATGGTACCTTCCTGCTGAAGGAATCTGGTGAATGTGTGGCTGGTGAACTCACCACCACGATCTGAATGAAGAGCTTTGATTCTTGCTCTGTGCTGGGTGAATTACCAAGTGGCAAAGGTTTTGTAGGTGGTGAGGGCCTCATCTTTAGTGTGAAGGATGTCAGTGCATGAATAGCATGTCCTTCACCCCACCTGGAAGTTTACCACAAAATCCTGGTGCGCCTGATCTTCTTCAACTCATCCCAGACGGACTTTGCATCGGCTCTGCGTTTGATGCGGTTGAAGATACTACCGGGAATGAACGCGACAATCAACTGTTGCACGAGGGCTTCGTTGGCCTTCCAGCGCGCCTTGGGCTTCACGCCCCCCACGTTGCCCGCATCCTTGTATGCCTGTGTGACTCTTGTGCCCATCAGGTGGTCGTCTCATACTTGTGTATCGAGCGCATACTTCATGCGGTCTCGGTATGTCACCCAATTTGACCCGTCCACTGCTAACTTGCGGAGGTTGAGCTTGTAACGCTCGTTCATCACGACACCACTCGCGTTCCAAAGAAAAGGTAAGCTTGTGAATGATTTAAGGAGACCCGTACTGATTTAATGGGAAACTGCAGGGCCTGTAACCCTGATGAGTTAAGGGTGCCCGAAAGGATGTTGAGGCTCGGTCATGTGGCAGCGCAGTACATGTCGAAAGACGTTGAACACGAAGGGAAGAAAATAGAGGCACTTTTGAGTGCAGACAGAAGTGGGAGTTAAATCGAAAGTTATTCTTAACGATCATAGCGTAGGATACAGGTGTTTATATATACTTTACAATAGGGCTTGTGGAATTAGACAATATACACATGCAAGGCCATTTGAAGGTAGTTTGGTATGTACTCATAGTCTCGGGCCTCAACACCGAGCTAGATCCTAACGCGCTTGCTTCCGCTTCGTGAAAAAGGGAGGAGAACGAACGCGGGCGAAGTTTGAGACTCTGATGCCATACTATTGGACAGAAACAAGCAAGCGCACGTGGTACATACGCTTGCAACCGCCAGCCCGAGCCAGTCCGAGCCTCCGGTGGACCAGAATCCACCAGTAATGGTCCACATTTTCATTTTTCCCTCATTAAGATTAAAATGTTACTCGAGTCACACCGTGACACCTGCAACGTTACAAAATGCTGCTGAATATTAATTACTGCATGGTCCCTAAGAGGAAGTGGTCAGGTGATCTATGTCCATATTCTTCAGAATGCGACATCCAAGCACGCTACTGCAATAGTTATGAATTATCTTGATTTTTACAAAGCCTGGGTCTACCTACCACTACTTCAGAGGGTCACGGCTATTCGCGCTCAAGCAACGTGCATCACTACTCATGCTGCGAACGATGCGATATGGAGTGTCGCACTTCCGGCTATGTCCAGTCGGAGATGGCCAGGTGATTGCACCCGACCGTCTACCAGGTCAGATCGCCTTATCGCTTCCCATCTCCTCTTACCTCCATCACCATGGACTGGATGCGCCCCTTCGACAAATATTACTGTCATGCGAAATTGTGGGTCGATGTCCCACCTTGTGCGCGGCTGGTGACGCAATGGATGGAGCGCTTAGTAAAGTATGAGGTGCGCAAGCTTTTCCCTGACCCTTTGAATTTATAACTGACACCTTTTAGGAGGACGTTATTTCTTCTGCGCCCATTGGGCCTGCGGGGCGCTCTCCTACAGAACAGGAGATCGATTCCTGGTTCATCGAGCATCTTATAAATCGCGTTGAGCTGCGCATGCGCGTCCGACCTTATGCCGACTCCACCTGGTTGACGAATTTCCCACGTTACACCGCGGGCATGAAAAAAGAATTGGAGGGGTACGAGTTTGAAGTCAAATCCGCGAAAGAGGAGCTATCCAAAACGGAGTTGCCTGGCTCCCGGCGCACCGCGCAAATATATGAGAAGGCCGGCAAGAAATTCTTTGCGCTCGCGGTCACCGGCGAGATCGACGGCGACATGCTAACCAGATACAATTGTCGGATAGCATTGGATCGCGCCGAGGCCGCAAGTCCCTCAGTGGACTACATACTCCCACCAGAAGACTCCATCAGTTACCAATACATCGCCCCATTTCCAGAGCGGGGATTTAACAGCCTTCCTTCCGCACACGTGCAAGTTGCACAGACCGCCACCACAAGCGCTGCCTCGTCGTCGCCTTCAACGGGTATGGGTCGGGGACTTCGCGGTCGGGGTCGCCCTCGTGGTCGTCCGCGTGGGAGCAGAGGTCGAGCTAAGGGAGGCGTTTTGGGTGCGGGGTAAATATGCGTTCACACTCGTCCACATGAAACGCGATTTTTGCGATGCGTATTGCCACTGATCCAATGTACGATGCATGACTCGAATATGATACGTGAAGGATTCTTTTTCATTTCGTAAAATAAAGCGCGACGATGCAACGTCGGTAGAAACAAAGGTTTAAATGGGCGACAACTCCATGCCTGGTGGCCCGCGACATCTCCATGCTATGAGCGTAAACGGTCGTCGATCGCCGAGTGTTTGCGCCCGATCACATGGTGCGCCACACCGCCTTTCTCTTTCTTTCGTCTTTCTTTTTGTTTTCCCCATGGATGCGCGTGTATTAAAGCCTCGTTTGAACTTTGCGATGTGGTTCACTTCCACGTTCATCTGTGGAAAAACACAGTAGCTGAGTGCTCTACAGCGGTGTCGCACTATAATGGAGCGCATGGTCATATTCAAAGTAGGTCGATGTCTTTTTCCCGCAGCCAGCTTTTGACGTCTCCCAGAACGGAGTGATAACTTACTTTGGACGCCCCGCGACTTATCTCGATGCTTGGTTCGCTGCGCGCGGCGTTCCACTGGCTGCGCTACGTGACTCCGTTCGCCCTTATGCTGACACGTCCTAGATCATGCGGTATCCTCTGTATGCTGGAGCTCTACAAAATGAGCTTGATATTTACGAGGCAGCCGTGCATCAATGCTTGGGAGGGGGGGCGGAGATCGCGATACACTGGACAAGTTGGCACTACTGGCCGGTCTTGACGAGGTGGAATATATCGTGGTCGCTTGGTCCGACAGGAAGTCTCGCCTCGACAGGGAGCGCCTCAATCTCACCGCTCTTCGGCTTGAGCCGTTCGAGCTGCCACCCCTTGACGACGAGGCATATAATGCGCAGTCAGTGCCTGGTCAGGCCGACGATCAAGAATACCACGGGCGCTCGGGAACGGGGTCGCAGATGCAGGCGGTCACGCGGTAGTGGAAGAGTGTGCAGAGGTGGTCTGTCCAGGGCACGCGGTATCTAGTGGTTCTCATATTGTCAATAGTATAGGCGCGATTTTCCTGTTTAATTCAGAAGAAAAATCAATTGATCCCATTTTATTGGCACAAGTACAGGAGCAGTTTTAATTAAAGTGGGAACGCGACTGCACATACGGGCGCATTACTGGTCGGATAGTGCAACTCACAAATTTTACCCCTCATGGTCATCGTCCTCATCCATGCGGAAGTCGTCGTCACTATCTTTGACGATTGCGCGCGCCTTTCCCTTCCCTCCAGATTTGATAATGATGTCTTGATCGTCGTCCTCATCCATCGCATGCCCCTTGTCGTCGACATCGACGTCCATTAAGCGCTCCTTCTCGTCATCCTCTGTCTTGATCGCGCCATATTTGTCCCCCTCCTCGACCTTGATGGCGCTGCCAGGTTCTGGATGGCGATTAAGTATAAGCCTCTCCAACGCCGCGACGCATCCTTGCGCTGTGACCTTGAGCCTGTTTTTCACCTCTAAGCGGTCTTCTTTGGCACGCATATGTTCCTTTCGCCAATACCATGCGAGCGCGGACAGGTCCAACACATCCAACTCCTCCTCTGTCATGTGAGCGGCCTGAGTGCCCACGATGGAGGGCGAAATAGCAGGAGCGACTGCATGAGGGGTGGGTGTGCGCTTCGTGCGGTCGGCTAAAAATTGTTAATGCATCATACAAGACATTATGCGACACATACCTGGGACCTTTTCTTCAGGCTTGCACACCCGCCCTGTCCTTTCACAGAGGTCGCAAGTGGCCACACTCTGTCCTGATCGAATACACTTCTTACGAACGTCCGCGCAGTGTTGGCACTTCAAGGAATTAGCATCACATGTGTGAGTTGGGATGTAACTTACACGCCCGGTGTACGTTTTGGGATCTGGAGGAAGAGCACGCTTTGAGCCTGAGCCTGACGCCGATGGCGCTGCCTGAATCTAAAAAGGTGCATAAGGAAATAAGTGAGAATAAAAGCTTTCAATGAGCTTGATAGCCAGGCGCACCACCCCACTTCTGGTAGTTGCTCGCGTCACGGCGTGGGTGACCTGTTGCCTGCTAGGGCCAGCTGACATTTCCGTGATCGCTGAAAGTTGCGAATGCGCCTGGGTCTCAAATAAGAGTGACCCCATTGAAGGGGAACCGGACTGTGGCAGCTCAGAGAGCAGTAGTGGAGAGGGTTGAGATGACTCCGTGGGGTTTTGAGGCGCGCCAATAGAGGAGAGCTGCGAGAGCGGCTGTGGTGAGCTCGTAGAGAAGAACGAAGAACCTGCAGTGATTCGTTCATCAGAGCGCACCTGTGATTGTGTAGCTTCCCCTCTTGGTACTAGGAGCGGGTAGCGCTCTGCCCATGAGCTCTGCGCAAAACGTGACAGCCTATCGTGTGCCGCGCTGAGGAGCTGAAAGATGCCGTTCACATTATCATCACTTAGGGAAGTGCCATCATCCAAAGCGGTCTTGATCACCACCTAAAGCAATCGCATCAGTCAAATTCGCATCAGAGCGAGCAACGATTTGGGCGCACCAGTTTCTCAGTGAATTGCTGCGCCCAAATTTCAGCATCCTCAGCACTCTCCACCCTATCTAACGAATCGCGCATCTCCATAATCGCTCTGAAAGCAACATCTAGGAGGGTCAGCATGTTATAAAATGGGAGAGATGGGATTTTAGCTGTAGTAAAGTGAGGTATGAGACAAGCGCAGACGATCAGATAGGAAACATACGATCATGTGATTGCACATGATATGAGATTGGCTTCACGATGCGCACTCCGTGCTGTGACTCATATAACGTACACGTGTATTTGATGACTCGGGGCTCACCAATAGACCACATATAATGCAAAGCGCGAATGACTTGTCTTGATACATTGCGTACTGTAAAACAAAAGGCGACACTACGACGTTGCTATTTCAATGCTCATACTTTCACTTTGTGGGCGGTTCTTCTTCAGGCGCTCAACCGCGGCCATGTAGTGTCGCCGGGCTATCTCGTACCGGTGTTCCACCTCCCTTTCATCTTCACAGGCACGCACATACTCCCTGCCCCAATAAAGGGCAAAGGTGAAGTCTTCACACTCTTCATTGTCAGGCTCTTCGGTAGCCAGTGCCACAGATGAAGTTGATGGTGCTCTATTGATTTTTGAGCGAGTTGATACGATGAGTGAGCGCTTTCCTGTGCGAGGCACTAATGGAAATGGTTGGTTATGACAGCAGTCAATCTATGACGCTAGATACATACATATGAGGACGCGCGTGCAGCGGACTTTCTTCTGTCTACAACGCTGACAGGTGCCAGAAATGTCACTCTCAATGCATTTCTTACGTGAGGCTTTGCAGAGCGCACACTTTAAATTGTGGATGAGATCACTGTCACATGAATAACAGCAAGATTCACATACGCGAACTGAAAGCTTTCCGAGGGGTTGTGAAATTGGAGGGCCTTCTAAATCTTCCTGAAAGCGCACATGTTTGGTGCCTGAACCACTTGGAGTTTCAGAGCCCTGAAAATGGAGACATTGATGTGTTCGCATGCAAATGATCAGTGGACTTACCATGGTCAATGCTCCAACAGTTGGCGTGAAGGGGCGCGAATTGCATCGCATTCCAGTGCCCGGCAGCAAAGTTTCTGCCTTTGCTGCCTTGTGCGGCATCATGGCCGCAAGATCGTAATGATGGCCCTCCAACCCCCTCGCTATGTATGGAGAGTGAACCATCCAAGAAGGGTTGGCATGATGGAGAAGCGCTCGGCGCACATCCTCAATAAGCACCCTGACCTGTTGGTCCTCGACGCCGGTCTCCGATGTGCCATTCCCCAGGGCTATGACGGTGTTCTACAGTAATCGCATTAGTTTGCAATTGAAGAAGAGAGGACGAGGGGATGCACCAATGACAGTGAGAAGCTGCGGACCCAGGCATCTGCCTTTTCCACTGTGTCCTGTGTATGTAGCGTCTTTCGCATAGTCAGAAGCCCATCGCGGGCAAGTGTATATGCTGCATGTGCCATATTTCTCCACACAGCTATAGTCAAGAATGAAAAGTTGTTTCAAGAGAGAGCGATCAGATAAGAACAAATGTATTCCCACGCGCACCAGCTCATCACATGATATATGTGCATAGGTATATATTCCCACGCGTCCTAGACACACGCGCATACTGTGGCTCTGCCTTTGAGAGTATATACACTTTCCCATGCGACTTTGATGCATGGCCAGTGCCACTGACTGACTGCCCCTAAGTAGAAGGCATTTTCTCCAGCTCAAATCTACCATCCACAACCTCGAATTTTATCTCAGCTGATCCCTTTCAAATGCAAATGCAGCCCAGCAGCAATGCAAGCTCATGTGCCCATTCTTCCAATCTTCATAATTTACTGTAAGAAATGGAACTCACATATCCTGGGTGTGTCATAATCTACAGGTTAAGTGGTATATATACTGTGAGCCACATTATCATAGTGGATTCCAGGAATGCACCTCTAGTGCTGAGGATATTGTGTTGGATACCTCAGACTTGGACACTGAGCCTAAGGAGGGTGTGTTACAGCATAGTGGCACATATGAGTGCATCAGGTGGCGCGTCCCTGAGCATATGGTGATATGAGGTGTTGTGTATCATAATTATGTCCCAATAGTTCAATGGCCTTGGAGCAATACAAGGCTTGTGTGACATAAGCAGCATAACTACAGGTAACAGGGTGGATGATGTGGTGCACCCCTAGCATATGATGATGGCAAGGATTTGCAGCATCCAGCAGAGTGTATCCCACCTTGTGTGCTGGGGTATTGAGTGCTACACCATGGCCACAGAGAATTTGCAGTCACCAGAAAGTGACAGGATCACTGGCAAATCATATCATATCAAATCAAAATACTAAGGGAGGGCTGGTTTCTAAAAAAGGAAGTTGGGAGATGAGTAATCAGAAAGAGTGACTAATCAAACTGCTCTCTCTTAGAGTCGGCCCAGTGGCTGCCTTCGCTAAAAAGGGAAATACATTTGTAATCAAAATGCGCAGCTCACTCCTTCACCACTCTGGCCCTCTGGGTGGCTGTCCTCTCTCCAAAATAGAAATACATTTGTAAGCAAAAAAGCGCAGCTCCAATCTCCAGTCATCCAGTGCCTTCTCTCTCCAAAAAGGAATTTCTTTTGTAAGAAAAAAATACAGCTCAGACTTGAGCTCAGAAAACTCTCAAGAGGCTGAAAAGTGGCTGCATTCTCAAATACTACCAAACCAGACCACTTTGTAAGCAAAAATAGCATCAAAACAGCATGACTTGCCACACCCATAGGGCTCCCAAGAAGGAAGGCACACCAAACACAACAAAATTGAAGCACTAAGTAAAGCAGAACAACTTGAAAATGAATGCACAACACACCATAAAAGATAGGATAAAATGCTGTGCCCTAGGGGCATGGGGAGGTGTTTTATTGTCAAGGAGTACATTGAAGCATGGGAGTACAAGGATAGTTAGAGCATGTGTTGTAAAGTGCCACATAGGGTTATGCACCCCAAGGCACACTCAAATGGAATCAAAAAAAAAAAGATAGAATAAAACAAATTGGACACCTCTAGAAAGGGTTAGAGGGTTCCACAACCTCTACTGCAGTTTTACAGGAGAAAAAATAAAATAAAATAGTGCACAAGCTCCTATTGAGGCTTCTACCTTTCTGGGCAACATCTGTGATGCTGAGATGCATTCAGAGGCATTTGGGGGCATTTAGGACCAGTTGAACCAGTCAGAGATGACTCCAAACACCTCCAGGTTTACAGATGCCAAGCTTTGGCATCTGTAAAATGGGAGGTGTTCAGAGCATTTGGGGAACACTCATTTAGGCAATTTAATTCATTTAGCCAAGGTAAGCAGAGGTAAGCAACCACCTTGTTGGAGAACTTCCAGGTGGGGCAGGGTGAGAGAACAGCTAAGGCAAGCCAATCAAGGTCCAAGTCTGAGGCAAGCACAGTCAGTTGGCAGTGTCAGAAGGAACAGCAAGCAAGGAGAGGAGGAGAGTGTGAGAGAGGTTGAGCGAGCAAAGGCAAGAGACAAGAGAAGAAGCACACAAGTGATGGAAGAGACACAACTGGATAACTTGATTGGGGGCTACAGGACAGGTTTTTATACTGGATAGCTATGTTCTGTAGGAGAACAACATCAAAGAAATACAAAGAAAGATAATGTCATGATTCCACCTGTGGCTATGATTCGGACACACTTTTTTTCTTTTACTCACCCTTCCCACTTGTTTGCCCTCCCTTCCACTCATCGGACTATTCCTTATCTGCCTTTGTCCCTTTTATGTTTCCTTGTCCCTTAAGGCTGTGTTGCCTATTGTTCCCTTCTTATCTCCTTGTCCCTGGAGGCTGTCCTCCTGTACTATACATGACTCATTCCTAGGACTGTTATACTAGGGTACGAGATTGTATGCAACTCATGCTGTGTTGTTACATAGGTATATAAGGACCGGGTGATGTACCATGTAGTCCCATCTTGTCCTTCATCTCTTACCTGCAAATCTACAAGTTCCATTGACTTCTCCTCTCATCTCTTTCTAAGTTGGCTGTGAAGCCTCATTGAATCATGAACCATTGTACCACTGAAACACTTGCTCACACAGAAACCTTGATGCACGCCGCATATCTCGAGATCCTGCAGGGTCTTGACAGATAAAGCTACAGATGGATCATAGTGCAAGTGGACAAGAGTGAAATGGAGAGATGTCGGGTCAAGTTCAAAGTAGAAAGGAGTCAGAAGAATGGAGGCGTGCAAATGTGCAGCTGCTGAAGGATTTGGTTGTGCTTGCAGTAACATAGGGGTCGGGATATTTGGGTGGTCGAGAATGAAACAGGAAAAGTACTTGCTCCACCATGATAGTGTGTGGCAGAGGTCAGTGTGTTTGGTAAACGCTCGAGTCGGCCAGGTCAAGTGCACCATATTGCAACACCTGTTTTACAGATGAGTCTGGGTTGGCTTCCAGAGCTCTTGGCAGAGTAATATGGGCTTTGGTGCCACCATATCTGGCATGGGCGCTATGCTGTTACACAGGTGTTAATGCTAAGCTGGGGCTAATGCTCAAGTGAATGCTATACAATGTTATGAAGCTGGGGTAGCTTATGTTACAATGCAGGGGTTTATGCTACGACACAGGGGCTTATGCTACAATGCAGGGGCTTATGCTACAACACAGGGCTTGATGAACATGGAGCGAGACTCACATAAGAGTTGCTAGGTCTGTTCGGCAGCAGCACAGGGTGTGTTAAGCAAGTAGAGCAGATGAGAACTATATCATTAGAGATATAATATACTACTGACCTGGTAGAGCAGATGAGAACTGCCAAACCAGGGTGTACAAGCTATACTACTTATACATGTCTGAAGGTATTGTTCTATATACAGCAATAAAGGAATGTACATAGTTGAGAACAATACAAGGAGAATAAAGTGTCCTGTCAAAAAGTATAATAACTACAATAAAAAACAAGTTCCTTTGGCAGCTACTTGGCTACTACAAAGGGCTTCGGCAGCTATTACAAGGAGTCCTTTATTCATACTGCTACAGATAAGATTGTTTTAGATCATAAGGATCTATTCTACAAGTATCTAGTCTGAGGGTCCATAGTCCCTAAGTCCATAAGAGCCGCTACCTGCACTCGGTACTTATCAACAGGGCTAACACAACAAATACTATAATATTACACATAGTGCTCTGCTATGCTTATACATTAGCTGGAAAAGCAGGGGTTTGGGGGCACAGCCCCCAACAAGCTGATGTCAAGTGCTGGAGGCAGGTGAAGCGAACAAAGTGAGTGAGCCATGCCATATGCATGGACAGAAGCTTGTGATTTCTTTCAATAAGGGCTGCACACCTCATATAGAAATTGGTCAAGCACCTTGCACATGGATATCATGGAGGGGCATGTGGGTGTTATGTCTGTATCAAGTGGTGTACCCCTGGGTATACCATGGTGATGTGCTTTTTCAGCTACTAGCAACTTTGCATCACAATGTAGCTGGAGCATCTAGAAATAGGTGTGCTGATCTATTGGGTAGAACCTCAGAATGTGGAGCATGTGGAGTGGTTAACACTAAACACTAAGATCATGTCTTCATTTCACAGGTGCAGTAGCGATAGCACTTAATGTAGGAGAGACACAAATGCACATAGTAGGGGCTCATTACTTGCTAGACTAAGCAACTCACAGATTGTACGCCCCCTCATCAAGGTCCTCTTCCATGCACAAGTCGTCGTCGCTGTCTTAGACTATGGTGCGCACCTTTCCCTTCCCCCCGAATTGATAATGAAATCTTCGTCGTCGTCTTCGTCCATAGCCTGCCCCTTGTCGTCGACATCGACATCCACCATGTGCTCCTTTCCATCATCCTCTGCCTCGATCGCACAATGCTTTCTCTCTTCCTTGGACTTGATGGCGCTGCCAGCTTCCCGACTGCGATTATGTAAGAGCCTCTCCAACGCCGCGACGCATCCTTGCGCTGTGACCTTGAGCCTGTTTTTCACCTCTAAGCGGTCTTCTTTGGCACGCGTATGTTCCTTTCGCCAATACCATGCGAGCGTGCAAAGGTCATTCACCTCCTCCTCCTCCTCTGTCATGTGAGTGCAAGGAGACTGGGCCGCCTGAGCGCTCATGATGGAGGGGGAAACAGACGGAGCGACTGCAGGAGCGGTGGGGGTGTGCTTCGCGTGCTCGGCTACAAAGGGTTAATGTCATAATACATGACAGTAGGTGACACATACCTGGGACCTTTTCTTCAGGCTCGCACACCCGCCCTGTCCTTGCACAGGGGTCGCAAGTGGCCACACTCTGTCCTGATTGAATACACTTCTTATGAACGTCCGCGCGGTGCTGGCACTACAAGGAATTAGCGTCATTTGTGTGAGCTGGGACATAACTTACGCGTCCGGTATATGGTTTGGAAACTGGAGAACAAGAGCGCTTTGCACTCGAGCCTGACGCCGATTGCGCTGCCTGAATCTAAACATATAAACGAGAAAATTAAGTGAGAATAAAGATGTCAATGAGCTTGATAGCTAGGCGCACCTCCCCACTTCCGGTAGTCGCTTGCATCACGGAGCGGGAGACGCATTGCGTGCTACGACCTGCTAGCATTTCGGTGGTCGCTAAAAGTGGAGAAGGCGCCTGGCTGCCAAATAAGAGTGACCCCATCGAAGGGGAATCGGACTGTTGCAGCTCAGCGACAAGTAGCGTCGATGGATGTTGATGTGCGCTCATAGAAGGCTGTGAGAATGCACTCATAGAAGATGACTGAGTAGATGTAGATTGCTGCGAAGCGCTTGCAGGGAGTTTCTCCCGCGCTCGTTGAGACCGCACCTGTGACTGCGCGGCGATATATTCAACGCCACAGAGCTTACCCTTCCACTCGTCGGTGACTATGAGCGGGGAATGCTCTGCCCATGAGCTGTGCGCAAAACGCGACAGCGTACCGCGTGCCGTTTTAAGAAGCTCAGTGATGCTCGTCTCCTCCTCATCCTTTAGTTTAGCGCCATCACTCTTAGCGTCCTGGATCACCTCCTAAGAGATTGCATCAGTAAAATTCGAATGGGAGCGAGCGATGATGTGAGCGCGCCATGTTCTCAGAAAAACCCCGTGCCCAAGTCTCCGCTTCCTGAGCAGTTTCCACCATATCCAGCAAACTGCGCATGCTCATGAGCACTTGGAGAGCAATATCGACGTGTGTCATTTTCTAACTTGAAGGGTTGAGATCCTAGTAGTAGTGAAGCGATGTATGGCGACAAACTCTACAAAGTGGAAGCGATCAGATAAGAGAAATATGATCATGTGACCTCACATAATATGAGATTTCAGCTTGCAAACAATCTTTGTGGCGCGCTCATCTGATGTACACAAATATTTAATAAATTGGGACTTACCAAGCCAATAGACTACATATGGTGATGACCTGCCTTAGTACATTAAACGAAAGCGACACCACTTCTTGCCCCATTAAAGGGCAAGGGTATGGTCTTCACACTCTTCGGTAGCCAATGCCACAGATGAAGTTTATGGTGCTCAATCTTGCGAAGGCTTGAGCAAGTTGATTCGATGAGGGAGCGCTTTCCTGTGCGAGGCACTAATACAAATGGTGTGTTATGACAGCAGGTAATCTATGAAGTTAGATGCATACATATGTGAACGCATGTGCAGCGGAAATTCTTCTGCCTACAACTCTGACAGGAGCTATAGGTGTCACTCTCAGGCATTTCTTATGCAGAGCGCAATTGTGGATGTGATCGCTGTCACATGAATAACAACAAGAGTTTACATATGCGAACAGACAGCTTGATCTGTGCCTTTCCGAGGGGTTGTGAGATTGGAGGGTCTCTGAACCACTTGGAGTTTTAGAACCCTGGAAATGGAGACATTGATGTGTTTATGTGCCAACGATCAGTGGATTTACCATGGTCAATGTACCAACAGGGAGTTGGTGTGAAGGGGCGCGAATTGTAATGCATTCCAGTGCCCTGCAGTAAAGTTTCTGCCTTTGCTGCATTGTGTACAGAATAATGGCCCCGAGATCATAATGTTGGCCTTCCAACCCCTCACTATGTGTAGAGAGCGAACCATTGGCATGATGGAGAAGCGCTCGGCGTACATCCTCAATAAGCACCCTGACCTGTTGGTCCGATGCGCCATTCCCCAAGGCTATGACGGTGTTCTAAATAGACCGCACTGGTTTGCAATTGAAGAAGAGAGGATGAGGGGTTGCACCAATGACAGTGAGAAGCTGCGGACCCAGGCATCTGCCTTTTCCAATGTATCCTGGGCATGTAGCGTCTTTCGCATAGTCAGAAGCCATCGTGAGCAAGTGTATACGCTGCATCACCATATTTTCTCACACAGCTATGGTCAAGAATGACAGCTCGTTTCAAGAGACTCTGAGAGCGATCAAATAAGAACAAATATATTCCCACGCGTCCTGGACGCACGCACTTGCACCAGCTCCACCTGGGAACCACTGACTGACCGACAGAGGCATCTTTTCCCACACGTCCAAATATGTGCATATGTATCAGCTCTCTCAATGATATATAATGACATATGTATTTGGCGAAAACAATTTTATTCCAGAATAAATGTCGCATACATTGCACTCAGATGTAAGTTATTGAGCGGAACCCCCAGGATGCAGATTATGTGGAGTAGTATACTGCATTCAGTGCCGCACGCCCAAGAACATCATGCTAGCGCATTGCTGGGGCTACTAGGTAGCAATTATATGTCACAATGTAGCCAGGGAATCTAGAAATAGGTTGTGCACCTTGCGCATTGATTTATTGAGTAGCATATCATGGAAGGGCATGGGTGGTATGCCTGCATCAAGAGGTGCACCCTTGTGTATATCATGATGACGAGCTATTAGATAGCCAGTGTATATTTCAATGTAGCCTGAGCATCTAGAAGCAAGCCCTGCGCCTTGCGTGCTGATCTATTGAGTGGAACGCCGAGGTGCAGAGCATGTGGAATGGTATACTACATTCAGTGCTGCGCCCCTGGAAATATAATGATCACACTGTTCGGCCACCAGATAACAATCACGACGTAGCCAAAGCATCTAAAATAGGCTGCGCACGTTGCGCGCTGATTTATGAGTGGCAAACCGTGGAAAAGCATGTGGGTGCCCCTGGGCATATGATGATGGGGCGCCTTTTGATCCACTAGATTGTTTAGCATGATGTCATCAGAGCATTATTATTCCATCTGGGAACCTGCCCATAAACATGCTGTATTCTTTTCATTGACTGGAACATGGTGGACACAGAGAAGGGGAGGGCACACCCTGCACAAGGTGGATGCAGCTACCCAAATAGCAGGGATAGGACATGATTCAAAATGTCATGGCTTGTTCCAGCAGTGGGATGTGCAACTTGCACATCGATCGACTGGTTATGCGGCATCTAGTGCTGCGCCCTGCGCATATCGTGATAGCGCAATGTTCATCTGCCAGATAGCGATGTTATGTGGCATCTAGAAATAGGTTGCGCACATTGCGCGCTGTTTTACAAGTGACATACCATGGAAGAGCATGTGGGCGGTATGCCTGCATCGAGCGGTGCCCACTGTGCGATGGCATGCTTCACGGTCTAGTGTGGCCTCTTCTGACGACATATCCACATTGGTGCATCATATGATCGTGCGCTGGCATCATACGGCATTGCAATTGTCAAGCGTCTCCGCATCCAGCATATGGGGCTACGCCTCTGAAAGATATATAGACGCAGTCGTTTGCGCTTCACAAAGACCCCACCCTCCTCACCCATCCTGGGTGTCTCGCATTTAAAATGCCTACCGCCCCATACTACGCTGCCCTCTTTGCTGCTGGTCCCGAGATTTGGCAGTACCCCACATGGCAAGAGCGCACCAAGTACATTGTACCTCCGTTCTCAAGCGAGGCAACGCCTGCGCTGACCGGCCTCAGTGACCATGAGATCAGCCTGATCAAGGCATTGGCTGGACGTACTCATCATCTCACCAAACACGCTGAGGTTATGAAAGTTCTCAATACGGAGCGCGACAACGACACTATGGGGAAACGTGCCTGGGACGCTTGGGCAGCTCGCAATTTCGATAACTGGAGCTTGAAAAAAGACCTTGAGATCGTGCTTATGGAGGAGGGTCGACACCCACGCCAGCTGATCGGTACACAAGGATTTGTAAGTGCGCTTGGCATGACGATTGATGTATTGACGATTTTGCACACAGGGAAACGATGTCCCCACCATGGATGATGCTTTGGTGCTTGAGCTTATGAGCGTGTTTGCGGCAAAGTTCTTTGGGAGTGACGCCTTTCGCGATCCAGAAATGTTGCGACCCCTCGTCAAGGATGGAGTTAAAGTTCTCATTCAGACCTACATCGCGCATATCTGGAACAACATGCGCAGGCTGGTCGGTCTGCAATTCGAACGTCTGAAAATTGGAAAGGCTGAGGCAAGGGCTGAGTTTGACAGTGCGCGAACAGCGAATTTGAGAATTGCTCACGCTCTAATGACATTATCATGCAGAATTAGACGGCATCAAGGAGGGGACTAAACTCAAGGCGTCCGATCTTCATACATGGTTCAAGAAGGTCGATCGCCTCAAGGTCCTCGCCAAAAGTTTCAATGAGGCAGACGCAATAGAAGAGTTGGACGCACAGATAGGCTCCATGAATCTGATCTATAGGGAGCTGACCGGCGACAACAGCTTCATTATCACCAAAGGTGCGCCTTCAACTTTTGCCATGGTCGGGCATGCACATGTGTGCTAACGATGGCGCGTGATGACAGGTCTCTCCAAGAACCTCAAAGAATCACTCAAGTACCTCGCCAGCCAGCCAGAAGTCCGCTCGTTGCTCGGGCAACTGGCAGAGCGTGTCGAGCTGCACAAGACTTGTAACTCAGATGAACCAATAGTGCTGGACCTAGAGCCAGAAGATCCTATGGAGTGGATGGAAGGCGTAGAGAGCCTGCAGAAGATGACGGAAGATGACTTGTACAAAATTCTCGGCTTTGACGACAGGAAGATTCCGTTCTTGGTGACAGAAATTGATGCAGACACAGATATCGGTGCTCAGGCGCTTGACAATGAAGACGCGACAGAGATTGCGCCCACCTCGCAGGGGGTCGAGATGCAACCATTTGCGCTGAGATGGCACCAACTTGTTGGGTTGACGAAGATGGTGCAGTGCGCGATGACGTCTCAAGCCGTCCTTCTCATGGACGACGTCGGCCTGGGGAAGACGCTGCAAGTGATTGCGTTTTTTGCGGTTATGACCTACTATCGTCAGTTTCACTCCGAAACAAAGAAGTATCCTGGTGCCTGGGGTGAGTGCTAGCTAGCGCGTCAGAATCGCACATGCGGCTTAGATTTCACGGTGTGCAGGAACGCAGAAGTGGATAAACTTCGTAGGAGAGGAGGCTACTCTCCCCAACCATCCCTGTCTATTCGTGGTACCGCCGACCCTTGTGGATCAAGTCGCATCCGAATGCAAGCGCTTTCTGAAAAGTGGATCGTTTGATATCGTAACATACTTTGCTGGCTACAAGTCGCACAAGGAGGTCTGGGCAGCACTGGTCAATCGCTCATATACTAAGGAACATATGAGGATATATATTGCCTCAACCACGGTACGAGAAGCACACTTTTTCAATCTGTAATGGCAAGGGTCTGAACATAAAACCAGGCCTTGCAATCGGACTCCAGCTATGTGCACATTCCGACTATCGGCACACGCAGTGGCAGTGCGTCATTGAGCGACAAGTCAGGAAAGGCAGTGGCGAACACTATTTATGGGCGCCGCTTCCTTGCAGTCGCGATCGACGAGGCGCACGCATTTCGCAACACAAACAAGCTGCACACAGCGGTGCGTGCTTTGAGAGAAAATACAGATCTATTGGTGGCGATGACTGCGACGCCTGTGCAAACGCGACCTTCGGTGCGTGACAGTGTCTATGCCAATTGGTGAGTCGCCTAAGAAAGTACGGGTACGTTCACAGGATCTGTGGAATATTGGGAGAGCGATCGGCATCAGTGGGTTTAAAGAAGACGAGGAGACAAACCGTGAGCTTCAGCAGATGACGCGAGATCTCGCGCGTGCGAAGCGGGAAGACAAGAAGATGATGTCAGATGACGAAGAAAGGGCTCGGAGTGCGCTGCACCGGGTGATCCAAGGCAAGCAAGACGAAGGTGCAATATCTGACGCGCAGATCGCAGTGGATCATAACTTTAAGAAGATGAACGCCCAATGGATGAAAGTAATTCGCGCTAAGTATCAGGGTGTCGTCATCAGGCGCACAGTCAACTCGCTAGACTACGCAGGCAGGCCGATCTCTGGACTTGAGCCGTATGATGAACACATCTGCTTACTGAAGCTCCATCGCCACGAGTACGACGCGCTGGAAAGGCTGGCTGAGAAAACTCTAAATGATGAGTCTTTCGCGCAACGCTTTTCAAGCGAGGTGAGTGATGGGCTCACATGTGTGGAGGGATTCGATGCTAATCGTGCGAAGAGCTTCTACTTAGATATACGACGGTGCCTATTGCACCCATGCTTTGTAAATGCGACGGATGATGCCGTCATAAAGGACTATGCGCAGTACAATCTTATTCCCTCTTGCAAGCTTGAAAGCCTGGTCGAGATTTTGACCCATCATCTGGCGGCGGATGGCGCTCCTGGCTTGCTACCCAGTCGTCATAGGCCAGCAGAGTACTTTACTCGAACTCACGCATCATCTGGGAAATCGTCTCAGGAGGCGCAGCCATCTTCGTCCAATGTGTCGCCGCCTTCTTCTTCTTCGTCCAATGTGGCACTGCCTTCTTCGTCCAAGGCAGTGCTGTTGCCTTCACCTCAGGGGAGGCAATTATCGCAACACACGCCGAGCGCGGGCGCGCCTGACAAGATCATCATCTACTCCTTCTTCGCTTCCTCGTTCGATCTCATCCGGTTGGTGAGTTGTGCGAATCAGAAGTGTGGGCGGCGCAACGCTGACATGTAAATCCATCATTATAGGTATTGGAGCACCAAAACATCGAGGTGCTTTCCATTCATGGCGGAAAGAAGCAGAAAGAGCGACTCTTGACGCTTGAGAGGTTCAAGAACAGTGGGCGCGATGGACCCAGGGTCTTGCTAATCTCGAATGTGGGCTCTGTGGGGCTGAACATCGCGTTTGCCAACATCCTGATAATCGTGGTGTGTATCAAAGAGACCTTGTGTCATATGTGTGCTTGACGCTGTGACACGCTATGTGCGTGTGCCTACAGGACGTGCTTTGGTCCGTGCTCAGTGATCAGCAACTGATCGGAAGAGTGTGGCGGCACCCCCAGCGCAAGCGCGTGCACATTTACAGATTGATTGGGGGGAAATCGCCCGACATTCTTCTGAACAATCTGTCCTTCAGCAAGGGCCTCATACAAGAAACATTTATGAATATTGGAAACACACTACGTGCGTGTTTACGTCTTGTGACTGCGATGGAGAACTAATGGAGGTATATAGGTCAGGCGTTGGAGAAGGAAGATGGCGATGACAATACCTTAGATCCGCCCGAGCCCTCCGGCACCTCGGGTCACAAGGGGAAGGGCAAAGCTGCCAAGGAGAAAGAGGCAGGAGAGGCAAGCAAGGAACCCACGAAAGGAAAGGACACAACGAAAGGGAAGTCTGCGACGAAGGGAAAGGCTGTGGCTGCGACTGT
The DNA here is from genome assembly GCA_963281015.1 of Lactarius tabidus. Taxonomy (NCBI): domain Eukaryota; kingdom Fungi; phylum Basidiomycota; class Agaricomycetes; order Russulales; family Russulaceae; genus Lactarius; species Lactarius tabidus. The sequence goes on along the minus strand of OY725468.1, from coordinate 5,243,619 downwards.
GCGCGCCAAGAAGGTGAAGCAGGCTTCTCCTCCAGATGCGCCCAAAGCTGCGTCAGGATTGGTAACCACGCCGGGTCCTGCGGTCACCACTGCCAGGGCTGCTGCTCCCACTGTCCGGGAAGAAGGGGGCGCAAAGGTAAGACAATTATCGCAGACCGACACCAGCACCTTACTTGTCACTTTTCCCAAGAAGGATGGGTTCCAATTCCCACCCAAGCCGACAAGCCTCGGAGAGCTTCCGTCCACCATCGCGGAGCTAGAGCACTTGCTGCCCAAGATCCAAGTCCATTTGGCTGTTGACAGCGTTGAAGAAGACGATGAAGATGCGATCTTGTTGCTGGCGCTTGCTGCAGTACCGGATATGCCCAGGTACTTGGAGAAGAACCTCGAGCTTCTGAAGACGCACCGCGGCGCCATCACCACGGACGACGGCGATGAGGCTTTGGCTCAGCTCAAGCAGCGCGAACAGGTGCTTCGATGGTATCTCGCGCAATACAGGCTCCTGGCACCTGGCGCAGAAGCAGAAGCAGAAACAGAAATGCTAGTCGATCCGATATTTGGGGCCGACTATGAAATGAATGTGGACCTAGAGCCTTTCACTATACGTGAGTTATGGTGTTCTAAGGCAGCGTATACAGTAAGGCTGATTATATGTTGCACACGTAGCGCAAGGTGCGGCCAGCGCCTCGAGCTTCTCATCTCCTCTATCAAGTGTTCCCCCATCGCGCTCACTCACGCCTTCAGGGAGTAGCGGCTCGGTGATGTCCAAGCGCAGCAGAGAGGTGACTTCTGATGAAGAATCACAAGCGTCGTCACAGAAACGTACACGGGAGGGTCGCAGTCGTCAGGCAGGTGCCGCGCCTACGGCCACATACAAGCGAGGCATCGGGAGGAGCGCACCTGCAGAAGACAAACAGTTCCTCAAGCCCAATGTAAATGCAGACAGTGCACGCCTCAAGGCGTCCCAGCGTGCGCGCAGCAGGGTCCAGGAGTTTTCAGATGACGATACAGCGAGCGTGATGGAGCTTGGTGTTCGTGGCATGGCCTTGCAAGATGATGCAGGAGGAGGTAACAAAGCCAAGAAAGGAAAGGCTCGCATGCGGTAGGCGATTATGGTGCCAGTCAAGAAGTTTGAATAAACACAATCTGTACATTCAAATGGTAAAGGTATGATCAGAAAGTTGGTCGCAGGAGAAGGTATTCGATGGAATGTATACAGTACGACGACTACATCACAGCATCAATAAATGTCTCTATCATGGTGTTCATACTTGAGAGTAGCTTGGATGTGTTTTGGACACATAGTACTGCTACTGTTACCCTGCCGAGATATAAACATGTGAGTATCTATCAAGTTGAGCACTCATGCATGTGAGAGTATTTCCTGTTTATTTCCAGATGCGCACGTCCTCACACTGACTCTGGCAACACGCTAGTGAGTGCTTGTGAAGATATTTTATTCTCACGCGTCCTGGACGCACCGCGCGCGCTGCGCTCTCCCTGCATCGTGATATTTAAGTCAATGCTGAGCTGGGAACATGAGTTTGTTCTCCTACGCGTCCTGGGTGCACACACTTGTACTTCCACTGGTGCTATGTATATTTTTGAGTACCGGTGTTGCATTCCCACGCATCCTGGACACACACCACACCGACTCTGGTAACAAATTAGTAAATGCATGCGAAGACATTTCATTCCCACGCGTCCTTGACGCACCGCGCGCACTGCCCCGCCTTTGTCTCGTGCACTTGATGTAAGTCGATGCTGAGCTTGGCACATACATGTTCCCCACGCATCTGGATGCACACACACACCAGTAAGTTACTACCTCACTGGTGCTATGTATATCTTTCACCCTGACTCTGGCAACACACTAGTGAGTGTATATGAAGATATGTTATTCTCACGCGTCCTGGACGCACCGCGCGCGCTGTGCTCTCTCTGCATCGTGATGTAAGTCAATGCTGAGCTGGGCACATGAGTGTATGTGAGGATATTTCATTCCCACGCGTCCTGGACGCACCGCGCGCACCGCCCCACCTTTGCCTCGTGCTTGATTTGTTCCCCACGCATCTGGATGCACACACACACCAGTACAGTCCTGCCTCACTAGTGCTATGTATATCTTTAAGCGCTACCATTATATTCGCATACGTGCACAAACCAACTCTAGTAACTTAGTTTACGTGCATGTGAAGGCATTTTATTCTCACGCGTCCAGGACGCAACCACGCGCTACACCGTCTCTGCCTCGTGATGTGAGTTGATGCTGAGCTGGGGCACATTTTTGTTCCCGACCTGTTCTGAACACACACACGCTGGCTCACTGGTGTTGTGTATTATCCCTGCACTAGCACTCCAGTATGTTGAGTGGGTTGAGCATCCGCCACATCATACCCGATATGGGTAGTGGACTATGTGTACCGCAGGCCACACAAATTAAGCGAGCCATAGGCGCTCTACAACGCAGCCGAGCGAGGTCACAAGCGTTCGAATAAATAATGCATATACGATGCCTGCTCGACACACTACTGCCCACTGACAATAAGCAAAAGATCTGTGTTCCCACACTTCCTGGATGCACTCTGCGGCCGCATGTGCATCAAACATGAATTTGGGAGCATATTCCACATGTCCTTGATGCATGCATGCACGATAACATATGAGCATGAATATGCATTGACATGGCACAGCGCACACTGGCTCCGCCACATGAGGTAATATTATTGCCATGTGTCCTGTGAGCACGCATACCTCCTACGCCTAAAATATGAATACAAATCAACCAATATGTTCACATTAAGCCAAGTCTACCTCCATCTGGGCCCCTGGCCCCCCTGCTCCATCACTACCCAATCCTTCATCTGAGTCTACCTCCACTACTATCTCTGGCTTTTTAAACAGCCGAATCCTGTCCACATTTTTCACCAATTCTCCATTTAATCCAATCCTCACCACAGGCTTCTGGTCATTTTGGGGCAGGTGTATCCACTCAGCATGAGGAGTCATCTTGACCAGTTTGGTGGTCCATAAGCGGTCGGATTCTGTCAGTGGAAGCCACTTGAATGTCTTGAACCTCTCCCAGAATGTGAGCCGAATTAGTTTAGCTTCTTCTGAGGTCAAGTTCTGCATCAGGGTATTCCATTCTTGGAAGTATAGCATCCTTGGGAAATTTTGCAGTCGCTTGGGAGCGACAAAGCCCTTGTCTGGAAAGTACCTTCTGAACTCAGTTTCTTGCCATTTATCAGGGCTGACAATCTTGACGACCACTCTGGAGAATAGCTTCCTGAGGTCAGTAGTCTGAAATACTTTAAAGGTGGACTCCTGTCGCTGTTGCACCGACAACAGCAAGTAACTCCCTTGATCAATGTGACGGTGGTTCGGCGCGTTTTCAAAGAGATCGTACGGGAATTGCCTCCAGATGCGCGCGACAACGTCATCTATGCGTTCTTCTTGGCGACCTTCACCGTCATCCACCTGATTGCGAAAGAACGCCCTGATGTCTGCGCCATGCGCACGAGGTAAGGGTTTAAGAGTGATGCCAAGATCCGCGAGTGGAGTGTCCTGGGCAACCAACTCTCCTTGCTCTGCGACAAGGCGCACATCCACAGGGTCCTTTCGGCGATTCTCAGTCCGGGGATTGGCCCTCTGAGAGTTGGAGGCCTTGATGCGAAATGCGACATTGAGATCGCGATCCCTTCGCACATTGTAGAGGCGCTCAATGCACTCTGAAGACACCGTATTGGCTCCTCCCATTCTAAGCGTGGCGTCATCCTGACGTGTGACTCCAGAAATGAAGTAGAGCCCATAGACCAGCATCACTGGAACGGGGTCCGCGTCTTGATCATCAGAGTCCACGACAATGACACTATCTTTGTATGCATTCCAGCAGCACGTTTGGGTGAGCTCCGTCTCTCTTTGACCCTCGGCAGGCCGATAGTTGAGCGCATTGAGCATGTAGATAAGGATAGCGCCTAGAGTGAGGGAAGAGGGCAGAACTCTGTGTGTGGAGGGCGATTTATTCAACATATTCAACGCGTGGTAGAGCGCGCCCATACGGAAATACTTGAAGTGCCTGTAAATGACTTAGAGACGCCCTTCTCTGTGATGCCGTAGATTACTCACCACCAAACTTTTGGTTTCACCGAAAAGGTCCACTGTTGTACAGACTCATATGGCACATCGCGAAGGGCGGTTCTGGCCGCTCTCAGAGGAACGCGAATTTCAAGACGGGCACATCCTTCCTGAGCTAAGTGCGCGCGCGATCCACAGCAAGACTTGTATGTCTTTGACATGGCGTCAAGTTCCACCAAGAGCTTGTCCAGAGTTTGGGGAAGGAGGTCCTCAGATGAGCGTCGCCTCCAGATGCCACGATGAAGCTGATAGGTTGGGCACTTGTCAGTGGTGTAGACGTTGATGTATTCAACATTGTTTACTCTTCCCCAAGTTCCAGGTTCACACCTGAAACCAGCAAAGTCATGGAGATGAGCAGTAGGGTCCAGATGGAATGTCCTCCTCTCTTGGAGCTTGTCTATCTTATCATCATCCAAACTGGGTAGGAGGTACTTCAGGATTTCTGAGTGCGCCAACTTTGACCAGTTGACGACCCTCCCTGGGTCTTGGATCTCCAAACCGACATCTACGAGCCAGTTGCCTTCATCGATGCGCGCCATATCTATATTGTCAAAAAACGTCTCAAACGCTTCTTCGTAGCTTCTGCCTTCATCGTCCTCCTCATGCGCTGTTCCTCCTTTATGGCCTCTGAGCTCATGGCAGAAAAACGCGCCTTTGAATTCTTCAATGTGGTCAAGGCGACTGCGAAGTGCGCTGCAGAATGCGACCAAGTGCCTTGCTGGAACAGCCACAGTACCCAAGTGAAGCTGTCCCCTCGTGTCCTTTGCCTGTTGAAAGGCCGCGTCGTAGTTGACTGGCCAATGGCTTGCTGCTGCTGGGATGACCTGCATCACCGCAGGTCGGATACACTGGTCATAAAGCATGGCCAAGTTTTTTTGACTGATCGCAGGATGGTGGACGCCTTCCTGATACAAGGCTGGGAAGAATATCCTTGTGACATGGCGATGTGCAATGGTGCCCAGACCACAGTTTGCTATATGATTGAGCGGCACTTCACGTGTATCCTTAACATCCTGGTAAGCAGTGAGCTATTGGGGAAAATGCAAAGGCATAGACTCGGAGCGCTCACATTGGGATAAAGGCGAGCCTTCACATGATTGCCCTTCTTCAATGTCTCCTTGAAGCTTGGGACTGGGAATATATAGAGCGCAGCAGTGAAGGGGAAGTTGTAAGTGATCCCAATGGCCGAATCAAAATCCCTTGTGAATGTTGGGAACTCTGGAGGTTCCAAGTCTTGCCTGGCATTGACTGAAATGCGATATGTGTCGCCATCAATCATGACCCGACCACACAAGGCAGCATTGATGAAGTCGAGCTTGTCCACAGACTCAGATGCCTCCTGCATGACGCGGGTAAACTGTGAGAGGCTGAGCTGCTCTAAAGGCAAGGACTCATGGGGAAAGTTTCTCATTGTCAATGATGTGAGGTGGTGTGGGTGTGCTTTTGTTGGGGGGTCAAAGTAACTTTGTGAATCAGTGCATTTTCCATGTACTTTATAATGCTGCAGAGACAGGGTTCAGGTAAATAGGACAGATATGCAGGAACACCAAAGTGACAGCTCTGACGTTTTGAATGTCGCTTAGGATCGCTCTCCACTTAGCTCTGATTGCTTGACTAATGGCCCCGATCCTTTTAGCCGTATGCTAAAGATGAGTCCCAGCAGAATGCGACTGGAATCTGAAGGTCGCCATCAGGAGACTCTGAGCAAGAAATTATTATTCCACATCCTCAAGCTCATGAAGAATGGTGGTGCTAAGGCATGTATATTTATTGGCACACTGGCCCAGTGTTATTTATGAATGAGAGATGATTGTTCCCACGCGTCCTGGACGCACGCGCGCGCACTAGCCCAGACCCAAAGTGTGAAGAATGGTGGTGCTAAGGCATGTATATTTATTGGCACACTGGCCCAGTGTTATTTATGAATGAGAGATGATTGTTCCCACGCGTCCTGGACGCACGCGCGCGCACTAGCCCAGACCCAAAGTGTGAAGAATGGTGGTGCTAAGGCATGTATATTTATTGGCACACTGGCCCAGTGTTATTTATGAATGAGAGATGATTGTTCCCACGCGTCCTGGACGCACGCGCGCGCACTAGCCCAGACCCAAAGTGAGAGGTATATGTTCCCACGCGTCCTGGACGCACGCGCGTGCACTAGCCCAGACCCAAAGTGAGAGGTATATGTTCCCACGCGTCCTGGACGCACGCGCGTGCACTAGCCCAGACCCAAAGTGAGAGGTATATGTTCCCACACGTCCTGGACGCACACATACACACTGGCTCTACCCCACTGCTGGCATGGAGGCAGATGGGATGTTGGTCTGCCAACATATAATGAAGATGCTTGCTGCATTGACTGTGTCAGGCTTGTAGAACTGCCTGTCGATGTTACCGATTATCATTGGCAATGAGGACTGGTCACACCCAAGGTCACACCAGTCCGAGACATGGACAGCAGAGCTTAAAGCGTAATTTTTGCAAGTGCATGACCACATGCTGAAGCTCAAGGTGACATGTATCTTTAAAGCCAACAGTTGTATCAAGCTGCAAATATGGGATATGTGGAAATATCTGTCACTCAGGGTTTGCAAGTAGCATGGGGCTCGTGCACGCGCGTGTGTCCGGGGCGTGTGGGAACGTATACCTCTCACCTTGGGTCAGTAGCACTGGGCTAGTGCGTGTGCGTGCGTCCGGGACGCGTGGGAATAATTACCACTGGCAAGAACCTCGAAATGTGAAGCGCAGTGTCACTTTGGGTTTCTTATATATATGAAAATAAGGCATTCTGACATTTGCGGCATTTATGCGCCACTTTATGAAAGTCCCGGGTCATCGAGTCCGTGTAAATTCAGCGACTCACACAGCGCATCGCGCCTTGCAGTGTGACGCTGCTGTCATGTGCAATCACATGATCACATATGCTCTTATCTGATCGTGTTTAACTGTCGGAGCAATCCCTCACCTCTTGCTCTAAGACTGCTCAGGTATATCCTTGAATCTTCTAATATGGATCAGTTTCTCTTCGATCATACTCTGGATCGACTTTTGTCCGAGCGCAATTCATTAAATAATGTGGAAAATGCTCAGCAAGCGGAGGCGTGGGCGTTTTCCTTTTCCAACTCCTTGGTGCGCCCACTGCATTTCTGCAAACTTTACTGACACATTCGATTTCTTTAGAAATCAGTGATACGAGTCAGCAATGGAGTGCTTGTGACGGGTCGCGAGGATTCACGGATCGCTAACCTTGTTGATGAGGCGCGTCATGTGCTGGCACCTTACATGCATAGCTCCTGGCAGTCGCATTCGCCACTCATCGTCGCAGAATACTTGAACACACTACGTGAGCCTGAAGCTCCAGCATCACAGTCGCAGTCACGCTCACAAATTACTCTGGCAGAGCAATCATCGACCGGAACTCACCATTCCCCTCTGGGTACATCTCAGGAGCCCTCCAAGCCTTCTCCTCTGGACGCTTCTCAGCAAACGTTCTCTCTTCAGCTCCCTGATATACCACCCTCCAACTCGTCGCTTTTATTTCAGACTCGGGCGCCTTCACCATTCCTAGCTATGACAGAGGCATCTATCACACCACAACCATCCCATGCGATGACGCGGGAGACTACCGGCAGCTCGGTACATCTAGCCACACCTGTTGTTATCATTATCTCTCGCTGACGCCCTCCCTTCGGGCGCAGTCGGCGTCGGGTCCTTGTAACGGGCCACTAGAGCCTTCCATCCCAAAAGAGCCGCCTGCTGGACCAAAGGAGTTGTTCGCTTGCGTATGCCATTTCTCAATCACCTGACCCGATATCTCTTACCCAATGCCTGTGTAGTGCCAATACTGCGAAGAAATCCACCAGAAGTGCACCCCAGGAACAAGTGCAGGAAAGTGTAATCGCTGCGAGATGGGCGGGCGTGAGTGCATACGTGTTCCTAAGGGTGCGTCGTCGCGCCTTTCAGCGATGTGTCATCTGATTTCATCAACCTTCATTAGCCCCTGGCACCGCGAACAATGCTGCCAGTTTGGCGGCTGGTCCATCGCTCCTCACCACCATTTATGATGTTCCAGCCACTCGATCTCCTCATCGCAACTACATTTCTGCGGCGGAGGAGATACAGGCAAGCTCGGAGGCAATTAGCTGGGGAAAGCTATATGTCCGTGCCTTGGCAGACAAGGCTGAGGTTCAGCGTCGCGTTGCCTTTACAGAGAAACAGTATAAATACTTCGAGAAGAAGGCCATCAAGAAGCGCATTGCACTGGTTCACAAGATGAAATTGGAAGAGGAAGAGAAGGCGATCCACAATGGCAACGATGACAACAGTGCCAAATCGGTGGGGAAGGAGAAGGAGCGCGCTGTAGATGAAGGTGGCGACGAAATTTTCCGCATGGAGGAGGACAAAGACGAGTTGTGCGATGAACCGTGAGTCACCTGGGGGATGGCCTCTTTCGTATCATAGTGGCGTCGCTTATGTACAGTAACTTGATCAATACACACGTGTCGTTCGGACGTTTTAAATGGTTCTCTGATCTCTACAGGAAAATGTCGCATCTTGTATTTCGGAAGCGCGCGGTACATGAGGGAGTACATATGTCCCATGCAAATATGAACACGTGGATGAGTAGACATATACACTATTCAACCAAGAATTACGCATCGTCTTTTACGTCTTCATCCTCATCTGCGTCGAAGAGGTCGTTGTTGTTGTCTTCGTCGACAGAGCGCTCTTCTCCCTTCCCCTTCGATTTGATAACATCCTCGTCATCCTCCATGGTATCATCGCTTACGTCCGTCATGCACTCGTCGTCGTCGTCCCACTTATCCTCATCCACCTCGATCTCACACCACTTGCTTTTGTCTAGAAATTGGATCGAGCTCCTGCACGCCTCAGTGCGATTCATGGTGAGGCGCTCCATCGCCAAGATGTAGTTGCCCTGTATGAACTTGATGCGATGCTGGACCTCTGCGAGGTCCCCTATGGCGCGCTTCCATTCCTTCCCCCAGAAATAGGCGAGATCGGTTAGCTCATCTACGTCTTCCTCCTGCGCAGAGCGGTGAGCGCGAGAAACCTGGGCGTTTTGAGAGCCTGGGATGGAGGGGGAAAGGGATGGAGCAGCCAGCGAAGCGCTTGTGGCACGCCTCGCACCACGGGTGGCTAAAGAAAAGAGGGTTAATAGGACAAAGCATGTATGAGAATGACATACCCTTGGGAACAGGTATGCACTCGCGCCCCTTCTTTTCACAGCGGGCACATGTACCCTGAATTTTACCTGGGGGGCAGCTCTTGCGAGCTTTGGTACACTTTTTGCACTGTAGTCCTTGGGTTATTGCCATATTTGTGATTGAGAAGTGGCCTAAACTTACGCGACCAGTAAACTCTTGAAATGCACCACCAGGAGAACGAGCACGCTTCGAGCCTGAGCCCGACGCTGATCGCGCCACCTGAATCTAAAAAGAGGCACACAGATATAAGTGGGAATATGGAACAAGACGCTGGACGGACCGCCGGACTTCCAGCAGTCTCCCGTGTCACATCGCGCGAAGCCCGTTGCGTGCTAAGCCCGGCTGACCCGGCTGACGCTTCTGAGGCTGCTGATAGCGGAGACGCTGCCTGAGTTTGAAATAAAGGCGACCCCATCGAAGGGGAATCAGAGGGCAGCAGATCAGGGAGCCGGAGAGAGAGAGACTGTTGAGAAGCGCCCAAAGGGGGGGGCTGGGAAGTCTGCTGAGATGTGCTTGGAGTGGGTGGCTGAGTAAATTGTTGAGATGTGCTCACAACGATCCGTTCCTCACGAGCGCGTTGCTCCTGTGTGGCTACAGCCTCAAATTCACGGAGTTGACTTTCCCAGTCTCCAACGAGGAGAGGCGAATGCGACACCCACGAACTGTGCATGTATTGCGACAGCGCGCCACGTGCTCTCGTGACGAGCTCTCTAATGCGTGGTTCCTCACAACCTGTTACTAGTGTTCCATTGCTCCCGGTTATAATCGCAGTCTAAATTCGTCACATCATTCAGGTTAGCATGCGCAGGAGCGATGCATTAATCGCACCAAAGTTTCAGAAAACCTGTGCGCCCAATCCTCTGCTTCCTGAGCGTTCTGCACCCTCTCCACAGATTTTCCCATTTCTTCGAGCATATCTACTGCAAGATCAAACAGTGACCTCACCATATTTGCAAAGTAGAAAATATTTGAGCGATTTAAAGGAGGGTATGAGGGTGCGCTCTGCAAAGTGGATGCGATCAGATAACAGAGAGCATATGCGAATATGCGATCATGTGATTGCACATTACATGAGCTCCCAGGCTTTCAAGGAATTATTTAACATAGTGTTGCGATGCGCTCCAAAAGTGCTCCGCCCACCGCGTGTCATTTCATGTATACAGAGAAGCAGTGACTGGTGACTCCTAGTCAAGCAAGGGGCATACAATCCAGGAACATTATTGTGTCGCTTAAGACAGGCTCATCGTGGAGACGCGCGATATACCGCGGGAAGCGCTCCCTTCAGCACACATTGGCGTACGGGTGGATGTAGACCCTTATCTTAGAGCGGAAGACGCCATGCATGGCGAAACAAGCATCCAGCTGAGTTGAACTACAGTTGGACAAATCAGCAAGCTCGATTACCTCTTCCCTGGTGTCGTCAGAGCTTGCTAGGGCAGACAGACACATGGCATAACTCAAGATCGACAAAGGAGCTGCACCCAGCACTGCGATAGAACGCGATGGGATCTCAGGCCACAGACGAGTGTGGCAGAAATATAGATCGAAGGTGTGCATCCAATTTGTTTCTGTGTATGAAGGAGCTGAGCTCATCAAGAGTGAGCTCGGTGGGAGAATGAAAAGATGAAAGAAAAAAAAGGACAAAAAAATATAATGGGGTCTGGTGCAATCACTCGGCAATAGCATATGTGTTGGCAAACATAAATATGCAGCAACGCGCATCACAGAGAAAGGTGGCACGCGAATGACTTGTAAGGCGGATGCATGTACTACGTGAGACAAAAAAGAGTAGATATCGTCCGAAGCATTCTTGTAAAATGGAGCCCCTGCCCCCTAAGCTCCCCCTGGCTGCGCCGTGCGCACCTTTGGGCTCGCCTTCGCCTTGGACTTTGCCCTCGTCATCCTTGTGCTTTCCAACTTAGTCCGCTTAGGTTGAGGCTCGCCTTCAGACGACGAAGGCGAATCAGACAAAGCTCTGGTATACTTCTTGATTTGTCTATCAGAATAGGAGATCCGGTCCTGCGCAGCCTTTAAATCCGCATGGGCAGAAGACTTCTCCGCCGTCCAGATTGAAATCATGGACCTGGCGTCGAGGCGGCGAAGGCGGCGGTCAAAATTGCGCACAACGTTTCCCTTGAGTGATTCGTCGTCATCGCTGGACAGCGTCTGTGCACGCTTTGAAGTGGCGCGCGTAACACGGCCATGCTTCCAAATGGGACCATCAGCATTTGAACGATGTGAAATGGAGAGATTATATAACTACAGGGACCTGGGTTGGCGGGGGCATCGCTGGCTCAGTGATGGTGATGATAGGGGAGGGAGCTTTAGCTGTGACGTGCGGAAGAGGTTGGGAAGAAGAAGGCGTCTTATATATCGAGCGAGGAGCCGGTTTGGACGGGGGTTTGGACGAGGGCACGACTATTGCAGGGCGAGGGGGTTGGGGCGGCGGCTTAGATGCAGCGGGAGCAGGGGGCTGGGATGACAGCCCAAGTGGTGAGCGCTTTGCAGGCGGCGCATGTGGCGCTGGTTCAGTGGACCTGTGAGAGGTGCGACCACGATCCTGCGACGCAGCCCGTTGTCCACTGGAGGTCACGGAAGCAGTAGACAAGGGGGAGTGGACCCTTGTAGAGGATGTGGATGCAGGCGAAAGGCGATCACCGTGCACTTGAGTTTGAGCCTGCTGAGCTTGCAGTTCCTCAAGCTCGCGAAAGATCTCCTCCATACCAGCCACGAGGTGTGGCGAGTGTTGCTGCCATTCTGGAGATGCAAATTGCAAAAGGCGGGTGCGCGCCTCGATGAGCAGCGCGTTGACATCGGGATCCTCGAGTCCCCTGCCTGGGACGTTCTTGGATGATTTGTCCACAATATCCTGCTCGTATTAGTTATATAGATGTGCACAATAGACAAAGTATGGTGCGCACCAATGCCCTCGAGAAACTACGTGCCCAATTCTCCACATCTGGATTTTTCATATTCAGTGTTTCCAGCCCACTGCGCAGGTTAAGAAGTCCATTGCGCGCAAGTGAATAAGCATCCATGGTATGAATATGCAAACAAGTAGGGGTGACAGAAATATGAGGGAGGAAATGGGAGAATGAAAGCCCGTGCGATACGATCTCTTATCCGTAACTTATTGCAATCCGCATTACATAATAATATCTCACAAAAGCAGACTCATGCGTGCATATGAGGCAACAGTTGGTACAGGTATATAGCATGCGCATATGAGCACGTGAATGAATAGACGAATCCAAAAAAAAAACGAATGAACAGACATGCATACACTCCATAGCCAAGCCATACTACTCCTCCGAGATGTCAAGGCGAAGATGCGCCTCTTCAGAGCGAGCAACGGCGCACAACATTGACATCTGTGTTTTCCAATAATGGGTACACTCGTGCACCATTTATGCACATGAGCTCTGGACAGATGGGAAAGGGGATGGAGTAGCTTCCAAAGCAGTAGAGGCACACCTCGCACTGCACAGGGGACTAATGAAGGGTTATTATATAAGTTGTGGACATTAAGGTGCGACACCCTTGAGAAAAAGAAGCTCTCTTGTGATGCCTCACCAGGAGAGCAGACATGCTTTGAGCGTAGTCCTGATGCAGATCGCGCCATCTGAACCGGAAAAGAAAGGTGTTTAGCGAGAATATTATTCAGGGATTGTGAGCGCAAGGAGGAGATCACTAGCGCACCTGCGACGTCATATCTCCCTCTTCATGGAGCTGAGCCTCCCACTCTGCGTTAACAATGAGTGGTGAATGTGCCGCCCGTGAGCGCGTGAGCTGTGAGCATAGCACCACAGCGCGCAGCGTGCATCCTTGATAAGCTGTTGGATACCTCGTCCGAGTCCTCGATACCTGCATTGAGCACCCCATTGCTCTCATGTATGAGCACGCAATGGAATGGTCAGATTTTAATGGAGTGAGCAATGGTGCTGGCGCACCAAATCCACAGAAAACAATTCTTCTTTGCTCAGCATTTTCTACCTCACCTAACAAATCACCTATAAGCAGAGGTGCTTAGTGAGAAAGATCGTAGACTGTTTGTGGCATATTGATAATAATAAAAACGAGGGGATTGATATGGCATCAAAGTGAGTGATGGACAAGAGCATATGTGATCACGTGATCGCACATGATATGAACATCCCGTAGGCATACCTTGAAGGCAATACTGGAACATGCTTGAAACGCTCTCCAAAGAATATGGACACGTAAACACTTTATATTAATATGGTAAAACAAAATGCGACACTGCATTATCGCTCATTAAAAGCCCTTTTCGCTCCTGCATTTGGATCCTGGATGATGTTTCACCGGGCGCTCGAGAACAGCGATGTAGTGTCCATTACAATGCGACAGGATTTCTGCATACTTGTGTGATTGTATTAATTCTGTTAGAGAAAGATGTGCATAGTTGGTTTGTGCACAGTGGTTGAGGTACAGGACAGGTGCATGGGAAGCGCTGTCGCTCTGTGTCGCGCTGTGTCGTGCTGTGTCGCGCTGTGTCGCGCTCCCATGCACCTGTCCTGTACCTCAACCACTGTGCACAAACCAACTATGCACATGTTTCTCTAACAGAATGGAACCAATGGGGGCTCCTAGCATTACTTTACCAAGGTGGAAATCTCAGGGCGCTGTCGCGGCGTGATAGAGACGACACTACAACCATTTCACTACGATTATTTGTCGCACACAGGCGATTATTTATTTACAATGTCTCTTAATGACTGCCCTGCCTAGGCATTTCGCACACTTGAATAGCCCTGATCCTGCGTCCTCCCACGTCGGCGTCGGCGTCCATGCCCATTTCCACGAGTATGCCCACGTGCCTGGATATGCGTCGCAGGCGCAGACGGCATATTGGATGAAGTAGCGACACCTACCGCCCAACACGATCAGCTGGGGTTCCGCATGATGCACGGATGCTCGCTATCATCAGATGAAACTGATATAGCGCGGTACTGGAAAGTCGGGTCAGCTTCATCGCTATTGCACATTGTTGTGGCCAACTCACAGAAGCACGCCGCTCAGGCAATGGAGCATGCACGAAGTAAGCCCGAGATTCGAGGGGGCGCAGCTCATATGTCTCGACTCGAGGGTCAGAGCTTTATATGGTTCATGGCAAGGCGAAACGAGAAGCGCGAGTAGACAGTCGCTGGGAGACGACCTGCAGCGTGTCGAGTGGCGAATTTATTACCCGCCGCTGTGAAAGCGGATGCTTGCTCCAAAGGGTCCAACGTGTTCCGGTCCCCTCCATGGCTCGCCATAGCATCACCGACGACCTTGTCGTACATGGCGAGCTCGGCTTGAAGCGCTCTGGCATAGAGCAGGAACCGTTCTACCCAAGTCGAGTCTGTGAATGGCTGGATCTGCGAATGGCTGGATGCGAGCCTGTATTGCAGCACGTGGAACGCCGCGCACTGTGCACCAGTTGTCAATCTCCTCCTCTGTGCATGCTGACAGTCCTTTCATGTCGAGCAAATAATTCTTTATGGCATTAAAATTGGTTGGTGCATAGACAACGTGCGGCGTACCTCAAATTCGATCAAGCGCTCCATCCAAAGGGCCACAGCCGTCAAGCGCGGCGGGACTTCAGGCCATAGGAGTGTGTGGCTGTAAAAGACGTCGAAAATGAGCCTCCAGGGATATTCATCATATTTATCCTCCTGCTGATTAGAATGGGCGTCCATGATGAAAGAGATTGAGGATGGGGATGGAAAAGAAAAAAAGAAAGACCAGCGCACTTTGGGCGTCGCACTTGTATATGATACGGCGCAATCAGTCGGCAATCACCGACACATACTCCAAAAAATGTGGGGTAGACAGCAGGTAACATTATGCATACGGAGCGTGGTGAGAGGCCGGATAATAAACATGTGTCACGTCAATATTTCAGTGGGGGGACATGGAAGCGACGCTACCATGGCCAAACGTGGCAAATGTCGCGTGTCCAAAACTCATACACATGGAAAGGAGAACGGTGGCCCAGTGAAATGCACGACTTTGGAACACTGAAGGAACAGAGTAGTAAATTAGACAGACACTCTAATCTACCTTTTAAAAGAATGCTAATCCTTCATCACAGGGATAGTGTAGTGCACACACATCCTTGGCGCGTGGGAAAGCAAGTTAGCTGAACCTCACGGAAGGGCAGTGCAGTGCGCGTGCGTCTAGGACGCGTGGGAAAGTAATTCTGTCGCTATCAAGGTCAAGACCTTCACAACTGTGCTAGCACAACGCACGTGGAATATAAATATATGGGCATTGAAAGCAGGGTGGGTGCAGTGTGTGAGCGATCAGGACACGTGGGAATGAAGGTATACAGCTATGTGAAAGTGTATTAGGCCTTCATAAGGGCCAGCACAGCGTACATATGTCCAGGACATATCTGAAAATCCTACTAGGATGTGCTCTACAGCCATACCAAGCGCTGAATGCTGGTCAAGACTTTTCAAACGCAACATACTGAATATTCTACTACTATGCACATATGTTTGTACAAAAATTCAAAACGTTCACTATCATTCGACCTTGCCAGACGTCATGCTTGGTGGGGCGACCAGGACCACTCAACCTTCGACTGAAACGCACGTAGCCTCAGGGGCGCCCCCTCCCGCGGCCGCGCACCACTGGTGGATCTTCATCGTCTGAGGAAATGACCACTGCTTCATCCGCCGATGTGGAGGGAGAAGCAAGAGCAATGTATTCCCGAATGGTCTCATCGATGTGGAGGATCGTGTCATCGTCGAGACCGCCTTGCAAGGGACTCACAATGTCACCGCGCTCGGGCAATGGGGCGCGATCCGTGTACTCATCGAGCGACAGTAGCTCATATGGCTCGACTTCGAATCGGGGACCGGAGGCGTGAGCGCACTCTATAGCTAGGCGAAAGTAAAAGAGCTCATAGAGGTGCTTGGGCAGGGTGCCCGCTGCGAATCGCGAGGCAAAGATTTCCCCTGCATTCGCAAGGGCAGCCAACCGCGACGGGCGATCCAACTCGCTATGCCCTTGGCGAAGAGCGTAGTTCACGACCAGCTCATAAACTGCGAGCTCGACTTGCAGCCCCATAGTGTAGCGAGGGTAGCGCGTCAGCCAGTCCGAGGTGGCGTACGGACGGACGCGAGCGCGGATCTCAGCGCGAGGGATACCACGCTCAGCAAACCAGTCATCGATGCTGGCTTCAGGAAGGTCGGAAAGTGCGCGAAGGATAATTATCTTGTGCTAAATAGAGTCAAAACCTGGCGAACACACAAAAAGTGGCGGCGCACCTCAAACGCTACCAAGCGGTCCATCCAAACCGCTACCGCCGCTGAGCGCCCTGGGACATCATTCCACAAGAGCGTGTGAGAATATAAGATGTCGATGCATTGTATCCAGTGGGGGTCACGCGCCACCGAAGCAGGAATGGCATCAGACATGAAGGAAGTAAAGAGGGACAAGAGAAGGACAAAGTAGAGCGCAGCGCATCTATAAGATACCGCGTTATCACCCGGCCATCACCGACGCGGGAACCCAGGGAGCTGGAAGATGCCATGTACAACCATTTCTATACCCCTGGAACGCGTACCCTGTAGGAGGAGATAACATAATTGATAGCGCGCTGATCCATGAAATGACACTGCCGGCACACTTCCAGGACCTTGCACAGGCGCCCCCAGCCCTTGTCAAACGCAGCGCTTTCGACACGCAGGCGGATCACGGCCCGGGAAAATGGCACACAAATTAGCGAAAGACAATCCGACACCAGAATATCTCAAGACTGTATATACAAAACAGCACTGGTGCAGTGCGCGTGAGTCCGGGAATGCAAGTATAAGTGAATTGGACCTTGTACAGACCTGTGCGGCATACCTGGAGGGGTGCGCTCCCCATGTGATATGACCATGTATGACTTGCACCTCTTCTGGTCAGTCCTTTTACCAAGCTTGGCCGTGATGGACCCGGGTGAGAGAGTAGAAGGGCTAGTACAGCGCGTGTGCGTCCAGGACGTGTGGGAAAGTAAGTATTGTCGCTATGTTGGTTAACTCCTTCATAACAGCGTTAGCACAAGGCGCATCGGAATGTCTGTATATGGCTAGAACTTCAAGGCAGGACTAATGTAGTCTTCGCACATTCAGGAGGAGTGGGAAAGCAAGAATATGTGTGCGCAAGTGTATGGTAGGGCCAGTGCAGCGCGCGTGCTTCCAAGACACGTGGGAAAGTAACTATGTCGCCATATATGTCAGCTCCCTCATAACAGTGCTAGTGCAGCGCACACAGGAATTTAAGTGTATAATGTAACTGGAATCTCAAGTGCGCATTTGTACAGAAAGTATATAGCTATGTGAAATTGTATTGGACCTTTGCAGCAGGGCTAGTGCAGCGTGCGTGCGTCCAGGAAGTGTGGGAAAGTAAGTATGTCACTATATAGGTCGGCTCCCTCATAGCATATGTATGGAAAGTATATAGATATGTGTTATGTATTGGACCGTTGTAGCAGGGGCTAGTGCAGCATGTGTGCGTCCAAGAAGCGTGGGAAAGTAAGTGTGTCGCTATATAGGTCAGCTCTTTGATAGCAGCGCTGGTACAGCGTGCACAGGAATTCAAGTATATACAGTAACTGAACCATCAAGCGCACCTGCATATCGAAAGTGTGTAGCTATGTGTAAGTATATTGGACCTTTGCAGCAGGGCTAGTGCAGCGTGCATGCATCCAAGACGCGTGGGAAAGCATTTCTGTCGCTATGACGGTAAACTGCTTCACAACAGCGCTAGCACAATGCACATGGAAATTCAAGTGCATAGATGGACCTTCAAAGCAGGGTTAGTGTAGTGTGCGTGAGAGTTCAAGAATACGTGTGTATGCGCAAGTGTACAGCGGGACTAGTGCAGCGCGCGTGCGTCCAGGACGCGTGGGAAAGTAAATCTCACAACTAGGGATTCGCTCTGTGTAGATCTGATGCATGCGCACCCTCAACGAATCTAAGAGATCACATACATAGATTATCATTTGTAGACCACAGCTGCCTAATTGAAGGGCTGGGCGCGCGTGTGTGCGTCTAGGACGCGTGGGAAAGTATATCCCTCAACTAGGGTTTCACTACACGCGCGTGCGTCCAGGACGCGTGGGAAAGTATATCTCTCAAGTAGGGATTCACTACATGCGCCCTGAACAAATCTAAGAGATCACATACATAGATTAGCATTTGTAGACCACAGTTGACTAATTGAAGAGCTGGGTGTGCATGTGTGTGTCCAGGACGCGTGGGAAAGTAAATCTCTCAACCAGGGATTCACTACGCGCGCCCTCAACAAATCTAAGAGATCAAATACATAGATTGGCATTTGTAGACCACAGCTGACTAATTGAAGTGCTGAGTGCGCATGTGTGCGTCCAGGACGCGTGGGAAAGTAAATCCCTCAACTAGGGTTTCGCTCTGTGTAGATCTGATGGACGCGCGCTCTCAACGAATCTAGGAGATCAAGTACAGAGATTATGATTTGTAGACCACAGCTGACTAATTGAAGGGCTGGGTGCACATGTGTGCGTCCAGGACGCGTGGGAAAGCAAATCTCTCAACTAGGGGTTCACTACGCGCGCCCTCAACAAATCTAAGAGATCATATACATAGATTAGCATTTGTAGACCACAGCTGACTAATTGAAGTGCTGAGTGCGCATGTGTGCGTCCAGGACGCGTGGGAAAGTATATCCCTCAGCTAGGGTTTCGCTTTGTGTAGATTTGATGGACGTGCGCTCTCAACGAATCTAAGAGATCACATACATAGATTAGCATTTGTAGACCACAGCTGACTAATTGAAGGGCTGGGTGTGCATGTGTGCGTCCAGGACGCGTGGGAAAGTAAATCTCTCAAGTAGGGTTTCACTACGCGCGCCCTCAACAAATCTAAGAGATCATATACATAGATTAGCATTTGTAGACCACAGCTGACTAATTGAAGTGCTGGGTGCGCATGTGTGCGTCCAGGACGCGTGGGAAAGTATATCCCTCAACTAAGGTTTCGCTCTGTGTAGATTTGATGGACGTGCGCTCTCAACGAATCTAAGAGATCACATACATAGATTAGCATTTGTAGATCACAGCTGACTAATTGAAGGGCTGGGTGCACATGTGTGCGTCCAGGACGCGTGGGAAAGCAAACCTCTCAACCAGGGATTCACTACGCGCGCCCTCAACAAGTCTAAGAGATTAAATACATAGATTAGCATTTGTAGACCACAGCTGACTAATTGAAGGGCTGGGTGTGCATGTGTGCGTCCAGGACGCGTGGGAAAGTAAATCTCTCAACTAGGGATTCACTACGCGCGCCCTCAACAAATCTAAGAGATCATATACATAGATTAGCATTTGTAGACCACAGCTGACTAATTGAAGGGCTGGGTGCGCATGTGTGCGTCCAGGACGCGTGGGAAAGTATATCTCTCAAGTAGGGATTCACTACGCGCGCCCTCAACAAATCTAAGAGATCATATACATAGATTAGCATTTGTAGACCACAGCTGACTAATTGAAGGGCTGGGTGCGCATGTGTGCGTCCAGGACGCGTGGGAAAGTATATCCCTCAACTAGGGTTTCGCTCTGTGTAGATTTGATGGACGTGCGCTCTCAACGAATCTAAGAGATCACATACATAGATTAGCATTTGTAGACCACAGCTGACTAATTGAAGGGCTGGGTGCACATGTGTGTGTCCAGGACGCGTGGGAAAGCAAATCTCTCAACTAAGGTTTCGCTCTGTGTAGATCTGATGCACACAGCCCTCAACAAATCTAAAGAGATCACATACATAGATTATCATTTGTAGACCACAGCTGACTAATTGAAAGGCTGGGTGCGCGTGTGTGCGTCCAGGACGCGTGGGAAAGTATATCCCTCAACTAAGGTTTCGCTCTGTGTAGATTTGATGGACGTGCGCTCCCAACGAATTTAAGAGATCACATACATAGATTATGATTTGTAGACCACAGCTGACTAATTGAAGGGCTGGGTGCACATGTGTGCGTCCAGGACGTGTGGGAAAGCAAATCTCTCAACCAGGGATTCACTACGCGCGCCCTCAACAAATCTAAGAGATTAAATACATAGATTAGCATTTGTAGACCAGAGCTGACTAATTGAAGGGCTGGGTGTGCATGTGTGCGTCCAGGACGCGTGGGAAAGTAAATCTCTTGACTAAGGTTTCGCTCTGTGTAGATCTGATGCACGCAGCCCTCAACAAATCTAAAGAGATCACATACATAGATTATCATTTGTAGACCACAGCTGACTAATTGAAAGGCTGGGTGCGCGTGTGTGCGTCCAAGACGCGTGGGAAAGTAAATCCCTCAACTAAGGTTTTGCTCTGTGTAGATCTGATACATGTGCACCCTCAACAAATCTAAGAGATCAAATACATAAATTAGCATTTGTAGACCATAGCTGACTAATTGAGGGGCTGGGTGCGCGTGTGTGCGTCCAGGACGCGTGGGAAAGCAAATCTCTCAACTAGTGTTTCACTCTGTGTAGATCTGATGCGCGCGCGCCCTCAACAAATCTAAGAGATCATATACATAGATTATGATTTGTAGACCACAGCTGACTAATTGAGGGGCTGGGTGCGCGTGTGTGCGTCCAGGACGCGTGGGAAAGCAAATCTCTCAACTAGTGTTTCACTCTGTGTAGATCTGATGCGCGCGCGCCCTCAACAAATCTAAGAGATCATATACATAGATTATGATTTGTAGACCAAAGCTGACTAATTGAAGGGCTGGGTGCACACATGTGCGTCCAGGACGCGTGGGAAAGCAAATCTCTCAACCAGGGATTCACTATGCGCACCCTCAACAAATCTAAGAGATCAAATACATAGATTAGCATTTGCAGACCAAAGCTGACTAATTGAAGGGCTGGGTGCGCATGTGTGCGTCCAAGACGCGTGGGAAAGTAAATCCCTCAACTAAGGTTTCACTCTGTGCAGATCTGATGCACGCGTGCCCTCAACAAATCTAAGAGATCACATACATAGATTAGCATTTGCAGACCAAAGCTGACTAATTGAAGGGCTGGGTGCGCATGTGTGCGTCCAAGACGCGTGGGAAAGTAAATCCCTCAACTAAGGTTTCACTCTGTGTAGATCTGATGGACGCGTGCTCTCAACAAATCTAAGAGATCAAGTACATAGATTATCATTTGTAAACCACAGCTGACTAATTGAAGGGCTGGGTGTGCATGTGTGCGTCCAAAACGCGTGGGAAAGTAAATCTCTCGACTAAGGTTTCACTCTGTGCAGATCTGATGCACGCGTGCCCTCAACAAATCTAAGAGATCACATACATAGATTAGCATTTGCAGACCAAAGCTGACTAATTGAAGGGCTGGGTGCGCATGTGTGCGTCCAGGAGGCGTGGGAAAGTAAATCCCTCAACTAAGGTTTTGCTCTGTGTAGATCTGATGCACGCGTGCTCTCAACAAATCTAAGAGATCAAGTACATAGATTATCATTTGTAGACCACAGCTGACTAATTGAAGGGCTGGGTGTGCATGTGTGCATCCAGGACGCGTGGGAAAGTATATCCCTCAACTAGGGTTTCACTCTGTGCAGATCTGATGCATGCATGCCCTCTACAAATCTAAGAGATCAAGTACATAGATTATCATTTGTAGACCACAGCTGACTAATTGAAGGGCTGGGTGTGCATGTTTGCTTCGGGGATGCATGGGAAAGTATATTCCTCAACTAAGGTTTCACTCTGTGTAGATCTGATGCACACAGCCCTCAACAAATCTAAGAGATCACATACTATCACATGTTTTCGGTCTCAAAAGGCTAGGGAGATGCAAAACACAATTTTTTAAGGGATCAAAGAAGTAAAACAACAGCTGATCATTGTTCATATATATTAACTATGTACCACTAAATTGTAAATCACCAAAACAATTGAGAGATTCAGGTGTAGTTGTGTTGCAATGTTGTCATCAGTATTGAAATTTGTTGAATATCTTGCAAAAGACTCTCGGATTTGATTAGTATTAAATGTGCCAACACAAAACCTTCAAGGTATTGTCTACTCGTTTCAGCTAAGGCTCTCCTAAACATTTAGAGCATTTCATGCAGCAGGAAAAAAGATATTAAAGAAAGAGTGAATTTGTGTGACACAGCCCAAATCATTTCAAAGTCTGCCAGTGTTGCTGCCTGCCACTATGGTGGAATATCTTATGGTACAGAGCACATCCCTCGTAAACAGGTTGTTGGTACCAGCCAATCCTCTCAAAGAGCCCCTATAAGCCCTGACACTGAAGCACTTATCCAAGAGGCATGCACAGAACTTTGTGCCCAGGGAAAATCCCAACATTGCAGATGTCATATGTACTGTCAAGGCTTGCACAGGTGTTGAACTTCCTTATTACACTGTTCAGAACTGTTTTCAGGGTAAACATGTCTCCCCTCAACAGGCTCATGCTAGTCAGCAACTTCTCTCCCCCAAAGCAGAGAAGGTTCTCATTGATTGGATCATATTCTTCTCAGACACTGGCCACCCACTCAGTGAGCAGACTATCCGGAAGAAGGCTGAGGCCCTTTGTGGGAAGAAGCCCTGCAAGTCCTGGATTCTTTATTTCCTTCAACAGCACCCAGAGGTTAGACTTGGAAAGCCATCTGCTCTGGGTGGGTTCCTGCCTGCCCGTTGCAATTTCACCTCGGACACACATCCCCCATCTTTGATCAAGAAGCACTCCGTGCTCCCGCCCATTCTCTATGCCTACCGTCTCCTCTCTTTCCTCTTTTCTCAGACTCCCCTCGTTCCGATGCCTTAAGGACTCTAGCTATTTCCCCACATCTCTCATTGCCATAGCACATCTTTAATACATGTTTTTTTCCATCTCATGCCTTGTACTGCCGCGCTCATGGGGCAGGCCCTCCCCATACCTGCCTCTCAGAATGGTGTGGTGGCACCCCTCTGACAGCAAAGAAGTAAGGTGCAAAGATTTGTCAACAGTGAAAGGTAGTTTTCCATCCAGTGATAGGAACCTTGAACTTGTTACAATCATTGAGTGTGTTTGTGCAGATGGTACGAACCTGTTTCCAGCATTTGTCTTCACTGGGAAGGAATTTGCACAAGAATGGTTTGAGGTTGACTGCAACATTGGGTGTGTTGAGGTGCTTTCATGATTTTGAGGAGACTAACAACAACAGTTCATCTCAGCATGTCCACATCAGAAAATGGCTGGACTAATGACTTTTTCTGCAGAGTGGTTTAACAAGTCATTTATTCCCCAGGCAACTGAAAAAATCAAATCTGGCAAGCCCATCCTTCTTATTTATGATGGCCATGGTTCACATGAACAGCTTGAGCTCATCAGCATTGCCTGTGATTGTAACATCATCCTCTTCTGTCTCCTGCCACACACAACTCATAAACTCCAGCCTCTTGATGTCAGTGTTTTTGGCCCATTTCAACATGCCTGGTCAGAACAATGCAATGAGATTGTTGAGGACACCAGAAGAGAGATGCCATGTGAAAACTTTATCAAAGAGTACATGGGTGTCTGTAGCCAAACTTTCAAGCCAACAACAATTGTCACTGCATTCTGGAAGAGTGGCTCTTGGCCAGTCAGCTGTGATGTCTTCACTGATGAAGACTATGCACCCAGCATCCCAATGTCCACATCACACTCTCACATACCAGGCAGCTTTCCCCTGTCCACAGATACTGTCACCAGAGATCAGGATCCTGATAGCAAATCTAGCAATGGCTCCCCAACCTATCCAATAAGCAATGACAGTTCAGATGATGATGATAAATCATCTGATGACAACCCAGCAGATGCCATCAACAACAGTGAGAACTCACAAACCCACACAACATCTCCACCACCTGCCTCGCATCCTGCCCCTACAGTTCCCACCCAGCCTCCTCTTTCACTGCAGTTACCTTCTCATGTGCCAAATTCCCCCCCATTTACCTCTCGTGGGCCTCCATTAAGCCTGTCCTGTGGTTTGACAAAATGGCTGAAACAGAAACACCCCACTGGCCAACCAATCACACCCCTCAATTCCACCAATTCTCAGCTCTACGCACTGTCACAAGCATACAGTGAACTTGAAAAGGAGGGTGTTAAGCTTTGTTCTAAAATTTCAGTGCTTAAAAGCTCACTGTACTATTGCAGGAACCGAGATATGTGATCTCACAAAGCAACTCAGTGCAAAAGAGATTAGGCCTCAAAAACAACACAAGCTCAATATTGATGCAAGATGGCTCAACTCTAATGAAGGCCTGCATTGAGCAGAGGAACAAGAGGCCTTGCAAGCAGCCAAAGAGCAGAAGAAACCTGAAGCAAGACAGCAACAAGCAGCAAAGGAGACAGAGAGAGAAGTACAGCAATGATGCTGGGATCCAAACACACCATTCACAGGTGCATTAACCTCAAAACCAAAGGCTGACCTTCAAGACATCACCCACATCTTGGGACTTCCCACAGACAGCCAGAGGACTTGGAAAGATCTTTTTACTCAAATCAACTCTCATTTTGATGCTAACCCATTCTTGCATGACAATCTGTGCTTTGAAGGTTTGTTCAACTGGACAAGACGATGGACCATGCAAATTAAAAACGAGATCACAGTCCCAAACACAACCACCATTGGAGCACAACAATCAACCTCAACATACCACACCCCACTCTCTTCTAACATTGTAAATACTTATTCATTCTCACTCACCTCTCCCCACTCTACCCCATTTTCTGTCATCCACCCATCCACTTTTCTGGGCCCTTGCCCAACTGATCCTATGCATGCATCACTATCCCACATTTCTGAGCCTGATGGTAGTATCAATTCTTGTAACCCCTACTTAATGCAAAACCAATACTCATTCCATAGATAATTCCATGATACTCTAGACAATAATACAGTAATCTAGGTGTCTGCATTGAGCCTGAGCCAGACAGCCTAAGGTTGAACACAATGAACACAAGCTCTGCTGAAGTGGAGATAAATCAGCTCCACCAGCCAACGTGACATTTCGTGACAAAAGGTTTGAAACTCCCAACTTTTGGGACCTGTACACTTCACTTTTGTCTGACACAAACACTTCCCCACCCCACATCAAGCAAACATTCACAAAGATAGGCCATACATTTACATCAACTACAGAAGACCAAATTACCAAAGGTGCAACTGATCTTTTTCTATTCATGATTTGGTGAGAGTTTTGAAACTCCTAACTTGTGATAGTACATAGATTAGCATTTGTAGACCACAGCTGACTAATTGAAGGGCTGGGGGCACATGTGTGCGTCCAGGACACATGGGAAAGTAAATATCTCAGCTAGGGTTTCACTACTGTCACTCCCTGGGTTATGCAAATGCTGTCATGATTCCACCCGCGGCTATGATTCGGACACACTTTTTTTCTTTTACTCACCCTTCCCACTTGTTTGCCCTCCCTTCCACTCATCGGACTATCCCTTATCTGCCTTTGTCCCTTTTACATTTCCTTGTCCCTTAAGGCTGCATTGCCTATTGTTCCCTTCTTATCTCCTTGTCCCTGGAGGCTGTCCTCCTGTACTATACATGACTCATTCCTAGGACTGTTATACTAGGGTATGAGGTTGTACACGACTCATGCTGTGTTGTTACATAGGTATATAAGGACCGGGTGATGTACCCTGTAGTCCCATCTTGTCCTTTGTCTCTTACCTGTGAATCTACAAGTTCCATTGACTTCTCCTCTCATCTCTTTCTAAGTTGGCTGCAAAGCCTCATTGAATCACGAACCATTGTACCACTGAAACACTTGCTCACACAGAAACCTTGATGCACATCGCATATCTTGAGATCCTGCAGGGTCTTGACAAATGCCCAGTGACTTGCAAATCCGAAAAACTGCATTCAATCCTCCATTTCCCATCATCCTCTCCTTCCAAAGAATTTATGCTAGGTTTACAGCAGTTTTCATATTGATAGGCAGTCTCTTGTACCACTTGTTTATACCATTGTTTGGCTCTACTTAGACAGTCCTGACAGTTTTATATACAAGCCAGCTTGCTGGAGTATGTAGTTTCCCTTGCTAGTGCATTGGCTGGATCTCAGCAGGCCGAGCTGTCAGAATAGTGCCAAACAAAGACCAAAACAGATGGTGTGAGAAACTGCCTATTGTTATGAAAACTGCTGTATTAAGATACATAGTTGCAAGAAAAAAAGAAAAATGCATGTACAGTGGGATCTAAAAATGGAGCATGCTTGATTTGCCTGCATCTGCACCACAAGATCTTGCTGATCTCATTTGGCTCTTGGAATTCTGTGTGACTAGGACATTAGTGCATGTTGCAAATATGATCCATGGATCCTATCTGATTAAATTGTAGACAAGAATCTTACCTTCGGTGTTACAATCCTGCAGGAACCCTAAACCCTTCAAGTGCAAGTGTGACCAAATTCTGCATCACTATTTGGCCAACCCCTTTCTATTTCATTCCTGGCCCTCAGGCATTTCTCTGATTTGTTCAAAGTTCCACCCAACTTGTATGCCTACCTTTGTTTATCTGTATCTGTCATGATTTCACCCGCGACTATGATACAGACACATTTTCTTTTCTTTCTACCTTCCCATTTGCTACACCTCACCCACCATTGGACTATCTAACAACCACCCTTCCCCTTCTCAGTTACTCGCCCCTTAAGGCTGCGTCGGCCCTTGTTCTCTTTACGTCTACTAGGCCCTTGAGGCTGTTCCCCTGTACCATACATGACTCACTCCTAGGACTGTTATACTAGGGTACGAGGCTATGCACGACTCATACAGTGTAGCTACATAGGTATATAAGGACTGGGTGATGTACCCTGTAGTCCCATCTTGTCCTTCATCTTTACTTCTGCAAATCCAAGACCCTTGATCACTCCTCTCGACCTCTGTCTCTATTTGGCTGTCAAAGCCTCATCGTCACCTTGAGCCCTTGTATCACTGAACCATTGTCCACACAGGAACTTTGACACACATCACGTGTCTCAAGATCCTGCAAGATCTTGACAGTATCCTTGTTTAACATAAAATGTACAAACTCATGTATAAAAATTGGCCTGTAGCTCTCAAATCAATTATCCAGTTGTGCTCCCTCCCTTCCCTTGGCATGTTCTCATCTCTTCCTTAAACTCTTGTCTTTTTCTTGCCTCACTCTCTTTTTCTTGTGCTCACTGTTATTCTTAACTTTGCCAATGAACAGCATCTTTTGACTTGTGCTCTTGCACAGCTCATAAACCAGCTGCCCCTTTGGATTCTGCACAATGTTACCAGTGTGTTGCCTCATTGCCAAGCCTGAAGTTATTGCAAAAGACTTCCAAGCTACCAGCAGAACCAGCACCAACTTGCAAGGCCAAAGGTAAGTGCAGGCATGACCCAAGCCCAGTGCTGCAAAAGGCAAAGAGTGATGATGATGCTGTATCCTTGGTTTCTAGTGCAGGCACAGTACATCATTCTGTCTACAATCATTGAATGGATCTAACTGACTAATTCTTAGGTGGTGAACAATACCAGCTACCTTTGCCTTGCCCCACCTTCCTCACAGTGGTTCAGGCTGGCACAGGCCCCAAAACTGTTTGTCCATCTCCTTCTCCTTGACAGCTTACTGACCATGTTGCTCCCCCTGCAAGATTCACAAGAACCAAGCACTTCATCCTGTAAGGACCTTCCTAGGCTTGTGTGTGTAGACCTACATATTACATATTACTAAGTTTGTCATAAATACCCAACATCTCACTACAGAATAGACATATTTTATGTCCCCTTTCATCTCACATTGTTAGTCTGCATCTGTGTCCCAGTCAGGCTTGCTGCCTGAGTTTGCATTTTCAGTTTCAGTTCCCCTTTTCAATCCTATTCCTTCTTGTCCACTCTTCCCCATTCTCTGGACTTCACAGAACTCATAGCAGGTGTCTTGCCCTCACCACAATCCTCCAATTGTGAGCCCCCCCCTCCCAAGATGCCATGTGCCACAAGTTGATGCAGGGAATTGAGGCTGCTTATTGTTGCAAAGTTGGATGGTGGCTACCCACAGGCTGATGTCCATCTAGACAGCAGCAAAGGAATGGACTTGACCTCATTATCTGAGGTACTTTGTCATGGACTGCCTCAAAGACCCTTACTAATTGGTGATGACTACAATGTAAGGTGTAATTAGTCATGGACAGGGGCTGGGTCATAGTAGTAGCACAGACTCACACACTGTCAAGTGTCTTATTGTTCTTGGATATCACATGCTCACGGAAATTAACTCATACTAGGATAGCTGTACTAGGGTTTGTGACTCATAGCATAGTTCAGACTCTGCTTCAAAGTGAGTTTTGTATGTATAAGTTGACTAGTTCAGGACTGAGATCTCCATCCTGGTCTTTTTCAATTTGCTGTCTTGTCTTCCTTTCCTCTTGAGTCTGCCTACTCTTGCTTGTCTCATTCTCCTCTCTATTCCTTTCATCCATCTCTACTTCTCACTCTATCATTGTCTCTATTTGGTGGAAGTGCTGTCATGCCTTCACACCTACAGAGGGGACCTAGTGTTAGCCAACCTAGTGTCTGAATAAACCTAAGTTATGTGTTGCATCCACACCTTCAGTGTCCCAAGTTGGACAAATGCTTAGCAAAGTGTTACATACTTGTAATCATATATCAATCACTCACACACTTCTAGCATTCAGGCAGTGATAACTTGCACCTCAAAGATCTCATGTGTGAGAACTCCTCATTGAGATTGATGGGCACGATATTGAGATGCCAAGCAAGCAACTAAGAAGGGTAAGTGATTGAACCTGATGTCAGTGACTGTGTAATGGTCTACCGGCTGTTCTGCCCGACTTGGACGGTGGGGGGGTCTTGATGAATGACAATGGCTACACTTGATGAACTGGACCTCTATCACCTAATAAAGGGATAGGAATGCTGGTATATATACAGAAGTGGATGATCACAACAGCCTAGGTTAAAGGCAAAGCAACAACTGTATCTGCTTGGAGATGAGATGAGATTGGGAACTACACAAGAGTGGTTGACTCTGAGGCAAATGGGTAGAAAGCTCAAAACAACTAAGCTAAAGACTACTGATCGAGCTGCAGAGCCTTATATCCTACTTAGTACCAAGGTTCAAGCTCAGCTTGAACATGAAACAGTATAGTAATCATCCAATAGTAAATGTTCATCAAGCCACAGGGACTTATCAGGCATGACTCATAGATAACAGCCTCAAGGCATAAGGCAGGGGACACCAGGAACGGTCAACCCTAACCCAAACCCCACCCCTATGGTTGGGTTGTGTGCCTGATTACATAATGAGACAAATCCCCCAATCTTTTGCAATTTTTCATCACTGGGTGACAGGCAAGCAATCCTTTGAGTGATATTCAAGTTTAATTTTGTTGTCCTCTGCACCTCCCCTTGGCCACTCACCTTCTCACTCTTCACCTGAACAGTACTGTGCTGTGCCTTTTGCAGTACAGATGCAAATCATTGCAAATTGACAATCTCAACTTTATCAGTCAATCATCTGTAAAGTGGGAGGTGTTCAAAGTGTTCGGGGAGCGTTCCCTGAATGCTTCAAACACCCTGAATGTGTTTAGGCCTGCCCTGTTTTACAGATGCATGTGTTGGGATCAAATAGACTACCAAGAATCACACTCCCTGCCTGCAACATCTGTAAAGTGGGAGGTGTTCAGAGTTGGTTGGCAAACACTCATTTAGGCAGTTCAATTCATTTAGCCGAGGTAAGCAAAGGTAAGTGCCCACCCTGTTTTACAGATGCAACCCTCCTGGAATTGGGCACTTTAGGACTTGCCAAGGTGAGTCTTCATCATTCTTATTCAATTCTATGGGCTCATCACTCTTTGGCACAAGATTGTCCTTGATGAGGGCAGAACCAGCTGATTGATATGATCACACCATGACTGATTTGCACTGATCATGCTGATTTTCCATGAGGGACACTTTTTTATTTAGCTTTAGTATTACTTTTCCCTTTGTGAGTTGTGCAATCACAAGAGTTTGTGCATGCACATTGTAGGCTCTATTCTGCAACCCATATTGATGTCTTGTGTGCCAAGTGTGTGCCTCTGTACAGTATAGGTAGGTTGCAGCAGCTTGAGCCAATGACTTTTCAAATAATTCACTAAAAATCTGAAAATATTAATGAACATAGATTTCCTTCCCAGCTAACCAGCTCTCAGCCAACATTTTTTAATCCAAGCAGCTGTTCCCAAGTTATGTTATTTAACCAGCTATGAACCAGCAGGCTCAGCTTGAGCTGGCTTTAGCCAGTCAAAGATGATCAAATAACTCAGGAACAGCTGCTCAGATCAAAAAACATTGACTGAGAGCCGATTAGCTAGGAAGGAGATCTACACTCATAAATATTTCCATATTTTCAGCTATTTATTTAAAAAAGATATCAGAAAAAACATCGGCTCGAGCTGCCACAGTATAGGTCACGTGATCCATGACATAATGAGACAAAACTACCTTTTCTAAAAAAACAAAATTGCCATTTGACTTGCAAATGCGAGAAAACATGTTTTGCAAAAAAATCATTGTTTGGGTAACACCCACCTCAAAACTTGATATTTTTTTAATTTTTCTAGTACCTCTTGTAGCTACATAGCCCTACTTTAAATAGTACTAGTTACATTCACTCATTATAAAATTTGCAGGTGCTGTTGCATGCACAAGAATTTCCAGTGGACTTGCCTAATTGGGGGTTGACCGTTCCTGGTGTCCCCTGCCTTACCTCATGCCAGGGGCATCCAACACATGTCCAATGCATGTCCATATCTCCCACCAATGGGATAAATACCTCTGCACACCATGTGCCTCATGGCCTTATCTGCCAAGCCCACCTAGATCCATCCAGAACCTTTCCGACTCCCAGCCAGAATCCTTCCAGACTCTTCCAGACTCTTGCTGGCCAGACCATCTCTAGATCATGACATCATACATATTCATCAGCTGCCCATCACTTATCTGGTTAGACCCCTCTAGGCACCATGTCTAGGCCCTGGGTCTGGGCATCCATCACATGACCCTGTCACATGACTTCTTCGTGGTCCTGCTCCAATGTCGTAGCCCATGACTTATATGTTAGACCTCCAAGGTCTGGGCATTGTGCATGTGCTTAATCATGTGACTTTTGCTCTGCCTGTAACACTTCCAGTACATTGCACCACTGCATATTGGTGGGTATTCACGGCACATGCCAGTGCTTGCTGCTCTTTCTGTGACTCTTCTTCAGCTTCTTTGGCCAACTTCTGCTTCTTAAAGGTGTGCACTTTCTGGATCAGCACTCCAACCTTTGCTTTGTCATCAAATGTGACCTTCTTCTGGTGCATCACGGGGCGATCCGGGACAGACTGCTTACTATCATATTTGCATACATCATTGTGGAAATCCAGATGGCACACAAGACCAAACATGGAGGAGATCAAAGTGGCAGTGAGTTAACCATCTTCTACCCATAGGCAAGCTCTGAAAACACAAAGGCTGCCTAGTGCAGCCATTGTCATTATCATGTGGCCTGGAGGTTTGCCAAGGTGGCTCAATGTTTTTATGGTATATGATTTTGTGGCATGAAACATATGGTCATGTGATTGAGCTGAGTGACTTTTTGCTGACTATGATAGTCAGGAAGGTTGGACTTAGTGAAACAAATTTGCCTGACATTTCTTGACTTTTGTACTGACTTTCTTGAGTCAACTTTTTCAGTCACAGAAAACAGCCAAAAGTTGGGAAAAGGTCAGGTGACCATACACTGACTTTGGACTGACTTTTTTTTGACATTATTTTTTTTTACTGAGATGTCACCGAGTGAATGACTTGTGCTGAGAAGTGGCATGCTTTAATAGACTTGGTGGGGAGCTGCTGTGTGCTTGTTGATGGTGAGATTTTGGCAGTGTTCAGTGAAGTTGCACCTGATTGACAGGCTGGAATCTGTTAGATGAAAATTTGAGTTCATGACATTGCACATGAATTGGCACAAAGGGGAGGGGGTGCATGGAAGAGGTGGGGTGGGTGGGGCAGCCTCAGGTGGTCAGCACCCCCTCCTTTTATTCTGCGCCAGAGGCGCAGAATGGAGGGGGTGCCTCCCACCTGGGCTGCCCCACCTCCCCACCTCTTCCATGCACCCCCTCCCCTTTGTGCACAGGAGGGGCGAGGGACAGTGAACCCTAAACCTTCACAGAAAGATTAACCCTGAAATAGGGTTGGCTGACCCTAAACCTTAAGAATATATTGGTATCTCAGCCAAGTATTTGGTGCATGCATCTGTGAATATCGGCTTGATTTGCACCAAATTTGGTGTGCACACAGGAATTTAAGTATATAATGTAACTGGACCTTCAAGTGCACCTGTATATGGAAAGTGTGTAGCTATGTGTAAGTGTATTGGACCTTTGCAGCAGAGCTAGTGCAGCGTGTGTGTGTCCAAGATGTGTGGGAAAGCATTTCTGTCGCTATCATGGTCAACTGCTTCACAACAGTGCAGCACAATGCACATGGAAATTCAAGTATATAGATGGAGCTTCAAAGCAGGGTTAGTGTAGTGTGTGGGGGAGTTCAAGAATATGTGTGTATGTGTACAGTAGGGCTAGTGCAGCACACATGTGTCCAGGACATGTGGGAAAGTAAACATCTAGGGTTTCACTCTGTGTAGATCTGATGCACATGCACCCTCAACAAATCTAAGAGATCAAATACATAGATTATGATTTGTAAACCACAGCTGACTAATTGAAGGGCTGGGTGTGCATGTGTGCGTCCAAGACGCGTGGGAAAGTAAATCTCTCGACTAAGGTTTCACTCTGTGCAGATCTGATGCACGCGTGCCCTCAACAAATCTAAGAGATCACATACATAGATTAGCATTTGCAGACCAAAGCTGACTAATTGAAGGGCTGGGTGCGCATGTGTGCGTCCAAGACGCGTGGGAAAGTAAATCCCTCAACTAAGGTTTCACTCTGTGCAGATCTGATGCACGCGCACCCTCTACAAATCTAAGAGATCACATACATAGATTATCATTTGTAGACCATAGCTGACTAATTGAAGGGCTGGGTGCGCATGTGTGCGTCCAGGACGCGTGGGAAAGCAAATCTCTCAACTAGGGTTTCACTCTGTGTAGATCTGATGCACGCGCGCCCTCAACAAATCTAAGAGATCACATACATAGATTAGCATTTGCAGACCAAAGCTGACTAATTGAAGGGCTGGGTGCGCATGTGTGCGTCCAAGACGCGTGGGAAAGTAAATCCCTCAACTAAGGTTTCACTCTGTGCAGATCTGATGCACGCGCACCCTCTACAAATCTAAGAGATCACATACATAGATTATCATTTATAGACCATAGCTGACTAATTGAAGGGCTGGGTGCGCATGTGTGCGTCCAGGACGCGTGGGAAAGCCAATCTCTCAACTAGGGTTTCACTCTGTGTAGATCTGATGCACGCGCGCCCTCAAACAAATCTAAGAGATCACATACATAGATTAGCATTTGCAGACCAAAGCTGACTAATTGAAGGGCTGGGTGCGCATGTGTGCGTCCAAGACGCGTGGGAAAGTAAATCCCTCAACTAAGGTTTCACTCTGTGTAGATCTGATGCACGCGCACCCTCTACAAATCTAAGAGATCACATACATTGATTATCATTTGTAGACCATAGCTGACTAATTGAAGGGCTGGGTGCGCATGTGTGCGTCCAGGACGCGTGGGAAAGCAAATCTCTCAACTAGGGTTTCACTCTGTGTAGATCTGATGCACGCACGCCCTCAACAAATCTAAGAGATCACATACATAGATTATCATTTGTAGACCATAGCTGACTAATTGAAGGGCTGGGTGTGCATGCGTGCGTCCAGGACGCGTGGGAAAGTATATACCTCAACTAGGGTTTCACTCTGTGTAGATCTGATGCACGCACACCCTCTACAAATCTAAGAGATCACATACATAGATTATCATTGGTAGACCACAGCTGACTAATTGAAGGGCTGGGTGTGCATGTGTGTGTCCAGGACGCGTGGGAAATCATATCACTCAACTAAGGTTTCACTCTGTGCAGATCTGATGCATGCATACCCTCAACAAATCTAAGAGATCACATACATAGATTATCATTTGTAGATCACAGCTGACTAATTGAAGGGCTGGGTGTGCATGTGTGCGTCCAGGACGCGTGGGAAAGTATATACCTTAACTAGGGTTTCACTATCTGTAGATCTGATGGACGCGCGCCCTCAACAAATCTAAGAGATCAAATACATAGATTAGCATTTGCAGACCAAAGCTGACTAATTGAAGGGCTGGGTGCGCATGTGTGCGTCCAGGACGCGTGGGAAAGCAAATCTCTCAACTAGGGTTTCACTCTGTGTAGATCTGATGCACGCGCGCCCTCAACAAATCTAAGAGATCACATACATAGATTAGCATTTGCAGACCAAAGCTGACTAATTGAAGGGCTGGGTGCGCATGTGTGCGTCCAAGACGCGTGGGAAAGTAAATCCCTCAACTAAGGTTTCACTCTGTGTAGATCTGATGCACGTGCGCCCTCAACAAATCTAAGAGATCAAATACATAGATTAGCATTTGCAGACCAAAGCTGACTAATTGAAAGGCTGGGTGCACATGTGTGCGTCCAAGACGCGTGGGAAAGTAAATCCCTCAACTAAGGTTTCACTCTGTGTAGATCTGATGCACGCGCGCCCTCAACAAATCTAAGAGATCAAATACATAGATTAGCATTTGCAGACCAAAGCTGACTAATTGAAAGGCTGGGTGCACATGTGTGCGTCCAAGACGCGTGGGAAAGTAAATCCCTCAACTAAGGTTTCACTCTGTGTAGATCTGATGCACGCGCGCCCTCAACAAATCTAAGAGATCAAATACATAGACTAGCATTTGTAGACCAAAGCTGACTAATTGAAGGGCTGGGTGCACATGTGTGCGTCCAGGACGCGTGGGAAAGTAAAAATGTCGCTATCCAAGTCAGCTCACTCATAGCCCACCCTAGGCTGCACCTTATGCCCACCCTAGGCTGCACCCTATGCCCACCCTAGGCTGCACCCTAGGCAGCCAGAATCCAACCCTAGGGTTTGTGGAAGAAAGTGCTCATAACAGAGCTCAGTCTGAATCTCTGGATCATCCAGCAGTGAGAATACTTTTGTATGGCACCCTTGTTCAGATTCAGGAAGGTCCCAATGCTTGATCCAGATCCTAACCCACTGCCTCACCATCCGTCCACCCCACTTTGCAACAAAGCCCTGGCTTTCAGCGGCACGCTCAGATGCCTCAATCAAGTGTCGTTGGTTGTTGACAACCATGTGCAGACAGTTCTGGATCGATCGTGCACATTTTGACTGTAAACCGTTGGCCCCATGTTATGACCTTGCGGGGTCAAAACAGTGCGTGACGTGCACCGGTGAGCTTCTGTGGTACAAGGTTAGTTTGTCACTCGGGGTACGATGAGGCTGTGAGGCCAAACTAGACAGAGGAGAGTGGATTCAAGGAAGGCAATGGGATTTGCAAGTAGTAAACGAAGAACAAGATGGGGCTATAGGACACATTGTCCAGCCTTTATGTACAGATTCAGAAGTACAGCATGAGTCACGTAGGATGAGGCAAAGTACTAGGAATGAGTCAGTACAAGGAGACGCAGCCTTAAGGCCCCCCAGTAGAAGGAAGAGAAGTAATCAGTGAACAGCCTCAAGGGCCTAGTATGAGTAATAGATAAAGGGTAAGAGTAGTCCGAACAGATGGGTGGATAAGCAGGGTAGGCACGTGGGGAAGGAGAGGAAGAAAAGAAAAATAAGTGTCCGTATTGTAATCGCAGTGGTAAAACATGACATCACCCCTTTTCTTATGTTGAGACCTCTGAGTCTCATGACTCCCCATCCCCTTCTTCGTCTTCATGGCCTACATATCCTTCGTCCTCTAGGGCGGGGTTATGCTCTATGGGTAGGGGAACTTCAACGAGATGGAAGTGATGGGCATGGCAACCCCCTCCATAGCTGGCGTGGCGGCGGGGTACGAGGCAGCGGATGGTGGTGTGACACTTGGAATGGGGGCGGGGGCAAGCGGCACTATAATGGTTAGGAGTGTGACAGTAGGCGCAGCAGCAGCAGAGGGGAGGGTCGGGGAAGGTGTACTTGATGCCCCACCGGTCTTCAAACCAGGGCCTGAGGGATTCGCGGTCTCCTGACTCTACGTCAATCAGGAGGCACTGGGCCATAGAGAAGGTTTGCAGTTCTGGGAGGGGTGCAGTGCGGTAGTGGAAGGTGCAGGTAATACATTCCCCTAGCTGTAGGTAGGGGTGGAGACGACTCCTGGCCTGGGCCTTTTCAAGGCGTTGGCGGAGGGGTGTGGATTTGCTGCGCCATCTGAAGAACTTGTCTTCTAGAACCTTACACTGGACCAGCAGGTTTTCGTACTCTAGCATGTGGGCACGGTAGCGGTCAACATCAGCGAGCACACCATAGTCCTTGAGTTCGTACAGCGCAATGTCTACTTCTATAGCACCCGGGTAGCCAGCGTCGAAGATTCCTAGCGCCGAGTTATCAGACCGAGCTGGTGAGACTGAAGGGCCGATGAAGGGGGCAGCCTGCAGGGGCCAGCCGTAGGCTTGGTGGGGTGGGTCAGAGTCATCTCGGAGTCCCAGGACATAATGTTGGTGCGACTCAAAGTTCAGATCGAAGTGTATGTAGTGAGGATTCTGAGGAGTTCCGAAAGGGGGGTCGAGTGAGATTTTTTCCACATACTTGTCATGGTTGGGATCTCCTGGCTCGTACTGAACGTAGGAAGCGGGGGGGGTTTGCCTGAGCGGTGAGGGAGTGGGAGGGGGGTCGTAGAAGACTGCTCGTGGTCCATCTCCTAGCATGGCTTCGCATATCTCGATGGTCTCCTCTAAGGATAACGGTTCTGTTGGCGGTGAGATGCAGTGGTATAGTGAAAGAGGTGGGGGTGGATCACGAATTCGCGACAAGAGTGTGGGAGACGGGAGAGTGGAGGGCGGGACCATGGGGGAGGTTGTAAGCTCAGGGTTAGGTACTAGTAATGGGGTTATGGGTGAGCGGACAGGGAGCCCCGGAGGGCTGAGGGGATAGGTGAGGGTTTCTGTCCCTGGGGAGAACGGGGGAGAAGGGGTAAGTGGGTCGAGGGGGGAGAGTGGTTCAGACATGGTGGTTATACTACGAATGGTGTTGGGGGTTTGTTGGAGGTCGTGGTTTGTTTTATAGGTGGTTCAGATGGCAGAAGGGTGGGTTCGGTAATAGTCTCTGATGAGTAGGTCGGCATTGAGGTTGGTCAGGGGTTCCCAGCTGTCATGTGCCTCAGAGAACCCTTTCCACCTGACTAGGTATTGGAGTTGGTGGCGCCTCTTCCTTGTGCCCAGGATCTGTTTGACTTCCCATTTGGGCTGTCCGCCCACTAGGTCTGGGGCGGGTTCTTGGTATTTGTTGCCGTTTAAGGTTGTTTCCTTATAGGGCGTAAGGAGGGTGCCATGGAACACGTTATGAATCTTCCATGATGGGGGTAACTTGATTCGGAACGACGTCCTGGATATTGTGTCTGTAACTAGAAATGGTCCGAACCTTCTAGGCGCTAGCTTTGCAGAGGGATGAGTAGTATGGAGATTCTTTCCTTCTAGCCACACCAGATCTCCTCTGTTGTAGGGGATAAAGTTTGAAGGGAGTTCTATCGCCTGTGATCTGCATAGAGCTTCGGCAGTGTCTTTTCTGGCTTGGGTGATAAGGGCCAACCTGTTGTTCAGTGGCAGGGATGTGGTGGTGCAGAAAGTTTGATGAACGCGCGGTATATGCCCCATGATGAGTTCGAAGGGCGCTTTCTTGGTGGTGGTGTTTGGCCAGGCGTTGAAAGTGAATTGAGCAAGGGGCAACAGCCGGTGCCAGTTGGTCTGATGGAAGTCTGTAAAAATCCGGAAGTATTGTTCGAGCTTCTGATTGGAATGCTCTGATTGTCCATCCATCTGGGGCCGGTATGCTGTACTGGCGTTGTGTTGGATGGAGAGTATGCAGTGTAGTTCCTGAATGATGGTGGCCATAAAGCAGGGGTCTCGATCAGATATGATATGTGAAGGTAGTCCATAATGGGGGAGTACATAGGTAGTGTATAGTAAGGCGACACCTGCTGTGTCTATGGTTTCTTTGCAGGGGAGGAATATACAGGCTTTCGAAAAAGTGTCTGTGATGGTTAGTATGGAATTGTATCCTTCTGACATAGGTAATTTGACAATGAAGTCCATTGCTACTGATGTGAAAGGGAGGGTGAAGTTATCTGATGGGATGGGGAATAGGGGTGGTTTGGGTTTCGTGGGATTGTTTTTCCGTGACTGGCAGACGTGACAGCCTTTGATGTATTCAGCGACTGTTTGTTTCAGGTTAGGCCACCAGTAATCGCGCCCTATTGCCCATGCTGTATTAGATATACCTGGATGTCCTGCTGTAGGAGAGTTGTGATATAGTGAAATTACCCCCCTTCTCAAGGGTAGATCGTCCACGACTACTAGCCGGTCTCCATACCAGTAAAGGTCGTTGATGACCTTCAAGGGGAATGTGATAGCCCATTTTTCCAGGAGGTTGGGTTGTTGTAATTGGCAGGCTCAGGTTCTATCGTCTATGGAAGAGAAAGTGGTTGCCCGAGCGAATAGATGTTGTGGAAGGACTGTTATGTTGTCGTTATCTTCTGACCCTTGCGGGTAGTCGGGGCGTCTAGATAACACATCTGATTTGTTAGCTGTCCCTGGAAAATGGACTAGGGTGAAGTCATAGTCCGCTAATTGTGGTATATAACGAGCGACTCGGCGGTTAATGTGACGTGGGTGGCGGTAATATTCTAGATTCTTGTGGTCGGTAAATACCGTGATGGGGAAGGGGGAGCTTAGGAGGAGATGGCGGTGATGGGTGAGACCTCGGAATACTGCGAGGAATTCTCGATTGTGAATATCATAATTCCTTTCGGCTTCATTAAATGTCTGTGAATGGAACCCTACAGTAACATGTTTTCCTCTGTTGTCTTTCTGTGTGAGAATGGCCCCCGTGGCAAATGCTGAGGCGTCTACTTGTAGGAAGAATGGACAGTTAAGGTCCGGTTGGTGAAGAGCGGGATTGTCCAGAATGA
Organism: Lactarius tabidus; assembly: GCA_963281015.1. NCBI lineage: Eukaryota > Fungi > Basidiomycota > Agaricomycetes > Russulales > Russulaceae > Lactarius > Lactarius tabidus. Next base: position 5,204,115 of record OY725468.1, on the reverse strand, counting down.
TGGTGATCAGGGAATCGAGAGCTTTCGTGCATTCTGCGGTCCAGAGGAACGGGTGATCCTTCTTTGTGAGTGCGACGAGGGGGCGTGCAATATTGGCAAAATTAGGGATGAAGGGTTGTTGATAGCCTAGGACTCCCAGGATGCTACGGACTTCTTTTACCGTATGGAGAGTGCGTGGCCAGTCCCTGAGGGCGCTCGTCTTTTTGGGGTCAGGCCTTAGTTGGTCGCCGTCGACAATGATTCCTAGGTACGTTATTGAGCGTCATTCGAATTCGCATTTAGCAGGACGGAGGAAGTAGGATTCTTCCTCTAGAAGGTCTAGAACTTCATGAACTATTTGTCGGTGTCATTCTATGTCATCCCCTGTTGCGATAAGAATGTTGTCCATGTAGACAAAGAGCTCCGTAGGGTATTTGTCCAATAGTCTCTTCAGGAGACGGCTCATGGCTCTGCAGAACGTGCTGGGGGCGTTGTTCATTCCGAACGGCATAACTCTGGGTTTGAATAGGCCATAAGGAGTTTTGAATGCGGCTTTCCATTGGTCCTCCTCTTTGATGCGTATGTTGTTGAAGCCCCATCGCAGATCTGCTTTAGTGATGATTTTTTTTCCTTGGAGTTGGTCGATGATGCTCCCGATCAGGGGTAAGGGGTAGATGTCTCTTACTGTCCACATGTTGAGCGCTCGATAGTCGACAATAGGGCGGAGCTTGCCGTCCTTCTTGGCCCAGAAAAAGACAGGGGATGCATAGGGGGAATTGGTTTCTACAATGTATCCCTTGGTTAAGTTCTCGTCAATGTACTCTTTGAGGGCTTTGAGTTCCCCGACTGTCTGTCTGTAGAGTTTACAGTCTAGTTTAGTGGGTGCTCCCGGTTTAAGTTCGATGGTGTGGTCGTCTAGGCGAGTGGGGGGGGGATCTCTGGGCAGCTTCTTCACTAAAAACCCTCCAGTGGCAGTGGTATTGTACAGGAATTAAACCTTCTGTTTCTGCTTGGTCAGAAGGTTTAGAAGGAGTGATGGAGCAGACGAGAGGTTTTGTTTTGGATCGGTAGCCAGCTGTTTCGATGCTAAAGTTGTCCCCTTTTAGACAGTTGGTGCTCCAGTCAATGGAAGGGTTGAAGGTTTTGAACCACGGGTGGCCAAGTATGATGCGATCGCTTCCTAGGTTCGCAACATAGAAACCCAGTTTTATTACTTTGTCTCCTTGTCGGATCCATAGGTTACAGTATTGAGTGATGCTTCCTTCTTGATTAAGGGAGCCATCGACGTTGTTGACTTGTAGGGGGTGGGGTAGAGAGCGGGTTCCCAATCCTAAAGAGTAGATTGCTCGTTTGTCGATGAAGTTATGAGTGGCTCCGCTGTCTAGGAGTGCTTTTGTTTCGGTCTTTTTGTGCCACATGAGGACAGAAATTTGAATTGTCATTGAATCCTTCTTTCTACTGTACATGTTAGCTATGAGTGGTACCGGGTTTGCGACCGTCAAAGCCCGGCAGAACAAAAATCCTCGCCCATGTCGCGGGCGTCGAGGTAAAGCGATCGTTCTTCATCGCTCATCTTTGCTTTGAGCGCTCGGATTTGCTGTGTGTAGGACAGCTTGGGTGGCGGGGGTGGTGGGATGTTTGACATAGATGACGAGGTTGGCGGGGTAACGGGGTTGGTAGCAGAGATGGCTGAAGCTTCCCGAACGTTGGTGTTTTGTCGGTTCGGAACATTTTGGGCGTTAGTGTTCTTCAGGCAGTTGTGAGCCATATGCCCCTGGGTGCGACATCTGAAACATCGCCCCTCTGCTCGGTACTGTGCTCGCTCCTCGTCGGTAAGCTTCTTAAAAGGGGTGGTGATATTGGTAGCGTCTACATCCATTGGTATGTTTTCATTGTTTCAATTGGCGTGGCTGCACTGACCGGTGTTTTGATATGCGTGGTTGTCACGTGATAATTGGTTTCAGCGGGGTCCGGCGAGACCTGAACTCTGTAGTTCTTTGATCTTGGCGACTTCCTTTCGAGCCGCCGTTTGCCACTCGTCCATGGACTTGGGCATTTTGTCGCAGTTGATTACTTGGCGTTGGATGGCCTCTCGGAGCCCGGATCGATAGCTGTCGATAGTCCCTTTTGTGTCAGGCTCCCATCCGGCTGCGTTAGCTAATCGGGTGAACGTTGTGTTGTAAGTGTCGATGTCGAGATCTTTCATTTTGAGGTTTATCAGTTGGCTATAGGCACTTTGGACCTTCGTAGTGTCGGTCCAAGCGGCTTTGAACGAGGCCTCGAACTCGTTCCACAGGATTTCATTGTTTTCTCTGACACTGCCTGGTTTTGTCGAGTTGGTACATCGCTCTAGTTCTTCGTCCTGAGCGTTAACCCAATCCTCGACCAAGGGGCCTTTGATGTATGAGAGGGCCGTAAGCACGTGAAAGAAGGGAGAGCTTATCGACTCCTTGTTGCGATTCAACAGTCGATAACGGCGGAATTCGTTCCAAAATGATTTGGAACGGCTTCGATCACCGGTGAACACCGCGGGAGCGGTACCTTTCAGTCCATTGGATGAAGGTGTGTGCGTGGATGCTACAGTGGTTATGTTGGCTGACATATCTATGTCGGGGACTTCTGTAGGGATATCGATGTTTATTGGGCCGAACGACAAAGTGATCGATTGGATCGATGCCGTTGGGTTTTCGACGGTTGGTGGATTATGTTCATGTGGGCTCTGAACGCTGACTGCAGAGTGTGCTGATACAGTGTCTGATCCTTCAGAGGAATTGCTGTTGTCAAACGCTCCTGGCATGAATCAAAAAGTGGTGCGGGACGGGGCACGAGATATTGGTTGGTATTCGGGGTGTTGGGGATCGGTTACGTTCCAGAACCCGATTCCAAATATGTTTTGGACAGGGATGGCTAAGTTTTCCTGGGTGTAGAAGGTACGTGCACTGGCGTCGTATTGGAGTTCGTACCAACGGTTGTTGATGAATTCGACAGGCTCGAGTGTGTTATTCGAGGTGAGGTGTTGGGGGATATAATATCCGCGGTTAGGTCTATTCCACTTGACGGTTCCTTTTACATGAGTTGGTAGGTCGTCATGGGTTCGACGAGTGACTGGAGTAGCTTGGTTGTTCGGGGCAAAGGCGATTTGTAGGGATGCCACGGTGTACTAGGTTCTGGTTTACTGTGGGTGCAGGGTGTGGGGATGTAGTGCGTCCTGTGGAAGATCTTGTTCTTATGTTATGACCTTGCAGGGTCAAAACAGTGTGCGACATGCACCAGTGAGCTTCTGTGGTACAAGGTTAGTTTGTCACTCGGGGTACGATGAGGCTGTGAGGCCAAACTAGACAGAGGAGAGTGGATTCAAGGAAGGCAATGGGGTTTGCAAGTAGTAAACGAAGAACAAGATGGGGCTATAGGACACATTGTCCAGCCTTTATGTACAGATTCAGAAGTACAGCATGAGTCACGTAGGATGAGGCAATGTACTAGGAATGAGTCAGTACAAGGAGACGCAGCCTTAAGGCCCCCAGTAGAAGGAAGAGAAGTAATCAGTGAACAGCCTCAAGGGCCTAGTATGAGTAATAGATAAAGGGTAAGAGTAGTCCAAACAGATGGGTGGATAAGCGGGGTAGGCAAGTGGGGAAGGAGAGGAAGAAAAGAAAAATAAGTGTCCGTATCATAATCGCAGTGGTAAAACATGACACCCCAGCCCTGAACTGGGTCTTCTTTGAGGCGATCAGTTTTTCGATGTCAACAAATGCAGCTTTCAATTCGTGCAAATGAATATACTTGGCTTGCTCTCGTGCTGTGCGTGCTGAGATGTCTAATTTGTGCTGCTTGCACTTGGGGAGTGGACTCGGAATGATATTCTGATGCAGACTTGGACTCAGAGTGTGGGTGGATGAGGGGTGGTTTATGTGCTCGGAAGCTGCATCAAGATCGGATGTGCTGTTGTCTTCATCACCAGTATAGTCAATGTCCTCACCCTCAGATGATAGATCTGACAAATAGCCCCGGCAGATCATATTTGTGTTGTGGTCGACCACCTCATCTTCAGGAGTGTTGCCGGCAAAATTCTGCTCCTGTGACAGTATCACATGATGTGACAATGACAGGACTACAGGTTTGGGGGCTGCGGGTTTAGATTTGACCGTGAAAAAACTTCGAAATTGTTTTGCCTGATCACTGCCTGCAGAGTGTCCCATAAGTCTCAGATCAATCAGAACATCCAAGTGCAACACTCACCTGTTACGGATCACCTTATCCTGCTCGTCCTTTTCCTGTAACTGTTGGGCTATTTCTCGTTTCTGCTGAGCTGACTGTCCATTGTACCCGAGCCCTTGACTTGCCTCCGCCTGTTTCCACATCCTGGTTGTTGTCTTTTTCAAGATATGTTCATATGGGGTGGGCTTTCCCAAGTCTTCGAGCTCCTGTTGCAGGTGTTCCCACTTGTTCCGAAGGCCATTCAAGAGATCTTCTCCTTCAAGGTCTTCAGACTTGGGAAAGCCCACCCCATATGAACATATCTTGAAAAAGACAACAACCAGGATGTGGAAACAGGCGGAGGCAAGTCGAGGGCTCGGGTACAATGGACAGTCAGCTCAGCAGAAACGAGAAATAGCCCAACAGTTACAGGAAAAGGACGAGCAGGATAAGGTGATCCGTAACAGGTGAGTGTTGCACTTGGATGTTCTGATTGATCTGAGACTTATGGGACACTCTGCAGGCAGTGATCAGGCAAAACAATTTCGAAGTTTTTTCATGGTCAAATCTAAACCCGCAGCCCCCAAACCTGTAGTCCTGTCATTGTCACATCATGTGATACTGTCACAGGAGCAGAATTTTGCTGGCAACACTCCTGAAGATGAGGTGGTCGACCACAACACAAATATGATCTGCCGGGGCTATTTGTCAGATCTATCATCTGAGGGTGAGGACATTGACTATACTGGTGATGAAGACAACAGCACATCTGATCTCGATGCAGCTTCCGAGCACATAAACCACCCCTCATCCACCCACACTCTGAGTCCAAGTCTGCATCAGAATATCATTCCGAGTCCACTCCCCAAGTGCAAGCAGCGCAAATTAGACATCTCAGCACGCACAGCACGAGAGCAAGCCAAGTATATTCATTTGCAAGAATTGAAAGCCGCATTTGTTGACATCGAAAAACTGATCGCCTCAAAGAAGACCCAGTTCAGGGCTGGGGCCAACGGTTTACAGTCAAAACGTGCACGATCGATCCAGAACTGTCTGCACATGGTTGTCAACAACCAACGACACTTGATTGAGGCATCTGAGCGTGCCGCTGAAAGCCAGGGCTTTGCTGCAAAGTGGGGTGGACGGATGGTGAGGCAGTGGGTTAGGATCTGGATCAAGCATTGGGACCTTCCTGAATCTGAACAAGGGTGCCATACAAAAGTATTCTCACTGCTGGATGATCCAGAGATTCAGACTGAGCTCTGTTCTTACCTCCGCACGAATAAATGGTCACAGAGTCCACAAAAGCTGTCTGATTTCACAAAAAACAAGCTCCTGCCAGCCGAAGCAAGGAAGTACCTGCACAATATTGTGCAGAGAGAGATGCCTGCGGGTTTAAAGAAATACTTGGAGCTGGAGCTATTTCCACACATCGAGATCAAGGTTTCAAAGGGGATTTCTCTTCGAACTGCATGTCGCTGGCTTCACAGCGAAGGTTTCAAATATACTGCACACAAAAAAGGGCTATATTTTGATGGACATGAATGTGAGGATGTAATCAAATATCGCCAGAATGTGTTCCTCCCTCTGATGCAGGAATACTCAAAGCGATTGGTATTCTTTGAGGTTGGCAATGTGGAAGAGGAGTCCAAGTTAAATCTTCCACCGGGTGTCTTAAAATTGGTGCTTCTTGCTCATGACGAGATGACAGCACAATCAAACGATGATGCAAAGATGTCATGGGTATTGGATGGGGAGCAGCCATTGAAGAAGAAGGGCATTGGCCGGGGACTGCATCAATCTGATGTGATCTGTTCCACAAAGGGCTGGCTACCGGAAGCAAGTCAGACCTTGGAGTACAGCAAGAATTACGATGGATATTGGAATGGCAAACTCTTTGTGAAACAGGTTTGTTTTCTGGTACCGATTTTATCACACTCTTTTGATGACACAACCTTTTCCCGTTCAGCTGGTTGAGAGAATCATACCAGCCTTTGAACAAGCTCACGGTCTGGCATATCAAGCACTCATTATGGTTGATAACTCTCAAGGTCATTCTGCATATTCACTTGATGCACTTCTCACATCAAGGATGAACATGAAACCTGGTGGCAAGCAGGTGAAGATGCGGGATGGGTGGTATATTATGCAGAACGGCATGCAAGTGACTCAGAAGATGTGTTTTGCACCTGAGCATTCTGAGCTTCCCGGCTCGCTTCCCAGCTTGCCGAAAGGAATGCGACAGGTACTCACAGCGTGGTCTATGGAGGGATAAGCTTGTGATGAAATGCAGGTCACAGCAAGGGTCACGATTGAAGAAACAAGATAATGGATTAGAGCCACTGGCTAAGTGCAAAAGCAGGGCAACTGACTGCTGTGCAAAACACATCCTCGATTTACAGCCTGACTTCATGGAGCAAAAGTCACTTATCCAAGAGGTCATTGAAAACGCTGGCCATCTTTGCATTTTCCTTCTGAAATTTCACTGTGAACTCAACTTTATTGAGTTCTTTTGGGGTGCAGTGAAGCAATATCTTTGTGAGCACTGCAATTACACTTTCGAGGGTTTGAAGGAAAACATGCCCACGGCACTTGCATCGGTATCAGTTGCAACAATCCGGAAATGGGAGCATCGGATGAGGAGGTGGATGGAGGCATATCGGGGTGGACTGGATGTGAAACAGGCTCAATTCCAGGTCAAGTCATACAGTTCACGATGCTACACATCACATAGAAGGGTCCCCGAGCAGGTTGCAGCCCATTTCGACACATAGTTACTGTGTTTGAACATAGGCGGCGGAATTGACCCATCACAACAATATTACTCCTTCAGTTTTGAGTATTTTGACAAACTGCTCAAGGCTTTTGTTCCTCTCATCAAAACAAGCACTTTGGTTAAAGGGATAAGAGATCGAGTCTATTTTCCATAAGTAAAACTAGTTGTACAAAAGTGGTGGCCATCAGGCGCATTGCACCGTAGATTACATGCTGTATTAGGTTTCAATCAGCATTGTTCTATTATTAGGGCGATGCGTCAGTGCAAGTAAGCACTTATGACACAGTGATCAGTAATCACAATAGAAGTGCTAAATATAGATACACAATGTGTCAGCTTGTAGTCATACATACTTACTCAGTAGATTAGTAAGTGACTCATCCCTAGTAGTATATAAGACACCCTGTAGTGTCCTGAGTAGAGCCAACTTGTCCTCTTGGTTCTCACTCAGGTTCGCATTCTTATTGTCTTCATTACCACCAATCTAACTTGTCCTCTTGGTTCTCACTCAGACTGATCTTTTGTGTGACACTGCTAGTATCACTTTGTATAAAGGTGTCAAGTCTAGCACGCTCCACACTGGTTAGTTTCAGCGCGTGATCTATCTCTGCATTAGGCTTGAGCAGTCCTTGATGAGCCCGTTTCTATTTTCAGCTTGCTTGATGTAGCTGATAGTCATCCACTACACAGACCGGTCATAGACCAGCTACAGTGAGGATCGTGTGCTAAGGTGTCCCTACTAAGTACCAGTAGTGGGGTAAGGTGGTATACATGGGTTGAGTGGCCTCGAAGAGGCCCTAAGTTTCACAATCGTGCAGGGGGTTTGTCAGGGGTGTCAGATGCCAAGAGTGTTGTGTGATGGGGGATCAAGTATATCTCTCCATGTTAATCTCTCTGTAAGGACTCAGTCCAGTTTGGGCTCCGCTCTCCAGATCTCAGTTTCAGGGTGCATGAAGGTGCTGCTCTCCTGTATGAATGTTAGCAATTTCTTCACATTTTTCTTGTTTGGGCCCATGATTTTTCAGAACAGAACAAGCTGGCCATAGTAATTAATGCCTGCAGCTGCTCTTTCCCATGTGTACCAGTAGCAGGTGTGCATGAATGTTGGGTGGTCCTGAGGGGGGCGCCGCAGGGGCATGCCCGTGACTCTGGGGGATCTCCTGGGTGGAATTGCACGGAGTAAGGGCCTGTGAAGGCATGATCTACCACCACTTGGAGGGCTGTGGATGTAGTGCAGCGGGAGTAGGTGTATTTCTTTACCTTCTTACCTCTGTCGTCTTTTTTCTGGTCTGTAGCGGCCTGCCACAGGGGATGGTTGTTGCTGTCTGGTGTGTGTGTGAGGGTGTGGCTGTGGGCAAAGCTGGGGGGCTTCTTGCCCATCACCCTATCTGCATGATCCTTGTGCCAGTCTTGCACCCACTCCTTGAATGCCTTTATTCGTGCTCTATCCTTCTGGAAGGCTGCTGACTGGATCCAGTCCAGGCCATCTGGTGGGTCTTGTTGGCAGGCCTCCCTGGCTAGAGCTTGGGCCCTCATTTGTTGGTCTAGAGAGTGGTCTAGCGGTGTCCAAACTAGGACAATGCAGGAGGAGGGGTGAGCTGTTGCAAAGGACATGAGCAAGAAGTGGAAGAGTAATGCAGCTTGCTGAGCAGACTTTGACTGTGGGTTGATGACTGCTTGCAGTGCTGATGAGCTGGGGCTGAAGACATAGAGGACATCTGGGGCATTCTGATGTGTGAATTAAAGGGTTAGCACTTCGACTGTTTTGGCCAGGCCAAAACAGTTCACGTTGAACTGTTTGATCATCTCACCATGGGTCCAGCTCCACTCCGGTTGGGCTCCCCACTGTGATCCACATACCATGGTGGCCCCCACTGCACCAACCACTTTATTGTCCTTGCATCCCTCATTTGTGAGCACAGCAATGACATGGATTGCTGCAATGTTGAGGCCTTTGAGGGATCTGTGGAGGTCCTGTGTCCAGTCACTCCATGTTGTGTGCAGGTTCACAACACCCCAGAGCTTTAGACACGTTCTCCAGATGGGGTCCTCCCATGGGGGGATTGTGGTGACGTCCATGCAGGGGCTGTCTGATGGTACCCTGGCTGTGAGTGCCTCGAGGCATGTGGGTTTGCAGTTTCTGTGTCCCAGTTGGTGGGGGTTTGGCAGGGATGGTAAGGGGAGGTCGCCCTGTCTCGGCATGTACCACTTTGGGCCTAGGCATCTTAGAAGCTGGGACCCTCAGGGTAACCTGTAGAGGCTTAATGCCGAGGTGTGTGTAAGTTTTTCAAGGTAGTGACACATCGGTAGCATGTGTGTGATGTGAAGAAGCGCCTCCCGGGGTGCCGTGTGAAACGCCCCAGTTACCAGTTTTACTCCCTTGTTTTGGACTTTTTGCAGGAGTTGGACCAGCTTCTTTTGTCCCTTGGCCCCTTCTTTGAACCACAGTTGGCATGCATAACTCAGGACCGGCAGGCAGATCGTGTTGAATGTGAGCTGCCAGTTGGCCATGTTGAGGCCTCACACTGAGTTGCCCAGCACCTGAAGCACCTTCAGGGAGGTGCAGGCATGGTTTGCCATGATCTTGACGTGGGGTTCCCAGTTGAGCCTCCAGTGGAAGAAGATCCCTAGATACCGGAGGACCTCCACTGGGCAAACTGAGTAGCTTGCATTGCCAGCCAGGTCTGGGAGAGAGAGTTGTGCGGGTCTGGGGGTGGGATTGCAGGTGAAGGGATGCTGGAAGAACATGAGCTCTGTCTTGTTGGGCTCGATGGCTAGTCCAGCTTTCTGCAGCCACTCCATGCAGACCTGGTATCTGGCTTGCAGCAGGGATGTTACATCCTCCCACTCCTTTGCATAGGCAAAGATGACGCCATTGTTGACATACATGCCAAGCGACGAGTTATGCTACTCTCTCATGAGGTGGAGGAGGGGTGAGGTATATAGAATGGATAATACAGGGGAGATGGGCGAGCCTTGAGGGATGCCTACCGGCTGCTCTCTTGCCTCACTCAGGATGTTGTTAAATTTTAGGTGCACCTTATGATCTCTTAGGAACTCCGATAACCACCCTGTCACTCTGGGGCTGAAGCTGAGTTGTTGTACTAGACCTACCAGACAGCTGTGATTGACATGGTCAAAGAAGCCCTGGACATCAAAAAGGAGGATCACACACTTGAGTCCCACTGCATGTGCGGTCTGGACGTTGTGCAGAAGCATTAGGCCTGCATCAATGCATGATGAGTGTTGCCTCCCTCTGAACTGGTTTGTGGGGACAAGGTCCAGCGAGGTGATGTTGTGCTGGAGTCAGTTGGCGATGACCTTCTCGAGGAGTTTGCTCATGCACTCAAGAAGGGAGAATGGCCTGTGTGCTTTCGGGAGGGTGTAGTCCGGCTTGTCCGGCTTGGGGATGACCACAATGACCACTTCTTTCCAGCAGGACGGGTGGTGCCCTAGGGTGAGGCATGCATTGAACAGGAAGGTCAGGGTTTCACTGGTTGTGGGCCACGCCCATTTGAGGATCTGCCACCCAAACCCCAAGGTGCTGGGGGCCGTCTTGTTTGCAGTTTTGCAAAGGAGGTCATGGACTTCCTCAGGGGTGAGTGCTTGGAATTCTCTTACTTCTCAGGGGGTCGGGTCATCTGGGAAGGTAAGTGGTATGGGGTCGCAGTCTTCTGTGAAGAATCAGTGGGCAAGTGTTTCTGCCATTTCCTTGTGATTGTATGTGAGGGTGCCATCTTCCAGGCAGATGGCTGGGATGGCAGTCTGGCGCCTCCCATGTCTCCACTGTGCTACCTCCCATATGTCTGACCTTTGGATGTGTGTGTCTGCCCATTCCCTCTTGGCCAGGCAGGTGGTAGACTTGAGGGTCTTGAGGGCCCAGGACTTTTCTGCACTGGGCTGGGCCTCCTTCCTTGACCTTGGTTGTCGTGGCCATGCAGTCCGGGTTCCACCAGCTTGCTGAGCAGGCGGGGTTGGATCCCTTGTGTTTCAGGGCCGCTTCTGAGGCTGTCTGGAGAGCCTTGTAGAGGTTGTCCAAGATAGAGTCTATTTTGTCTGTTGTGTGTGGGGGGGCGCAGAGGGTGGGCAAGTGTACTTTGAGTGTGTCTTGCCAGAGCTCCCGGACCTCAGCATCTACATCTAAATCCAAAGTGTTGTGCCTTGCTTCCTTGGGTGGGCGGGCATCATGTTTGGTGACAGCTATTGTGCAGATGAGGGCATGGTCAGAACCTACCAAACCCTCCCAGTACAGGGTCGCATGCTGGAAGGTATTGCACAACGAGGCAGCGAAGTTGCATTGATGTGTTGATAATAATCTAGTAAGCATACTAAGACATGAGAAGCGCACTAAGTAAACCAAGCAAAAAGACCAGGACCCCCTGGGTTAATATCATCTATTGCCTCATATTTCTTTTTATTCTATTTACTAATGGAGGGAACATGGGGATGGGGGAGTGGCACTATACAGAGAATGGGAAATAAGGGTGGTGGAGCAGGAACAGGAGGGGGAGGGGGAAATGAGTATAGGGATGAGGAGAATGGGGAAGGGACATGGGGGGCAAGTGTAGGGGACATGAAGAGAGGTGAGAGGGAAATAGTGAAGGTAAAATAGGTGTGGGGAAATTCACAGTAAGCAGAAGAGAATGTTAGCCTAGAGAGCCTCCAGAAAGGGGAAATAATGTGGAGATGGGGATGGGGAAGATAAGTTGCATTGCATGTCCCGGTATACAATCGTGCTGTGGTCGCCACACCACCATGCCGGACCTCTGCCCTGCTGCCTTGGGATACCACGCCACTGGGGCACATAATCTGCCACCTTGCATGCTACCCCACCGCACCACATGCCACCCCATCCACACAGCCCAAACGGGAGCAAGGGCAGGCTTTCATTTACTCTCGCCCTCACGGTATGCATGTGGTTTTTTTTTCTTGTTCTTTATTGACTTCTTGAGCTACTAGGCCTATGATGTGGCCACCTGCCTTGCACTCCAGCTTGGCATTGGAGGCAGCAGGTGAATGGGGGGAGGGTGTGCTCCTACTGCAACAGCCATGCATCAGCAATTGATTGGTATTATTAAATGCATTTAATATTTTAATTAATTGCAAATAATAATATTGTTTTGCATGAATATTTGGTGTGACTGTCACATTATGTGACTGACTTTTGCTTGACTCTTAATTGACTTTTTACATGACTTTTGTTGACTTTTTTTTTGACTGTTCTTTGACTGATTCCTGACTCTTGGTTGACTTTTTTGTTATGTTTCTTTTTACCATACTGTGCTTACTCTATGGACTATCATTGGGACCGTCATCTTTACTTCATCATCACATCCCCCATGCACAGACTTTACTCATTACTGCTTACTTGTTCGATTCCGGTCATGACTCGTTCCTATTACTGATACTAGTAGCATTCATACTATATGACCTCATCCTGATACACATAGTAGTAGTCTTAGTGGCTTTCCAAGTACTGGTACTGATAGTATCTGCTTGGTGACTTGTACTATATAACCTGTACCCATAGCACACTTAGACCTTAACTCTGAGTTCTTGAATCTCATCGACTCTTGAATCAGTCAGACCTCGGAACCCAGAACCCTAGGAGCTGCATAAGTCATTCGACTTCCCAGTCTCACCCCACTCAGTGACAGCATAAGCCAGCACACTTCCCAGTTCACTTACCACCGAGTCTGCTCAGAGTATTCCTCTGAGCTATCACAATCACAGAACCTCCTTATCGTGTCCTACATCCCAAGGAGCTTACCCACCGACTGTGCACCAATTGGCTTAACTGCCGGGCACAGAACAGACAAAGTAGCCATTGTTCAGAACCCACTCTAGTCGAGCAGAACGTGCTGTCGACACATAACATTTTTCTTGACTTCAATAGTCAGCTGACAGTCAGAGATAGGTCAGATAAAGTCAAGTGAAGGTCAAGAAAAGTCAGTTGAAAAGTCATTGAATACAAACTGACTATAGATTGACTTTTCCCTGACTTTTCATTGACTTTTGCTGACTTTTCCTTTTTACTGAGATTGACTGCAGCTGACCTTAATCGACTAAAACCTGACTTTGGCAGTCAAACCAAAGTCATCAAACACAACCAAAAGTCAAGAAAAGTCAATTGACTATACATTGACTGTCAACTGACTTTTGTTTGACTTTCTTTTTTACTGAGAGTCACGTGTTGCCAGCCACACACTTTTGTCCAAGTCGGACAAACCGTTAGCAAACCATTACAACTGTCCCTACATACTGTACAACTTCTACATCACTCCACATCACCCTTACATCCCCTCTCCATCCACATACAGTCCTGAATCTTGACCACTCTTGCCTGTTCTTGCCTCCAATGTTCTTGCCCTGACTTGAAGTTGACTTGCTTGGACTTTTGTCATCCCCATTAATTCACCCTTTGACAAATGACCAAATATCTAAGGCCTGAGTCGTTGCACACACCCTCATTACCTCACATAAGTGGGGGAGATCAGATCCACTTACCTTTGACACTCTATGCTCATGGTAAGCATAACAAGTCTGAAATATACTTCTTTCTTGGTTTCTGCCTTAACCAATCCCCTCCTAAGTGTTGTTTGGCTTTCTGCCATCCTTCCATCCCCTTCCCATCCTTCCATCCCCCTTCCCATCCTCCCAATCCCCCCCATGCTACCCTCCCCACTTCCCATCCTCCCAATCCCCCTATGCTACCCTCTCCCCTCCCCCCATACACACACACACCACATGTTTCCCATCTGAGTCATCCCCACATCCCCCATTCCTCAGCCCCATATTCCCCTCCCTCCCATGTTCCTTATCCCCTCCTATTTCCTCCTCTTCACATACCTCTCTCTCATTCCTATATTCCTCATCCTTTTGTTCCCCTTCCCCATTACTACATAGAACAGTAATGAAAATATGAAGGAAAATATAATATTTTCACCCCCTTTTCTTATTATTGAGACTTGGATATTAAGAATATCAGCTTTCTAGCTGTGTGGCTTAGGCAAAAAAGTCATCCTTGCCATGCAAGCCCAGGTTTGGGTTGATCCTTTTGTGTTCCATCTGGAGACCCGGGCCAACAGCCCCAGCATGGATATCCCCTCCTTCCCACATTCCTTTTCTCCATGTCCCAATTCTCCATCTCAATATCCCTGTTCCTTATGTTCCCTTTCCTCATCCCCTCATCCCCTCCTCCATCTCCAATCCCCTGATTCAGAGATCCCCCATATCCCCCATCCCTATTTTTGTTAAATACCTAAGGAAGTGCTGATTAAATACCTTCAAGCTAGCAGGAAACTTCATTATTTTATGTTTTCTAGTCCTAGAAATATTTTCAGAATTTTGTCTATTTTATTTCCCAGGTTAGAAGGCTGGGCAGGCAAACTTGGGAGTGACTTAGACAAGAAATGCCCAGTTCTGGTTGGTGGCCTAATTTGTGGCGTGCAAAATTGTGCCGCAGCATTCATTCAAATTTGAACATGCCATTTTTGTCTTCTCATTCCAAGTCCCTCTCTCTCCCCATCTCTCCCCTCCCTCTCTTTTTCTCACACAAAATGCAAGCACTCAGGAAGCACATGCAGCGTGGTAGGTACAATGTATCACATGCTGATGACTACCAGCTGGGAGTACACAGAGCCCTGCAGCCATCATTGTCTCTTCTACAACTAAGTTTTTTGGTTTTTTTTTTGGTTTTTTGTCTTTGTATTTGATATTTTGAACTTGCAGGACAACAGCAGTCAGTGCTGTCCTTCATGTGCCCTGCAGGCCATGTTCAGCCACATTCACCCTCCCTCTAGCCAAGATCTTGTGACACAGGCTACAGAGCACCCAAAGTCCCAGCATCTTGGCATGCCATGTCACCATGACGTGTGAGTCAGTGCCAAGTTACACAACCACAGTGTGCAAGTCCAGTCAACCCACCCCATGGCTGTGCAAGGTCCCCGTCTCACCATGCCACACCATGCCACCATGTCTCTCACCACATCATGTCACATCACACCCCACCCCACCACCTTGGGCACCATGCACCACATGTGCTCACCCACACCACTGCAGCCATGCAAGTCTCTGCTCCCCACATGTCGCTACACCACACTGCCTTGGGATACCACGCCACCACAGGGCATGGTTCCCACTCCCTCCACCACCCCATGCCACACGCTGTTCCAATCGACTTGAACAGGAGCAAGGGTAGCTCATT
The DNA here is from genome assembly GCA_963281015.1 of Lactarius tabidus. NCBI lineage: Eukaryota > Fungi > Basidiomycota > Agaricomycetes > Russulales > Russulaceae > Lactarius > Lactarius tabidus. The sequence goes on along the minus strand of OY725468.1, from coordinate 5,188,957 downwards.
TGGGCTGCCACCACAACAGCCACACATCCTGACCAAGGATGTGGAATCACACATCGGCAATGAGGATGGGGTGAGGAGGAGGAGGCAGTGGTGAGTTTGGCAAGGAGGGCGGTGGTGACAAGGCAGCGGCAGCGGCGGCAAGGACAGTGACAGTGATTTGTATTATTAAATGTATTTTAGTATCCCTATCAATTGCAAGTAATAATATTATTTTACATAAATATTTGGTGTGACTGTCACATTCTGTGACTGACAATTGCCTGACTTTTAATTGACTTATTACATGACTTTTTGTTGACTTTTCTTTGACTTTGCTTGACTTGTCCTTGACTTTTCTTTGACCTTATTCCTGACTCTTGGTTGACTTTTGCTTGACTTCAACAGTCAAGTTACAGTCAGAAGTCAGTCAGATAAAGTCAAGTGATGGTCGAGAAAAGTCTGTTGAAAGTCTGTTGAAAAGTCATTGACTACCAATTGACTATTGATTGACTTTTCCCTGACTTTGTTTGACTGAAATCTGACTTTGTCAGTCAATTTTGAAGTCAAAAAATAGGATGTCGGTCGACAAAAAGTCAACTGACTTTTCATTGACTTTTGCTGACTTTTCTTTTTTACTGAGATTGATCCCTGCTGTCACAGATGTGTATAGGACACATATATCTTTTCTGCTTTCTGTGTGTTAAAGTCCTTATCATTAGATGATAAGATGGTTAGTCATGTGATGCCAACATGTGCATTTGTATTTGTCATAAAGGCATGTGATCCTGGGAAGAACCTGTTTATCTAAATGCTAGACATGTGTATGTTATGATTGGTTGGAATGTCATGGAATGTCATAGAACAATAGGGTAATGTAGATTACATGCTGTATTAGGTTTCAGTCGGCATTGTTCTATTATTAGGACGATGCATCAGCACAAGTAAGCACTTATGACACAGTGCTCTTACTGAACCACTTGAGTTTTTGGCACCTAGATATCACCTCCTGTCAGTCCTTGGGGATGTGTTCCCGTAATGTTCCAGTTCGAGCATGGCAGCTTTCCCATTATGTGGGGGAGAGGGATTAGAGGGGGGTTAATAAGGGGGAAGAGATAGAGTTGTGTTGGATAAGCAAAGGGGATGAACGGGGTTAACAACAGTTGTGGGCAAAAGCCCAGGAAAGGACTGTGGGGGTAAGAAGTGGGGGCATCCGTTTCAGTGATGCTTAATTGTAAACAAATGATGTTTAAAACAGCTAGGCCGCTGGGGGGTGGGGGGGTGGTGATGGGCGAGGCCCAGAAGTGTGCACTAGGCACAGTGATTAAAGGCAGGCTGACTGCAGCCCCCCTTTCCTGGGGCCTTGTGCATGCTGCAAGGTGGGTGATAAGGGCTGCGTAGCCCCAAAAGAGTCGATGATCGGCCTGGCTGTGGAGCCAGGCTGGGAAGTTAGGGTAGAGGGGAGGATGAGTCCCCTGGAGAGTGGGTAGTGCCACTGTGAGGCGACACAGAGAGAGGGTGAAGGTCACCAGTGAAAGTGACCAGAGTGGACCCAGCGACACCCTTCAGAGCCCACAGTGATTGACTGAACCTCAAGCACCCTGCTAGACAACATGCCATACCCTGCTGGACCCCCTAGGGGGTATCCTCAGGCCTAAGCACCGTTTTCCACAGCAAGCTACCTCCCCAGATGCCACTCCATATTGTGCTGGCCCCAACTAATTCAGAGCTCCCTAAGTTGCATTGAAGGGAAAGCTTAGTATGGAGATGGGAGGGTCACCTCAGGCCTAAGAGTCGTTTTCACAAGGGGAAGGTGGTGGTAAGAGGAAGAGAAGGGATGGAGTAGAACCAACTTGTCCTCTTGGTTTCTACTCAGGTGCATTTTCCTCTTGTATTCCTTACACCAATCTAACTTGTCCTCTTGGTTTCTACTCAGACTATCCCTTGTGTGACACTGCTGTTATCACCTTGCATAAAGGTAGAAAGTCTCAGCATGCTCCACACTGCTTGATTGTCAGGTGTGTGATTTATCTCCACATCAAGCTTGAGTTGTCCTTGACAAGCCTGCAACAATCTTTTAGCTTGCTTGATGTAGTCAATAGTCATACCACTACACCTGCAATGGACCACATCAACAAGGTCCCTGCTGCATCATCTGATAGCCCACACCAATTTTCCCTTGCTATCCATGCAGCTCTTGCTATTGGCAAGAAGGCTATGAACTGATACTACAACAAGACCAATTGCTCCAATGTCTACCAGATTGCCATGAGTATTGTTCTCCTACTCCTTACTATTCTTATTGCTAAAAATGCTCCTAGTTCTCCACCCTTGCCACAAACTCCAGTACTTCAAAAAACAGAAGTGGGAAGTCCTGTGGATTCAAGATGTGCACAAGATCATTTGGTGCAAATTTAACCTCTCCCATGTGTCAGTGGCCATTCATGTAGCAGATGACTACCTTGCTATGTCAGTCAAGCTGAAAGAGATTGAGTGGGCTCATCAAGGTCTGACCCAAGCCTGACACAGATATAAATCATGTGCCTAGACTTCAAACAATTGTGGAGAGCACAGAGATGTGACACCTTTATACAAGGGGCTAACTGCAAGATCATGCAAGGGAAGTCTGAGTGAGAACCAAGAGGACAAGTTGGTTTCACTCAAGACACTACAGGGAGTTGTATATACTACTAGGCACAAGTCACTTACTTGTTATGACGCCTACATTTTCTTTCTCATTTCTCACCCCTTTCTTGATATTTATGACTTATGATGACTCTAGAAGGACACATTGTCCTTAGCTAGGTGACAGGTCATCTTTACCCAAGTGACTCAGTACTAGGACACTTTGTTGTGACTCAGTCCTAGTACTCTATTGTTCTCTACTGTTTCAGTGACATGGACTTGGATACTGACACATTGGTCTCTTAGATTTCTATTGTTCTCATTTACTATAAAGTCCAGTCCATAGGTAGCTCATAGCCTTAGACTTGACTTCTTGTATCCTACAGTACTAGAGACAACAAGCAGAACCATCCCCATAAGAACTTCCCCTCATAACTCTTCTCAAAGTCCTTGTTTGACTTAGCAGAGAGTTACTCGTCATCAGAAACTTCCTAAGTTCTCTTCGAACTTAGTACTCTAACACCGAACCACAAACCAGACTCCTTAGTGTTCCTGTCATCATAAACATAACCCACATCGGGTGAACATCCCTACCGTGATGTAACATTAAGTCAAGTCTATAGAAGACAGCCACACTGGGGAAACAAAACAGAAGACTCACCCAGTCTAGAAGCATAGCAGGATTTATTCCCTTTGCAATCGAAAGACGATTTGAAGACAACCTACCAGCACACATCAGAGGAGCAGCCCATTGGAACGAATCCAACAACACAGAAGGATATCAAGTTTACAATCTCCTTAGCCAGACCTACCTCGAAGTCAAATACGACGAGGACAACAGACAGTGGTATTTCATACAGCAAGACTCTAGATCTTGCCGTTGGGTAGCCACACAACCAGTACCTTCCCAGTTTAACCTCGGAAGACAGTCAATCACTCCCTCTACAGTCACTGCAGCAGCAGTCAACAACACAGAAACTGGACATAATCAAAGTTCCACCACTATAGAGCATAATCAAAGTCTCTCAATGGCAACACAGACAATGCCAGCAGTTATTGCAGCAGCAGCCCTTACCCTTGCAAATACTAAGACAGGGAAGGTGCACTCGTTCTTTAGACCTGGCAGTGGACCGCCAGGAGGATCTGGAGGATACGGACCAGGAGGACCACCAAGTGGGCCCCCTGGAGGACCCCCTGGAGGACCACCAGGCAGACCAGGATCCATTTTCGGGCACATAGGCCCCAGAGGTGGAGGGGGCGGAAGCAAGTTAGGCAGAAACCCCCCAGCCATCTTCGATGGCAATAGATCAAAGGCCAATAACTTCATGACAGAGTTCAACCTTTACTGCATCACCAATCATGACTCCGATCATATGGCCAACCCAATGAAATGTGCAGCACTATTTTTAGGTTTCATTCAGGGACCATTAAGCCTAGATTCAGCGCCAGACCCAGTGGATAGTGGATCAATTAACTACGGGAAGGGCCGATACAGACAAAGGATATTGGACTCACATCTCTGTGGAGTTCCAATCCGCCTTCCAGGACACCGGAGCCAAGGAATGCGCTCAGGATAAACTGCACAACCTTCCCTTCATTCCAGGAGAGGTGGACACGTTCATTGCGCAATTCGAAACTCTGGCACACGAGGCCAACTTCCCCATCGACACTGATAACACCATTACCATGTTCGCTGCTAAACTCCCATACAAAATGATGCAACACATTTTGTTGGTTGTCAAACCCGTTGGCTTCCAAGATTGGGCATTAGCAGTCTGAAACTACCACAAGGACAATACTTTGATCCAGAATGTGGCAGCAATTGGAGCAGATGGAACGGGAAGAAAGAACAAGCCATTCAACAAAACAGGGTTCTCACCTCAACAATGGGCCAAGATTTTAAATGTCAAAATGCCATTGGATCCCAATGCAATGGACACTAGGGCAGATAGATCCCGTTCCCATAATAGGAACAAAGGAAGCCACGGACATGCATCCACCACAGAAGACACCCAGAAGCAACGAGCAGAAGGCTGTTGTTTCACCTGTAATAAACAAGGGCATATTTCGCGAAACTGTCCCAATAAAACACAGAAAAAGAAGTCTCAGGTTAAAGCAAAGAAAGCCGAGACTTTGGATCAGGACAGTGACAGCAAGACCGAAGACCCAAAGCCCATGGACCTGGATACCTATGTACGACTTGGAAAGTCACTCCCAGAAGACACCAAGATCGCTATCATAAGGAAGGCCATTGAGGCAGACCAGGGGGCAGAAGGTGACAATGCAGATTTTTAAGAAGTGCAACCCCAACAGCCTGGGGATGCACATTAGGACTCAAGAATGTCTTTGCTTGTAAATACAAAAGTCTATGAATCCCAACTCTTTTACAATCATCACATTCAAAGGCCGAAAGACAAGTTCTTGTCGATTCTGGAGCAACCAACAACTTCATAAACCCAAAGCTCCTCAGAAGAATGAAGATCAGACAAGTTCTGCTTCAAAGAACGCGGACCATCTGGAATATTGATGGAACACACAATAAAGCAGGCTCAATAACGCACTATGTGGACCTACAAGTACGAGTCGGAGCCAAGGTCCAAGACATGAGATTCCTGGTAACCGATATTGGAGAAGACAAAATCATCCTTGGGTACCCCTGGCTAGCTGCCTTCAAACCAATCATTGATTGGAAAGAAGCAGTACTCAATGAAAGCATGCAACCTTTGGTCATCAAAACCTTAGGACTGCCAATAGAAGATGAAGTTACACAAGTATGCAAAGTGTGGATCCGCCAAGCAAAGACACTGGCAACTCCCGGAGAAGAAATCTATGTTTCATATATGGATCAATCAAAAATCCAGAAAACATCTACAGCAGCACAAATGGTGGCTAATGCACAGGGAAAAGAAAAACCCTGGGATCAGATAGTCCCTCCACAGTACCACAAATGGAAGAAGGTCTTCTCAGAAGAAGAGGCAAAATGATTCCCAGAACATCAACCTTGGGACATCGAAATCGATTTTACAGAAGATGCACCCAAGATATTGGATTGCAAAATATATCCCCTTATGCTCACGGAGCAGGGAAAACTTGATGAATACATCAAGGAAAACCTGGAAAAGGGATATATCTGACCATCAAAATCGCAATACTCTTCTCCCTTCTTCTTTGTGGGAAAGAAAGATGGGAAACTATGCCCAGTGGTCACCTACAGAAAGCTAAACTCATTTACGGTGCCCGATCGATACCCTTTGCCACTCATCCAAGAATTAGTGGACAAAGTCTGTAAGGCACAGATCTTCTCCAAAGTGGATGTATGCTCGGGATACAACAACATCTGAATAAGGGAAGGCAACAAACACAAAACAGCCTTCAAAACCAATATGGGACTTTACAAAAACACAGTCATGCCCTTCGGTCTTAAGAATGCACCAGCAGTTTTTCAGTGATTCATGAATATAGAATTCATGGATCTCACTGCAACAGGCCAAGTCATCATTTATATGGATGACATTCTTATTGCGACCGCAGATAATATTATGGAGCATCGAAAACTGGTTCACAAAGTCCTGGAAAGGCTGATAAAGCTAGACCTTTACCTCAAACCCAGCAAATGTATCTTCAAAACTAGGAAAGTCGAATTCCTAGGAGTACTACTGGAGGATGGCACTGTCACTATGGACCTGGTCAAAGTCGCTGGAGTAAAAGAATGGAAGACACCCAAGAATGTTAAAGATATACATAAATTCCTGGGATTCTGCAACTTCTATCAATGATTTATCTGGGGATTCTCGCAAATTGCAAAAGCGCTCAACAAACACCTCAAGAAAGGCGCCCAATGGACATGGGGCAAACAGGAAGAAAAGGCCTTTCAAGAGCTCAAACAGTGCATATGCGAAGAACCAGTCCTGTTACAACCCGATCAGACAAAACCATTCGAAGTCGAAGTGGACACATCCAATTATGCCATTGGTGCTGTCTTAATGCAAAGAGACGATAAAAATATCCTCCACCCAGTCGCATTCTTCTCAAAAACCATGAACAAAGCTCAAAGAAACTACAATGTCTATAATCGGGAGCTTCTAGGGTTAAGAGAAACACTTAGGACATGGAGGCCATATTTGCATCAAGCCAAGCACAAAGTCAAGGTGCATACAGATCACACCAACCTACTATTCTGGGAGAATCCAGGGGAACATAATAGAAGGGTGGCATGATGGCATGCAGAACTTATGGAATACGACTTCGAATTGGTTCACATATCCGGAAAGAAGAACAGATGTGCCAATGCCCTATCTAGACACCCGGACCACGATGCAGGAGATGACAATAATAAGCAACTTGTGGTATTACCACCAAAGTTCTTTAGTCATGCATATGCCCGAATGACAAAAACAGGGGTGTACCAGTCGATTCAAGACAAAGTTGAGCAAGATCAGCAGGAAAACCAAGCTAGTATCCTGCAGATCAAGATATGGACCAATACCCACCAATTGATAAAGTTAAATTCAATCTGGTGGAAAGGCGAATCTGGACGGCTTGTTGTTGCCGGAGACAACAATCTGAAGAGGGGGGTAATTAACTTTTACCACGACTCCCCACCAGCCGGACACCCGGGAATTTCAAACACATTCAAATTGGCAAAACGAGACTTCTGGTGGCCAAACATGAAACAAGATGTGGAGCAATACATCAAAGGTTGCACTGTGTGTCAAGCAAACAAAGTAAACACAAGGCTGCTCAAACCTAATTTAATCCCCATCACACCAGAACACACCTTGCCATTTCAGATGATTGCAATGGACTTCATCATGAAGTTACCGGTTTCAGAAGGATACAACACGATCCTCACCATCACCGATCACAATTGTAGCAAAGTGGCCATCTTTATCCCCTGCAAAGAAACAATCACAGCAGAAGGAGTCACAAACCTATACCTGAAATATGTCTATCCGCGATTTGGAATCCCCAAGAAAGTGATCTTGGACAGAGACACAAGATTCACATTGAAATTTGCAAAAGGACTATGCCAAGCATTGGAGATTTACCAGAACATCTCCACGGCTTACCATCCACATACTGATGGACAATCCAAAAGAACAAACCAATGGCTTAAAGGATACCTTTGTTGTTATTGCAAAGAACATCGGAGGGACTGGCGCAAGTGGTTACCAATAGCAGAAGCCGTGCACAATCAATGGCCTAATGCTACAACCAAGAAAACGCCTTATGAGTTGATTATGGGATATACACCACAAGTCAACTGGTCGTCTATTCCCAGTCAAGTACCAGCAGTAACAGCACAAATAGAAGAATTATACAAAATAAGGGACAATGCCCTAAAAGCAATGGCAAAGGCACAAGCAGACATGAGAAGAACTCAGTCAGGAAGCAAGGGGTTCAAACCCTATAACAAAGGCGATCAAGTGTGGATCGGGGGGACAAATCTCAGAACCCTAGACCCTACAAGCAAATTAGGGCAAAGACAATACAGACCGTTCAAAGTGCTGAAACAACTATCAAACACAGTATATTGTGTGGAACTGCCAAAACAATGGAAGATCCATAACGTGTTTCATGCAGATCTAATAACACCATATAAGGAAACAAAACTCCACAGCCCTAACTTTACCCGACCACCACCAGATCTGATCAATGGCGAAGAAGAATACAAAGTAGAAAAGATACTGGACATGAAACAGAAAGGATGAGGGCACAAGATACACTACCTGATCAAGTGGAAAGGATATCCCACAAGTGACAATTCCTGGGAACCTGCAGAAAAAATACAAGCAAAAGACTTGATCAAGAAGTACAAAGAAGACCAAATAAAGACAAACAAGAGAAAGTGATAAAAGAAGGGACAAGACAACGTCAAAAGACTCAGTTTCCTCTACCACCAGTTTCCTCCACCAGTTCCTTTCCACCACAACTCTTCTCCACCATCTTCATCCTGCATCCTTTGTTTAAACCCCTTGACATTATCAACAAGAATGTCGACGACCTCATCCTCCTTTGAGCTGGTGTACCCAGACTCACCATCCATCCCATCTACCCCTAGTTCTCATCAGTCACCACCTGAGTCACCTCTTCAAATTAGTCCAGTTTTGGAAGAGGGACTCCCACCATCCCTGTCCAGTCCAGTATGCCACTGGACAGAAGGACTCCCTTCCCCCACTTGGAACCTCACATCACCCCAGTCACCAGTTCCCTCTAATGTACCAGAGGGGACCCCAGCACCCTCCCTTCCACCCCAGTTGGCACGACACACTGTGCCACTTAAGAGAAAGAAGAAGAGGTTTGCTCCCTATGCCACTATGAAGAGTGGGCAGAAGGAGCCCAAGAGGTGTTTCAAGTGCGGCTCAGGGAGCCATCTCAAGAAGGACTGCGAGACAGCTAGGTGACAACCACTATGCACCTACTGTGGGAGTATTGGCCATGAGGATAATGAGTGTCCTCAGTTGGAGCCAGAGCTCCCAGAACTGATGAAGAAGGCCCAGGGGCTCCCACAGTTATCACTGAGGGAGAAGGTAGAGCTAATGTGGAGCAGGGAGTGGATGCCACAAGTATGCACCTATTGCTGGGTTGGGAACCCAGGGCATAAGGAGGCAGAGTGTTGGCAGAAGGAGATGTGCTGGTCCTGCAGAGGCTCAGGTCCAGCAGGATACCTCAGGAGGCATGTCTGCAAGATGTGGGCAGACAAGCCTGAAGTCTTCATGCATGAAGACTATGACAATTATGACATGTTCCAGGGTAGAGACTAGGTGCAGTTGGGGCAACTGCACATCTGAAAGGGGGGCTATGTTATGACGCCTACATTTTCTTTCTCATTTCTCACCCTTTTCTTGATATTTATGACTTATGATGACTCTAGAAGGACACATTGTTCTTAGCTAGGTGACAGGTCATTATCTTTTACCCAAGTGACTCAGTACTAGGACACTTTGTTGTGACTCAGTCCTAGTACTCTATTGTTCTCTACTGTTTCAGTGACATGGACTTGGATACTGACACATTGGTCTCTTAGATTTCTATTGTTCTCATTTACTATAAAGTCCAGTCCATAGGTAGCTCATAGCCTTAGACTTGACTTCTTGTATCCTACAGTACTAGAGACAACAAGCAGAACCATCCCCATAAGAACTTCCTCTCATAACTCTTCTCAAAGTCCTTGTTTGATTTAGCAGAGAGTTACTCATCATCAGAAACTTCCTAAGTTCTCTTTGAACTTAGTACTCTAACACCGAACCACAAACCAGACTCCTTAGTGTTCCTGTCATCGTAAACATAACCCATGTTGGGTGAACGTCCCTACCGTGACATAACATTACTAATCTACTGAGTAAGTATGAATGACTACAAGCTGATGCATCATGTATCTGAATATAGCACTTCTATTGTGATGACTGATCACTTAGTCATAAGTGCTTACAGGCACTGATGTGTTGTCCTAATAATAGAACTTGGATGAGTAAAGCCTAATAACTACTCATCATGATGACTTGATTGTTCTATGACCTTCTATAGTATTCTATGCAATCATAACATGCATGTGTCCTTTGTGAATAAGGCAGGACCCTCTCAGGGTCATGTGATGAATGATGTAATACAAAATGCACATATTGCTGTCATGTGACTAAACATCTAATGATAAGGGACTTTTAAAACACAGAAAATGAAAAAGATATACTTGTCTGTGACAATTCAGGGTCAGAGAGATGGCATGCAGGTAGCTAATACTGGCTCATAAGTCATTTAAATCATCTGTTGTACTTGTTATTGATCTCTGTCAGCACAACAATATCTTCAACAATCTACCTGACCTTGCACCCATGTCCTCTGATCTTGGCAACAAACTTGACTGCACTGCTACCTGGCTGCAAACATCAAGGACACAAAGGGCCCTCTGATGTGGTGGTATGAGCATTGTGGGACCTTCCCTCACCTCTCACTGATGGCACATGATTACCTCTCCATTCCAGGTAAGTCAAGTTTCTCTTCCAGTCCCAAAGTATGCTACTTATAGAGAAGGACAGGGGTTTTCAAAACCCTGAGGGTATGGTTAAGGGGTATGGGAGGGTAGGGGTAAGGGTACAGATATTGCTACCCCCTACAAACCCCTACCCCTCTCAGGGGTCTCAGGGGTCTAAGGAGCTCTTACTCCAGGTCCCTCAAACTCCTGCTACAGCTCAATATGGTCCTTGGTGCCAGTATTTACTCATCCCCCCTCCCTTATGCATGTATTATGTAGGTACAATACCAACAATAAAGAGGGGTTTCTTTAATATCACTAGCATCAGACAGTTCTCAGTAACTTTCTCAGCAAGGTTCTGCAGTGGGCATCCCCTTGTCTGCATTGCCCAATCTGTGGCACCTCTGTGCACCCTTATAAATTCATATAGGGCGTGTATATAACAAAGGCGATTACGAATGTGAAATTTCATAGTGTGCAGATCATTGCACGGCATCTTATATTGCTAATCACTGTTTTTTACATTCTGCACTCGTGAGGATGCTGCATGCGCGCGCGGACCTAGATACTTAAGATATACATCTACCCTGATGCCAAAAGCATTTGTGCAAAGTTTTACACAATGCAAAAGAATGCTTAATATGTTTTTATGCCTAAATGTGCTCATTGCCTTGTACCCCTACTCTAAACCCCCTACCCCCGCTACCCCTGCTCAACCCATACCCCTGCATGCTAAAAACCCCTACCCCTGTAAGGGGTAGGGGTTTTGAAGGAGTGGGGGTATGGGTTGAGTTCTGATACCCTGGGGTTACCCCTGTCTTTCTCTAGCTATTTACACCTTTCCAGCAACCACAGTAGATGTTGAATGAGTTTTCAGCCAAGGTCAGCTTGTTCTTTCACACATCCAGAGTTGCCTTTCTGTCAAGTCCACATGCACTCTCCTGTGTCTTGGAGTGTGGTGTCAACTAGGGTTGGCAAAGGGTCAGGATATTAAGGTGGCACTAGGAGATGAGGTGGCCAGTGAGGAAGATGAGCTTCCCAGCAACTGGGATACCATCTAAGGACTGTCACACATCTTATTTACATAGAAGTATTGATTTCTGTCATTGTTCATAGGTGTACCCATGACTGTTACCTGTGTTGGTTTGTGTACCCACACAACCCACAAGAACCCACACCCAAACCCAAAGAAACCTGAACACTTGTCATGGGTATGGGTTGCTCCTAAAAAACCTGAGGTTTCCCAGGGCAATCACTAATTCTACCAACTTCACCACTGCCTTGTTCCTTGACTCCTGATGCACCTTTGCCTCTCACTCTCTCCCTCTTCAAATTGCTCTCAATGCCACTTGTGCTAGTTATGACAAAGGTTGAGTTGACCCCTGATTAATGTGATGTGATAGGGAGGACTTACTGAGACTGGCACCAACAATGAGGAGAGAAATGGATGTAAGTCTCATATCAATATTTACTCTCCTTTCTAGAGTCATTCTGACACATAATGGTCAGCCATGGCTTATGTAATTGATAGCTCAGCTGACACTTAGATTCTTATATAATTCATAGTGTTACAGTTAGACAGACTGCTCTGCTTGGCTTGAGCTATAGTACTGTGACGAAAGTTGTTCTGCTGGATACAGATCAACTGGGTCTGCAACTTGTGTGTGACATCGGATGGATGCAGGTAACCAGGACATTGATAAGGTTTGTAAGACCCTATGATGATGGTGTGGGACTTAATACCCTCGCAGACTCGGTGATGACAGAGCTAAGTCTGTGAGAGGATAGACTGGGAAGTCGACTGGACTTATGCAGTTCCTAGCCTAGAAGGCTTCATAGAGTGTCTGATTGATTCAAGAACTCAGACCTAAGGTCTAAGTTTGCTAGTGGTACAGTTTATATACTAAGTACATGAGTCACTACTACTGAGTCATAATACTAGGATGAGTCACCTATGACACTATGACTCCACTAATACTAATAGTCTCTGTAGTAGGAATGAGTAAGACTTGACATCACATAGACATCATATGGAAGGTAGTAGAACTGTCCAGAACTAATGATGTCATAATCACATGATAGTTCTAACTCATGTGATACACTGACAGTCTGTGGAGTGTGAACATAACACATAGCCCAGCTGACACTGGCCAACACTTAGATTCTTACATATTTGATAGGTCAGCTGACACCAAAAAAACTTGGGTGGTCCACCCCAATGTTGAGAGGGTTATAATGAATGGATGTCTTGGGGAAGCTCATATAGTACTGAATATACTGAATAAAAGACACACTCATGGCTCTGCATAATGAACTTACATGGGGATGAAGACAAGTGATGAGAACGAGCAGGTGCTCCGAAGGGCATTTCAGTCATGCAGATGGCATGGTGGTGCAAACCTCATGTATTCACCTTTAACCAGTAGAACTATATTACTTGGTAATGTGTTTCACAATATGATATAGATGAATGATGAGTATTGGTACCAGATGACACAACAAGTGACGGTCAGTCCGGTGGCATATTCACAACATTGATAGTATAATTGGAGCAAGAATAGCTGCATTGGCCAGTGGGTGGGCCTTCTGCATAAAGTAAGCCTTGTCAATAATGGACATGTATTGAATAATGGTGATGTGATTGACAGGAAGGTAAAGGTATGCATTTGCACTATCATTGTGAATAATTGCATAGTACAGTGGACAGACCACCCACTTGCATGATGGGGAGATGTGTGAGTATGGTGAATGGTGTACCAATAGTAAGTGGAATTCATCAACGACTACATTATGAATTAGATCACATCATGACATGATGTATGTTCATGAACAATGCTTGGTTGTGAGACAAATAGCATGATTGATACATTGTATTAGAATAAGGCAGGTGGTCCCATAATGGTCACTATAGGTACAGTGACACCTGTGAGACAGACATGGATAGTGAACTTGAGATATCTGCAGATATAAATAAGGCACATAAACACAGCAAATGACATATCAGGCCCATGGACTAAACAATAATTTCCCCACATCTGCAATACATTAGAAATACAGCATGTTATATATTATTCATGTCATCTCTCTGGAACTTCAATGTACCACAACCCCTTGGCACGGTGAGGCTGTGCAAGTGGTGATGGTGAGGACAGACAGATAGCCTGCTGGAAGTGTACATGATGATGCAAAGACTGTCACATACATCAGACATCTCTATAGATCATTAGTAATATGAATGGGTACAGACCTGGGATAGGAGTGTTTGAATTGCTGGATGGGATGGAGGCATCACTGGCCATGGCCACTGATGGTGCAACACGGTGCAGTTGAAACAATTATGTCAAAGGAAATATGAAATGAATGGGACTTGCCAGACATGGTACTATCTACATCATTGTCATTTCTCGGAGTGTCTGCAGGCAGGGCCTGCTCATCAGAAGATATGTTGCTGTATTGAGGAGCATCCTCAGAATGGTTATAATGACTTGCATTGCTATCTAAGTCAATGCCATCACCATCTGGAAGGACAAACACTTCCTCATCAGAGTCAGGAGGTTGCAGTGCCCTGGCCTGTTGGCCAGCCTGCATATTCTTTGCAATCTTCTCAGCATCTTGGAAGAGGGGGCATGTTGACACCCAAATGAGGGGATCAAGTCCCATACCCTGGCAGGCCCTCCAGTGGTCAAGTAGAAGGAATACTTCATCAATCTGAATCTTGGAGGGGTCTTTCTATTCAAACCTATCTGGAGTGCAGTCTGCTACAATCCAAAGAGTTGGGTTAGACACAAGTCCACTCCATGATATCCTTCCTCCTTGCTTTCTGGCAGCAAATCCTGAGTGATACTTTTAAGGTTAACATCTTAAAATGATGACTATCTCACATATATGTGCGGTGCAGTACTCCCTGAGCATAGATTGTATGATCTTCGTCTTGTAGTTGTGCAATGGGGTAATAGATGGAAGGGCAGGACACCCACCCACCTCCCTCACAATGGGGATTCTCTTGTTGATAGTTTTTGCACAATCTGAAACAGGGGGGTCCACATTGACAGCTGAATGTATGGTCAGGACATGGCATTCAAATGAGAAACAAAATACCTTCTGAAAAGCATTGTATTCCAAATAGTCTCCATTGCTCCCAAAGAGCAGAATCCCTCCAGTCTGGGCAGAAGTTCAGAAAGCTCTTTCCATCTTTGATCACCTTCTCCACATCATCCCTGGACGGTCTGCAACATGTTAGTACATGGCCTTCATATATTGCTCATTGGTGTATTCCTGAAGGCAGAGGGCAGTCTGCCTATATCACTTGACCTTCATTTAGTTGTGAGTTGAATATATACACATTCAATGATGCTACATGGATACAGTATATAGCCTTTACATTTAACATGCTGCTTCATGCCCAAAGCTGTGGATGGATGATCTGTGTCTTTCAACCTGTATATGATTGCATCATAATGATGCAGCATATTATGTATATGTTCTGAGGATGAAATCATGCAGAATCCCATTAACCTATCCACATATCTCATTTGTCTGCAGTCAGAGCTCTGGTTTACATCAGTGTGCATATATGTTGCATTGGAATAATCTAAGAATACCTATATACAAAGTGTCAGAGCATCTGGCCAGTGATAACATATCCCAACAGAGTTGGTACAATGGTGAGTCGGACCGTCCGTCCTTTGAGTCCTGGTCCATATAGACATGCTAGAGTAATGCTACATATAATCATATACTGTTTATTAGTGTCATTGGCAGTGACATGCACCACACAATCATTGCCATTCTACTGGAACACCCTTGCCTTATAAAGATTTTATAACTGGCTTCTGGAAGCTCCATTTGTTCACATTGACTATCACTATCTTAATCAATATACATTTCCAGACCACCTGCACTATTCTGCACTTGTTCATGTACATTCCAATACATCCCAAATCTGTCACATATTTCTGGGATCCATATAATTCTATATTGATTCAACTTGCCATTCTGTGCTGGACAGGCTGCTCTTTCTGACTTTCATTTTGAGAGTGTCTGCCTGATCATCTATGTGGTAATAAAAATTGCAGACAGACTGCTCATCAGCCGACCTATCAAATATGTAAGAATCTAAGCGTCAGCCAGTGTCAGCTGGGCTATCAACCATAGAAGAATCTAAGCCTTGGCTAAGCTATCAATTACATAAGCCACTGCTAAACATTGGCTGATTCTGAGGCAGAACTTGGAGTAAGAGTAAATGTTCAGAGTGAGTGGGAGTAGTGTGAAAGGGTGTCAGTTGTTGTGGGCCACCCACTTGTGTTTCATTTGGACCCTCACTTGATATGACACTATCTTGATTCTCAAACTATTCCATTTGGGCCAGCTCACCACTGACTCTTTTAATTGTCACCTGTTAGCTTATTGTCTTGCTCACCCTCAAACCCACCTGGGGTTTTCAACCTGCTGAAACTGCAAGAAGCCTGCACCTGGACTTACTGAGACCAGTGCCAATGATGAGGAGAGAAATATATATAAGTCTCATATCAATATTTACTCTCCTTTCCGGAGTCATTCAGAGGTAGGACTTGGAGTAAGAGTAAATGTTTAGAGTGAGTGGGAGCAGTGTGAAGGGGCACAAGTGCAGTGGGTGCAGCAAGGCATGCATCATGGCAATGTGGCAACCATAGCAGGGCCAACCTGGTGCTACAATGGGCTCATGCTGCAGTAGCAAAGGTGTGTTAGCATGGCCTGTGGTGACAAGCTGTAGAACATACCCTGGTGCATGACGGGGGCAGCAGGTTGTGTCCCCATTGTGTGTGGCAGTGCAGCAGGGGTGGCAGTAAGTTGAGGCTTGAGGTGATGGGAGCCATTTAACTGATGGGTGCCTCGCAGACTTGGCATCTTTTGTAAGACATGAACATGTCTGGACTGGTGATGAGACACAACCAATTTGTGCACAGGCTTGTGGGCTTGTGGATCGGGGACTAGGATAAATGCTGAAATGAGTGAACCATGTGGCCGTGCAGCTGTGCTGATCTTGTCACCACTCACCTCAACTCAAAATCAGATTGCAGGGGCCGTGTGAATACGAGAGTGGTGGTGTGCACTGAGAGAGGGATGGTGGAGCAGTTGGCTGCTGGGATGGGACAAATTCGGGTCAGCATACGAGGCACGAGGAAGAATATATGACCACTCACAGTCGCAAGGGAGGGGCAGAGAGTGGCCCAACAAAAGAAAAAGAAAAAGTGCTCGAGACTGCAGTCGGACGTGAGGGTGGTCGGGTCAAGGGTCAGTAGGGGCCAGAAGAAACGGGCAAACAATCGAGAGCGCACGTGGAAAAAGACAAGGTGGTGGGTGCAAAAAAAAGGCGATTCGACCTGGGTCCAAAGCGCGTGCGATCGTTCCACAGCTTGCAGCGGTTGCATCGGCGTCTCACAGGGCTCAAAAACGCGGGGTGGAGGGGGCAGAACAACGAGCCAGTCATGCACGCGACATTGAGGCGCTTACGAAGTCGACGCATGCCAGTGCGAGCAGGTGTTGGGAACGGGAACGAGAACGGTTCCCACATCAGCATTGGCTTGGGCTTGCGTGGGGGCGTTGGGCTTTCGGCCACAGCGCGAGGGAGTGGGGTGGAAGGAGGAACCAGTGGAACGAGCCTGCCACGCTCGTAAACTCGGGTGCGAGTGGGCATCGGGAACGGGAATGGCTGCAGCGCGAGCGAGTGAGTGGCAATGCACCATGAGCCCCCCTCGAAACCGGGGGGAGGGAGGAGGGACGAGCCAGCAACGAGCAGACACGCTCGCGATGTTGAGGCACTTGCAAAGTCGACACGTGCCAGTGCGAGCGGGCGTTGGGAACGGGAACTAGAACGGTTCCCACATCAGTATTGGCTTTTGGCTTGGGCTTGCGTGGGGCGTTGCGAGTGGGGGGAGGGAGGAGGGAGGCACCAGTGGGGTACGAGCCTGTCACACTCGTGACGTCGGGAGCGAGTGGGCGTCGTGAACGATTCCCTCGTTGGCGTTGGGATTTTGGCTGTAGCGCGAGCGAGTGGGGGGAGAGGGACGAGGGACGAACCAGCAAGCCAGTGGGACGAGGAGCCCGTCACGTTCGTGGCGTCGGGCGTTTGCGAAGTCGAGGCGTGCCAAACCGAAGTCTGGCAGGGCGAACCGAAGTCGAGGGAGCCCACGAGCCAGGAAAGGGAGAGAAAGCGGGCGAAGTGTGAACCCAAGTGCGAATCGAGCGCCCGAAAGTGAGCATGACGCGCGCCCCAGAAATCGTGAATCCGAATCCAGTCGACGGCGGAGTTCCAACTAAGACACCATCGCTTTTTCACTCGATTTTCTTCACCGGAAACCTTCCCTTACAACGCTCGCATTTCCTTGCAACGCTTGATTATGGCAGTGAACTACGCTTACATTATGTCTCGCAGACAGGTTCTCACAATGGAAAAATCGCTTCAGGAATTGCCTGCATCGTCAGCGGCCGCAGAGACTTGGGCGAAGGAATTTTCCAATCAATTGGTGCGTTTATTATACTATCGCGTTTCACTTCATGCTTACAGTGACATGCGTAGAAAGTAATGGAGTCATTCAGCGAAGGAGATCATGATAAAGGAGCCAATGACCCCGATGTCCAAGCGCTAATAGGAAAAGCACGCAATCAGATATGTCAATATGCGACTCCTGAATGGGTCCAACACTCTCCGATTCTCTTTGCAGGGTTTGAGGAAGCTTTTAAACTTTTAGCTCAAGCTCAAGGACAGCATGCGCATCCTTCCCCTTCCTCGTCGGCCCCACTGTCAGCGAGTTTTACGCTCGTCAGCAAAGAACCCTCTGTTGGTGTCAGCAAAGGATCTGCACAGCGCGATCTCCGCAGAACCATACAGCAAGTCCCGCCTACTATTCCTGCAGCAGTAGCTGCTATAAAGAATTCACCTTTGCAAGCGAACTCAACTGACGCATCGCCTTTGCAAACGCAACATTCAGCCCCTTCGCCTTCGCCTTCTTCCGCACTTCCTCCTCGCGCAGCGCTCATCTCCCCATCTCCTCGCTCAATTCTGCGTACTGGCTCTGCGGCAGCTCCCTCTCAACTCCCTTCTCGTCCCGCACGGAGTGCGTCTGCAGCTCTTGACGTCAAATCGAGTGTCACAATTACAGATGCAGAGATAATGCCTCCTCCGACTCAGGGGGCCGTTGCGGTATGTCTCATCTACTTCACTAATCGCATTCTGACGTCCCAATCCTCAGAAGTCTGGCCCTATTACACGCGGTTCCGCGAAGCGTCTCCAGGCACATGCCCCGCCAACGAAATCTGCAGGAGAAAAGGTTCAGACGCCTGTGGAACGCATGAGGCAGGAGCACGAGCGCGTGTTTGAGAAGCCCAATGCACGCGCGTTGATAAAGTACTGGGAAGGAGAAATCGTCGCTGGCCAAGCTGAGGTTAAGGCCGGGAATGTGCGCATAAAAAATGCCGAGAAGGAAATCAGGGACATCAAGGAAGCGGTGATTTCGCTGACGTCCTCCGAAGAAGACGAACCCCGCCCTAAAAAGGTGAGGGTGGGGGGAAAGGCGAGGGTGACGAGGGCGAAAGTTAAACCAGAGGACGCTTAGTTCATACGCGTTTGGATTGCGTTGTCCTGTGTGTCTCTTTGAAATGCTGTCTTTTTTCTTTGCTGCTCTTATATAAAAACCCCAAATGTGTGGTGTATCAATCGTCGCCTTTATCAAACCGTCGCGCGCGCATATTGGCCGCACAAAGGTTATTTATATGTATCGCCAAACAGATAACAATCGCGTGGGAATGCGTAGATACTTGGCACAAATAAAGGCAAGCATCGCCAATCGAATATGCATCAACCGTGAGAAATTGATGCGTTTCTCGCTCCAGCTACTCTCCCTCAGACCCACCTTTCCTTTAAATCGCATCGCAAACATGACCGGATATGAAGATCCTGTATATGTTTCAATGCGCAACATTCTCCTGGGACTGGGCAACTCATTACACAAAGTGGATACAGCTGAAAACGCAGAGAATTGGGCCGGCTTGTTTTCGAGGTACATGGTGCGCATAAGTTTCACTTTTATCACAGATATCCCCACCAATCGTATTCAAACTGGCAGGCTGGAATAGACGCGGCAGTACAAAATGGTTCACAACTGCGTCAGCAAGACCCGCACATAATACCATTTGTTCATGCTGCACGCGGAACACTTTTCCGCTTTGCAGATGTCACCTGGATTTCACGCTTTCCTATCCTCGTCGAAGAATATGAGGACGACCTCCGCAGGATGAACGCCGCGCGCACCCTGCCGCGTAATAACGTTCCATTGCCAGCGGATATCGTGATGCCTGACGACTCAGACGACGGCGGCACAGTCACAAGCTCTATCGCGCACTCCCTGCAATCAACACAGTCCTACGCTCAAACCCAATCTATTCCCACATCTGCTCACGCTACCAGCTTCCCCCTTCAGCTTCCGGCCGCTCAGCAACCTGCAGCGCGATCTCTTCTCTTCCAATCTCCTTCCCAATCTCAAGTTCCGTCTCCAACATCGCCTGAGGTAGAAATGGGGGAAGCCGGTAATATTCAGTGTGCGGCTATCACGCATGATGCGGATAGTACGGCAGAGGTACTTAATCTGCATCTATTTCGTTAATGCGTGCACTCATGTCTTATTATTCGCATTAGTCTCCACAGGGTTCCACGTCTCACTCAAGCTCAAAGCGTGGACGATCCCCAGCGAAGAAATACTCGAAACGTGTGAGTACTAAGATTGAATATGTAACTGTAATGTCCCCATCAAATGATAGTGCAAAGTCTGTAAAATTGCAAAGCAGAAGTGCGTAGCGAGCAACACCCCGGGCGTCTGCAAACTCTGCAAGGCGAGGGATGTGAAGTGTGAGCTCGTTCTCTTAGGTGAGCGTCTCTTTGTGTTTCAGAGTTTACTTTCATCATCGCGCGGTTTTATTTAACAGGCGGAACTCGCGAAAACACCTCCGCTCAGCCCTCCCCAGAGTCGTCCTCCGCTCAGCCCTCCGCTCAGCCCTCTCCAATATTCAGCGCAAATCCTGCCGCTGGGCCGTCACTTTCCCCAACCGTCGTCGACCTTTCATACGATGACGGTTATGAAGACCGGGACCCTGCGTCCAAAGATGAAGAAATGCGCGCCAGAGTGGAGGCGGTCTTCTGGGGCCAGAGATATGAGGACAGCATAGCAAACGCACTGGAAGCTAATAAGCGAGGCGCCTACGCATTGCGCAAATACGATATCGCACTTGAGCAAATCCTCAAGAGTCGCACGAAACCAGGCCAAGGAAGTAATGCCTCCCCGTCCGATGTGAAAGGAAAGGGGAAGGTGAGTGGGCCTTTAGCGGAGGCTGTTAATCGAAAGGGAAAGGGCAGGGCGCGTGATATGTCAGAGGGTGCGTCCGATGGAAAGGGAAAGGGAAAGGCACGCGAGCCGTCAGAGGATGAGGCGCCCTTTGATGCCATGGATGAGGAGCCAGCTCTGACACACATGTGATTGTCGCGCATATCAAGCTTGTGTCGCTCGCATGTACATATATATGTCGTTGAGGTATCTATGATTATGTGAATGTTGTCGCAGGGTAAGAAAACGCGAGAGTGACACGAGCGCATTGATTGTTTGGAAACATCCATCGCTCAAGTCCCCGCGCCCGCTTATATGGCACAGGCAGTGCCAGAGGCGATATTTCCATTCCGAGAAGTCTATTGTGACAAATAATATAGAGGATGCGCATGGCACGTTATAAGTATGTGTCGCAAAAACATGCGACAAAATTGAAGTGTCCCTTGAAGAAAAGCTAGTGAAAGCGACGTTAATATCTTACGGTATTGACAAGTAATCGCGCAGATTAATTGATGCTTCAAGGCTTCGCATAAATAAATGTACGCATCGGCAATCGCATGCGCCTTGACCCGTGAGAAAGTCAAGCCTCGCCCTCCTAACGCTTACTAAGACTCGCACTTCCTATTTTCTCGCATTGTAAACGATGGACGGACATGACGATCCTGCATATCTCGCAATGCGTACACTTCTCCTACAGCTGGAAAGTCCGTTAGGCGGTCTCAATATAGCTGAGAGCGCGGAGAGTTAGGCGACCTTCTTTTCGAGGTACATGGTGCGCATATGTGTTTTACTCGCGATCGCAGCTAATATTACCACTGATCGTAATTGAACTTGGAATTGACGCGGACATACAAAATGGCTCACAACTGCGTCAGCAAGACCCATAAATAATACTATTTGTTAAAACGGTGCGCCGAACACTTCTCTGCTTTGCAGACGCCACCTGGTCTTCTCGCTTTCCCTCGTCGAAGACAATGACAATGACCTCCGCAGCATCGACGATGGGTGCACTCCGCCATCAGATAGTGTACCATTGCCAGAAGACACCCTATTGCTAAACAACTCGGACGATGGTGTTACGTGCACGAGCTTTATCGCGCCTGCTCTACCTTCCGTCTTCTCAAATACCTGCTGCGCCGTCTTTTCTCTTCCAATTTCCTTCCCAATCTCAAGCTCCGTCTCCTACCTTGCATGAGGTCGAAATAAGAGAAGCCGGTGTTATTCAGCGTGCGGCATCACACGTTCTGTAGACAGTGCGGCCGAGGTACTTATATGCAACTATTTTGTCAAGGCACGCATTCATGTCATACTTCTCGCATCTGTCTCCATAGAGTCCAACATCTGGCTCAAGGTCAAAGCATGGACGATCCTCACCGTAGAAATACTCGGCTCGTGTGAGTACTGCTATTTAATACGTAGCAGTAAGCTTACCATTAAATGTTTGCAAGGCGGAAGTGTGTGGCGAGCGGCATCCCAGGCGTCTGTAAACTCTGCAAGGCGAGGGACGTGACGTGCGAGCTCGTTCCACTAGGGAGCATCTCTTTCGCATTTTATTTATTCTTCATCCATATTATCCATTTACATTCAGCTGATGGCGCCCATGAAATCACCTCTGCTCAGCCTTCCCCAGAGCCCTCTCCAGAGTCCTCTGCACAACCCTCCGCTCAGCCCTCCCCAATATTCAGCGCAAATACTGCCCCTGGGCTATCGCGTCTACCCTCCATTCTCGTCGACATTTCACAAGATGACAGTTTTGAAGACCGCGACCCTGCGTCCAAGGTGCAAGAAGTGCGCGCCCCCGTGGAGGCGCTCTTCTGGGGCCAGAGATGTCGTACCTGCCAAGCAGAGGAAGAGGCGGCTAATAAGCGCGGCGAGCACACATTAGGCAACTACTTAATCACTCTGGAGAAAATTGTCAAGAGTCGCACAAAACCAGGTCAAAGAAGCAGTGCCCTCCTGTCATGTAGATGGAAAGGGAGAGGTGAGTGAGTCTTTGGTGGAGGCTTTGAATCGGAAGGGAAAGGGAAAGGCGCACGAGCCGTCAGAGGATGAGGTGCCCTTTGATGCCATGAATGAAGACAAGAGCTGGCTTTGACCAAATCCTGCTGTAGCATCCAATCACACACATATACACATACTTGCATGTGTATTGATATGGCATTGCTCACAGGTACATAATTATGTCAATGAGGTATATCTGAGGCTTTTAATCAGAGTTAAAGGGAAAGGCATGCAATATGTTAGAGGATGCATCTCATCTGAAGGAAAAGGCAAAGGAACATGCCATCAGATGATGAGGTGCCCTCTTAATAACATGGGTGGATAGATGACCCAGCTGGTCTGATCATGATCTAAGTATACAATATTGTGTGCATATTGCCCTGATCTCTTTTGCATGTGCCAAGTTGTTGTAGTATTTTTTTCTTGTTGCATTTGTCATGCTTATTGATAATTTAAATCTGTCTATTCAGCATTTTTCAGCACAAGGTTCAGTCTGTGCCTTTGGCACAGCTTGCTCACTTTGTTCACTTCACTGGCCTTTGGCACTCAACTTCACCTTGTTGGGGGCACAGCCCCCAAACCCCCTTTTCCATCTAAGGCATAATCATATTAAATATATCCACACCTCACAACCAAACAAATACATTATGTACATCCAAATCTACAGGTATAAATACTATTCCTTCAGTAGTACTTCATCATAAACATGTTTTTTGTTTTTCCCTCTGCCTCTTTCTCATCCCATATTGCCTTGTTCTCCTGTGAAGTCACCTTGAGACTGCAACATAAAACTGCCCATGTGTGGAACACAGGTGACCTAAGATCCAACCCAACATGCTTCACAGACTGCCCCTGTGACTTGTTGATTGTCATAGCAAAGCAAAGTCTCACTGGGAATTGCTTTCTAGTGAACTTAAATGCAACTTGGTCTTCAGTAGGCTGATTGGCAATCTGTGGTATGAACACCTTTGTCCCTGCATGTTCCCCAGTAAGAAGTTGCACCTCAAGCACCCTGTTTTGACACTGTGTCAAGATCCCTCTGCTCCCATTGCACACTCTATGAACTGCATCCAGTATCATCACAGGGCAGGTATCCAACCTTCTGCTCCAGTCTTGCAAGTGGAGGCCTAGAGCCACATAATGGTCAGCCATGACTTCCATGGTTGATGGGTCAGCTGACAGTTAGATTACCTCATGGCTCATGGGCCAACCAATGTCAGCCGATCCTGGAAAATCTTCTGAGATTCATGGGGTAGCCGACATCAGCTCAGAACTATATTGATTCAGGTTATAGAATCTATCAGTAGCTTGGATTATTGAACATATATAGGAATATATAAATAGCATAGAGAGCAATCAGAACAATGTTCTGAGCGAGACAAACATATTTTCGGGACCTTGTGCAGGAGTTTCTTGGCACTGACTCTCTGGAGATGGCTCCGAATCAAATAATCATGCCAGAATGAATCTGGACTGCTACGAGTCAGTGCATTGTAGTCAGAATAATATGCCTTGGAATTAGATCTGGATAGTATGGACTGTGGATGATATGCTAAATTGCTTTAACAGAATATGGACATAATTCAGAATAATATATGTTGAAGAGATGATCCAGGATGACCCCAAACCAAATTGAAATTTTATGATAACAAATGTCCAAGTCAGAATATTTGACACACAGGAGTGGTTATAAGATAGCAGGACAGCTCGGGTCTGTTACCGGCTCGGGCCTGTTACAGACTCAGAACTGTTACATGTCATGCATGCATCGAAAGCCATAGTATTGTTCAGGATGAAACGACTCTCTCTGTCAGATAATATGTGAGGACCAGATGGAAGTCCTGAGATATAGTAATGGATATTGAAACTGCATTTAGCCACTGTTCCAAATGGGTGAACATCAGAATTCTAATCTAAACACCACATCCTGGAACCATTTCACAACAGATATATAGCAACTCAGTTACAGATGTAATGTAAACTAAACATGTTTCAGTGGAGCAGAAGTAATCAGAGTCAGTGCCTTCATTGAACTCCAGGAGAGCTCCTCCCAAGAATGAGCTTGATGTGATGCATATGCTGCATGCCCCTGAAGCTTTTTCTGTACAGCAAAATTCCTTCAATCATTCCAGAGCTCCACTTTGGTATGAAAATAAGCAGGAACCCATGCAGCCTCATTATGAATGCTGTACTGCTCTTCCTTCCATCTCTCAAACTGTGCTTTGGCTCGGAGCCAATGGACTCTGTTAACTATTACACTCTTAAGCATACATTATGTCTGGGATAGGTAGGTACTCACAGTCATCCATCCATGTTCCATCTTCATGGTTTGAAGTCCCAAAACTCCAGATCCAGGAAAGTTGCTGATTCTGTTGTCCAACTTCTGCCGCACCTAGAATGGCAGTATTGACCCAGAGGTCCTTCAGCTGGAGAGACAGAAGTGGTGGGGATTCTCCAGATGGGTCCACAGTCTTGGTGTAAGCATCCCTTGCCATACTGTAAGTCTGAGCATGCTTGCTGCTGCATCAACAGTGTGAACTGCTGACCAGGCCCAGGACTTGGTTTTCTGTGTCCAGGCATGACAGACCTGAGTTCGGAACAGTACTGACTTAAACCCCAGCACTAAGCGAATCCTATGGATTGCATCAGTTGCCTGAGCATAGCATAGTGTAGCCTCTTTTATTGCAAGGGATTTGTGACCATGACAAAGACACCAATCCCATCCAAGGGACAATGGGAGGAGGAGTGGGATGTCTTCAGCATTGACTCTGGATCTGTCAGGGACATTCAATTCAGAAAGGGGCCAATGTGAGCTGGCTCTGAATGTTCTGGGACTCCATGTTCATCTATATTATCAGCATGGTCATATTCCAAATAATCCCCAAGGAAAGACATCAAAAGATCTTCAGTGGGCTCATGGTTCAGAATAAATGAGTCTGACTGATGTGCAAAAATATCAATCATTTTTTGTAGACAGGTCTGCTTGTTTTCAAGGATCTGTGCATCCTCCACAGTGAGCAGCTGGGAACCTTGACTCTGGGGCTGATATCTAATAGCCAGCCTATTGAAAATATTGATATATTACATTATGGAGTGCATTCCAGAACTCACTGCAATTCCTGAATCTTCATGCCAGTCGAGATCC
Organism: Lactarius tabidus; assembly: GCA_963281015.1. Taxonomy (NCBI): domain Eukaryota; kingdom Fungi; phylum Basidiomycota; class Agaricomycetes; order Russulales; family Russulaceae; genus Lactarius; species Lactarius tabidus. The sequence continues at coordinate 5,162,883 of OY725468.1, read as the reverse complement.
ATGATGTCTGACCCTGAATAGAGTGTTCCCCAGTCTTACCATGAGCTCTTGCTGGATTATAGCATGGGATGGAGCTGGAAGTGTAGGTTAGCCAAAATAGCAGAATCCTGGGTATATGTGCAGACCTTTTGCCTTAACAGTATCCTATATATCCATAGCAGATGGAGAAGACTGACAATTTGTTTGAGCATCCTCCTCCTCCTTGAGCTACTTTGTCTTATCCTTGTAGTGCTTGCTGAGAGCCTTATATGCCTGAGCACTGGAATCAAATCCAATTTCTAGGTGATTCCATTGCTGAAGCAGAGAAGGGACTATTTCATGATATTAGACTTATGTTAAAGTACAGGAGGGATCAGACATACCAATCTGGACCAGCTTCTTCCAATTTGAATGATTGATGTGAGCATCCAGAACCTCCTGCCAATGAACTAGGGACATCCCTCAAAGGCTCCAGGGTATGTTGTTTAATGGAGCCCATAATGTTTCTATGATCTCACTGTCAACTTGCTTCACACCCGGAATGTAGCTGGGGGAGTATCAGGGTAGGTCCTGGGTAGACATGAATCCTGGTGTCTGTGGATATGGAACAGCCTGATGCTGTTCTGGAGTTCCAGGGAGCTGGGAATGGAAAGCTCGGGACTATTCATGACCCTCTTCTGGAAGTGTACTTGGTATTGGCACATGATATCATACATAACCTGTGCAACTGGAATGTCTTCCATGTTGAATGAGAGGGCCCTGCAAATACTGTAGTCCATATTGATTTGCCTAGAAAGAAAACAATTAGAGCTCAGGAAATGATGCTGAGGTGAAACCATGCAGACCTTTCACCCTTCTGAAAGTCCACCACAGAAGTCAGAACAAAGAAACCATGGCAGCAAGTGGTTGCACCGATGCCTGTAACATCAAGATGTGCCTGACTAGAGTTGGCCTGTTCAATTGCCCAATATGTATTGCATGTACTTGGCTATTGGAATATTAACTGGGATAATCTTGGGAATCATGGCATACATACATGGATGATTTCTTTACCACTCTGAAGATGGGCTTGTAGGATTCTGGATTGGCCATAAAAGCCATCCCTGCAGACAGCAGAACATCCCTCTCCCCAGACTGATGCTGCATATGCTCTGCAGAAAAGTTTCCATCCATAATAAAAGTCCGGATGAGCTCATCACTGGACATTTGCTATTAGTGGACAAAGGGTGATATTTAAAGGAAACAACATACAGAGTGTACTTTGTTTTCCACTCCATAGGGAGATTAATACCAGGTTGTGGGCATGCCAGGCAGAAGACAGCCTTGGAGCCATCTGGAATGGGCTCCCCTTCTTTCATGTGTCTGATACCACTTTCCTTTCGGGTTTTAAGGTCCTGCCATTGTCAGGATGCTCTTAGAAGCTGCTTGTACCAATTATATAGGCCTGTTTGAGATGTGTGTATGGGAATGTGATGACACTCTGTGGGATCCCAGCATACTAGGGGCTCTCAAGGGAGGCTTTGATGCCTGTTTGCCTTGTGCATTACCTTGGCCAGAACTGCTCCGAAGCATCTGCCCTGGTACTAAAATGTAATATGGTTGGATTAGTAAGTGAATTGATAGATGATGTGAACATCTTCTTACCCTGCACTGGCAGAGCTTCCTGGTCTGGTCCTGAAGAATCAGCAGAGACTGCAAAGTATGTGAAATGGTTCAATTGGTAAGTGAATAGATTGACATTTTTGAATTGGCTTACCCTGCACTGATGGAAGCTCCCAACCCAATCCCGAAGGTCCTGCAACTGGGAGGTTTGCAGGAGTGACTGTGAGACTATCAAGTGTGAGGGAGCCCAGATGGAAAGCCAAAGAGGTTGATGAGACATTGCTGATTGCAGATGATGCAGAAGGAGTCAAGGCAGCCTGCTCCTCGATAGTGGCAGAGGTGGAGACAGAGGATACAGTGGCCGAAGGTGGAATCTGAAGACTGAGGGAAGATAAATTTACTCTGGTCTGCTCACACATCCCACAAAGCATTTGATCCTGATTATGTGAAAATGCCCAGATGTTGGCAAACTTGTTATGTGCTTTGCCAATCACCTTCCAGAAATCAGAGTGGAGCTGTGCAATCTCCTTGCAAAGGTTGGTACAGAGCTGAGAGGTCTTGTTCTGAACATCCTCCTGCAGCTGGGTGGTCTCGTTCCAGACATTGTCCCAGAGTGATTCGATGACTGGTGCAAGATCATCAACAGCTTCTGAATAATTGCAATTAACAAATATCCCTCAGGAGTGAAATAAATTCACACCAGCAACATTCTGTTTCTTACCCTTACCCTTGGACTGCCTGGACTGCTTGGGTGCTTCTGGCTGATGCTTCTGAGCCTCTTGCTTTAGTGCCTCTTGCTCAGCTTCTTCTTCCTGGGCCCACTTAGCCTTTGGGTAGCAGCAAATCCTCTGTCTTGTGCAAAAGTTGCAGGTCAATGCTGTTTTTCTGCCTTCGAACGGCTCACATGCCTGGTAGCTCGCAGCACATTGTCTGCAGGTGCCCTAAATTGGAATGTTAATCTTGTGTTTGTAGTGAGAAACCATCTACATACTGGGTTGATTACCCAAGTGTGCTGAGCCTCAGGGGCACCAGAGCTGGGTGATGTGATGGCCTGTTTTGAGGACCTCGTCTGCTGGCAGGGAGTGACCCCTCCCTCTTCCATGTCAACATCTTCCTCAGGCTCTGGAGGGGCCATGGAGGAGGTGGAGGCATGTGTACAGGATGATGTGTGGACAGCAGTGGTGGTGGGAGCCCTGTCCTGGGTAGGAGGCAGAACAGCAGGTGGAGCCATTTCTTCATAGTTGCAGTGGTGTGTCAGGATCAGGTTGAATGGTAAGATAGAGCCCATACATACCTGTATCTTCACAAGCATTGGGCAAAATTGCTGGGAGCCACCAGCAATATTCCAATGGAATCTGGTGGATGAAAGGCCTGAGATCCAGGATGTGGATCACCCCAGTCTCAGTTGGGCAGTTCTCTCCCGCCTCTGTACACCACTCCTCAACAGTGCCAAGGCTGAGAGTGTTAAGATCCAGTGGTCGTCTGGCACTTCCTGCTGCTGCAACCTCTGCACTGATGTGCTCAATGATGGCATGCATTCTGGGACCACCAGGAGCTGTGGACTCCATGCAGATACACTCTGCATCTGTACTTACATGTCAGGCCAATTAACAACTTACCAACTCCTCTATGATAGCTTGCACATAGAATTCCTCGTCAATTTCTTCATTTTGTGCCACAAACTCCTGAACTGCAGAGTCTAGGCATATGGCAATATCAAGAAGCTCTTCCTCATCTGTCGAAAGAAAGAGATGGGAAAGGCAGGAGGGTTGGCTCAGGGGGAGGGGGGGGAGGGTGTGCAATGGACATGTAGGAGGCATTCTGAGTGGAGGGAATGGGGTGGAACAACTTGAAAAATGTTCCAACTCCTTGGCAGTTCAGGGAATGATTCCAGGACCCCCAGGACTGGGGGCTATCCAGGGCTCTACATGAGTCAGTTCTGGGCAATCATATTGAAGGAGCATTTGCACAAGCAAATACATAATAATATGGGGCTGAACTTTGGATTGGAGCTTGATTAGCCTCACCTCCATGATCATCGGTCCAATTGGTTCAAATCATAAGAGATTGGTACCACAGATTGGGACACCAGATTGGCACACATCTTTAGATGTCAAATTGATCCATTCATTTCCTATGGCCTGCAGTATGACTCAGAATCTGGCGCCCATCAAGTGGAGCAGCCAGATGGTGATTAAACATGAATAAACAATGCAAGTATAGCCCTGAATGCACAGTTTATGTTTAATAGAATGTAGTAAGATTATCATTCCAATCAGAACAGATCAAATGGGATCATGCCATGTGGTTGGCATATTGATTCAAATATGATCAGCATGATGATTCATATCAGGTCATAAGATGTCAAATATCTAGATCACTAGCTGCATGTACATGTATTCTGACATGTATTCTGGGCCTGGTGATAATGTTCTATTACTGCCAGGCCCAATCTTCAGCCAGAATCCAAAAAAATAGTGGCAGTCAACTGCTTTCCCCACTCACTCCCACCAGCCGTCTCCCATCATTGCAATACCTCAGAATGAGTGAGAAAAACACCCTATCAAGTATAACTTTATTTGGCATGTGGTACCCATGCCCCTGGACTGAAAACAATTTTTAGGGCAACAGGTATATGTGGGAAAGGCTCCTCCTCACCCTTCGACCTCTAAGAAGGCATCCCGAGCCTCTACTGCTGCCTCTATGGCCCCTCCATGCACCCGTCCTGTTATACACTCTACCCCTGCATCTCAGCCACCACAGCTAGATCCTCCATGCCCACCTTCTCTAGCAGCCAAATTAGTGGATGTTCTGCTCCTAACAATGTTCTGGTTTTTGAGACAGAACACTGTGATGCTGGCAACTGTGGCAAATGCCTCAGGCCCCGGTCAGTGTTCTGAGCGTGCTGTGCATTCAGAACCCACTGTCAAAGTAGAAGAAGTGCACTCTCAATTAATTGATCCCTTTCATTGTCTAATCTAAACATATCAGCCCGCTGTACTGTACATAACATGGCAGTGGACTTGGAGCCAGTCACAGGCCCATCCTGTTCTGGGAAAGGAAAGTTGAGTATATTCCATGACTCCCATTGCTAGCACTGATGCAAAGATTACTTTGCTGTATACAGGAAGTGGTTGTCATTCATGATGATGACTCTCAGGAACCCAAGTATCGGGACAGCTCACCCTCCCCGACAGAGGACAGCATGCTAGAGAGGTGTGAGCTGGCTGTGGAAAACATGCAAGAATTGTACACCCAAATTCAGCTTATTCAAGCGGATATCCAGAAGTTGAAGTTGAAGAAGAATAAGTAAATACATCTATGTTACATAGCCCGAGTTGTCCTGCAATAAAAATACAATATTCTGTTCATCTGTGTCCTCCGTTGAGTGCCCAAGATTAGCTGAGTGCCATCAATATTTTGAGTACTTGGTATTGGCATTTAGGACTGGGATATGATCGGGTACCTGCCCTGCAGCACACATTTCAACTAATATTGTTATATACCAGTCTGTGCTGGCTACTCATACTCCATTGTGGGTGTGACTGTCTTAATGTACATGCCTGTGGGATTGGAACACCCGTTCACTTGGGGTGTAAGTAAAGACATATTTTGAAGTCACTGTATGTGGTGGCATGCTATCACATTTTCCATGAATATAGTATCCTTGTTGGTATTTCTCAGGATAGTACATTGTCCAATTCACCAGGCTCACAAATACATGGTCGGGATGGATAGCAGTCGTGAATTGTGTCCCAGTTAGTTCACATTTTATGGCCCAATGTTATGATACAGATTTTACGTTAATTTCCTCCAATAACTCACAGTCACATGACTGATAGATCACCACTTTACTTTCTATTGTCTTTTCGTGACCCGTTGTTCTTGTGACCTATTGTTCCTGTGACCCTATTTTTCTTGTGACCATTGTTCTCGTGATGTCCATTGTTGTCATGACATCTACTGTTGTTGTGACCCCATTGTTCTCGTTTACTATATAGTCTGGTCTCTAAGTAGCTTGTAGCCTTAGACTTGACTTCTTGTATCTTATGGTACTAGAGACAACAAGCAGCACAATCCCCACTCTCTCACTCATGTGATTCCCCTCATAACTCTTCTCAAAGTCCTTGCTTGACTTAGCAGAGAGTTACTCGTCATCAGAAGCTATCTAAGTTCACTTTGAACTTAGAACTCTCACACAGAACCACAGTCCAGACTCCTTAGTGTTCCTGTCATTGTAAATGTAACCCAAGTCGGGTGAATGTCCCTACTGTAACATAACATTAAGTCAAGTCTCTAGAAGACAGCCACACTGGGGAAACAAAACAGAAGACTTGCCCAGTCTAGAAGCATAGCAGGGTTTATCCCATTTGTCATCGAAAGAAGAATCAAAGACAACTTACCAGCACACATCAGAGGAGCAGCCCATTGGAACAAATTTAACAACACAGAAGGATATCAAGTTTATGATCTCCTTAGTCAGCACTACCTTGAAGTCAAATATGACAAGGACAACAGACAGTGGTACTTTATACAGCAAAACACTAAATCTCACCATTGGGTAGCCATGCAACCAGTCCCTTCCCAGTTTAACCTCAGAAGACAGTCAATTGCTCTTACAACAGTCACTGCAGCAGAAGTCAATGACACAGAAACTAGACATAATCAAAGTTCCACTGCTACAGAGCATAATCAAAGTCTCTCAATGGCAACCCAGACAATGCCAACAGTTATGGCAGCAGCAGCCCTTACCCTTGCAAACACAAAACCAGGAAAGGTGCACTCATTTTTCAGACCTGGCAAAGGACTGTCAGGAGGATCTGGAGGACACAGAACAGGAGGACCACCTGAAGGACCACCAGGCGGTCCAGGAACCATCTTTGCACACCCAGGTGCCAGAGGTGCAGGAGGTGGCAGAAGCAAGTTAGGGGGAAACCTGCCTGCCATCTTTGATGGGGATTGATCCAAGGCCAATAACTTCATGACAGAGTTCAACCTTTATAGGATCACAAATCATGATACAGACCACATGACCAACCCCATGAAACATGCAGCACTGTTTCTAGGCTTCATTCAGGGACCAATTGTCTAAGCTTGGATCCAGTGCCAAATCCACAGTCCAGACTCCTTAGTGTTCCTGTCATTGTAAATGTAACCCAAGTCAGGTGAACATCCCTACCATGACATAACACCTGATAACCTCTGGCATCACCCATGTACTGATATGGTGTGATCCCATAATTGAAGATAATATTGTGGTCATCAGAGTGAGATCATATCCATGATCAAATGGTTTCAACTGGCAGATTTATGTTTTACATTGTGAGACAAATCCCAAAATATTCTGGGAGTTCCAACACAGAATCCAGATGTAAATGCTCATCCAGGTTGAGGGGTTACTGTTATTGGGATCTGTCAAGCTAACACCCCTGGTATATCTGCAAATACTCGGAATGCTTGTATGTCAAGCATGCATGATAATAGTGTCAGTATGTATTCGTGCACATATTTATTAGCTCCACTGATACTATAGTGCCCTCAGATGTAATATTGTGGTCGTCAGAGTGAGATCATATCCATGATTGAAAGGTTTCAACTGGCAGATTTATGTTTTACATTGCGAGACAAATCCCAAAATATTCTGGGAGTTCCAATCCAGAATCCAGATGTAAATGCTCATCAGGGTTGAAGGGTTACCGTTATTGGGATCTGTCAAGCTAACACCCCCAGTATATCTGCAAATACTTGGAATGCTTGTATGTCAAGCATGCATGATAATAGTGTCAGTACATATTCATGCATATATTTATTAGCTCCACCGATACTATAATGCCCTCAGATGTATGTGCAGTCTAGTCAGGATCGGGATGAGTCACACTTCAGGACCCAAGTTTAAGTCATTGACCAGTCAATGACATAATGCACCCATGGGGCCTAAATGGTTCTGGCTGTTGGGATCACTCAGGTGGGTGTATAGATTGTGTAAATCCTTTGCAGTGTGTTCTGACATACTCGGAAATTTTTGAATGGTAATGCCAAAATTCTACACACACATCCACTGGGTTGATGTTCAGAACATATTGAAGGATCCCAGTGTTTGCTTGAAAAGGCATCCATAAAGGTATTCATGGATATATATGTTGTACCAGAATGCTCTAGTAGAAATATTCCTGTGCTCCTCATATTGCATACCCAGCTCTATAGTCTCAACACTTCATATCCATGCAATCTCCTTCACACTCCAACACACCTTCTGGGGAGGAAGAGCAACTGTCTGACCCAGAGGTTCCCACTGGTCTGGAAGGGTTCACAATTACTTCAACAGAGGCTAGTGTTTTGAGGGAGTATGTTAAGCAGTTTCAAGATGCTGACACTGAATCTTGGATTAAAGTCATCAGGATTGCTGTTGGCACATTGTATGCTCTCAGGCCCCAGAACTCTATGTTTGACAAAAAGGAGGCTATGCATGTAAGCATGTGGATGGTATTCGACAGTTCATGCACTAATAAGGAGCTGTAGAAAGTCAGAACATGGTTCTATAACCATTATGATCACCCCCATTGGCAGCTCATTAGATTTACTTGGAGGTGGTCTGCTCAGAATGCCTTTTACCATGAAAACAAGGATGATATCAGGGAACTGACTGAACAGATATCCGGTAGTGCCCCAGGATCTCGGGCATACCTTGCAGCACTGCAGGATGCAACTACCTGTCTATGGAAGAAGTTGTCTAGTGATGAACATGCAACATATGCCAATCTTGCAAACCAGTGGTCCAATGAGAGACCTCCAAAGCACATTCAAGCAAAGTATGTGAATATGTTATCCCTGTATTTGTCAACTTATGCACAACTTCAGAATGGCTACTGTGGGATATAGGCATTGGAACATTCAGGACTTCCAGACCCAGCTTTTCAAGACATGCAAATACAGTCTGCAGTATTGGTAGCCTATGAAGATGACACTGGAACTGTTCAAGCATGCTTGTATGTCTTCTGTACCATCTCCCATACATGGACAGTAATGCCTTTGCAGAGACAAGTATAATAATGTCCTGGACAATGGAGTGGCCTTCACACACTTCTGCCCAGACTGGAAAGATGCTAACATCTGGCTTCAATGGATGAAGTATGCTATGATGTGTTATTCTAAAGGTATCCGATAGCATTGGTGCACTTCCAATTCTCTATCTCATGTCTGCCATAGATCCCGAACCAAGCCTGTTTGGAATGAAGACTAATAAGAGGTGGATAGAAGTGAAGAACAATGCCAACAGGAAGCCCGAGATCCCCCCTGTGACCTCAGCTGACCAATATCATAGCAAGAGCCTCCAGACCATGCTCTGCAAATTTGCTACTGCTCATATCTGTGCATTCTGAACCTCATCACATGCACACCCTTTGATCATATTAAACTCAGGATACACATCCAGAAAGAAATGAGCTCACATAAAATGGTCAAATCTTTGCAGCATACCATCGGCATGGACCTTGGAGGAATGCTATCCAGAGGACTTTCCTTGGGCCGACCCATCTAAGATCTGCATAGCCAATATGTTCCGGCTGCTGGAACATTGGAGACAGTGTGAGCAAGATGGTCTGACACCACTTATCTGGAATCCATCCTGTGAGCTCCTCAACAATGATGTATTGTGTTCCCAGAGCACTGCAACTGCAAATCGGAACAAGATCCCCTCATCATCTGACTCTGGTTCATCTTCCAGCAACAATCCACTGATCTCTGATCCTGAAGATGATGAAGCAGAAGAGGACTTTGCAGCATACCTTGCCAAAATCATTGACAGTGAGTTGGATAATGACCTTTCTGATCCACCTTTGCCATCACCCCATCCCTGGCATGGCAGCCCCAGTGTCCTGAACCCTCAAGTGACTAGTGGAACCCCGGGAGATACACCACCATCACTCCAAGATCACTCCTCCCGTTCTTGTAGGTCTGCTCAACAATATGATTTTGTTCTAGTTATAGGCTGTGCAGCACAGCTATCCCAAGAACATACTACACCTGTTTCTCCACATGGGAGGCTTTCACAGTTCAGGGAACAGCCTAGTACACAGATCAGAACGGAATTAATACACCAGTTGATCTGAGCACTTTACACTAGTGTTACGATCCACCGATCGTACTGCCTAACTTAGGCGTAGGGGGGGTCTTGATGAATGACAACGGCTACACTTGACAGTCTTGACCTCTATCACCTGCAGACAGGGATAGGAATTCTGGTGAAATATACAGAAGTGGATGATCACAACAGCCTAGGTTAAAGGCGAAGCAACAACTGTATCTGCTTGGGTTCCAAAGAAGTTGAAAGGGAATTACACAGGAAGGGACAACTCTGAGCTAACTGGGTGGAAGTTTCAAGGAACTAAGCTAAAGACTACTGCTCGAGCTACAGAGTCTTATATACATATAGATATACACATTCAGGCTCCTACTGAACCTGAAACCCTATAGTAATTGTCCAATAATAAGTGTTCATCAAGCCACGGGGGCTTATCTCACATGAGTCATATATTACAGCCTCAAGGCATACCTCATGCCAGGGGCATCCAACACATGTCCACCCCATGGCCATATCTCTGACCAATAGGATAAATACCTCTGCGCACCACGTGCCTCATGGCCTTCTCGCCAAGCCCACCTAGATCCATCCAGAACCTTTCCAACTCCCAGCCGGAATCCTTCCAGATCCTTCCAGACCTTACTGGTAGACCAACCCTAGACCCTGTCTAGAACATGACATCATAACTTATCATCAGCTGCCCATCACTTATCTGGTTAGACCCCTCTAGGCTCAAGTCTGGCCTCTGGGTCTGGGCGTCCATCACATGACCTGGTCACATGACTTCTTCTGGTGGTCTTGCTCCGAACTCGTGACCCATGACTTATTTGTTAGACTTCCATAGTCTGGGTTATTGTCATGTGATTCCATCACGTGGTCCTTGCTCTGCCTGTAACACTGCCAGTGCGCTGCACAACTGCATATTGTTGGGTACTCACTGCATGTGCCAGCACTTGCTGCTCTCCTAGAGCTTCTTCTTCTGCTTCTTCTGCCAACTTCTGCTTCTTAAAGGTGCGTGCTCTCTGAACCAGCACTCCAACCTTTGCCTTGTTGTCAAATGTCACGCTTTTCCGGCGTGTCATGGGCCGATCTGTGACAACTAGGCCCATCTCATTCCCCTCAGCAGACGACCCCAAAAAAGGTGTTCTGGAGTTGCAGAGGTGTTGTAGTCCCACGAATACACTGTAAATCTACATCACCAGTTCAGCAAAGCACCTGAACTGTCACATTGACAGAGAAAGGCAAGTATGAGTTGACAGAGAAAGCCAGGTATGAGATCTCTGTTACATATCACACTTCATTTTAACTCTTGGCAAGCAGACAGGTTACTGGGAAAGGCAGGGTGGGGCATTAGCTGCCCATAGTATAGCACCAACTACTCTATCTCTTTATCCACTGTTACTGGATGCCTGTAATTAGTCCTGGATTGGAATGCTATGTACACATAAACATAGGATGATCTGTCCCAAACTGGAATCATATGTTTGGCCAGGCAGAAACCTTGCTCCTGGGTCCAAACCACAATTCATCCCGACTTACAAGAATATTCTCTAATCAGTATGAGCCAGCAGCACAGACATTTGTATATCTTGGGGTATTGCTATCAGAGATGCTGGAACACGGTGTAATATGTTTCCAGACATTTAAAACATCAGGAAGCACTTATCAGGATCAGCTCTCATCTGGCCGTCCATCCCAACATGGTTTCACAATAGACCACTCCAAGACATATCCATGCTAACTCTGCAAACTGATGACAGGCTTCCCACATGCCTTCCAGGATAGAAAATTCCAGCTATCCTAGGTAATGGGGTCATGGCAAATGCAATCTCACGCACAACCCATGAACTGCAGAGCTTGCATGGGAGTATGATCTTACCACTCAATGGGATCTCTCTGTTGGCATTCTGCAACATCCACAATCTAGGAGGTGGTCAGAGCATTCCAGGAACAATCATGGCCCACCCTGACTGCCCTGACTGCCCTGAAAGCCTTCCACCTGCTATAGATGAAGATTCACAAGTACTAGAAAAGCATAAAACTTGCTTGCATTGTGCATGGATTACACTTGACATGACAATCTACATGAATGAATACAGGACATGGGCCAGAGTTTCACAATTAGTGCCTTGTAAGAGGCTAGTGATACATCCCATGTTTATTAGCATACTTCTGGGCATATTATATACATTCATCACTGGACTGACTGTATATTTACTGTGCTGCTGCCATATTATATACACTAGTCACTTTACTGAGGTTCTGGTTAGATTATCCTTCAAATGTATGATTTACTCCAAGATTCATTACCCCGAGTGACCTGCTCCTGAGTCAAAGTTCTGATGAACAGTGTAGCTAGCGAGACTCACATAAGTGTCGCTAGGTGTGTTCAGCAGCAGCACAGGGTGCGTTAAGCAAGTAGAGCAGGTAGATAGTGTCTGGTAGAGCAGATGAGAACTGCTGAACCAGGGTGTACAAGCTATACTACTTATACATGTCTGAAGGTATTGTTCTATATACAGCAATAAAGGAATGTACATAGTTGAGAACAATACAAGGAGAATAAAGTGTCCTGTCAAAAAGTATAATAACTACAATAAAAAACAAGTTCCTTTGGCAGCTACTTGGCTACTACAAAGGGCTTCGGCAGCTATTACAAGGTGTCCTTTATTCATACTGCTACAGATAAGATTGTTTTAGATCATAAGGATTTATTCTACAAGTATCTAATCTGAGGGTCCATAGTCCCTAAGTCTGTAAGAGCCGCTACCTGTGCTCGGTACTTATCAACAAGTTCAGGAGTACCAAGATTCATGTACCCTAATTGGGATAAAGTTCTAACTCATCCTATGTTTCTGCATTGCCTCTTTATACATTCCTGAGGAACCCAAAGGTGCTCAATGAGTATCTCATTTTTAATTGACTCTCTCTATCCAAGTTTGCATCCATATGAATAGAACTTTGACAGATCACCTGGTGTAGCTGCAAGTTCTGAGTTGGGACTGCATGTCTTGGAGTGGTCCAAGCCGAACTGGGCTCGTCATATGATCTCAGAGGCAGCATCACTAATTGACAGTTCATTCATGGATCACAGATCTATGTCAGGACTCTGTTGTGTCCAACAATCCCAATCTGCAACTTGGATCATAGGGACGATATACTGAAATATTCCTGAGATTCATGACCCTGAGTAGGTGCCGACTTTGAAGTACCTTGCACACCTGCCCACCCCTCAGAAATGCTCAGGAAAAGTCCTATAAGTCGTCCCTCAGTCCTAAGCTGTAATCTGGGGCCAGTTTAAAGAGATGAAGATATACCCTGAATAAAAGCTCAAACTTGCATCATACACAGTCCTGAGTAGGCAGCTTGGCCTGAGTAGGCTCTAACACTATGAATCCCAGGATATTATCAGAATAAACCTCTTCAAGGTACCACCATCCTGACTTGCAATTTGTTAAAACCTCTGTCCCCTCCAATTCAGACCTGTTCTGCATTTAGCTTTTACTTGGGGCTCTGAATATTGGAATAATTCTTTTATTACCCCACCAGAACACATCTTAGCACACATTTCATATCTTTGCCATCCCAGCCCAATCCAGAGCCCACCTCTGGTCACATCTCTCCAATTACCATCATTCTGCCTACAAACATACATTGTTCCGAGCCTTAGAATCTGAGGCAGGGTAAATGGCTGAGATTCTCAATGTGTCTGAGTCCCCATAATCTATTTTAAAAGTGTATCATCCCAGATTCCCAGCCTGCAGACAACTATCTCAAGCTGATATTGGCTACCCCATGAATCTTGGAAGATTTTCCAGGATTGGCTGATGTCAGTTGGCCCATGAGCCATGAGGTAATCTTACTGTTGGCTGACCCATCAACCATGGAAGTCATGGCTGATCATTGGCTGCCAGAGCAGTTGATCTGATTCAAGTACTCCACAGGGTAGTTTTGCATTGGATCCTCTCCCCCACTTTGCTCAGCAGTAGGAATGAAGTCTGCACTGTGGAACACCTTCAGTGGCCCAGGGAACCTTGCAAGCACTGACTTGTTCAAACTGTCCACATCCACATTCAGGCTAGATAGCACTGTGTGGTTGGAGAAGTATGTGTTTTGAAGGCTTGGAGTGCAGATCCCAGGGTGTGGCAACTTACTATGCAACTTGATAGTATGTCCTAAGCATACGAGGAGCAGGGGGGCAGACCAGGGATCAACAGTGAACACTGAGGATAACTTGGAGAACTTGGATACCACAAGCAGTTGCAGACAAGGATGTGGAAGAGGCCTAAAGGTGTCCTGCACAGTAGACTAGGAAGGATGCAAGTGGGGATGTCACAAGTGGACAGTCTGAGGTATTGAGCTAGCTTATATACCTGGGTACATGGTCTGTGCATAGTTTAGAGTAGGTCACTATCCTATCCACAGGTGCTGTGGAATGGAACCTGGTAGAACACCATGGAAGGTTTCTAAGTATAGTAGCCAATGGCATTAATCCCTATGACTTTGTTTACGGATCAAAGAAGTCTGTTTATCAATCAACAATACTTTGTTGATTGGTCAATGAACATAACTCCAAAACCTTGTTACTAAGGTTTCCCAAT